>JAQPPZ010016703.1:1757500-2957500 GCA_028583015.1 Wollemia nobilis | reverse complement strand
TCCAGGTAGAAGAAGTACTAGAGAATGGGGTAGTGAAATTAAGAAAACTAGATGGAACACTATGCCCTGAGGTAATTAATGGTTCTAAGTTGAAGGTATACAAGCCACATGCTCAGGTAAATATGATCAACTTGGAGCAATCAGGAACTTCCGAAACAAGGACAGATCCAGGAATACAATCCCTTGAAAATGACGAGCAAAGTAATGTTGTTCGAGAGGAGGAAACACATAACCTGGATTGGTTATTTGGAACTGACGGAGGATAAGAAATTGAAAAAATGGAAGGAGAGCAACAAAGGTTGCAGTTACATGTTCAATTTCCAAATGACAATGAGGAAGACCGACTCCAAGCTCTGACGGAGGTCGCTCTACAAGAAGTTCCGGAAGAAGAAGAAGAAGAAGAAGAAGAAGAAGAAGAAGAGGGAGCTAGACTTCTGCAACGAATGCGATTGGAGACACAAAGGTTGCAAGAAGAATATGAAACGCTAAGACAATACAATAATCAGTTGTGGGAATAGGTGATTCAGGAGTTGGACACAACCATGCAACGAGTGAATGAAAGACATGAAGCACGTCAAGCGGAATGGGCAGAATTAGAACAAGGAGAACTAAGAGGAAGTGCAATAGGAACTCTTCAGAAAGCAGTTTATTTTCCTTGGAGGAAGAAGAGGAAGATACTGTAAGCCCAGTTGAAAATAGAAGAGGAAAAGCAATAGCAACAGATGCACATTCTAGGAGTTCTTCTTCAGCCACATTAAAAATCGTGCTTAATTCAGAAGAGTCCTCAAGCTCGAAGTTAGTGAACCATCAAGAGATGAGAGAATCTCCAGAAAGACCCAGGATATGGGAAGCAGGACAAAGCTCGACTGCCAAATATCAAATAAGCAGGGAGGAAATGGCAGCCATCATATGGAAGGATATCGAGATGGTACCAGAAAAACCAAAAACCGGAAGTTGGTGGGAGGAGTCAAGTAGCGACGAAAACCTACCACAGATTCCTGATATACCATATGCCAGTCCTAACCCAGATCGTAGGAGACAAAGGGATGAAGATCGCAGTCGACAAGCAGGTGTCAGATTTATAGAAACTGCACACATAATCGAAGATGATGCTTCACTGAGCCCACAAGATGAGTACGACGGAGGATTGAATGAGGACATGATGCCAGAAGTACCACCACCTCGTGCATGGAGAACACCATATGTTGGAGCCATGAGACGTCCAACTGAACGGGAAGAGGTAGCCAGGTATCGGATGGCTGCACTTGACTTACGACAACATAGAAGGGAAGTAAGAAGATTGCAGCAACGGGTTCAAGAAACCTCAGAATGGCCAATGAACACGGCAGGAGAAGGGAATGACTCCAGCACTGATTCAGTCTTTTCAGAAGAGTATCAGGAGAACTTAACTCATTGTGCCATGCAACGACACTTTGAGGAAAGTAGATGGAGACGAAGACTGATAAGGGCCGATAGGAGACTGAGGATCTTGCACCAACTAACACTTGTGCATTTACACCATCCACCAAAGACAAGAGCACAATTGATAAATGAAGCCCGTAGCAGAGATAACTTAGGTACTCTCGGAAGACCGCCAGGAATTCCGAGAGCACCTGACCAAGGGAGGAGCGTGGTTGACCTCCATCCCGGTAGCTCGAGAGGAAGAAATTCCCCTCCGGTTACCAATAGGTCGACTGGTTCTCAGTTTGGACCGCAAGGGCCATCTGAGAACTTAGTCCAAGCCAACCCATTACTACGTGCTCCTGAGAATAGACCAATAGGTCCGTCTCAGCGAGCTCGTAGGAACCAAAGACGTCGTCAGGAACGACTGAGGGACCGACCGAATCTCGGGCAGCTGGGAGTTCGGCAGCCCAACACTAGGGAGATTCGATCGGAAGGAGGCCGAGGACGCGGTAACCAAGTCCGCGGAAGAGGAAATTGGGACAAAAATCCCAATTTAGAACAAAGGGATCAAGAGAGGGCGATTGCAGGAAATGATAGAGGCCGAGGAAGAGGTCTAAGAGCTAGACGACCCCACCAAAATAGGGGACACCAAAGACAACAACAACCCATTCAAAATGAACTTGATCAACAAGCACAAGAAGGGGAGAGGTTTCACTACTTGGATGATTGCATAATAATCCGACGAAATGATGGAAGTACAGAACGAATTCCACTGGTGCCCGCCCATCCAGAAAATGACATCACACGCCCAAATCTGACCAGTAGACACCTGGAGGATGTAGCAGAACATCTGGATAACAATAATGCTAACCCAGAAGAAGGAGAAATCCGCATGGTAGAAGAATGGATGGAACAAACACGTCTGGCAGCGGAAAGAAATCAGCAAGCCACTAATAATGTCAGACGACAGGCCAGTACCTACAAGTCTCGTGAGCCGAAAACACGACATCAGCCGGAAGAAGCAGAACAACCTGATTGGCGTATTGTGCCGCGAGCCACTATAAGACAACAACAGCAGTCACGCCTGGAAACTCCCCCAAGATGAAATAATCGTCGGAGACGTCAGATGACGGAGGAAATAAATAGTGCCAGCGATGATGACTTCAGCAGTTTCGGAGAAAATAGCCGTCATCATCGAAGTGAGACATCAGATGCATGGGAACTGCGTATTGGCTTGGCCATACGGTTCACCCGTCGACGTTGAGAGAAGACGTCACATGCAGTTTTGAAAAATAAGAAAAATAAAATAAAAAGAAGAAAAAGTCAAAAAGAAAATAGAAAAGTCAAAAATAAAAGAAAAAGACAAAAAGAGAATAAGACAAAAGAGGAAAAATACAAAAAGACAACCTAGACATCTAGAAAAGCCGACGTGGCGCGCATGCAAGAAAGTAGTTGCGATGTGGCGGTTGCATAACGGTTTTAGGGTTGGCAAAGCAACTATAAAAGGAGGAGATGCCATCCATTTGGCACATCACTCTCATATGCAGGAAAGAAGAGGAGAAAGGCGAAGCAAGAGGTAGAGGGAGCTAGGTGGAGTTAGAAGACGTCTAGGCAAGGACGGGAGACGTCTAGGGTAGAAGACGTCCAGGTCAGAAGAGGGAAGACGAGGAAGACGTCTGGCGATAGGAGACGTTTGGTAGAAACAGAAGTGAGGGGTGATTGACGTGAAAGGATTGGACGAGGGGGAAATGACAAAGATGGCACACCAAAAATCCAGAAAAACTTCAGTCCGAACTGAGCCCGAACTTGAATCAGTGGTAGCCAAAAGATTACGGCACCAACAGGAAGTTGAAATGCGGGGACAAATCAAAAGTCCAGAAGGAGGACAGGTTCGGAGCCGAAGAGAAGCAGCAGAGGTGGCTACCCGCAAAAATAAGGAGATCCATCAAAGTGGCAAAGCGCCCATACCACTGGAGGAAATCACCTGGTTGTGCCCAACAGGAGACTATTGCCGTCAATGGTGGGCAGAGGCACCAACCAACCACCCAGTACGGGCAAAGCTCAAAGAGGCAGGAGTGCACTTCATCTTACAGGCTCCTAATTTCGAGAAAGAGTTCTTCAAAGAATATCTGTTGCAGATGGTGGAGACGTACGATGAAGGGAGGCACAACAGTTTTGTAGAAATAGGGGATACTACACTAGTGATTGATTTCTCTCCCGAAGTTTTTCAGCGTACATTTGGACTTCCACGAAAGGGCAAGCCGGTGATGAATGAGAGAGTGGATCCGAAAAAGACACCTGAAGTAATCATGAGCGTCACCAACCTGAAGAGAGAAGAGGTGGACGCTATGTTAAGTGTTCATGGTGGAAGAGGAATAAAATAGGCACAACTGCGAAATGACGGACTGGAGGTAATTATGAATGTCATCATGGCGAGGTTGTCAGGAGAACAACGCAGTACAGACTTGCCCATATGGCTGATTCCATACCTACAGGGGATAGCACAGGGTGTACAATATGATTGGGCAACGCATTTGTCAATGCGTATACAAACTTTTCTGATGAGGACTACAAAGAATTTTTCTATGGCTTTCCATGCCATTGGGTTGCTCTTGGATGCAGCAGGAAGAGCAGGAGTCCCGATCCCGGACTTTGATCCCCCCAGACAGCTACCAGATCTAGCACCATCTATCTGCAGGTGGATGGATGCCCAACCAGCAAAGAAGACGACGTCGGTGAAGAAGATTCGAGTCAAGCAGATTTCACACAAACCGCGTCAGGAGAAGCTGGTGGCTGCGCTAGAAGGGGAGGATAGCGTAATAGCACAAGTTAGGGAGGAAAAATCACAAAAATAGAAGGATGCCCAAACAAAAGAAGAAGAAAGGGCGATTCGATGTGCCACCCCCAGCTTTCTCCCAGGAAGCACTGCAGAAGATAGCTGAGAATTTGGAGGCAGCTCGCACCCGGAGCAACAACAACAAGAGGAAGTGGATTTTGCCATACCTCCAGCTCTTCATGATTAGGCAGTCGGAACCAGTTCGGCTGAACAATTTGGACCTAATGAGTATCTGGCGGAGGCTGAATTTATGGCCCGCGCAGGTTCACCAGAACTGACTGAGGTATCTTTGGCGAGGCCGACTTCACTAGCGGCTACTTTGAGTACATTTTCAATAGATGACATGTTTGCCGCAGCAGCTAGGGAATCAGCCGCCACAAGTACTTTGGAAATAAGCAGTAACCCTGGGGTAGAGGAGGGCCTACCACCACCGGTTACAGGACAGTTGACACCTGAGGCAGAAAAGCCTATTTTGGAGAAAATAACGGTGTCTAAAGAGATGGAGATCCCTACGAGTGAAGGGAAACAACCCCCACAAATAATAGATTTGGAAAAGATGGAGGAACAGGAAGGGCAGAACAGCCAGATTCCAGTACAGTCTGGAGCAATAGACAGACCACCTGTTCACCAAGCGGAGAAAGGGAAAGAAATTGCACAGGAGGAAGAACAGACGGACACTTGGTCCCAGGATTTCCTTGTCCGAGTGCCCAATCTCATGGACCCCTCGGATAAGATGGATGAGCAAGCGGCAACATGCTTTGAAAAGTTGGGAAAGATCATGGACAGTTTTCGCTTGCAGTTCAATATTGCATGTATGGGTCAATGGAAAAAGTGGCAAGGTATGATAGAGGAGGAACTAGACCAATTGGTTAAGTGGGCGGCACAGGGTCCGTGGCGGAAGGACATCTCAAGCATTTATGCGAGACAACCATGGTCACTACCCACTGCCCATTTGCAAACGATGGAAGGCATTGAGAAGTTGCCAGATAAGACACCAAGCCTCTATCTGGAGACAACGCAGGTATATATCTGCGGCCACGGTAATAACCCTCCTCAGCATCCCGTGGAACACGGCACACAAGTGGAAGTGGTGCCAGAATTACTGCCAATATACACGCAGTTAAATTTCCTCGCACACTTGTTGACCTGGTTAGGAGAAGGGATCAAGCATTTACACTCAGCAAAAAAGCAGTGGAGAAAGCCGTGGAGGACAAGGATCGCCTTCTAGAAGAAGGAATGGAACGAATGGATGAAGTTAAAAAGGAACTTCAGGAACTCGGACAGACTATGGAGGACCTGGAAACCCACTAAAGGAAAAGGACGAAAGGAAGTTTCCGATTGGAAGACGAAGTCTCACAACTGAAAAGTGCGAAGGAACTACTGATCAAGCAGGCAGAATCATTTGCAGCTAACAGGAGCCAACAAGAGCGTGCTTGGACTCAGGAAAGAGAAAATTGGCAAAAAGAACAGGCAGCCTTGAAAGAAGAACTGCGGCTGGCGAAACAGCAGAAAGCTACAACCGCTCCATCAATATCAGAACAGCGTTTGAAGGACATGTTTCGAAGTAGGGAAACAGAGTTGTTATCCAGTCTCAAGCAGACTGAAGATCGAGCCAATGCCTTGGGAGTAGAATGGGCCAAGTACTTCAACTATTCTAAGAGGCTCAAGGACGAACGGGACAGCTTGCGGACACAACTCCAGGAGTACACGAAGGTATTCCAGGCTGCCAATCCACAGAGTTCAACACCCACGGATGCTGGAACCCCTTCAGTGGAACGGAGAAAGTCGTTGAGGACATCGACTTCTTCGAAGGGGAGGATAGATGTAGACAACAGTTCTAAGCAAGACAAATCCTAGAACTGGCTGGAATAATGTTGTCCACCAATTTTGATTGTACATAGCAATTTTGGAATGTATATGTTGCATTTGATTTTGTAAAATCAGCCAATGAAAAGGAAGGCTTGATTGTAAACGTACAGGACACTAGATGACAAAACTAGCCGCCATTTGCTAATGGGCTAACTAGTGTGTTAGACGTCTAGTTAGACGTCCATGGTTAGACGTCTAGTTGTTAGACGTCCAGGATTAGTTAGCGTCTAAAATATGTTAAGGCAAGACGGTTGGGGTAGTTGAGAGCGAAGTAGTTGGAGGAACTACTTCGCCTCCCTATTTATACCCCCTCTTCAAACATTGTAGATATCATCATGATCAACATTTTGCTACGAATGCCAATGCTCTTGTACGGAAGTTCTGTTCTGTGTATGGTGATGTTGTGAGTTTATGAGATTGCAGGTTGTATTGCACTGACTTGTGAGTTGCAGGTTTCCATCTTGATAAAGCATTGCAGGTTGATTGTTGCAGCAAGGACGAGATCGAGTGAGGTTTATTGCAGGTACAAGGAGTAGATAAAGGAAAACTATAGACGTCTAGCCCTTGACGTCTGGGCAGCCGTCAGACGGCTAGCCGTCTAACCCAACTGCCTTGACGTCTAGTCCTGGCCAGTAGTCGTCCGAAACCAAGCAAGACATTAGACGTCTAACCCACCTGTATGACGTCAGGCCTCTGTGACGTCAAGTCCCTCGTGACGTCTAGTTGTCTGTGACGTCAAGTCCCTTGTGACGTCTAGTTGTCTGTGACGTCAAGTCCCTTGTGACGTCTAGTTGCTTATGACGTCTACCCACCCTGTGACGTCTAGCTGACCTGCGTGACGTCAAGCCCCTGTGACGTCTAGTCTTAGACGTCTATCCACTACATCTAGACACTTGATCCTTTGACGTCCATAACCAGTCTATAGGAGTATACATTGTATAAGCTTGAAACCTGACTGTCCTGATTGTCATCACCCCTATCCCGGGAATGTACTCACCACTGTCTCCACATGTTTGAGGCAACTCAAAGGCGTTAATAATTAGACACGAAAGATTGAAACAATATAGTGTTTGGGCCCTCTCACAATCCTAGTGAGATTTATAAGACGCACATAAAATAGCAAGAGGCCATTTGAAGAAGCACAAAATGTCCTTGAGGTTTCTTTCTAAGGAAGACAAGTTGACTAATAATTGTGATATGTAGTTATACCCTTTGAAAGATAATATACTATCCATACTCTGCCAAAGAATAGCATCAACCATATTCAATGTTGGTTTGAGCATTGCACCTGTGTTTGGCAACAAAACCAGAATGGGAGATAACATGACTCGAAATATTTTTAAATAGTAGCCACTAGCCCATAGATAACCATTCGTCTATGGGAGTCATCCTCTAGTACAGCCACAATTTGAGAACCATGGAAATTAGAAGGGATATATACCAGTCTCATGTAGTCTCTCTAGACTCTGACGCAATATGAAATATTAGCAAACACTACATATTCATCAGAAGGAAATAATTACAAATAAACAGCATGTTAAATGACAACAAAAGGACTTGTAGATGCTCCAAGACTGAATCTAACAACCACCCAATAGTTACATTGATGTGTGTTTTGTCACTTTCATGTGTAGTTTAAGGTTGTATCACTTACAATATTAATTTTGAATTTGTATAATGTCAATTAATTGTGATATGCATGAAAAATAACTTTTTTCCAATGAAATTTGCATTTCCTTCGGTTTTTTTTTTTTTGGCAAGTTCTTTTGCCAAATCCGAGTCCAAGTCAAAACTTGGCCTTGCCAAGTCCACACCGAGTCCAAGTTTCTCTACTATGGTTATCCCAACAAAGCCAATATAGGATCTCATGATGGTCCTTCGAGAATGGCCAAGGTTAGGGGGACCTAGTTGGATAATCCTTGAAGAGCATAGAGTCCAACTCCCCAAAACACTCCTAGCATCCAAAGCTAAGAAACCAATAGAAGAAGGCGAGAAACATGTAAGTTGCATCTGTCTGCACCTCCTAGGAAAATAAGGGGTAGCTGATATTCGATGTTGGAAAACCATGGTGCCACCTTCTCACCTGCAAGAGGAAGAAAGTGTTGAGTCCCTGGTGGCTACTCTCAAATGTGAGCAAAGGCATACAAATCTGTCACTATCATTTAGACAATTATATATTAGAACACTTATTGCACCTGATGATAGAGATAGGGCAAAAGGAGATGACGAGTTGAGTGGTAGCAAATCTCTCTTGGAATATCTAACATCGAAGAGTAATAGCTTCCCAAAGGTACAAAGCCAGGCATCTTTCATCAAGGTAGCAAAAGGTGGCAAATGATCTGCCTAAATCTCTAAACAAGCAATGGTATCCTCCTCGAGTCTCAATAAGCAAAACATATGAGTATGAAGTGCTCTTCCACACTTCCCAACTAAAGCAAAGGCAACACACCCTATTCTCTAGATAAATATGACGACCAGTCTCCAACCACAACTACTATGAAAGGAATCTAAATTGACCAAACGGGATCCTAAGTCTGTTTGTCCAATGTCGATGGATATAATCAGGGTGAGCAATAATACTTAAACCACATCTTGCATTCTTGGTTGTGTATGTGGGTTAATCTTCCATTGTGTTGTCTTGCATGGTATTTCATTGTGTATTACTTCATTTAATTAATAGCATTATGTCATAATGTTGTATTCTGTGACATGAATACTCCCCCATATTAAATTTTTGGCGCTATTGTCGACACCCATTTGGGTAGTGACTTGATGAGTTAATGAGCAAGAGTCAACATGAGAATCTTGACTGAGTACATAGACCACAACAACAGTGGGGAAACTGGCCCACAAGAAGTTAGAGAGAATAACATGCAAAGCACAAGTCAATATATCTGTGACAAGAAAAAATGTACAAAAGTGAGAAGCAACAACAAAAAACATGAGAAGTTTTCTATCCCTTCCTTAGCAAAAGGAAGTGTATAAGGGATCCTTCTACAATGCCTCCTCAATATGAGGGAAGTCAAATATTGCATGTAAAGAGGTTTTGATTTAGCTAAAGACATTGATATTTTCCAATAAGGAATTAGGACCAAGAACGAAAGAAGATGTAAAGGATCACTTAGGAACCAAAGGTAAGCACGAGGAGTGAAGCATCTAGTGTTGTGCAAGATGGGAGTCCAACATGAGAGTGACTATAAGGCAATGCATCCAACATTGCATGGACAAAAGTTTGATACAAGAAACTAGTGGTGTACTACACAAGACCCTAGCATGAAATCCATTGCCAGAGTGATCCTAGTAAGGGAGGATCCAACATGTAGAAGTGTCAAAGTTCCAAGTGGCATCAAACAAGTCTTACAAATGGGCGAAGTTGAAGAGAGGGAAACCAATTTAGCATCAAATCAACATGGAGCAATGATGGTCATCTTCGAGAAGAATCATAAGCACTCCGCTATCAAGAAATTTAAGACAAAGCAGAATATAATGAAGACAAAGCAAGTCATGTGCGCCACGGGTAAGCACATACATGAAAATTAATGCACTTCAAAAAGGAAATGTTGAATAATGGGCGAGTTTGTCAATGACAAATAGACCAAACAACAAATAATAGGTTAGTTGAGCAACAACACATCGACGAAATGTTGTTGATTATTCTGCTATGCCTCAAGTGAAATTGATTGATAAAGTGGTGGTGATTTATTTTTTGAGCCCTCAAGTGAAGTTGATTAATTTTGTTGAAGTTTAAAAAGTAGGTTTTTGGAACAAGTTGCTAGGTGCTTGAAAAGGGTTGTCTAGCTCTAGAATGCAATCTAAAAGAGTGAAGGCTAGAAGAAGAGTGTAGTCCAAAGGAGTGCATTCTATGTACATGCAATTCATGTGTGCATAGTCCAAAAAAAGGTAGTACAGTATGCACAATCTGAGTTTGAATTCGCATATTTAGAGTGTGTAGTCTAAGAATGCCTAGTCTATGTCTACACAATCTAGGTGAATATTGTCTAACTCAAAGACAAAAAGCATGCCATGAGCGTTAAAATATATGCTATCAGTTTTAAGACATGTTCCCTTTAACAGAGAGTGAATGTCGTTTGATAAGAGATAAAACCGAACATGGATGCCCTCTACCTACACCTAAGCATGGATGTTGACTACTTGAGCTTGAGTCTCGATGTCGTCTGATAGGGAGGCTTTTGTCAAGGAAACGGCCATTCAAGTTAGGATGTCATCAAAAGGGAAGCCAAATGGGAATCATTTGGGTCTTGGAGGGGCCCATTCACCATGCCATCTAACACTAGACAAAATACCAAATAAATCAAGTGTTTTCAAGCATGGTATCCTAAGGAAATCGAATAATGTTTGTTGTACATGTTGCCCACCAAAAGGGCCAAGTAAAGGGTTTCATCATACAAGAGTAATTTGTCGTATGGTAGACCAGAAAAGTAACGTGTGTTGTTTATCAAGGGGTCCATGTCATCTAACAAACGGTGCAAGTCGTTTACCAAGGGTCCATGTTGTCTAGTAAATAGACTATGCAGTCTACAAAGAAGTATATGCCATTTAGCAACTAGGTCGTGCTGATTAACAAGTGTACAT
Organism: Wollemia nobilis; assembly: GCA_028583015.1. Classification (NCBI taxonomy): domain Eukaryota; kingdom Viridiplantae; phylum Streptophyta; class Pinopsida; order Araucariales; family Araucariaceae; genus Wollemia; species Wollemia nobilis. Next base: position 2,946,798 of record JAQPPZ010016703.1, on the reverse strand, counting down.
TGTTGTCTGGTAAAGGGACCATGCATGTCCTTAGTTTGAAAGTTGTCCAAGTGTTCAAGGGTTTTGTGTAGAATATGGATAAATGAAGTGTCATTTGAGTCTCCAAGGGTGTCATCTAGATGAAGGAAAGGGACCATGACACCTAGCAAAAAATCAGCTGTCTACCAAGGAGCCCACTTGTCTAGCAACTAGGTCGTGCCAACTAACAAGTTTACATTGTTGTGTGGTGAAGGAGCCATACCATCAATTTGAATGTAGTCTAAGTGTTCTAATGTGTCATTGAAAAGTTTGAGGTAGTGTTGTCTTAGTCTCTAAGGGTATTGTCTAAGTGAAGGAATGGGAACATGTTGTCCACCATCATTCCAACAATAGAGGGCATACAAGGCATGCTCTTTGAGCAAGTGTTATTCGGGAAGAACCGTCAACAATAGTTACCAAAACATCAACACTACTCTTGGTGCCAATGACAACTACTATAAAGCTAATGACATTGCAAGTTGCTAGAATTTTGCCAAGCCAACGAAGAATATTAGGTTGCTCCTAGACCACCAAGGTGTTGCCCCTCAACCTGACTTTTCATTGTGATAAAATATGAGCAAAGGGCATCACTCCTCAAACCCACAAGAATGCTCCCACTCCTTTGACCCTTACCATAAACATTGGGGTGCCCCTCAACCTTGCACTGACCCCTACCATTAGACGACTACATTCAAAAGGGTTGTCAAGCCGCCATGCTTAGTACCACAAAACTTGGACTTGTTTGCTAACTACCAATTGAAAACAGAGAATCACTATAGAATCCCAAAGGCCATAAGAAACATGAAGCAAAAAAGAAAAGAAAAAAAGTAAAGTCTCTACCGACTTTTTGAATTAGTTGGTCCATACATGTAGGCAAGCAAGTTGGTCCATGTGTTTGCATGAGTTTTAGATAGTTGAGTGTATGTTATGTCATGTTGTTGAGAACAAAAGATGTAATAATGGCATGTGTAACAGTTGTTTAGAATACATTTGATTTTTGTTATGGTGTAGGTGGTTGGACCAAGATGATGGTCGTATTTGACACCCTCAGCCCATGGGATTATATGTACCATGTCATCTAGTCTAAAGCATCATCCATGCATGCTAGACAATGAATATTTCCTAGATTGTATTCAAAATTGATGGGGAATAATATGTTAGAGAATCCAAAAATCCAATGGAATAAAGCATTCACACAATAATATGAGATTTGGAGAAAAAAAGAGAACTCGAGATAATGAAATGGTATCACAATATTGTGATGGTTAGAAATGACAAGTGAGGTACCTTTATGTATGAACAATGTGGTGAGGGTTAAAAAGTAAGGGCCTCAACCTAAAATCATATAATTTCAGGTTGAGGCCCTAACTTGTTAACCCCAAATGATGAAGTGATAACCGACCAGACATGCAATTTTACAATAGTCTAACATACCCTATTATAATATCGATCATGCATTGATCTATTTTTGGATGCATACTATATACTTGTATGTGTATGTGAGTTAATCTTCAATTCTATTGCATGGTGTTTCATTACGTTACTTTATTGTATTATTGGTAGTATGCAGTATGTTGTATGGTGTGGCCTAAATACTCAAACATATTGCAACCAATAGAATATGCTTGAGTATCAAGAGACACTTGTAATATGATCGGATATTAATCTAGGTGATGCATATATAAGGAGAGCCACTCAATATATTTAACAAGCAACAGGATTCATAGAAAGAAAGAAGTCATATCAATGTCCACAAATAACCCAAGTAGATTAATAGGACTCTAAAGAAGGCATTTGGTTACAAGTTACAACAGAATTAGGGAAGCCAAAACAATACTGTGAAGACAAAAAAAAATATATAATATTATAAAATTTGGTTTTGTAACATTTAGAATTACATCTTGAGTATGGTAAAAATATAGAAAATTTAATATACACTCAAGGCGCAAATGACCATGGAAGAGCTACTGTCAATAGAAAGAGAAAGCAAGAACTATGGTTGCCACTAGTCCATGTCCTTAGGCAAGGTCCCATCAACAATCACTGAGAAGCCAATGCTATAGTAGGGGCTGGATAGATTGGACTAGAACCTAGGAGGATGTCTACCAAATACTTCCTACCATCCAAGGTCAAATATCCTCCAAATGTAGGATGTACGCAGATGATTTAAAACATGAATGAGTACATATCTGCATGAACATGAGTGTACAAGCACATGAACAAAAGGTGCATGAATGCATGTGCCATGTGTCAATGATATGTGTAAATAGAGTTGCAAGTGTTGTCATATATGTTGTATGTGTACATGGTGATATATGTTTGTAATAAATATAATGTAATGTTATGTGGTATTTTAGTGTTTTCATGTATAAGGGTAGTTCAGTGGTAGTTAGGTAGTTGCCAATTGTCTACCGGTCCCATAATTTCAATATGTACAAATCAATGTCGGTTGAGATGCAGAGGTTAGGGGATGTTGATAATTAAGTAGAGGTAGAGATGCTTATGGAGGAATGTTTTTTGATGTTAGTCAAGGCAAGTTTGTATGTGTTGTACACTTTATCAGGCCATGGTGTATTGTAGATAACTAGGTTGTAAAGGATACATATAGTGTGTTCAATGTATCCACATGCATCTATATTCCTCTCACTCTGTACCTCTGATTATATGTGTGTGTGTGTGTGTTGCATTCTATTTCTACATTTTGGGGCCATTGGAACTCTACAAAATTGAGTAAATTTGGTGACATGGAGTTGTGGTGAGCATTTCACTCTAGAAGGTATGCATGACAACAATGGGACAATTATAGCATTCTCGACGAGCATCACAGTCCAAATTTGCCCTTGCCTCCTCAGGAGGAAGGAAGATAAGAGCTTAACATGCAAAGTGATGCAAGTTTGTTCATTGAGGTTGATGAAGGGCCAAGTGATAAAGTCATCTAAAACGAGAGGCATGATGATGTCATCCATGACATAGGTGAAGGCATATGTGATTATGCAAAGACGTGATGAACGTGTGTGTGACAAAGGCATGCATGACAACGGAAGTCAAGATGAAGGGCCAAATGACGAGTTTGACAATGAATTAGTTCAACAAGGATGGTTGATTGCGATTGAAATGGATTATGCATTAAAAGATGTGTGAGATAAGGGTTTGACACTAGAGAAATTGTAGGTTGGTGTGTTGGTTGGTAAGTGAGACGGGAGTCCAAAATTGGAGCAACAAGTTGGCATGATTGATGGTGAGCGGGAGGAGAGTTCGACATCAAATTAACTACAATCCGGCACATCCAATAGTGTGTGAAATGCTAGTCCGACACTTGAGCAATTGTAAGGTGGTGTTTTACATTGCGTGATAGCAATGTCACATGAGCAACTACAATGTGTTGCATCCAACAATGCATGTGATGAAAGTGAGGCATGCAAGTAACCACTGGCTTTGCCGAATCAATCGTTCAAGACAATAACCAATATTGACACAACATACAAGTGTCCCGGAGAGAATGTAACACAGGATGCTCTATTTGCATTTCTGAGCTCCAATTTATAATGATTTACAATCTGGTAATCAGTTGGTGCTGATAAAACCAGATCCTAAAAATCCTAACAAGTTATCCCTACAAATCCTAACAACTTATCCCTACAAATCCTAACAAGTTATCCCTAAAAATCTGTTGTAACAAACAATACAATAATATAAATCCCTATCATATCTATTTATTCTAACACCCCCCTTAATGACTAACCTAGATACAATCCCAAGCTTATCCCTAAATTTTACAATTTTTTCTCTACCTAAGGGTTTAGTCATTACATCAGCAATTTGTTCAGAAGTTGGACAATAATTTAGGCAAATTTCTTCATGCTCCACCAGCTGCCGGATATAGTGATGATGAACTTCAATATGTTTTGTTCTGGCATGATATACTGGATTCTTCACCAACTTGAGCACACTTTGATTATCACAATGAAGCGATGTTGATGCTATTTGATCTATCTGAAGATCATACAATATGCATCGCAACCAAACAACTTCACAACCTGCACTGCATGCTGCCTTATATTCTGCTTCAGTTGATGACAAAGCAATTGTATGCTGAAGTTTGCTCTGCCAAGAAATAGCCCCTGATCCAAGAGCAAACATATAGCCAGTAGTAGATTTCCGATCATCAATTGATCCTGCCCAATCTGCATCAGTGTATCCAACCAACTGAAAATCATTAGATTGTTGGTACAATATACCAAAGTCAAGGGTACCTTTGATATATCTGAGAATATATTTTGCAGCTTGCCAATGCTCTCTTCGGGATTTGACATGAAACGAGACAAATAACTCACTGCAAAACAAAAATCTGGTCGAGTGGTCGTAAGATAAATCAAGCTGCCCACCAACTGATGATATATTGACTCATTGACCAGAGATGAATCAGAGTAGGCTGACAATTTCAGCCCAACTTCCATAGGTGTAGATATCGGATTACAATCTGTCATCCAAAATCTTTCCAAAAGTGTTTTGGCATACTTGCTTTGTGATATAAATATAGTATGATCAAGTTGCCAAAATTCTACACCTAGGCAGTAATGAAGGAGCCCTAAATCTGTCATATCAAAAACTGAACACAAATCAGATTTTACTTGTTGAATCAGGTGGGCTCCACTACCAGTAATAACAAGGTCATCAACATACACAATGAGAATGACAATGTCATTACTTGTAGTTTTGATATAGAGATTAGGATCAGAAAAGCTCCAACTGAATCCTGAATCTCTAAGATGTTGATCAATTTTGAAATACTAGGCTCGAGGAGCCTGCTTAAGTCTGTATAGGGACTTAATCAATCTGCAAACCAGATGTTCTTTTCCTGGTACCTGAAACCCTTGTGGCTGCACCATATAGACCTCTTCCAAATCTCCATTTAGGAAGGCACTCTTAACATCCATCTGATATACCTGCCAACCAAACTGTGTTGCAATGGAGAGAACTAATCGAAAAACCACCATCTTTGTAGTTGGAGCAAATGTCTCTCCATAGTCTATACCTTCTTGTTGTGCATACCCTTTAGCAACAAGACGAGCTTTGAATTTGTCAATTGAACCATCTGATTTACATTTTACCTTGTAAACCCATTTACAACCAATGGGTTTCTTTCCATGGGGTAATTCACATAGTTCCCATGTTTTATTCTTCATCAATGAGTCAAATTCTGCCTCCATGGCAGCTTCCCAATCTGGTTTACCTCTGGCCTCTTCATATCTGTTGGGTTCAAAAACCTGTGAAACTAAAGCAAAATTTGCCTGCTCATTCATTTGTCTAGGCTCTTTTCCAGCTCGCCTAGATCACCCAACTACCGCTTTCTCATCCTCCTTGACATCTTTCATTGTCTGTGTATACCATTTTGGTCGTTGACGTGGCTCTTGTTGCTGGCGAACTTCACTTGGGTGTACCTCTGTCAAGCTCTGTTCTCCAAGGTCATCCCAAAGTGGATTTTCAACACACCAATGTGGCTGAGTCTTCACATCTTTCTTTTCATCATCAGTCTCTGATGTATCTGAATCCAAGTGAACTTCACTACCTGTTGCAGTACCATCAATAGTTCTAAAACATACAAAAATCTCAATAGGTTTACCATCATCTGAGAAGAAAGGAGTCTTCTCATGTACAATGATATCTCTACTAATTACAATCTTGTTAGTAGAGACATCAAGCAATTTGTATGCCTTGGATTGTTCACTATAGCCAACAAACATGAACTTTTTGTTTTTGCATCTAGCTTAGTTCTTTTCTCCTTAGGAATTAATGCAAAAGCAACACAACCAAAAATATGGAAATGACTAACTGAAGGTTTTCTTCCAGACCATGCTTCTTTAGAGTAACATTCTGTAGAGCTTTACATGGACACTTGTTGAGAATGAAGACTGCAGTATTTACTGCTTCTGCCTAGTAACAATATGGTACATTTCGGCTATGCACCATGCATCTGGCCATCTCCATGATTGTCCTGTTCCTCCTCTCTACTACCCCATTTTGTTGTGGAGTGTAAGGAGTTGTATACTGCCTATGTATACCCTCATGCCTATAGAAATCTTGAAATTGTTTTGAGGTAAACTCACCTCCATTATCTGACCTCAAGACCCTGATTTGCTTTCCAGATTGTTTCTCTACAAGGGCCTTAAAAGTTTGAAAGTATGAAAAACATTCAGACTTATACTTGAGGAAGTATACCCACATCTTCCTCGAATAATCATCAACCATCAACAAAAAATATTTTGCACCACAAACTGAAGGTGTATTCATTGGACCACACAAATCAATATGCACTAAATCCAAAACACCTTGTGCACGCCAAGACTTACCCGTCTCAAATGGTTGATGACTCTGTTTTCCAAGTTGACATCCTGCACATGAATGTTGTTGCTCCTGAATGGATGGCAATCCATGAACCATGTTAGTGAGAATTGATAAATACTTATAATTGAGGTGACCAAACCTCTCATGCCAAAGAATAGAACTATTGTCTTCAACTGCCAAGGCAAATGAATTGGCAGACTTGGCATCAACTAACTTGTATAGCCCCTTCTCACCTATACCAAGAGCAATGAGCTTGTTTTTACCCACATGCATCACCTCACATCTGTTTTTATGAAAATGCACAAGTTGAGAATTCTTGGTGATTTCACTAATGGACAAAAGATTTTTGTTCATATCAGGAACATACCAAACATTCTTGAAGGTGTATGTAACATTGTTGTTCAATGTCACACTAACATCACCACACCCTTCAATAAAGTATGATCTACCATCACCAAGTGAAACAGACTCATTCTTACTTAGATCTTCAATGAAATTAACATACTAGTCTTTCCGACATGTATAATGTTTGGATGCTCTAGAGTCAAAGTACCACTCAGTAGATTGACCAGATGAACTCTGAGTTGTTACAAAAGCAAACTTCTCTTCTTGATCTTCTATCTCAACAACATTTACTTGTTTCTTCCCTTGCTGATTTTGTTTATTCTTCAACTTACTACAATCCCGTTTGAAATGACCAGGTTTCCTGTAGTAAAAACAAATGACTTGGGACTGCTTTATATTAGAAGTTTTACCTTGCTTGTGATCAGATGATGAGGGCTTGGCATTCTGATTGCCTTTGTGTTTGGCTTTAGTAGTAAATGCACTCTTTGTACTCCTTGAGGTGGATACTCCCATCTGTGATTGTCTCCTCTCTTTTTGTAAAAGTAAAGAAGACATCTTTTCAAAATCAAGAGTTTGAGTTTCAGCAAGCAAATGTAGAGACTCAACAAAAGACTCATAAGATAGAGGCAAACCTCACAAAACAATGTCAACCATGTCCTCATCATCGACTATCTTCTGAATAGTAGTCAATTGATCTCTTAGATCCTTTAGATGCATAAGGTACTCAGAAACAAACCCTCCTTCCTCCAACTAGGAAGAATAGAGAAGATTCTTCAAAAACAAAGCACGTCCTGCTTCAGATGTCTGATACTTATTCTGCAACTTTGTCCATAATGTTGCAACATTATCTTCATTACGAACTTTAGGAATTAAATCATCTGCAATAGACAATTTGAGAAGCATCAAAGCTTCTCTATGTCGCTTGTTGAAGTCATCAACATCATCTTCTGGTCTAGTTTCTTTCTTGAGAACTATATTTGCCAAATCTCGATACTCACAAATTGTAAGTATCTTATGGCTCCACACACTATAATTTCTTCCAGTCAGTTTCTATGAATCTGGAAGAATTAGAGTCTGAATATTTGTCATTCTTCCACTAATGACAACCTTAAACAACAAATGTCGAATGCCAAACACGCCTTGAACACCAGACTCAAAGCAATGAATGCCAAACACTGCACTCTGCTCCACCCAAGCTCAAAACTTGGGCAAACTCCAAGCTGCACTTTGCCCAAGCTGGAAACATGAGCAACCTCCAACCAGCACTTTGCCCAAGCTGGAAACATGGGCAAACTCCAAGCTGCACTTTACCACAACCTGGCCGAACTCCGAATGTCACAAGCAACAACTTTATCAAGTGAGGAGAAAACCACCGAATGCCAAATATCAAAACACCAAACGTCGTCTGTCAGATCCAATAGATCTAAACACAACATAGGAGAAAACCTCCATTGACAATGCAACAACACCAAGACTGACTGCAGAGTAACAATCTGCAGTGGCACTGACTGCCTAAGACAAAAAATCAACTTGGCTGAAACGAACGGTGTGAGACAAACTCCTCCTTTCTCCTTTTTGTGGCTCTGATACCATAAAAGAATGTAACACAGGATGCTCTATTTGCATTTCTGAGCTCCAATTTATAATGATTTACAATCTGGTAATCAGTTGGTGCTGATAAAACCAGATCCTAAAAATCCTAACAAGTTATCCCTAAAAATCTGTTGTAACAAACAATACAATAATAGAAATCCCTATCATATCCATTTATTCTAACAATCCCACATTTTATGGGGGTTGAATAAAGGACCCAATCAAGCATTGGAAAATTTGTATTATAATTTGGGAGGCCAATGGGGAGATGAATGATGTAGAATGGATGTGGTTATCCCTATTACACTACATGGAATTTTAGTCAAATAGTACATGTAATTGCTAGAGGAGAAATACTAGACCTGGGAGGAGTTGCCAGAAGCCTTTGTTGAGGAACTCAAGTTGTTTCACAATGATGAGAAGGTCATTGTAGAAATCTATAGAATAGAGCTAAGTGATACAAAGTTTGTTTGGTACGACAACCAAAGATTGAACAGGTTGTTCACCCATCTCGAGGAGCTATCAAACACATTGAAGAAGAGATGGTTTGTGGAGGGCCTTCTTGGGTATAGCAAGAATATCAAGGTGATCCCTTTGACATTATACCAAGAGGCCTTTGAGCAGGTCATGGACTTCCAAATTTTGCAAAGATGTCATTCAAACGTTGGATTCAAGGAGTCAATGACAACAATGACTTTATCAATGAGTGTGATGAGTCGAAAAATGAGAGCAACTCAGAGGGTGATTTGACGATATCATCTAGATGTTGGGGTTGGGTAGTCAGTGATGAGAGTGTTTCCAAAGGTGAGCGACAAGAGTGATAACTCTAAAAAGAAGCACGATGCAAAGAACGTGCATGATAGAGCAAAAGCATTGTTAAGTACTCTTCGTAAGGAGATCATATGCATGTTCGACAAATTTGAAAAGGAACAAGACTCAGGATGCAATGACTCCAAAGGAGCAGATCATAGTTTGCGCTAGTTGCCATAATGGTCCTTCGATGAAGGAATTCCCCCCAAACTTGAAGAACACTCAATAGAAGTACATAGCATAGAGGAAGACTATTCTAGCAAGAGGTGCCAATGATAGTACATTTGTGATAATCACTAATGAAATAGATGAAGATGAATTGACCATGATATTGAGGGCAGGCTCATTGTACAGTGTCGTAGATATCATCTCTAGGGGAACTTTGCATGAGACTGTTAAAATAATGTGAGTAACAATGAGCCAATGGTGCACAAAGGGCTTGACAATGCTATGAAGAGTAAAAACCACAAACATCAAGTAGAGGGCACCATAAAGTTGATTGTAGTCAAGGAGGTAGAGCATGTCATGGTGGATATGTGACAAGTTGTGCCGACTCAAACACGATGCCAACATTGATACAATCGAAGGCAGTACATTTGTGACAATCACTAAGGAAATAGATGAAAATGAATTGAGCATGATATTGAGGGCAAGCTCATTGTACAGTGTCATAGATATCATCTCTAGGGGCACTTTGCATGAGACTGTTAAAATAATGTGAGTAACAATGAGCCAATGGTGCACAAATATCATCTCTAGGGGCACTTTGCAGTCATTGGCACCTCTAAGCTCTAATTCGGATATGGATCTTGTAACACAAGAATTGGAAACCTTAGAAACCCTTGGCATTTTTCCCTTTAATGTTTCTATTTGCAAAAGGAGAATGAGAACAAGAATGAAACCAACCACCTATCTAAAGGCTAAAGTGAGGAAGTGTGTAATCTAGATAATGAAGGATGCCATCTAGACATACCAATCTTGCATAGTGAAGATGTAGACAAGGTGACTAAAGGAATTTTTGGAAAATGGAGGATGTCATCCAAATAGGAAACGAGGACATTCAAATGGTGAAGAATGCCACCCAAAAGAGAAATCCTAACATCTTGATGATAAAGGATATTGCCATGACAGATGTAGGCATTGGTTCTAGACCCTAGAAGAAGAAGAAATAGTGCAAAAAGCACTAAGTGTAAATATTGTAATTAAATGAAATGTAAATGAAAGTCAAATGCGTATGTAATGAAATGCATATGAAATGAAATGAAATGTAGACAAAATGACAATGTAATGCAATTTTATTGATAAATTGCAAATACATGTACATCTAGATGTGAAGATAGTTGGGTGGTGCGCTGTCTTGGGAAGCCGTTGTTGGCAATGGCCAGGACAAAAGTTAAATAGAACCCCTCCCTCTTTCATTCAAGACTATTCGTCTATAGATCATGTGCAATCTAAGCAAAGGTTATCAGTGTATAGCGTATACTGTTCTAGGGAGAGTATTGGCAAGCCATGCGTCTAGACATTGTCAACCGTATATGCATTGTGCGGTATTCTGTAATGTCGTACTATAAGTAATGAAATTGACTCGTATTCTATCTATGTTGAGTATAATTTGAATGCAATGTGTTTGCCATTGGTAGTGTAGAGTGTATGTTGGATTCTATGTGTGCAGGGATCATAGTTGCTAACTGAACATGGAACATGGGAGTTGCAATCCAGAACATAGTACGAGTGGAACTGACAGGAGTGCACATTCCAATTGGTGATGGTTGTGTCGTTCCAGTTGGGAGATTGTGGCCGTTCCAATGTGAGTGTTGTTCCAAGTGATGTGGAGCACTTGCAATGCTAGCAGTCCTTGATCCGGCCAATCCAACACTTGCGGATCAAGTAGAACTATCATTCCAATGATTGTTGGTCCACATTCCAAGGTTTGTCGTTCTAATTGGAACTATCATACCAAGTGTGTTGTTCCAAGTGGAACTGCCTTTCCAAGTGTAATCGTTCCATTATATGTCGTACTAGTTGCATATGATTGTTGTACAAAGTCAAGATGATGTTGTTCTAAGTGTAGAATGATGATTGGAACTGCATTGACTACATTCTTGTTTGGCTCCTAATCTGTCATCCTATTCCTCTGATTCTAGAATGCTTGCCACCGTGCTACAACAAACATAGTCTCAACAATGACAATTACAAATCCAATTCAACTAAAAGGAATAGCAAGAAACCAAGAGGAAGAGAGTATTTGCAAAACCCTCATTTCAATATTATACAATTGTGACAGCCCACAAATGTTCCATTCTGAAAGAGAAGAAGAATTCAAAGGGGTTTGAGATTGCCTACAAGAGCAAGTTGTCAAGAGGGCGAAATAAACCATTTTCCAATGAGAGAAAGTAGTTAACGGAGAATTCCAAGATGTCCAACAAGGGGTTCAAGTTGTTCGACAAGTGTCTCAAGCCGTCAAAGGAGACTTTCAAGCTGTCTAAGGAGGTCATTAGTAAGTTGTCAGAGAAGCCATAAGAGGGGTTCAAGGCATCCAACAAAGGTCCCAAGCTATTGAGAGAGACTTTCAAGCATTTTGAGGAGATCTTTAGTATATCACCCAAGAAACCATCATGCAAGGCTATCCATCTAAAGGAGGTCCCAAGGACATTGTTGGTCTAAAGGAGGGGGTAGACGTGGGCAAAGAATTTAAAACATGAATGAGCGTACGTCTACCTGAATGCCCTTATGTGTGCACATGGACACGTGTCACATGTTTGCAAGACGTGTAAATAGTGTTGAATTAAGTGTTGTCATGTGGGTATGTGGCAATGTGTTTGTAACAAATATAATGTAATGTTATGTGTTATTTTTAATATTTTGATGTGTATGGGTAGCTTGATAGCATCTATGCAATTGTCAAATGCCTCCTAGTAGCATCATACCTATATGTACATGTGTTGGTTAAGAGGCTAATATTAAATGATGTCAATCATCAGGTAGAGATAGAGATGCTTGTGGAGGTGTATTGGTCGATTCTAGTCATGGCAAGTTTTTATGTGTTGTATGCTTTATAGGACCATGATGTATATACTAGCCTCTTCTGCAATGTGATGTTCATAGATTAAATTGCCAACCTCTTTTGCACTTGGGATGTTCATAGATGCAAGTTGCAACTCTCTCTACAAAGAAAAGGGCTAGATAGCGGTACCTCCCCCAACCTAATACACGATCCTCCATGCATCTTAACACACGGAGATAGGAGGTGATCCTAAATATGCTCTTCAAATGAAGTGGATGGGCCACAAATTCAACATGTATGATGCATTGAGAATAATATGCTTACAATGGATCATGCGTTGAAGCACAATGCTCTTAACTTTCTTGGTGTGTGCCAACTCAACAAGTTCTAAGCTCGGCCTTCAAACCTTGGACCCAAAGAGACTATGGGTCTAATAATAGAATCAAAAAGTTACATCTTTGAAGGGATATTCCGAAAATGTATCTAGAAGCAATGGAGTTCAAGAACACAAAGAGGGGCATACCCTTTAGAAAATCATGATTGGGAAGTAGGTTTGAGGTTAAGCAATGGATCTAATAGTTGGACCCCAAAATAGGTATAGGATGTGTAATCTCAATAGGACTGCCCCTCTAGAGATATAAGCTTGAAAAGGGCATATTTAGAGGTATATAAAATCATGACCTTAATCTTAATAAGGTCTTCCTTAAGTTATCAAATGTCAAAATACAAAGCAAGTGCATCCAAGCATCTTTGCAAACCCACAAGAAAGTGAGCAGGAAGATCCACATCATTAACAAAGGTTAATATAGAATGAAAGTCATGATGATGTTGAAGCATTGTTAAAGAGCATGGAAGCAAAGGACCAAGCACAAGTTGGTTGAGGCTTGTTATCAACATGCTTCATGATTATCATTTATATACTTATGATTATCATATCATATGACTTGTGATTGTATAGTATTTTCCATTTTGTCACTATTGAACTTTTGCTCTAAACTTGGAGTAAATTTCATCTCTTTAGCTGTTATAATTCATTGATCAACATCATAGATAAATCATCATATTTTATTTAGTTTTATTTACTACTATTTAGGAAACCAACGGTTCATCTCTTTGAGTTTGTCTTTCAGTCTATAGATTGTGAAGTTTTATGCATAAATTCATAAAAACTCATGGTTTTGCTTCTTCTTTTTTTCCTATATTCTTTTAGGGATGAGACCCCAAAAATAACATCCTCATTGATTAGGTGGGAAAAATGACACTTTGCCAATAGTTTTTTCGCCCTGTAGAGCTAAGTCACCCCTTCAAATTAAAGAAAGCTAGGATCAGCTCATTACTGTCCAGAAGAACCCAATTGTGTGGTGGACGATGCATGAAGATGCAGATCCAAAGCTACAGATTCTTCCTATACATCTTCTTTCTCGGATTGACAATTCTTTTGTTGCCAATAAGAATCCATGTACATATAGCTTCATCCACTCTCTAAAGAAAACATGTGTTCATCTAGAAGCAAATAAATCAGTTCCAGTACACAGTGAAATGAATCATCAGCATTAGAAGATACTCTAATATTGAGAAACAGCCCTCAATGTAATGTGCTATTAATCTAAAGGATGTAACAAATATAAATAAGGTGTAGATGAGGAGCATGTATATTTGCGAAAGGGATTGACTTGGGTACCACTAAGCATAGTAGAGAAAATTGGAATCGGATCGGAATTGGGCTAGAGAAAAAATCAGGAAAAATCATAAATCGGAAAAAATTGGCAAAAAGTCTACAAAAAAAAAAAGGGAAGAAAACGCAATTTTTCATTGAAAAAGTTTTTTTCATGCATATCACAATGAATTAACATTATGCAAATCAAATATTAATGATGTAAGATTGTAAGCTTAAACTACACATGAAAGCAACAAGTGATACATCATCCAAGGCTCAAGCTTAAACTACACACAAAAGTGACAAAACACATCTTGTATTGCTTATAATATGAAAAGGTACAATTTACAAAATGTGTCAAAATGCTTCAAGAGGCCTACTCTCTACTATCTTGCAATTCCTTTGCCCTTTGCCCTAGCAAAAAAAACCTAGTCTCTCTTTGTTGACGTGCCCTTGCCGCTTCTTGTGCATGTGCCTCTTCTTGGTCCTTAGTTGCTATCTCCTCCGCTAGGTCTTCAAAGTTTTGTAATTCATCCGAGGAAAAGAGAGGCTCTTCCTACTGCTCCTACAATGCATCTGTGATCCATTCAGATGATAAATCAATGTCATTTAGGTCGATGGGCTTGATACTTGTTTTTGCAAAACGTTTTTGGTGGAGGCGAAGATTGTAATGCACAAACATAAGATCATTCAACCTTTCTTAAGATCATTCAACCTTTCTTGTGTAAATTTGTTGCACTTCTTAGAGTGTATGTGCTCAAACATACTCCAATTGCGCTCACAACCTGAAGCGCTACATGGTTGAGATAAGATTATGATGGCCATGCACTGCAAATTGGGCATAAAATCAAAAGTCCTCCCACCATAAGTCTAGAAACAACCAAATAAAAAATAATAATAATAATTCACATGTAAAATAGTAAATTGAGATTATTTTTTAAAACAAAATCAAAAGACAAAATAAATAATAATTCGATGAGGGTTACTTGGCCTCAATTTTGACCTCATTCGAATGCATTGTTCGAATGGGAATTGGCGGCCCCAACATTGCTTATAATCCTATATCTCCTCACGTACTTTATCACACAATTCTCTATCAGCTAAGAACATGCGGTCAATGCAATCTTGAAGGCCAAGCTTCACCTCATAATCAGCATGAAATGTAGGAGAACAAAAAATTTGGGCGTTCAAGTAGTAACCCGCTGCATGAAGAGGGCTATAGATTTGAGATTTCCATCAATTATCAATGATTGTCCAAATGGGATCATATTTGGTGCGAGCATATCCATAAAATACAGCAATTGCCTCTTTTGCTTCGTCCATAGCCTCGTATACCAATCCCATTGCAAATCATTCTCCATCAACAAGACGAAGAACCTCACCAAAGGCTCTGACACATGAAGTAAAAAGGAAAAATAATTTAAATGAAAATATTTTACAACAAAAAATAAAATAAAATAAATTAATAAACTTAGTCTTGTACCTTGATGGCCTCATCCATGGCTATCCAGAAGGCCTCCTCAAACAAATAGGTATATACATTCTGCCCCTCAGGTGAGAATTTGTATCTTGTAGCTTGTTCGGAATTCAAGTCATTGCTCACAAACATTTGCTTCAGTGACCCTCTTGCATCATAGATGCTCTGCAATGTCACAAAATTTGTGGCAAAGCGTGTAATTCTAGATTGCACTAGCTCCCTCCCACAAATAAATCGCCTCATGAGTCTAAGGACCCACGCATGGTTGTAGATGATTTTTGTGATAGTCTTAGCCTTCTGTACAACATTTCCCACCCAAGGTAATTTCCCAATGTCCTCAAGGAGCAAATTGAGATAATGGACTACACATGGGGTCCAAATAATAGTGGGGAATCTTTGTTCCAAAATCTTACCAATTGCCTTATATGTTGATGCGTTGTTCGTGATCATTTGGACAACATTCTCCTCCCCAACCTCCAACACAACCTCCTCCAATAACCCTACAAGCATTTCGGCACTCTCAACTTGTGACAATGCATCTATTGACTTGAGGAATGCAATTCCTCCTACTGAAGCAACCAAAAAATTAATCAAGTTTCTTCCCTTCCCATCCGTCCAACCATCAGACATGATACTGCAACCCTTCGTCCTCCACACCCTACATCGGTCTTCAAGCGCAACCTAAAGTATAGAAAATATATATATTCATGCATGTGTATAAATTTAATCCCCTTTGATTTTTTTGAAGTTTGCTTTTTAAAAACATAATTTAATCATGCATGTGTATGAATTTAAGCACAACCTAAATGTTGTCCACATATTGTCGAAGGAGAGGGCCCCTAAGGTCATCATAAGTGTTAGGAGGTGAAGTCACTATCTAGACATGTATCTCCAAACAGACTTCTAGCTTCGGATAGACGTCTAGCTCCAAACAGACGTCTAGCTCCAGATAGACGTGTAGCTGCTCCAAACAAATTTCTAGCTCCGGACAGACGTGTAGCTCCGAACAAACATCTAGCTCCGGACAGACGTGTAGCTCCAGACAGACGTCTAGCTCCAAACAAACGTCTAGCTCCGGATAGACGTGTAGGTCCAGACAAACGTCTGGCTCCACAGAGACGTCTAGCTCTAGACGTGTAGCTCCAAACGTGTAGTTCCGGAAGAGGAGACGAACAATTTTTTGGAGTCTTCCTTTGGAAGAGGAAACGAACAATTTTTGGAGTCTTCCTTTGGGAGAGGAAACGAACAGTTTTCGGAGCCTTTCTTCATTTATCTATAAAAGGGGAACGACCCCTTGCATGTAAATAATATGGTGAATGTAAAGTTTGCTGAAATCAATAAAATAACGAAGTTGCCATTGCTCCGTGGTTTTCCCTGCACATTGCAGGATTCCACGTAAAATCTGTGTTACTGTTTTTCTATGTTATTGTGTTTTCTGCTTGTAGGTAAAATTTGGATATTTTACTTCTGGTATCAAAGCCTAGGGTTTTGTGCGAGTGGGAGCTGAAACAATGACAGGAGGTGTAACCAAGTTCGAGATTGAGAAATTTGATGACAGGAACTTCGCCCTATGGAAGATGAAGGTGGAGGATTTGCTATGACCAAGCCCTAGCCTTGAAAGGGGTCGCGAGTAAACCAAGTAGCATGAAAGATGAGGAGTGGGCAACGCTGGACAGGAACGCGGTTTCTACAATCCATCTCTGCCTAGCAAACTCTGTCTTGTTCAAGGTTGCTGAAGAAAATACCACGGAAGCCCTCTGGCAGAAGCTTGAAAAGTTGTATGAAACAAAATAAGCAACAAATAAGGTTTTTTCTGAAACAACAGCTTTATAGCCTGAGGATGAAGGAGGGTTCATTTGTGGCAGATCATTTGAATGAGTTTAATACCCTTATCAGTAAACTAGTTTCAGTTAGTGTGAAGATGGAGGATGAAGACAGAGCTATCACCCTACTTTGTTCCCTCCCGGACACCTGGGATCATATGGTGATGACCATCAGTAATGCATTATCAGGAGCTCTAAATTTTGATGATCTGGTAGCCGCTTTGTTGGCAAAAGAGTTGAGGCAAAAAACGTCTCTAGAAACCTCAACCAATAAAGCCATATCTGTGAGAGGTTGATCTTTCGAGAGGAGTAACAAGGTAGATCACATTCTAGATCTAAGTCTAAAGGACACAAGCAGAAAGGGAAGTGTTGGCATTGTGGGAAGTCAGGGCACTCAAAGAAGGACTTTTGGCAATTAAAAAAAGAAAAGAATGGTGAAAAGCAAATTCAGCCATCAGTTGAGGCCTATACAGCAGATTCAGGAGAGACGACAACATTTGAGGCTTTTTGTATCAGCAATAGCAAATTTGTTTTATATACCTGGGTTTTGAACTCGGATGCATATTTCCACATGTCTCCTCACAGAGACTGGTTTGACAAATATCAGCCATACTGTGGTGGGATGGTCTACTTAGGTGATGATCACCCTTTAGAAATTGAGGGAAGAGGGGACATAAGGATCACGTTGGAGGATGGTAGAGAAAGGATGTTATGTGATGTACGATATGTGCCTGATTTGCGGAAGAATTTGCTCTCAATTAAGATGATGGATAAACTAGGGTATTCTATCACTTTCGGTAACAACTACTGCAAAATTGCCAAAGGAGCCCTTGTAGTAGCAAAAGGAGAATCTTATGGAACCCTATATTGTTTATGCAATGATACGGTGACAAACCATGCAGCAATAACAACTTCTATTCAGGATGCAGTAATGCTATGGCATCAACGCCTAGGACATATGAGTGAAAAAAGGTCTGAAAATTATGCATGACTAAGGTATGCTTTTTGGGATTAAGTCGTGTAATTTAGACTTGTGTGAGCACTGTCTTTTTGGTAAACAAAAGAGGGTTCGGTTTACTGCAAGCCCTGGTAAGAGTTTTGATTTCTGCAACTTATACATTATGATATATTTGGACCAGTCCCCACTCAATCCTTAAATGGTGCTATCTATTTTTTGACTTTTATAGATGATTATTCTAGGAGAGTGTGGGTTTATTTTCTGAAGAAGAAGTCGAAAGCTTTGCAGAAATTTAAAGAGTTCAAAGCACGAGTAGAGAAAAGTTTGGGCAAGCCTATTTTATGTCTTAGGTCAAATAATGGGGGTGAATATTGCTCCAAGGAATTTGATAAATTTTGTGCGTAGGGAGGAATTAAGCACCAGAAGACTGTACCATATACTCCACAAAAAAATGGTGTGGCTGAGCGGATGAATCACACAATCATGGAACGTGCAAGAAGAATGCTCAACGCATCCATGTTGGATAAAAAGTTTTGGGAAGAGGCTGTTAATACAGTTGTTTACCTTATTAACAGGTCACCTACAACTGCGTTGGATGGACAGATTCCAAAGGAGGTTTGGTGTTGTAAGCTAGTTGATTACTCTCATTTACGTACCTTTGGCTGTGATGCATTTGCCCATGTGCCTAAAGAAAAAAGGTCCAAACTTGACCCAAAGTCATGCAAATGTGTTTTTCTCGGCTATGGAGATACAGTGAAGGGGTATAGACTGTGGGATCCTACGGCCCACAAGGTAATTATTGACCAGGATGTAATTTTGATGAAAAATCCATGCAAAGGAAGTAGGTACAACAAACACCTGATGTTGCACCAGTTGAAGTAGATATGAACGAAGATGAAAATGAAAATCAGCATGTTGAAGTTTTTGATCAGCATGCAAAACAACAAGTAGAGCAGACACAACAGTCACAAGACCAAGAGCCACAACCAACAGATCATTGGGTTAGAAGATCTACACGTCCACAAAAGTGTCCGGAAAGAAAAGTGGAGGAAAGCCATGGAGGAGGAAATCAAGGCACTTCGTAAGAATAAAATGTGGGAACTTGTGGATCTCCCTCCTGGAAGAAAGGTTGTTGGAAACAAGTGGGTGTACAAGGTAAAGAAGAACAGTGATGGGTTGTTGGAACGATATAAAGCACGCCTGGTGGCAAAAGGTTATGTGCAAAAGTCAGGTATTGACTTTAATGAAATTTTCTCTCCAGTTGTGAAAATGACTACTGTTAGAGTTTTACTTGCACTTGTAGCAACACAGGATTTAGAAATGGAGCAGCTTGATGTAAAGACGCTTTCTGCATGGTGATCTCGAGGAGGAGATTTATATGGATCAACCTGAGGGCTATGAAGAAAGAGGCAAAGAGCATTTGGTTTGCAGACTCAAGAAATCTCTGTATGGGTTGAAACAAGCGCTAAGGATGTGGTACAAAAAATTTGACACCTTCATGAAGAGCCAAGGTTTCAGCAGAAGTGAAGCTGACCATTGTGCATACTATAAGAGGTTTGATGATGGTAGTTTTATTATTTTGTTGTTGTATGTTGATGATATGCTGGTTGCAAGCCCCAACATGAAGAAAATCATTGATCTTAAGGCTCAGTTGGCTAGGACATTTGAAATAAAGGATTTAGGAGCAGCAAACCAAATTTTAGGGATGAAGATACATAGGGACAGAACATGAAGAAATATCTGGTTAAGTTAAAAGTCATATATAGAAAAGATTCTACAACACTTCAATATGCAGAATGCAAAACCAGTTAGTACCCCACTTCTTTCACACTTAAAATTGTCTTCCGAACAATGTCCTAGAACAGAAGCAGAGAAGACAAGCATGTCTCGTGTATCGTATTCATCAGCAGTAGGAAGCCTCATGTATGCCATGATGAGCACCAGACCAAATATTGCCCAAGCAGTGGGAGTAGTCAGCCGGTACATGGCGAATCCTGGTAAGGAGCATTGGAATACAGTAAAGTGGATATTTAGATATTTAAGAGGCACTTCAGATGCTGCTATTTACTATGAATCGGAAAGTTTGCAAGTTAAAGGTTTTGTGGATTCTGATTAGGGTGGAGATAGAGATGGGAGAAAGTTCACTACAAGATATACTTTCACTCTTGCTGGTGGCGCTGTGAGTTGGACTTCTAAGTTGCAGTCTGTGGTGGCTTTATCAACCACTGAAGCAGAATATATTGCAGTGACTTAGGCCAGCAAAGAGGCAATTTGGCTAGAGCAACTTTTGGGTGACTTCAAGATAATGCAGGAACAAATTACATTGCATTGTGATAGCCAAAGTGCTATTCAGCTAGTGAAGAACCCAACATTTCGTGATCGCACGAAACACATTGATGTTAAATACCACTTTATAAGAAATGCGGTGGAAGAAGGTAGGATCCTATTGGAGAAAATTGATACTGAAGTGAATCCTGCAGATATGCTTACAAAGCCGGTCAAGACAGAGAATTTTGAGTGGTGTCGACCTTCTCTAGGCTTGCTGAAAATGTAAAAAAGGCAACATAGGGCAATTGGCATTGGATGGAAAAACATAGGCAAAGAATTCCTGTATACTGACTTCAAGTGGGATAATGTTAGGAGGTGAAGTCACTATCTAGATGTGTAGATCCAGACAGACGTCTAGCTCCGGATAGACGTGTATCTCCGGATAGACGTGTAGCTCCAGACAGACGTCTAGCTCCGGACAGACGTGTAGCTCCAGACAGACGTCTAGCTCCAGACGTGTAGTTTCGGGAGAGGAGACGAACAATGTTTTGGAGTCTTCCTTTGGGAGAGGAAACGAACAGTTTTCGGAGTCTTCCTTTGGGAGAGGAAACAAACAATTTTCGGAGCCTTCCTTCATTTATCTATAAAAGGGGAACGACCCCTTGCATGTAAATAGTATGGTGAATGTAAAGTTTGATGAAATCAATAAAATAACGAAGCTACCATTGCCCCGTGGTTTTTCCTGCACGTTGCAGGTTTCCACGTAAAATCTCTGTGTTATTGTGTTTTTTGCTTGCAGGTAAAATTTGGAGATTTTACTAACAATAAGTTGGCACCTTAAATCTTATGCCACGACTTCCGACGGCATCTATCATGTGCCGCAAGTATGGAGACCTTGCCACATTGAAGGGAATGTCAGAATAATACCAAAAAGTGGCAATGGTTGTCCTTGTTGCGTTGTGCTTCTCCTGGTTCCACACAACAATACCCTCAATCGTGGGTTGTGCCCCTGGCACGTAACACTCTACAAAATGGGACTCTCCCATCCCACTAGTTGCTTGTGCGCACCATGGACTTGAACTCTCCCGTTGAAACTGGCTAAAGTTGTTGCCGGTATGTGGAATTCAAGAAGGGGAGGATGACATGGCCTCGGTTTGTCTTCGTTTGTGATCTCTTTTTTCCTCTGAGCCAAAGATCATGGCCTCTACTTTATTTTTAATTTCATCCAACACCTTAGGGCATGGCCTAATATCATTGCCAATTCTCTTTGCCAAATGGAATTTAAGGCGGAAAATGCCTCCACTAAAATTATCGCCCCAAAAATTGCATATAGCTTCCCCTTTATTTTCCCCTTGTGTTCCATATGCCCATGCTAGATCTCTTGGGGCCATTTTTTTATGCCTACACATGGAAACAAGTAACAACAAATTTACAAACAATTACTTTAAAAATTAAAAAAAACCTAAACCTTAGACGAGGGTTTAGGGTCTAAAATTGAAACATTGACAGCTGAAAAATGGGCTTTCATACGTAGTTATCAAGCAACATTGAGCAATATTTATTTAAAGGGAGAAAAAAAAAAAAATCCTAGACTAGTGTTTAAGGTTTAGGGTTTAAACTTAAAATATTGACAGCTGAAAAGTGGGTTTGCATACATAGTTATCAGGCAACAATATTTACTTAAAAGGAAGAGAAAAAAGAAACTAAACCCAAAACCCTACACTAGGGTTTAGGGTTTTCACTTCAAACATTGACAGCTGAAAATTGGGCTTGCATACATAGTTATCAAGCAACATTAAGCAATATTTTCTTAAAGGGAGGAAAGAAAAAACTAAACCCGAAACATTAGACTAGGGTTTAGGGTTTAAACTTGAAATATTGACAGCTGAAAAATGGGCTTGCATACATGGTTATCAAGCAACAATATTTAGTATTTACTTAAAAGGAGGGAAAAAAAACACTAAACCCGAAACCCTAGACTAGGGTTTATGGTTTAGGGTTTAAACTTCAAACATTGACAAAAACATTTACAAACTGCCCTAATCTAAATTTAGTTTCAACCTGGAGAAAAAAAAAAAGAGTTTTCAAAAGTTTTTCTTACCTCAAATAAAGCCTCTGGGTGGCTATTGTTGGTTGTTGGATTCCTTCAAACCGCAATTGTAATGTCCCCTTCTTTGCAGTAGATGGAGCAGAGACCTGTTAGCCTAATCACAGGGGTACCCTAGGCTAAACAGTTTGGTTAGGGACTCAGCTTGGCGAGAATCCCAGCATTCAGATGGTATAATTCTACCATTTGCAAGTGTTGACCTTGGAAAAGGGTTGCTAGGCAAAGTGAAAGGGGACATGTTTTAATGTTAAGTTATAACTTTAAGTTATAAAGTGTTATAACTTAAAATCATAAAGTTATTTGTCTAGGACTTGGGTGACCACTTTAATGATATTAAGAGACATCAATTAAAAATTATAAAATAATGACTTGTGGAAACCTAAAATGGACGCCCAAACCCTAATTTGATGTTCTCTTTAAATTGGCTTTTTGAGGCTCATTGGTGCATGGAAGAATTTATGTTTTTTGGAGAAGTTTTTCAGGGGTTTTCACCAGAAGATCATAGGGCTTGTTGGGAGTGGATTTCTCAGCAGGATTATCGGTTTCGGATGTGTGAGACCATCTCTAGTTGATCGGGGATTGAATTTCTCATCACGGAGAGATTATCCGAGCTTAACGAGAGGCGGACAAGGGTTTGCCAAATTTTGAATTCATTTGGGTTGATGAACTGACCATCTGGGTTATATTGTTTTGGCTATACTTCATCTGGGTCAGTGCCATTTTGATTGATTTTGGAGTGATAGATGCAATATTGGAGCAGGCCGTACAGCATATGGGCGCTTAGGGGATCGAGTCATTTGCTCACAGCAAGGAAATATCCCATCAAATCATTCTAGGCAATTTACAAGGCAAGGTCGAACCCTTCAGCAGTCGTACATCTTGCCTGCAGCGACCTCGGGGTGCATGCAGCAATTAATTGGGCTTGGATTCACATTTATGAAGGTTACATTTTGGGTGGCTTCATTTGGAGAGACAACTGCACTTTACGAGGAAGGAATCGGAGTTCCGGTGATAGAGTTACGAGCAAATGAACGTTTCAGCTGTGTAATTTCCAGTTTGTTGGGCAAATATAGACCTGTACTTTCAGGTCATAAAATTAAATAAATAAATCTCCATCTCCTTACTACAAATTCATCATTTGTTCAAATGTTTGTTTCCTTATTGCATTATGAATGAAATTCAAGTCAATGCCTCAAACTAAACAAGCAAAACCAATCATTTCATTGCAAAAAAAAACAAGCACAAACCAAAATAACTCAAAACCAGCAAGTGGGGGTGTATATTATAGCAATTCGCTCATTGTTAGGATGCCCTACCATGTTTGGGTTGGTGTGGTTACAGGTAGGCAGACTCCTTTCTTCCCTTGCAACAAGTAAAATGAAAGACAAAAAAAACACTTTTTAGCTAAATCAACCGCAGCCTCTATGTGGCTATGGCCAATTTTTTTCCCAAAAATCGCCCAAAATTGCCCAAAAATCAGCGAATCGGCGATTCGAGGCGAGTTGACTCGGCACGTGCAAAAAATTGATAAAAATCACAAATCGGCGATTTAAATCGTAATTTTAGTAGCTATGCCATTGAGTATATTTGACAAGTCATAAGATCCATAGAGTGAAACTGGTGATGATGTTGAAACGTCGTTAAAAGAGCAAGGTACAGAAGGACCAAGCACAAGATGTCTGAGCCTTGTTACCAACATGCGACATGCTTATCATTTATTTTATATATATATATATTATTATCACAACATATAAGTTTTGATTGTGTAGCATTTTCAGTTTTCAGTCTTGGACTTTTGCTCTAAACTCATACTAACTATAATATTTTTCATTTGTCTGTCATGTTTTGTGGATCAACATCATGGATAGATCCTTGTGTTTTCTTTCATTTTAGTCATTAGTATTAAGGAAAACAATTATTCGTCTATTTGAAACATGTTTTTCAGTCTGTAGAATGTGCAGTTTGATTCATAAATTTCTTAAAAGTGTGGTCTTGAATTCTTTATTGTTTTTATCTCATCAATAACCACAAAAAAAGAGTAATGCCCTCAAGAGTATACATTGGTCAAAGAAAGCCTAAATAAGTAACCCTGGGATGAAGAACTGAACTCCTAGCACCTCTCCCCACATACACAATTGACAATCCTCCAAATGTAGAGAAAAAATGGCAATGCCCATCTACCCCTGTAGTTGGAACTGGAAACAATAAAGAGTAGCCGATCCTTCAAGCCAAGAGCAGCAATAAAAGATCTAATGTGCTTCGATCATTCTTCATAGAGGGGTACATTATCGAAACAAACCTGTCACCATCTGTGCTAGGGATTGTTACAATTAGTGAATACTTGCTGCCCGTGGTAGTTTAAAAATGTTAAAAAGATTAATCACTTTGGGTAATACAAGCAGGTAGCAAAGGAAGCTCTAAGTGTTTCTACAAAGACTGATATCTCCTTTCTACCCCATAAGAGACAGGGTACCTATCTTAGATAGAGAAAAGAAGATGGATCCTGTCAATCTACAGAATATGGTAATTTGATTCAAATCATAATTGGGAAATACCCTCAGCTTCCGAGAGTTCCTACGGATGTGTCACTAATGATGCCAAAAGTAACTTTGTATGGACAATGATACCATTAAAATGTACAAAAAATGTTCAATAATGGAAGCAATCTAAGTCTACAAGATTGTGGTTGGAAGAAACTAGTAACTGGAATATATTATCAACATGTATCCCCTTTGAAAGTTTTATTAATTTCCCCGATTGCTAGAAGCTGAGAGGGATGGTCTACCCATTATGAAAGGGCCATCACAAGCTAATCACACCACCCACGAAGTAACAATTGGCTGACCTTCAACCATTGTGTTCTTCGTGGGAATTTTCTCTCCTTGGTTATCAGCTGCTAGATGTGTAATTTGTGCTTTAAGAAGACATCCTGTGACAGGGTTTGCCTTCACACTACTAACCCCAAAACAGAGGACACTTTATATCATCCTGCCTATGGAAGCAGCATCAGCCTCCCATTCAAGATATTTGCAACTTGCTCTCTAGGAGGGTGGCATCTCGAATGGGTTGAGCAACAACTCAAAAGCATGCAGCATCAACTGGTGGGTCCTTACCAGCCCCTTTTGCCCAACCATTATGCTTTCAACTTTTCTCCAGGTTATTAATGTTTTTAATGTCTGTTAACCCTATTACAATCATACAATGCTTTTGTTAATTTCTATCAAAAAAATATAGTCCTAGGCAAAACCTTCTTGTACCATAAAATTGCTTTTATTGACAATATGAATGTATAAATTGTTTAGGGCTACTTGAATGCATACTTATTGTATTGTATGCCCACTGTGTAAACAACGTCCATAGGCAACTATTCTGCTGATACTGGTTTTTGGTCTGTGTAAACCCCACTAAAACATACAAGCAGATGCATGTTTTAGAGTGTATTAATTTCTGAAAGTTTGAAATAATATTTTGACAGTGTACTTTTGACTGCTCAGTTTGTTGCTTCTAATGAAGATGACTATTCCAACCTTTACTTTAGCTATTTCATAAAGTTCTATTAGACAATTTCAGTGTTAAACATCATCTACCTATGCATTACAAAGAATAGATAATCCTGAGCCCTGGAAGAACAATAGAAAAATAATGGAAGCAATGAAACCCCAAAAATAGCATGGTAGTGGAAAACAAGATATAAACAACAATATTTTCTCTCCCACTAATACAAGTGACCATGTGAAACTACAGATATGTATTAGTGTGCTACATTAAATTGCAATGCAGGGTCAAGGTTTTCTTAAGTATCATACCATGAGAATCCACATGCATGGATAATCCATTGGAAAATGACATAAGCTGCAGTCCATAGCACAAAATATGCACCTCGGAACCAAGGGAAGCGCTGTCATCACAGACAGCTCACGTCAAATAAGATTTCAAAAAGTGGTAGCCATCTAATAAAGGAACAATTTAGCTAACACCTTTGTCCTTTTATATACTTTCAGAAGTAAGTGGACCAATGGATACATACCATACTGTTGAGACCAGCATCAATGAGAAGAAGCAATGCATTAACAGAATGCATGCTTCCCATCAACTGCCAAGAAAAGATTAGAGAGAGATTATTTAAAGATGCTGATGAGAATTTCTACATTTACATATTGAAAAGCAATTCAAACCAAACACAATAGGACTTGCAAAGTCAGGTATTTGAATAATATAAAAGTAAATATTATGATAGAAAAGATAAATAGACCTGCAAAACTGCAGATAGCAAATATTACCATATACAATACACATAAAAGGTCATTTACTAAGCAAGATATTGTAAGTCCCTCTGAGATATAGAAGAGCTCTCTTTCTGTAAGGCTTTATCAGGTGAATCAAGAACCATCAACTTGTAAGGGTAGAGTATGCTACTCCTTGGATAGGAGACCTACGCAACCACTAGAATGTCTATAGAGATTGCTTAGTTTCATGCTCTTTGAAAATAGGCCAACTTTAACAAGGTGTCTAACAAAAACAGGAGACAAAAAAGGACTCAAATAAATGATGGAATTCTTAACAATCAATTGAATAAACAACCATTTCCGATTTAATTTACATAATTCTAGGCACTAATTTCTTTATGTATCTCAAAAAAGTAGAATATTGTTATATTTTTATTCAAAGAAATAGCCCTCATCTGTATGAAAGTTATAAAATCTGCCATATTATTACTGTTCTCATTCCATGTGATATTAATGTCTGTTAATTGCTTTTGGGTGTCACTAGTATTATTTTTGTAAGTCAGCCAATCTCTTTATATATGCTAATGGTAGAAAACAAAAAGAGATCTATCTTCCGAAACTCTTGTTCCACTTATCTGTAGATTGTAAATACAATTTTCTGTCAAGTTAGTACAGGTATCTTTATTGCTGAATCAAATGAAAAATGAGCAATGGTCTTTGTACTTCTTCTTCAGCTATTGAGCCATGACTGTTTTGAAATGGTAGCATGAGGCTCATAGTTGAAAGGACCTGTTTTCATCAGCATTTAGGCAGGCTGTTTGTATCAGAACAATTTGATTTTTCACTAGATACATTCATAGTAGTCAAGAAATTGTACACAATGAAAGATCACATTGAACAGCACGAAGCAGGGGGCATAACATTTTTGTTCAGTAAGAAGGATTAGTTAACCAAATTGAGACATAACATTCCAACTGTTATACTTGGATTGAAGGATTAGTCCATGGAACTTTAACAGCTGCAAAAATGGTCACAGAAGAGTATTGGTTCCATGCACAGCTCTTTGCTGATGAAGTGGGAAGCAGATTACTGGAATTTTAACATTTTTCTGGTCTTTTGGTGATGCCATCAAGTCATGTTAGATCAAGTTCATGAGAATCCAACCATCAACCATCTAGCATTTAATTTGCAAGTTTTCAGAGCAAAAAATGATTTAGCATATAATATAAAAGAGAGCTATTAAATGGCATTAGCTCAACTGTTCAAAAATATGGGCTCCCAATCGGAAGAGCCAGGTTGAAATATTGTCGGGTGATATAATACCACTATGTGGTTCACTAAATACCATAGTTGTGAAAATTGCGAAAAAATTGGCTGAATTGCGATTCATTCAGCAAACGAGTCAATCGGCATCGTATCGCTGCATTGCCGATTTTTTGCCGATTTTTTGAAAAAATCAGCACTGGCGATTCATTCTTTTATTTTTTCATTCTTTCTTCTAAGCACTTGCAAAGAGAAAAAAACCCTCCCACCTTGTGCTACCACCCCGACCAACTACGCCAAGGCATCCTAGGAGCACGATCAATTGCGGTGTGAAGGAATCCGGCAGCCAACAACATCCTCCCAGAAGATTCATTCAAGGTCAAAAAAATTTTGAAAACTCTTTTTTTTTAAAATAGATTAGGGCTTGTTTGAAATTAGATTAGGGATGTTTGAAATTAGGTTAGGACTGTTCTCAAATTTAAAACCCAAAACCCTAGTCCAGATTTACAAAGGGAAAAATGCATCTATTTTTGGCTTCGGGGGCGCTGCCCCCGAAGCACCACCAGGGGGTCCAAGTGCAGCTGAAAACAAGACCTCCGAATTAGAGAGAATCAGACTCCACAACCAAGAGTCATGCACTGGTTGCCAATTCCCATCTCAGCAATGCAAAAATGCTATTAAGTATATGAGGCCAGGTAAACCTCATCGAATTATTATTTAATGTCTTTTTGTTTTAAAATTTAAACTTTTAAGTTGTTACATGTGAAATATTAATTTTTTTTTTTGTTGTTGTTTTTTCTAGATTTATGGTGAGATGACTTTGGTGATTATACGCCCAATTTGCAGCACATGGCGATTAGAATCTTATCTCAACAATGTAGCTCTTCAGGTTGTGAGCCCAATTGGAGTATGTTTGAGCACATACACTCCAAGAAGCGCAACAGACTTACACAAGAAAAGTTAAACGATCTTGTGTTTGTGCATTACAACCTTCGTCTCCACCAAAAAAAATTTGAAAAAACAAATATTGAGCCCATTGACCTAAGTGACATTGATCCATCATCTGAATGGATCACAGATGCAGCAGCACAGGAGCAACAAGAGCCTCTATTCAGCATGGAAGAATTACAAAACTATGAGAACCTAGCAGAGGAGATGGCAGCAAGGGACAAAGAAGAGGCCTTAGCACGAGAAGCGGCACAAGCATCTACAAGCACACATCAAGCAAGAGAGACTAGGGCTTATGCTAGGACAAGGGGCAAAGGAAAACAATAGATAGTGGGCCTATTGAGGCATTTTGACATATTTTGTAATTTGTACATTTTCATATTATAAGCAATATAGGATGTGTTTTGTCACTTTCATGTGTACTTAATGCTTGAGCCTTGTATGATGTCTTGATTTGAATTGTTGTTTTTATCGCAATATTTGATTTGCATAATATTAATTCATTGTAATTTGCATGCAAAAAAAAAAATTTGCTTTCTTCGGTTTTATTTTTGCCGATTCATTGTCCGATTTTTTGCCGATTCCAATTCATTGCCGATTTTTAAACCGGCCGATTTACTACCCGATTCCGATTTTCTCTACTATGCTAAATACCATGGAAATAGGTGGGGTCTGTTTTAATCTTATAAAACCAATATATATACACACACACACAAAAGAAAGGGCAAACCATTGTAACATGATGATGCCCTTTCAATCCCATATAACCAAATACATGCATACATATATATAAATATATATATAAAGAGAGGTGAATGCCCTTTTGACCAAATGGTAGATAGGTACATATATAATATCCAATGGGTATAACATAGAGACTTATGACCTGTCCTATCTGCAATATATAATATAAGTGTGTTATGTAAGGAGTCCACTACAGTTTATAAAATGTCTCTTACAAGATATCACTACACACACACACTCTCTTAGTATATGACTCATTGTCAAATTAATTTAATCTCGAGATGATCCATGTAGCAAACAAACATGGCAGCAATGTTATTCAATGTACACTCAACCCAAAAAAATTCTCCCTTTTCCCCTTGTGGAGTCAAGTTCCCACCCATGCACAATCAAGTGGTGGTGCCCCTCACACGCCCCTAGTACCGCTACCAAGTGAGATCAATACGTTGCCTCATCCACACCAATAATAATATACTCATGACTTTTTTCCTTACATGTCAAATCCTATATGGCATCAGCACTTCATGTCTAGATGCCATTTCAGAATAAATAATTTTTATAAGCAGCCACATTGATGCACATGACTTGCAAGTGAATTATCAAGTATGAGATGATGTTGATGTTGTGTTTTGATGTGTTCAGAATAAAGGATGTAATAACAGCATGATTTGTATATAGTTAGGTTTAGGAGTACATTTAATTTTGTTAGTGTGTGCAGGTAGTTAGAGGAGCACAACATTTGCACTCTGCCAGCTTCCACCCATGGGACAATATGTAACCAGTCATCCAAATTGGGGCAGCATGCATGCATGCTCGACTGAAGCTATTCTCCCAGTATGTATTGTAGACTTGTTGGAGAATAATTAATTCATGCCTTTACTGTGTATTTCATTGTGCATGTGAGTTGATTTTTCCAATGTGTTATCTTTCTTTATAGTGCATAGTATTTCATTGAATTATTACTTTATCACATCACTTGTATTGTCTGCTATGGTGGTGGTGTATGCTTTATATAGTTACCCAAACTAAATTTTTGGTGCCATTGGTGACACGAATTTGGGTCAGTGAGTCAGTGAGCTAGTGATTGATGAGCAAGAATTAGTGTTCCACGGGGACGCGTCCCCCCGTTTCCCGCGTCCCCCAGCACGGGGGGACGGCAAGGGGGACGTTTCCCCCCGTCCCCCTTTTTGGGGGACGGCTGGGAAACGTCCCCGGGACGGCTGAGGCCTATGGCCTCCCGTCCCCGGGACGTCCCCTTTTTTGGGGCGTCCCTGGGGACGGCCAGCCGTCCTCGGGGACGGTTGGGCCCCATTGGGGATGCTCGGGCCGTCCCCGGGGACGGCTGGGCATATTTTAAAGGTGCCCAGCCGTCCCTAGGGACGGTCTGAGCGTCCCCAATGGGGCCCAACCGTCCCCCACGGCTGGGCGTCCTCACCCAAACAGAAAAAAAAAAAAAAAAATTAAAAAAAAAAAAGGTAAGGGGTGGGACTCCAATAACCAGCAGAGTTGCAGGTTTGCCATTGTATTTAAAATTTCTTGGCAAGTTCTGGAAGATACATTACATGTTATGATTTTTAATTCTTCATTTTACATTTTTTAATCTTCACTGACTAAAACATGACTGTTTGTTTGAGTTGCTAATCACATACCTTTACATTTTTGGTGACAACTGTGATGATGACACTTTTGGGTATTTCATTGTCAGACATGTAAGCCTAGTTATCATGTAGGCAGTTATCCTCTGGACTACCTGAAGATTCAGTTCAAATAGGAATTTTGTTCCTTCCCTGTCTTTTTAAGAACAGCCTGTACAGCCTTTTTTTCATTTTTTTTTTTTTGGTTTGGATGTTGCAGTCATTGTTTTACTTTATATGTTTTATTTTGATTAAATCTTATTTCAAGTGCCTTAATTAGAAAAGGTGGGGTTCATCCATTCTGCCTTCAAGTACCAGAAGATTTCAAGTGCTTCTTTAAGTACAATAAATTAATCTGATTTCTGATTGAAAAGAACTCTCTTCTGTTTCGAAAAGTTTGTTGGAATTATTTCCCCACCTGGAGATACATTTGTTTACCTTTTTAACTTGGTTACTACTTACTACTGAGTTTGATATTATTTCTACCAAGTACTTTTTCTGATCTCCATTAAAAAGACAGAAAAAAGACAAAAAGGCATTTGCTGACTTCCTCCAATAACCAGCAGAGTTGCAGGTTTGCCATTGTATCTAAAATTTCTTGGCAAGTTCTGGAAGATACATTACATGTTATGATTTTTAATTCTTCATTTTACATTTTTGAATCTTCACTGACTAAAACATGACTGTTTGTTTGAGTTGCTAATCACATACCTTTACATTTTTGGTGATAACTGTGATGATGGCACTTTTGGGTATTTCATTGTCAGACATGTAAGCCTAGTTATCACGGTATTTATGCCTAGTTATCACGGTATTTATGATATGCATTTATATTTTCATTGTCATAAACCATAAGAAACTATATAATTTTGGACATTGCTTATGAGTCTTTAAACTTTTATGATGTACATTGTATACTCTTTTGAGTCTTTTTGTTGTAAATGAGCATTGATACTATGAGTATTTCAGATTTCTGATTGCTGTCATATTTGAACAGTTAGTGACTGAAAAAATTAAAAAATGACAGTCTTTGTTTGAACATTGGTGGCTGAAAAAATGATGACTGTTATTACTTAAAATGATGACTGTTTGAACATTGTTTGCACTTGATATCCTTGGCTGAACCTTCAAGTTATAGTTGTTGAACTTGAAACAATTAAATGGCTGCACTTAGTAACTAATATGAATATCCTAATACCACTTATGTGTTAGTAACTAATATGAATATGAATGGCTGCACTTACATAATTGATTACTAATATGAAATATCATTTTTGTTGGGTGTAGAATTCTGAATGTGTAGATTATTCTAAATTTCTAAAAAAATTCAATTTTTATAGTATTATACCAGCCGTCCCCCCAGCCCTCCCCGAGCCGTCCCCTAAAATCGGCCTGCCGTCCCCCGAAACCCGTCCCCCCGTCCCCCCGTCCCCCAGGCTCGTGGAACCTTGGCAAGAATCAAGACAAACATCTCACTTCAATATGAAGACAACAATGATAGTAGAGATAATACCAACAAGAAAATGAAAGAAAATTCCAAGAAGGGCATACAGCCAGGGTGTGGCCATCAACAAAAGACACCAAGAATAAGTGGCCATGATGGCCCACAAGAGTCTCAGTGTGGGACCGGGCATAAGAAAATGTTGATGTTATGTCTTGTTGTTGTGTTTTGATGTGTTGAGAATAAGAGACATAATAGCAGCATGATTCGGATATAATTGTTTTAATTGATTATATGCGAGTGAAACAGGCCCCACCTGTATTACATCGCAATCACATTACCGCAGTATGACAGTGAACCACATAGTGGTATTACAGCAAACTGTATCATCATATCACCCATGGAAATTGAACCTGGTGGGTTCTTTGCCACCCCAACATTCTCATGAGTTGAACTTCAACCCCATGGGCACGATTTGAATTTTGGATATAGTCTATGTTCCATGAAGTTTCTAGGACAGGAATGGCCCAAGGCAGCAGGGTGTGTTTCCAAGACAGTGGGATGCATTTTTGGGACATCAAGACGCATATCCAAGACAGCCCCAAAGCCCAAGATGCATCTCCATGGAACATAGGATATAGTTGTGTTTAAAGCTATATGTTATTCTGTGTATGTGTGCGTAATTGGATGGGTACAACGGTTGCACTCTACCACCCTCCACCCAAGGCACTATATGAACCTAGCCATCCAGTCTGGTGTATCATGCATGCTCAACCACGACTATTCTCTCAACTTATATTGTACACTTATTGAAGAATTATTTATTCATGCATTGGCTGCGTACTTCCTCGAATGAGTATGTTGATCTTCCACTATGATGTCTTCTTTTAATATTGCTTAGTATTTCATTGAATGTTTACTTTATTTCATTACTTGTACTATATGGTATGCCGTTGCTGTATATTTTGAATAGTTGCCTATATAACAATTTTCACTTTCACATGGAACAAATATTGTTGTTATCCACCATTGTCAAACCTTATGGTGAAAGATAAATTGTGATCTAGGAAGGAGCAAAATATGACCAATGAGGACACATTCAAGTGCAGATCGGCAACAAGACATTTTGAGTTCTGTAATTGAAACCTGGCAGCAACATAAATATGCAAAGGCAAAGATTTGGCTCTTGTAAGATGCCTAAATTTGTCCATATCAAATACTAGACCAGAAATCTCCTTGTGACTGGTAAATACCATGACATAAAATAGTAGAATATAGCATACTTACGTTCACAATTTATAGATGAGAATATGTTTGCAATATTTCAGTTTCCATATTTATGCATCAATAAATATCAAATTGAACAGCAAAAGCATGCATATTAGAATATTGTCCTGCCATCATAGATGAAAAATTGTTAATGGCCAAAAATGAAACAAGACAACATTGTTGGATCTTTATTACAAAGTTTTTGAATAGATGCTTTGTGTCCCGCAAGAGAAATTGATTCCAGCAGGATCAACAAAGTGCCAGCAGAAACCAAAAAATCAGCTGTCCTCATAACACACTTTTTAACTGCAATCTAAAATGGTTGGCTGACAAGAAAGGCAAATGACCAGACAGACACAAAACTCTCTCCTATCTTTTCAGAAGAATTGTAACATTGTAGAAATTTTATTATTTTTTGCCCTAAAGTCTCTATCAAGATTTCATTGTGTGATTCCACACATATAACATATTGAAAGAAACATATTTTGAATCAACAAAATGCGACAGCCAGCAAGAGAACTGATTTTGCTGGTGGCACACTCACCAGGTTCAAGCTGAAACTTTTGGGAAGTAGAAAGGGAACAAGTATGAGCCAGAAAACAATGTCTGTCATCATCACAGCACCTGCACATGTCTGTTCAAAATAAGGCATCAACTTTCAGGAGTTGTCTAGAATGTTCCATTATTTTGACAGAAATATTTTCTCATCGTAATTCAGAAATAAATAAATAAATTTTTTGTTAAAAGACAAGAATATTCAGATAAAATCCAACAACATGAAATCATGTCACCATTATAAATGATGAAGTATTCACAGTCATGCTTATTTTCGAGCTACTATTACTAAAAATGGTTTATTATCAACCAAGCAAACAAAATCTTTCTTTAATCCAACAAAGAAACATTCAAAATATACAAACAAATTTCACATAGATGAAGACTATAGATATTGTGTCTTCTATTCTTTTTACTTCTTATGTGAATGACCCTGCAAGGTGGAGTTCTAAAATGGGTGCAAAGCTATGACTCTTATGCAAAAGCCTCTAGAATCTTCATATAAGTTTAGTGGAGATATCCAGAATCGGCCTCAAAGTACCTGAATTAAAAGTAAAAAATTAAAAATAAAAATAAATATTTTTAAAAAACTGTCAAATAACTAGTCAATTATAATACATACATTCATACCAACTTAGCAGAAGCTTGCAGAAAAAAGAGTTTGCACAGACCTATGAAAAAGAAGCCATATCCTAACGAGTCCAACATTTTGAAAGTGAAATCCCACTCAACCATGTCATAAGCTTAATGAGCATAGCCAAGTCTCACAGTCCATCTTTGATTCACTACATTGGCATTTTGAAGGTCCTTGTGATGCAATGAGCTTCACAGCTCATATACAATTTGCTCTCTACTGGCAGCCAGCTTGGGTTACTGCCTTCCTTTAGAGCAAAAATATTGGTAAGAAAGGGGAAGCTTTATAGAGGGTACTTTGGAAATGTGAATTACAACAACATAGAAGAATTTAAACTGAGCTCAAATGCTAAGTACCACAGACAAATTGACACCCATTCTCTTTGTTTGCTTTGATAATGGTAATCCATATGCTTGTCATCAGATAGTCACAAACACTCATAGCTGTAATGATTGTTTCAAATTACTGTCCAAGTAGTTTGTAAGGCATTTCTCATTAAGGGCGCCTTCATTATAGAACACTTATCCACTGTGTATTTGGAGAAGAAACCATGAGCTTGTGATGGCATATTCCTATGATGGAATTTGTTCCAGATTAATACCTCTTCTTTCTTCAAGTATGTTTGTCACTAGTGCGAAAAGAATGGAGGTTTTCTTGGTGTTGACTCATTGAGGTGCCTTATCAATGACATGGTGTTATCCACAGCTAGAAGGATAGTTTCCCTTTTCTTGCCCAACAATTTGACAAACAAGTTTGGTTCCATGTTTATTTTTGCACTAGCACCAATCTAAGGGAATCATAAGATAAACCTAGGTCCATTTTGTCTTAATTTGACTGTCTTTATCATAATATGCACATCATCAAATGGCTCCATCTAAAGGACCACATAGATGGTAAATCCTATGCTTGTGTGCTCAAAGCTTTACTAGAAATAGATATTTGATATAACAATTTATTGGGGAGGATTTTGGGTGGACCAATGGAAATGGGTTGGCCATATTTCAATTTAAATTGAACATGCTTGCAGGAGAAGCAAGGGAGATTATTAACTTGGATTTTATGATCACTATTATGAATTGTCTCCTACCTTTCATCTGCACATGGGTTTCCTTGAAATTCACTTCTTCATATTTCCTTGGATAGATAAGAAATGCATTTAACACCACATATCTGTACCCATTTGTTACTGGAAATTTTGCTGTGTCTATATATCCAATAAATTAAACAGCGAAGAAAAAATTTACCAAGAATAAACAAGTAAAAGACATTAAGAGCTTCAATCAATATGCTTATTACAAAGAAAAGTCAAATATAGGAGAAGTAATGATTCAGTGGGAAGAACTTGAACAAATCCACAAGCTATTTAATTAACTGCAGCAAAGAGAACATTCTATAAGTCAGAACATGCAGAGAACTCTGTCAAGAACATTACAACAAAGAGAACAGATTAAGTTAGACTGGCATAAATAATTTGATTAATTACTATTCTCTTTTTATTTGAATAATAGAAGTTTCTTGGTATACAAAAAATAACATGTTATATCCTGCAATTCCTCACTCAAATGTGTACCTGCATGTATATAAGTTTTATTGTGGGTAAGACGTTTGTCAAGGCAAAGCAAGTATAAGAAAAAACATTGAAATTCCATAACCAACCTGGAAAATTATCTGCATAGCATAGCCTAAAAATCCAGCTCTCTTTTTCTGTTCTTTCCACTCCTGGTGACTTTGAACTTTGACTGTTCCAGGTCTTGTATTTACATGTGCTCCCTGATCTGGATCCATCGTCAAGAAGTTGGATTCCTCATCTCCATCTCTAATTGAATCTCTTCTGGCTAATTGGCTGCATCCCTTTGCAGAATTTAAAGTAGCCAACTACAACAATAGAAGATGAAACTGAAAGTATGAAGAATTCCATTCTCTAGTTTCTTTTTCAACACGAAAATGTGGCAACACAGTCCTATTGATATTTGTAAAAAAGAGGCGGTAAAACCAATACATAAACAAAATTAACTTCTTTTCCAGTTACTCGCTCTGGAGTGCACCGAAGCAAGTAATAGGATAATTAAAATTATTACTGAATTCAAATAAGCTTACATGAAAGAACAACTAAAATATATGTAGAGGAAAAGAATGTTACCGCAAAGTAAATAACGACTAAAGTAAAAGTCCACCTGTCAAAGAACAACATATAAACATAGAATATTTTAGTTATCTTTTAGAGCATGTTTATTACATAGTGGACGTGTCTACCTAAAAGCAAATTTTTCTATAAGGTTAATAGATGTATCTTATGAAACATGACACATAACAAGAAAGAAGTCAACTTGCCTTCTAAATTAAATGGTCACTAAATGATTTTCATAGAACTCTTAAATGTTAAATATATGAATAAAGAATAGATTTCTTAACTAACCAAGAGCTTCTGTGCGATAACATGGTTTTTAGTCATTCTTGAGTTTTAAATGGAATAACATGAGAACCAAAACATAAATAATCACATGTGGTAATAGAAAAATAAAAGAGGGAACGAAACAAACATAGCCAACCACCAAGGGAAACAGTATACATGGTCCAAATACAGCAGTTTAAAGAATCCTCGCAAGTGTTAATCAAAGTTTATGACAAAAACACCATAAATCATAGCAGTTCGAAGATCCATGGATACTCAGGAATTATTTGCTCCTCCAATTTGGAATCCCCACACTGTTCAAGGAAACGTTGGGCTCTCATCCACTTTTGCAAGCAAAATCAGCAAACAAAGGTCCTTTTTTTGTTGGAAGTACTATCAGAATCAAGATTATCAATGATGGTTTTCGTAAAGAACCAGGCAAAGGTCAAAAATTAAATCCATTGGATAAACTAGCCTTCTTAGATCTTTACAAAAGCCTACATGACACATGCCTTTTTAAGTTACAACTACAAGGAACAGGTTTCCCCCATTGGAAGCATTGGAAATGGCTCAACAGTAAAATCATCTTTTGCTATGTGGCTAAGGGCTTGTATCAACAAGTAAGACCGACTCTTCTAATTGCTCTCTTTAAACAAGATTTTGGGTAGTTCAAGAACATTGGCAATGTCGTTCTAGAGAAAATTTGGAAGTCCAGGTCCCCATTCAAACACAACATTTTTTGTTTGGTTCACGATATCATAGTTCGACAACACGCCAAGATACAAACAAATACAGCAAAAATTACAATTTTCCATGCCTGGCATGAAAATCACCAAAAACTTCACTATAAAACTCCCAAGTAATTGCAAAAAACTCGCAAAACTTAGCCACATTTGAGCGAAATCTAATCTAACCAAGTTTTTGCTATGTTTTCCTCGAGTTTTTTATAGGAATAGTTTTTAAAATAATTTTATGAAGTATATATTTTCTTCAAGATTTCTTCTGCCAAGATTTTGCCAAGTCATCTCCAAAAAAGGCCTTGCCAAGTAATTGTCAAGCATGAGTTTCCATCTATGATTGATATCATGGATTGTTCCCCCCACCCCATCCCACCCCACCCCAAAATTTTAAAAAAAAAATCTCAAGTTCCAATTGCTTTGTTTGTGGAAAGGACGAAACAAGTTTTCATGTGTTTAAAAGATGTTCACCTACTCAAGGATCTTGGTCTTGGTTGAAAAATAAAATTTTCCGTATTCTTTCCTTCAAGTCACAAAAAAATATGAAAATATTTGTTTCATTGGCCTTATCTTCTTATGGAGGATGCTTTGCTAGGCAATACTTCACGGTGATACCACTCAACTACCACCTACATAAATTGAAGTTGCCTAGACAAGATCAAGTATTTTGGACAAAGCACAAGTGAAACAGATATTTAAGAATATTGATTCTTTACCACCAGGAGCAACAAGGCCAACGTTTTTTCTCCTTGCTTATTTTGGAGAATTTCCATGTAATCCTATTGATCAATGCATGTAATTTTCTCTTCATGATTGATATATAATGCATTTTTCCTTTTTCTTTTTTAAAAGATCCCTACTATTCTTGATGTCACTTGTATCCCTGCCATTCTATGTCCAACATTGGCTCATCTATGTTTTAAGCTCTCTATCCTAATTTAATAGGTACATGATGGTTGTCCTTAATACCTTGGAGTCCCCTCACCAAATGTAAAGATAACTACCAAACGAGGAATACCCCATGTCAAATCAAGCATGATGTGGTTCGTGCCAAAACCAAGCACAAGATCATCCTTGGCATCTAACTTGATTTACAATTATCATTATAATTTTTTTGTCTCTTAACATACTCAATAACAAGAGCCAACATGCAACTACTGTTGCCACATTTTACTAAGGGGTAGAATTTTGAAGATTGCTGCATTTTTTATGACCAAATCCTCTCCTCTCCTCCTTCTCGAGCAATCAGCCCAATCAGACCCCGGTGTCGCACTCAGAAGCAGGTCTCAGGTGAGAAAGCACGGCGCACTCCGGCGAGGTCCAAGGGGAGAAAACTTGATAAAAAATGGCTAAGGCATGAAGCCCAAGTTCGTTCCACTTTGGAGCGACTCCCGGGAGTCGCTCCAACTCCCCAACGACTCCCAAGTTCGCTCCATTTCCGAGCGACTCCCGGGATCGCTCCCATCTCGCAGCGAACATCGGCCAGGAACAAGCGAACGTCGGCCAAAAAGTCAATGTCGGCCACGAATCCCGATGTCGGCCAGAATTCCAATGTCGACCACATGTCGGCCACATGTCGGCCAAAATGCCTATGTCGGCCATATGTCGGCCAAAGCAGCTACGAACTTCATCCGAGGGGCACAACTTGATAAAAAATGGCTAAGGCATGAAGCCCAAGTTCGTTCCACTTTGGAGCGACTCTCGGGATTCGCTCCAACTCCCCAGCGACTCCCAAGTTCGCTCCATTTCCGAGCGACTCCCGAGATAGCTCCCATCTCGCAGCAAACGTCAACCAGCGAGCGAATGTCGGCCAGGAAGTCAACGTCGGCCAAAAAGTCAATGTCGGCCGCGAATCCCGATGTCGGCCAGAATTCCAATGTCGGTCGCATGTCGGCCACATGTCGGCCAAAATGCCTATGTCGGCCATATGTCGGCCAAAACAGCTGCGAACTTCATCCGAGGGGCACAACTTGATAAAAATTGGCTAGGTCAAGGTTTTTCTCATAATTCACTCTCAAGGGCAGCGATTCCCGAGAGTCGCTCCAGCTTCCCACGACTAGCGAGCAAGGACGAAGGCTGCCCAAGGTTCGCTCAGCAAACAGCGGCAAAAGGTGCTTAAAATTTTTCTAAGGCATTGAGCCCGAAGTTCGCTCCACTTTGAGCGACTCCCGGGAGTCGCAGCTACTTCCCGACGACCTCCGTAATCGCCCTGCCTACCCGCGAATCGCCAGCCAAATGGAGAAGTCAAAACAGCAAGGCAGGGCAGCTCCTCCCAGGATTCGCTCCATTCTGGAGCGACTCCCGGGATTCGCAGCAGTTTTGGGCGATTCTCGGGATCGCTCCTCCGTTGAGCGACTGACCGACAACCCCGCACGTCTGAATATTGCAAAGTATAGAGGCTGCCCAAGGTTCGCTCCTCCGCCCTGCGACTCCCAGCTTCGCACGAACACTGCAGCGAACAACAGACTAAAGCTGAAGGTGGGAAATTTCTTGGAATTTGTGCCAATCTCGGTAAAGCTACAGGCAGATTTAAAGAAGCAGGGTAGGTGGGCATTTGAGGTGCATTAATAATGCACGAGTTCCAGTCTCCAGCCCATCCCATCAGTACAGCCATGTCAGGTCCCGGAAAAGCTCCAAAGGGCAAGATACACCAACCGCATTAATGAAGCATGTTGAGCCAGTTGCAAGGACCATCCGGAGCTGCTCTAAACACGAGTGAGCCAAATACGGATGTACTCTCATCTGCAGGGAGGTCAAATCTCAGCTACTTGTAGGGTTTAAGCATTAATGTAATGGGGTTAAGCTCCTCTATAAAAGGCCACTCAATATAATGTAAAAGGGGGGGAACATATTGCTAAGAAAGTTGTTGTAAACAAACATTTGCTTCAATACAAAGCATCCTTGGCTCTAACTCTTGTCTCTTTCTTTTATGCTGCCTTCTACAAGTAT
This sequence comes from Wollemia nobilis, assembly GCA_028583015.1. NCBI lineage: Eukaryota > Viridiplantae > Streptophyta > Pinopsida > Araucariales > Araucariaceae > Wollemia > Wollemia nobilis. The sequence goes on along the minus strand of JAQPPZ010016703.1, from coordinate 2,905,601 downwards.
TTCTGCTTCATGTTCATTTATCTTTCTGCTTGCTGTAATTCTGCACTCTGGATTAGGGCATTGGCCAGTAAGTGAATCTGCAATCTTGGTTGAAGGATACATAGGAAGGAATCGCAGTGTTAGTTTCTATTACATGTTTTGTTTTGATTGTTGTTGGTTTGGGTATTAGTTAGTGATCGTGCTGCTTGTTCTTCCCCACTCTTTACTACGCTACTTTCAATTTCTTTCAGTCATTTCCCAATTTCTTTCCAGTTCTCTCATCTAAAAACCCCAAGTAGATTAGTACAGGAGTCGGCCTTCTCCGGAGATTGGCATGGGAGGCATCTCTTCCTTCCGGCCTTTCAAGGTTGGTCCGGGTCTAGGGCACAAAAAACCAAATCCTTTCCAAGGGCGGATTCGTGACCAAAAACTACCATGCACAAAATTGTACAGTGTACCTGCAAGGCAGATGAAACATATATACAAAACCGATACTAGGCCCATGCTCAATCAGACAAGATTTTATTGTCATTCATAACCAGTGTTCATGTCAAAGACATGCAAGAGCTTTAACCACTAAAAATCGCAGCTTAATAGCAGCTTATATAACCAAAAGCAATTAGGCCTTCCTAAAAAAATCAATAACTCATTCCAACAATGCCCAAAGGTGAGGTGCCCTAACACCAGCCAACTTTGCCAGTTGTCTTATTATGCAATGGTGACAAATGTAAGCATGTTAACTGATCCGTGAATAGGATGCCATCAAAGGAGGATGCAAAGCAGTGGTTACTACTAACTGAGAAAAATATGTCTGTTGAATATCAACACAAGATGAAGTCATAATAGTCCATGTAGCTAGAATCAAGCAATGGTACACGGCATAAACACTGAAATGCTTAGCATTGTTTGAACACATTCATTGTATTTGTTGGCCCTCCTCACTTGGGTAGAATCCTCTCTTCCAAGTGCCTTCCTGCTTTCCCTTCTTCTTTATACCTTGGGCTTACACACATTGGAAAAACTAGATTTACCATCAGCTAAGATCACAGTCCCATATTCAAGAGATGACAATTTAGTTTATGAGATCACAAATGTTGTTGCTTGGTTGCTCTTTAAACTTGATACTGGCCTCAACATCAAAAAAGAAAAAAAAAATACAAGCACACACACGCGTGTTCTTTTAGCTCCCCACTTCAAGAACTATTTGTAGCAAAGCAAGGCTCTTATGTGTAATAAACTAATGCCTCCCAAAGATTTTGGGACAACTGTTGGGGAAAGCAAGTTAACGGTAGAGAAATGGGAGCAAACCACCAACCCATCAAAGTTTTAAACCCATTGTTTGGTACCAGAAAACTCCAATAACTGAAATTTTCTTAATTAATTTAATGGCATGGATACGCAAGGTACAATATTTCATAATTAGTTGTTAAATTTGACTTTAAATAGCCACCCAATGATCCTTTGACTTTGTTTATATACATCTAATTTCCAACTCTCCATAAGCTTTTGCTTTTTCTTTTAAACAATATATAAAGAAACATGGTCTCACACTCCCAATATGTTTAATGGCATAGGCTCAATAAATCATAATGGCATAAGCTCTCTTAAAATTTAGTAAAAGATTGTCCAACCTAAATACGCTTGGACTGTGAGATCTAAATCACTCTTTTCCACTTCCTCCCATAAGTTCACTTCCCTCCACGACTCAATCAAACTTAATAGATGAATGTAGAATGACTTTTGAAAGGTCAAATTGGAATTCACACTCTCTAATACAATCATTATGAATAGAATAATTTCAAAGTACAGAAGGCCAAATAGCTTACGGGACTACAAATAAATACAGTATTACCAATCAACATATATTATCTCCCTTGCTACTTTAGAAAAGAAACAACATTGTGTGAAACTATGAAGTTTGACCCATCATTCTTTCTTTTTGAAGTGTTGATCCTTTGCTGCTGATTTTGATGATAAATTCCCTTACTTTCTCCATTCTCGGCTTCTCAAACAATTCATGCATAGAATCCACTGCTAGAGTATCAGCAAGACTAACCTGTATCATTATAAGTTTTGCATTTCAAGATGAAATGCTTCTTTGTTTCCACTGCCCCCAATGTCCAAAAAGTGTATCCTTTCCTCTCATTCCCTTTTGGTATCTTCCATCTGCCTGTCTCACATTTGAGTTGATGTGAACTAGTCCTCAATTGGGCTATGAACGCTTGTAATCTCCATTTGATGTTTGCCCCATACCTGCCTTTTGCTGTCATTCATATGTGGGGTTGAATTCAACAAGGTGTTATTCTTTCTTGCTATCTAGATCCTCTTTCCATATACCCAACCTAAATTTTTAGGAATAGACCTTTATGTCCTCATTATTATTTGGGCATTCAATTAAGTTTGTATCCCAACTGTTCATCCATTTGTTGTTTTGTTTCATCCATGTATTCTTTTTTCTGTTCAAATGTTCTTGTACTATAGTCTTTGGCCATCATATGAATCCATCTTTTCAATCTTTTTCAGATAAAGTAGAAGGCAAATAAGAAAAATATTTATATCTGCTACAAGTATTTATGGAAGTAAAGCTTCTATTTTGAATTGCTTGTAGTTGTGATCAAGCATTTAGGAAGCCTCTTATTTGTCTCCATTTTATTTTTGATGTGCTGCTAGCTTTTATCTGGCAATGTGCTGCTAGCTTCTATCTGGCTATATAGGATGCTCTGCATACAGAATCACTAGGGATTTGCAAGGAAAAACCATGATGAGAAGATTGAAACTATGTTTGAAGCACCAAGACTTTTCATAATCTGAAGCACCAATAGAATTTAATCACACTTAGTAAATATATACATGTAATCAGGAAGATAAGTAGAAATTTTGTTTGCATCCGTTTTCAAGAAAAATAGTTCTAATTAATCCATATTAGTTAGCAATCCAAGAAACAATCTCTTCAAGAGTCTCCACGTTCTTCAAGCTGATTCTTGTTAAGGTTTTGCATGGGGCTTTGGTGCAATGGTAAAATTAAACTCTTGGGCAACCACTATTTATCAAACTGATTTATAAAAGTAAAGGTTATAGCATATACATTCCCAAACTTCCATGGTGGTGTCTAAGCTGGAGGTGATCCTTATACAGATTTAAGAAAAGCCTACTCCATATGTTACTCTCAACGGAGAGAGTGCAAGTGGCACATCATCGTTAAGGCAACAGCTTTAAGAGGCCTTCTTGAATTTAAATACATTGGGAGGCAGGGATGTAAAAACACTTTCAATGCTTTTTGCGGCCGGATGAAGAACTCCGGCATTTGTTGTTAGTAAGTGGATCGGAAGTTATTTCAGAACACATGGTCAAGTTCTGCACAGATTTGTATTATGCATACGTAGCCAAAGTTTTAATTTTTTAGTGTCTAAACCAGAGAATGAATTTGCTTCGACATCAAGACTTTTAAGAACGACTCTATGCTGATGGAGGACTGTCTGAGATTTATCAGACCTGGCGCTAAGAAGATTATGGAACCTTTTGCAGGAAAATGATCCATGAACTCCTTAAACTTCTCAGCAGAAGGTGGATAATTGTTAGTAGCATTTTACACCCCGTAAAATATAGAATACTTCAACACAATGCAGATATGCCTCATGCCTCATAGTTTGGTGTGACCCTTAAAGCATCTTTACTCAGCAGTAGCGCTTTAGATTTTTTTTTTTTTTTAAATTTATTTACTTTTTATTTTTTTAATAAGAATCTTTTTTTAAGTAGAAAAGTTTCATAACAGCAGCTGCAAAAGTCCAAAAAATGAGTCCCCTCCATGAGACGGACTTTATTCCAAGAGAATGGATCACTAAACATCCGCGCCAAAAACAAAAAAGACGTTCAAGCTTGCGTATTGATACGGAATAAATTAGGAAAATCATTCGCATCTTTTTTGAATCGGATAAAACTATAATGAATCATACTTCTGTAAGTCTAAATATAGTGGTAAGGAATAACATCAGACAATCTAATTAATAGCATTCTTAGTTAGATGTTACATGAAATTAAGGGGACTAAATCGATTCTCTTATGCAACCCAAAAAAAAAAATTAAGGGGACTGCAGCTTTAATTTCTATGCCTCGGCCAGTCAAAATAAGAATGCGAATAATTTACAAATCTTTCGATCTCAAGAAAAAGCTTTAGGCTTCTGCTACCAAGGATTTAAACAGAATACGAGATTGGAAGTTTGTGAGAACCTCCTAACTAATTAAAAGATAAACTGTAGGCTGCAACCCAAGAACAGTCAGTCTACTTCTCTCATAACAGAATTGGCCGCCTACGCAGGCTAATAGACCAAAATCCGCTTAGCAAAATAAATAGGAGCCACTAGTTGATCTTAGTATTAAAAAATATATCACACGTTTTTCTCTGAAACTCACGCTTTGTTCCCGCCCACATAACCCCACTGCCACTTACATCGATAATGCCTAATTCTAATGAATTTTAAAAAGGGCGGAGTGGCGAACCAAAAAAATCTACGCAGAACAAGAATCAAAGACGGGAATCGTTTCACTGACGCTACCTAAAAATTAAAATTAAAATTAAATAAAAACAGTTAAAAGCACGAATAAGCCGTAAAATGGCAGCGTTTCACTCACTCTGTGTAAAACAAATAAAAGTGAACCCCAGCGCCTTTAAGGACATCGGCAGCTAGCAATCCGCCCGTGCTTAAGAAAACAAGCGCTCTGTAAATAAGAAGCCCTGCCGGATGAATAATTTTCCAGCAAGGCTTCCATAGTTCCTCATCGTAAACAATTCCCTTTCTTCTTCGCCGGCTTTCAGCGCTGCTTTTCCACAAGCTTTCGCATTTAAGAGCCACAGACGAAGCTACTACAAGCGCCACAAAGATTAGAAATTCGCACAACAGAGCCTGCCAATGCAGCCAATACGCCAAATCTGAGGCGCTTTCCATTATCCCGAATGTCAGTTAAGCCTAACAGAGCGCATCAGTCCCTCTAAAAAAATACCGCATCAACAGGCCGCATCACGCTTTCTAAAGTATCCCCGCATATAGAAGCTTTATGCGGCCAGGCTTATACTTGATTGATGACCCACCTCAAAATACCGATTGCCTTGACCAAATTTGTCAGATTCAGCCGGAACGTCTTTTTCTCGACAACTCTTCCACGTCTGTTCCTCGTTCCATGAGAACCGTCTATCGTATGAAAACAGAGATCCCGCTCTCCGTAAAACTCTTGTAAGCAGTCTTATTGATTACTAATTTCTTTCTTAACGTTTCATACGTAATTTGGGTGTTTGGTGGGAAAGTCAGGACGGAAAGTCAACTTCCGCAAGCTTGCTCGCCGGCTTGTTTGAAACCTGGGAACCCTCCTGATTTAAAGCCATAAGGTGTTTGAAACCTGGGAACCCTCCTGATTTAAAGCCATAAGGTCAAGTCCCATCAATTAGAGCTCCTTCGCAGAGACGTACACAGTGAGCACTGGAATCATAGCATACGTAATAGCGGTAAGACTTGTTTAATATATAGTGGCAGTTGGTAACAGAGGTTCAAAGGTAAAGGTTGTGTGAACAGATTGAGAAAGCTCACAAAGCAAATACTTATGTCGTGTTTGATTCTGATAGCAAGAAAAAATTTAGTCGAAGCTGTGAGTCTATGTACGAGATGGACGTTTGTTCGTTGCAAATCAATATTTCAATTCAACCTCTTTTTTTTTAATTAAAGGTTATTATATTAGATTTTAAAGTAATAAATATTTTTAATTTAAATTTAAATTTTATTTTTAAAACAAATATTTATTTGGTATATTTTTGAATTCTAGTTTAACATAAATTCAAATTAGGATAAAGATAGTCTTTTTGTACATTTAATTATAATTTAAATCTTATTCAACCAAAAGAAGTTATAAATAAATTATTTAAAAGAAGGTATTATGACATGTGTTATTATAGAAGTTATTTTTATTGTTTAATTATTTTGGCTTTCATTTATATAATCATATTTCATATTCAACTTTCATTTATACAATCATTTTTCATATTTTTTATTTATAAAATATATATATATATATATATATATATATATATATATATATATATATATATAATTAAAGTTTTTAAGAATAACTTTAAGTCATTCTTTTTTAAATAAATTAGTTCTTTCTTTTAGGAAGTATATAAATATGTTTTATTATTTATTATGGTTGTTATTTGTTAAGTTAATTTTAAATCGGTCTAATAAATATTTCTTTTTATTTTTATAATATTATTATTTTATTTTAGTCCTTTTAGTATGTTGAGTTAATTCCCATATCTAAAGCTTTTTTAGGGACTAGTTTCTAACATTAGAGTATTTTTAGGGTCTAAGAATAAAGGCTAAACAAAAATATAAGGTTTAAGAATTCATGCATGTATTGGGGTTGATTTTTTTTAAATGAAAATTTTATATTACAACAAGATTATTTACAAGTTAGGATAGGACTCCTCTAGCCTTAACTAGTAAGAGCAACTGCTTTCTCTTTTTAATTTTTCAAAAAAAATCATAACTCTAATGCCCAAGATCTTAAGAACTAATCACTTTTGGTTACAACAATTATAGGAGATTTGGATTGGAGCCAATTCTCCTAAACTATTTGTTTGCATTGGATGTTCAAGTTAGCAAAATACTAGATTTGCTCACTAACCTACCTAATCCTCTCTTCCTCGATAGCTATGCCACTGTACCATTGAACCCCTACCTCCATCTTGATACTCGTTTTAACCAAGAAATTTGCCACTATATTCAGAGCTCTACCCACATAAATTGGGATCACATCATCTAATTCCTCCACAACTCTTTAATTTGGGTGACAAGAATCCTCAACCTCCATGTCTCCAGTGGTTGGAGATCCACCTTCACTAAAGCTTTCCAGCCAAAGCTTTATTATTTAGCTTTGATCTCCTTAGGCCCAAGCCTCCGTTTGTCTTGGGATGGCTTACTTTCTCCCAACCTACTAACAACCATTTTCTCTCTCCTTTTGCTCCTCCCCATTAAAAAATTTTGGTTGTCTTGTCCAACTCTTTCCATATGGTATATGGGGCAACAATGATTAGAAAATTTATAGATTAGCATGGCTTGAATGACTGGCTGTAAAATATTGAATTCACCCCCAAAGGTTAACCATTTGTGAGACCAATGGCTAATTATTTTTTTGATACGGTCCAAAATATTCCTCCAGTTTAGTTTTTTAAAATGCAGAGGGACCCCCAAATAGATCATTGGGAGAGAAGTCCTCGTGAATCCCAAGATCTCTAGAATTTTATCCTAAAGCCTTCGATCAATATTGAAGAAGACCAATTTGGATTTCTTATCATTGATGACTTGGTTTGTGGCCCTAAGATAAACATTAAGAGTATCTCTGATCATTCTTGCTTCCCTAAGGTTGGCCACTCCCATAAATCCTATGTCATCCATAAATTGTAGGTGAGTCAACACTTCCTCACCCACCTTGATACCTATGAGCAAACCTTGTTGTCTTCTCCTCAAGATAAGTCTTTTCAAACCTTCAACCAATATGAGAAAAAGATAAGGGGAACAAGGATCTCCTTGACAAAGGCTTTAGTAGCTCCAAATGATTATGAGGGAAGACCATCGATTAACACTAAGTATGTCAAAGTAAAGACACATCTCATGACTCACTCTATCCAATCTCGAGAGAAGTCAAAGGTTGCCATCATCCCTAACAAGAATCATTACTCCACCATATCATAAGCCTTTAACATATCCAATCTTATGAATATTCCTCTATTGTAAGATTTTGCATTGAGTGGATTGCCTCCTGAACTAGAACCACACCATCCAAGATATGCCTACCCTCTACAAAACCCCCTTATTCTAAGGAAATAATGTTATCTAGGAGAGGTTTTACCTACTTAGACATTACCTTCGTGATTATTTTGTGTATGATATTGCATAAGGCGATAGGTCTACAATCTGAAATATGCATCCCCTCCTCCCCTTTCAAAATTAAGGCAATGAATGTTTGATTTAATGCTTTAAGCATTCTTTTACTTCCCCTAGACTCCTATGACAACCATTACATCCTCCTCTAAGTTGTCTGAGAAGGTCTAAAAAATCTTGATTAGGAAGTCATATGTACCTAGTATTTTTGTTGAACTCATTCCAAAGACTACCTCCTTTAGCTCCTCTCTATCAATGGGTTTAAGTAGGGCTTGGTTTTGTTCATCAGAGATGATAGAGGGAATCTTCATCTTTCATCAAGACTTAAATAATTTAGCGAAATAATCCATTGAATGGGAATGCATACATAGGATCATATCAAAGGAGAACATGTTCTCATCTTGGAGAGCATCCATCTTATTCATTTATCTCCTTGCACAAGCGATCCTATGGAAAATTTTAGTGTTTAGTAACCAAGTAATTTTTGCTCTTTGTTTCCAATAGATCTCCTCTTGGTTGTCAATGTGCTCTACCACTTTACACAACCCATCGTTATGTTCTTTGATTTGCTCTATAATTGTTTCTTCCCTAAATATTTTTTGTACCTCATCCCATTTAGCCACCAATGGAGCTCTTTGGGCCTATAAGTCTAACTTGTTAGATCGCCTCCACTATTTTAGTTGATCCTTGACCTAGTGAAGATGCTTATGGAAGCTAAACATTGTTGTTCCATATTCTAGGCATCCCTCTTCCCACCATTACCAAATTTTCTTTCGAATTTCTGCCTTTTGTAACCAAAAGTTCTCAAATATGAACAATTTTTAGTATTATCCTGTCCTGATCCCCCCTCCAACATAATGGGGAAGTGATTTGAGATTGAACCCTCCAAAATATTAAATTATAGATTCTATTTCACAAATGCCTTCTCAAAAACCAAAAAATAATCTAAATTCACCTTCCTGCTATGTGGCTCCCTCCTCTTGTTAGTCCAAGTATAGGTAGTTCCAAGGCATTTAATATCCACCAAGTATAATGCATGGACTTGGGCAATCATGAGCCGATCCCTTGAGTCTAAAACTAGATTTCCCTCTTATTGACCTCTAGATGATAGTTTAGCATTAAAATCCCCAATGACAATCCAATCTAGCTCTTGTCTCAAGACTCTCATATTATGCACCGCTCTCCATTGATAAAATTTGTCCATCTAGGTTTTGAACCCCATAGAAATTTGTGATTAAAACTTGCTCAATTGTCACATTGTTCCTAAAATGGGATGTAAGGACACCCCTCCAAGCTATATGCTCTATATTTATCCATTCAAGAGTGTTACAAAAGGTAACTATCCCTCCTAAGGTCCCCTTGGGCAGTTACTTCCATATGACCAACACCCCTCCAAAGTTTATTTACTTTATTATACATGAGATCCAACAACAGTTTGGTCTCCTAGAAAAGAAAAATAATTGTTTTACTTTTTTTAAGAGTCTTTGTACAACAAATTGATGGTTTTTTTTGTTTAAACCCCTAATATTCCATGATTGTATAATCATTGGTTATCTTGAGACCAGTAAGAGTCTATTGTCCTCATTGATCCCTTAATGACCAATTTGTCTCCTTGGGATGCTATTAATTAATTGTTTGATTTTCTACCTACTCCTTGAGAGTTGTTATTCCTAGATCTCTTCTCCACTTGGTCTATTCCCAAAGTTGGCTTCTCTTTGAACTTTTTTTCCACACTCATGATGACATAGTTTAATATCAATTGCTCTTGTTTATACATTATCAATGCCCTTTCCATCTTTGCCTATGGTAACTCACTACAATCTATTACTATTAAAGGAAGGGTCTGAATATAAGTGTTATTATTTTCATTATTATCATCCACTCCTTCCATAAGTTCTTGTTCCTCTAGTGTCTTAAAGATATCATACCTATTTGAGGGTTTGGATTGGGTTTGCTCTTTGTCATCTTTTTTCTTTTATCTCCTTTTGGGTTATTCAAAAACATCCCCCTTTTCTCCTCCTCCCTAAGAAGTGGTGGTTTCTTCTTTAATGACTATAGACTTACTCTCCTTAGGAGGATATGGTGTTCCCAAAGGGGTCTCCATTTATGTGATCATAGTTTTTGGGTAGGATTGGGTCAAATTCCTATATTTGTGGTAAACTCTACACCTAAAGGACAACGCTTCATAATCCAATTATTGAATCTAACATAGTCATACAAGTTCAAGTTTTACCTCTATCAAAAGAGGTTGGTTGAGATCCATTTCAACACATATTCTAGCATAGACAACTATATTTCCTTTTGTTGTGTTTCTAAAGACACCCAAATACCTTCCAAGGAAGTTACCTATGGTTTCTAATACTCACTCACTCTAGAACTCCATTGGAAGTGCATACAATTGGATCCAAATCGAGATAGTAGTGGGTTCAATTTGGGGATCAAATACCACCCTCTAGGGTTGAACAAGTAATCATATTGGGCCATGGTTTATCTTTTCTAATTCAAATGCTTTATTTATGTCAGCTAGTGAGGAAAAACTAACAATAAAATATCCATTATTGATCAACCATAAGAAATACTCACCAAGGGGCTCCTAGTTTTATCGAATCCATGAATGTAAGAATTTTAAGGTAGGACCAATGAATTTGCATATCAGGTCATGATTGGATCTATATACGACTATTTATTCTACTATACTATGCTCAATGATGATCTTTGGTCTTGATTCAGACTGTGGCAAATATCCATTTACCCTTTGAGGTACCTCCTTGCTCATTGATCTTTTTTACCAACCACAAAGAGCATTTTTAGTATTTTTTGAGTGTTTCTTCAATCTCTATTTGAGGTTTCTCCTTCAATAGATCTACAAACAAACTCTATCTATCAAAAATGGGATCTATAGGTTGCCTCATTGGGCCCTCCTGGGACAACATTCTTGTTTAGGATTTTTTTTCAACCTTAGATATGTCCTCAAAATTATTAAGTAATTATTTGAGGCCAAAATAAATGCATTTTTTTAAATTGGTTAGATGGTATTGAAAGAGGCCCACCTCTATTACATATAAATTATAGTTTTTCAATAAATACTTTTGGATAATCTCTATTGTAACTTATTTTAACTCTCTAAGCACTTGCTTGTATATATTATCACCATTTTGATTGTAAATAATTGAAGTGTTTTTAATTTTTTTAATTGTGACTTGTTCTCATGAAATCTTCCATCTTTATAAAGAGCTCCTTTAATAATCCACTTTTAAAAGCATATTTAGGATCTTCTTTCAAAGTTTAATAACGGATATTTTTTTATTAGGGTAGAAGAAGGGGTTTTGAAAGGTTCCCTAAACCTATTAACAAACTTCTACAACAATATGAGACCAGACACTTCTAAGAGAAACACAGACAATTACAAACAGACATCCTTCCATATCATACAAACATAAAAAACTTAGAAAAAACAACCCACATTAAATAAAAGCTATCACCTATTGAACACAACAAAAACTACAACAATTTGAAGCAATAGAGGAACATACTTCCTTTTCTTATCTTGAGTTTTGATCCCACTATCTACACACCTAATTGAGATTTATGGGTAACACGCTCTGCACTAGTCCCAATAACCTACTATCCTAAAAAAGTGAAGATGAGTTCCCCATAACCAAATCCAACCAACAACTAGACATGGGTTGTTCTCCCAAGCCACCATGGGAATTACTACCAAGTCATTCTAGACACCACCATAAGCATCAAATCTCGGTTTCATGGTAGCTTTATTCTAGATAAATTCTATTAGACAATGAACCTTGAAAACTTGGTAATTTGTTTTCATATACTCAAAGTCTTTGACCCATAGGAGATAGTCCCAATGTAGAACATCTAGTAAAAGACCATTAGTGAAACATGTGGGCTTCATACAAGCCAAAACAAGGATCATGAGTTGTAATCTAGATAACACAAACAAACACATATGGATAATTTTATGGGAAAAAATCTATAAATCTGCCCCACCATCCTTCTATCCTTGGAACTGCAACATACATTAGCCACTAACACACTCCAACTGGGGTGGAATACCTAGGTCCAAACAACTTGGGGAAGGTACTCACTAGAGTTCCTTATTCTAAAAACCATACAAAAATGGGGGCACCATTGTTAGAAGAGTTGTACCATATTTTATTTTTAAACTTTCTCCCAAACATCAATTCATAGGACCGATCTTTCATATTACTGCTTCCAATATCTTGCCACATCCTTCTATGAAATAAACCAAACAAATTGTTATGTAATGAAATATTAATCACAGTGAATCCCATTTATTTTTTAATGATCAACAATTGCAATAACTTGCTAAGGTAAGTCTCCTTCCCAAGCATTTAGCCCTTCTTGCATTATTCCAAAATTATCCATACAGTCTGCTCTACTATTTTCTTCTATATAAATATGATTGAATTACACTACCTCCATAAGCCTTAAGATATGTTGAGCTTCACCAATTATAAAGGCTAAATTTTAGTTGAATTATGTATATTTTTTCATTAGATTAATCATGTTTAAGGAATCCCCTTCTATAATTACTTTTTCAAGCTAAATATTATTCACCAACTTTAATCCCACACACATAGCACATGCCTCTGCAAAGTAGCTAGATTGGTCCCCTAAGGCTTTGACATAAGTAATCAAAATATTACCATTTTCATCTCTTATCATACCTCCTGCTCCAGTAGGTCCAGGATTTCCTTAAGCTGCCCCACTAAAGTTTAATTTCAACATACAACTAGAGGGGAAGTCCATTTTGTTTGTCTTCTTAAAAGGTTTTTAGGAGGATCAAACATACCTGTCAATGGATCAAGACCCCAATCAACAATAATCATACCTTCCTCCTTTGATTTATAGACCTCTTCCCACTTAACTAATCTCTCATTCTCCATAGTTAGAGATAAAATCATATTGGCTACAACAAGACTATCCCTTCTTTTCCCTTTAAAAATGTAGTTATTTCGATGTTTTCAAATATCCCATAGAGAATGAGGAATGCTAAGTCCTATAAAGAGTTAAGGCTCTTACTCTTGAAAGGGGATTTCCATTGGAGACAAAAATCACGAAGGTAGTTGGGGAAGACCCAAGAAACTTGGAATTTACCGAGAACCATATGGAGGACTTATTTAGAAAAGGGGTAGTTTAGGCTCAAATGGCATACATTCATAAAGGTTGCACCTATGGTAAAGTTGAAAACCTCTGTTCATAAGGTTATCCATAATAAGGATCTTATTTTGGCATACGAGCTAGAAGAAGATGGTAACTTTAGGAGTGAGATTCTTTAACCAGACATTCAAAGCCAACAACCAACAAGGACTTTCAACTTCTAACAAACAGTAAGCAGATTTGATCGAATAGGTCCCTTGACTGGATAATTTCCACCACCTAGAATCTTGAGCATTTAGGTTATTTAAGGAATAAACCTAAATTATTCTATTCAATTTATTAAGAACATGGTTCCTTCTTTGGTCCAAAAATTCAACTTCTATTTATGTCCATCTAGGTCTACTCTCTCCCCTTATAATGTAATCACTAACCATGGGCCCATAAGTCTAAGAAACTTCATTCTCTAGGACAATGAATTCCAAGTCCTAATTAAGGGGAATGCTCTTAAGCCAAGAATGTTTCCAAAAAAGAACCTTGTTATCCCTCCCAATTTTCCATTGTAAACCTTGTACGAAGGAATTAAATTCCAATTGATAATTTTATTCCTTTACAAACATTAAATAAGCTTTACAAATATTCGTCAACAAGCATACCTTGTCGACCTTACAAACTATCGATATTTAATAAAATCTAAAAAGATTTTATTAAATCAAACTTTAAACTTTAGGAAATAAATCTAACTATACCGTGTCGGATCCTTATCATCCCTCTCCACCATAGAAGCATTGGACTCCAATGCTTTTACAACAAGGTGGGAGAGAATATCAAGGCATAGAATGGAGTGTCGGGTAACACCGAACATGCACTCCTTATTACAAAGCCATAAAGGTTTGGACATCCCAAACTTGAGGAGTAAAAAGAAAATTTAACTCCTCAAATATCTAATAGATCGTTTGACAAACTCCACAAATGCAAGTGGATAACGATGTTGAAAAGCATAAAAATGTTGATTATGCACCTTAATACAAAATTTATAATTAATTACTCCAAGATAATCAATTAAATGAGAAGTGCATGAAAATTAATTAATTAATTAAATTAAATTGATTAAATTAATAAATTTAAACATAAACCTTATCGAATTAATTAAACCATTTGAAAGGGCGCTAATTGTAAATTATTGACCATCATGTGCAATTTTTGATCAACCAAAATGTGCCCAAATGATACTACCTGGTTGGTGGACCGCACATCCATGATGATATTTACAATGGAAGGAGTATTTATTAAATGATATTTACACTCTATGATCCTTAGTGTCCACTCTTCACCAAAGGTCCTGCGACACCGACAACCAAATTGGAAACTAGTGATACTCTATATTTACTATGTGCCACATGGAACAATGATGGTCATTGGCATAGCATGAAATGAAATCCAACGATAACTTCACACAATGGAGCAGTGGTTGGTCCACCTCATTGATCACATCACATAGCTCAACTTTCATGGGATTCTTGAAGGAACTGTAGATCCTTGTCAAGTTGCGATTGATGGTATTTGTATTATTCTATCTACTCAAGAAACATAATTACTAAGAAGAAAATGAGAGGATAAAAGAGCTACATGAAGAAGAATAAGTATCACATCATATTATGTGAATATAATTGTACAATGAAGAATGGAACTATGAGTCCATTATATAGGTTTTACAAAATGACCCTTGGTCTTCCTAAAGTGACACTTGGTATATCTTATATGACACTTAGCATGAATAAAAAGTAATGTAATATTGTTTAACACCCCCTATAATACATTATTTGGTATGAAATTCCCTTGAGTTGCATAAATGATCTTTGAATGTTTGAAAACTGTTTCTCCCAAGGGCTTTTATAAAAATATCTGCTAGCTATTCTTCTGTAGGAATATGCTTCAGGATGATATGACGATTCTGAAAGTGATCTCTGATGAAATGACATTGTGCTTCAATATGCTTAGTTCGTTCATGTACAATTGGATTTTTGATAAAATTGAGTACTCCTTGATTGTTACAAAATATCAAAGTTGGAGTTCGTTTGATGCCCATGTCAGATATGCTAGGATCGGATGTACTTTGTTTGAAGTTATGCTATGATAAGTGATTATTTATCTTTATATTCCATGCTTTGGGAGCTTACTTTAGACCATACAGAGATTTGTTTGATTTTCAAACCTTGTATTCTTGTCCTTTAATAAAAAATCCTTTTGGTTGTGATGTATATACTTCCTCTTCTAAGTCACCATTAAGAAAAGTACTTTTTACATCCATTTTATGAAGTTATCAACCCTGATGAGTTGCTAGAGCACAAGCAATTCTGATTGTAGTCATTCTAGATATTGGTGCAAATATTTCTTCATAGTAAATTCCCTCAGTCTGAGTATATCCTTTGGCTACTAATCGAGCTTTGTACTTGTCAACCATCTGCATTATACTTGATTTTGTATATCCATTTGCAACCCACAATTTTCTTTCTTGGAAGTAATTTCACTAGATCCCATATTTTATTCTTTTGTAGTGATGCATATTCAGATTCCATAGCTGCCTTCCACTATGAGTGATTTAGTGCTTGAAGTGTTGATACTGGTTCT
The DNA here is from genome assembly GCA_028583015.1 of Wollemia nobilis. NCBI lineage: Eukaryota > Viridiplantae > Streptophyta > Pinopsida > Araucariales > Araucariaceae > Wollemia > Wollemia nobilis. The sequence goes on along the minus strand of JAQPPZ010016703.1, from coordinate 2,889,924 downwards.
ATTGTATTTCTTAGTAATCCTCTGTTTATTCTACTTTGACTACGAGTTTGAGGTCTAGTAGTAGTAAGATCTGGCATTGTTTCTAAGTTTGATTCCCTAAGTGTGTCTCTAAGATATATTGGTTCTTTCCTATGAGGAATTATTGATGTTTCCATGTATTCACTATCTTCTTGATATTCTAACTCTGTTTCTTCATTTGTTATATCTTCCTTTGAGAAATCTAGAAATACTTGTGCATCATTACTTTATTTCTCAGTGTTTATCTTAATTTTTCATCAAAAGCTACATCTCTACTTATATATATCTTCTTTGTACGTGAATCTATTATTTTGTGCCCTTTAGATTCATCGTCATAGCCAACAAATATTCCTGCCATAGTTTTGTCATCTACTTTTGTCCTTCTTTGTTTTGGAATATGCATATAAGCTTTGCATCCAAAAATTATTAGTTTTTCTATATTTGGTTTTTGTCCTGACCATGCTTCTTCTAGTGTAACATGTCTGAGTATTCTTGTAGGTCATCTATTTTGTAGGTATACTATTGTTTTAACTTCTTCTACCCAATATTGATGATCAAGATGAGCTTATTTTAACATACACCTCACCATTTCCATTATAGATCAATTTTTTCTTTCTGCAATTCCATTATGTTGTGGTGAATATATTGTAGTGAGTTATCTTTTAATTCCATTTTCTTTTAGAAAAGAATCAAATTCTTTAGATACAAATTCACCTCCTCTATCTGAACAAAGTTTTTTTATAGTCTTTCTTGATTCTTTCTCTACTTGAAGTTTGAATTGTTTAAAACAACTAAATGCTTCTGATTTATACTTCATGAAGTACTCCCACATTTTCTTGGTGTGATCATCGATAAATAATTGTAAAAATACTTATTTTCCCCAATACTAGTGACATTCATTGACCCACGTAAATATGTATATATTAATTCTAATGGTTGTTGAGTCCCGTGTTGACGAATTTCAAAATGAATTCTATGTTGTTTTCTTGCTAAATATGGAAAATAGTAGATTCTAGAGATAGATTTGGTATTCCTTCAACCATTTGATATTTGAGCATTTCATTCAAGGAAGATACACTGGTATATCCTAGACGTTTGTGCCATAGATCTGAAGCCGTAACTAAATAAGTTGAATGTGTAGTAATTTCTAGAACAAATAGACCACTTTTATGGGAACTTGATGCTATATTTTTCCCTTGTTTAAGAATACGACACTATTTTCTTCCATTAAAAACTTTGAACTCTACAGTCATATTTTGATCCATGAGTTGAGAAATTGAAAGAAGATTAGTAGTCAATCCTGGGACATAAAATACATTTTTTATTATCCCTTTTCCATTTATTAGATCAACTAGAATATTTTTGATCCCCTTTACTTCATAAGTTTTACTATTTGCTATAGCAACTGGTTTCTCATTTTTCTTTTGTAGAGAATTAAATCAATGTATGTTTCCAGTCATATGTTTGCTTGCCCCTAAATCTATATACCAATGGTCCATGGCTTATGACACCTTAGTGCTTTGAGTATGTGATCAAACTTGATAAAATACTATTACTATCAAGTTTTGTAGAATCTCTTATATCTCCCAAGTGTTTAAAATTATGATCTTGATTAAGTGCTTGATTTAAATTTCCTTTTGAGTTGACTCTCTAATGTTTTTTTCAACTCCTATTTTTTCTTATTTCTCCCTATTGAAATTTGCACTTTTAATTTGATGAAGTTCTCTATTTTTGGATTTCTTTTATCCCTTTAATTTGTATATGAGACAAGTATAAGCAATAAAATTTTTAAGCAATTCAATTTTTTGCTTCATTTAGCCTTAATTTTCAAAGGTTTAATTTTCTAAATTCCAACGATCTAAAGTTTTATGTAGCACTCCTTATATCTCCCTAATTTAGAATTTAAAGAAATGATAATAATTGCAAAATAATAATGTTTTAATTTTTCCAAGGTAGAAAACCTTATATCTCCTATTTTAATTATTTGCAAATATTATTATATTTGTATTCCAACTAATGCACTTTTGAAAGATCACTTAAGGATATAAACTCCTTGTTTTGATTTGCTTTCTAATTCACTAAGGTTGGTGTTTGCTTATATCTCCAATGCAATAATAAATAAACTCAACCTTATATAATGCACCTTATAACTCCTTTTGCACTTTAATGAAAGAAAATATTAAAATCAACGTAAATATACCTTTCTAATGCTGCATGTTGATTGGCTTTAATCTTGTCTTCACTTTCCAAGCTTTGGAGCGTTGTATTTCTTTTGTTTTCACAACATGACAATGAGCATTCAATGCTCTACTTTGAATGACACTCTCTTATAACTGTATTTTACTCCCTTTAATGCACTTTGACCTTTGCATAAGTTGGATATATGTATTCTTCCTATGTGGGGTTATTAATACCTCTTGTCCTCCTTTGAAATGTATGCCAAGTGGCACTTACATTGCCTTAGAACATATACCTTCTTGTTAGGTGGTGCAGGGAGGTTACTACCTTTTAGAGGTGTTAATTTACATGGTGTAGACCTTGTAATAATATTTGAGTGTTGAAATAATGATTAATGAGAAGCGTTACTCCAACCTAGGTGCTCTTTGGATTGATTGGAGTGTTACTTCAACCTTGGTTATTCTTTGAATCCTTTGTGCAAGCATTAGGTTAATGAAGAATACGTAGATGCTCTACTTCCTTTGTGCCAAGTGGCACAAGATTCCTTTCATTGATATGGTAAGTGTAGGCTCTTTATTTTTCATGCAACCAAACCCTTTAATTTTCTTATCACCTTAATGCATTTCCAACTCTTTTGCAAGTTGTTTCGATTCTTTTACAATGTAATTTCTTGAGATTCAACCTCTCATGGATCCTCTCCAATGAAGGCGGTTCTTCCGATGGCGTTTCAATACTTTCTCCATGGTGGTTGTACGTCCAAGCTTCTTTCCATGTCTGCTTAGGTAATATTTGAAGTTATCCTTCTTTGCACCTTATCTTTGCCACTTGTATTATATTATGCAACTTGCACTATTGTTGCTTTATGCTATCCTTGCTAGCTGAGTTATCTTAGTCTTCTTCTTGCTATAGGTTCCTTTTTCTATGATAGGTATCTTTACTGTGGCACTATGTTCATGGGACTATGGCACCGAATATGGTGTCGTTTGACACCTTGAAGAGGATGGTATTGATCCCTTTATATGGCTCTATCTTATTAGTACTATAGCTTATGCTTTAACCTTGATAAATACTATCGCTTATTGACTGTAATATTGTACTATGTTGGTGTCTTAAGACACTCAAGCTTTGTCTCCTTTTGTGCTTTGTAGAAGACTAATACGGTGCTTATTAAAACCTGAAATAAATCAACAATAAACTAAGATAGATTACCTTAGTTGCACCTTGAATTTTGAGACTCTTTTAGTCTCTTTATGTAGCTTTATTCCTTGCTTGAATATGGTAACTTCTTCCCTATTCCTTGGTGGTTATAATACTCCTTTTTGGTGGCTTCTCTTCACCAAGATTTACTGTTGTTCACCTATGCTTAATGGTGTATTTTGACACTCCAACTCAACCCTGCTTGTGCACTAATATTTCTTCCTTTGGTAAATACTTAATGCACTTTAAATAACTCTTAAAAATTAACTTGTATGATGCACTATTAATTTCTCCTTATTGCTCCTTTGAATAACTCGATTTGTTGCCCTATATTTTATGGATTTGCAGCTCTTACTTTCCGTCAAAAACAACTTTTTAACTCACCAATTTGCAACTTTAATACTCCTCTAACTTGTTTCTTGACAATGTAGTTTGGTGGCTTCAACTCTCCTTCAATAGCCTTCATTTTTCTGCTGTAAAAACGAACAACCTCCTTGTCGAATTCTTCTTCTTTTGGGCTTGTTTTTAGATGGAGACAATTGTCCCAAATTCTTCTTCTAGAAGTTGCTCCTCCTTGCAATCTTCTCCCTTTAGCTTTCCACAACCTTTTTTTCAGGTCCCCTCGTAGCTTTGATACCAATGATGGTTTTTGTACTATTCTATCTACTCAAGAAACATAATTACTAAGAAGAAAATGAGAGAATAGAAGATATACATGAAGAAGAACAAGTATCACATCATATTATGTGAATATAATTATACAATGAAGAATGGAGCTATGAGTTTATTATATAGGTTTTACAAAATGACCCTTGGTCTTCCTCAAGTGACACTTGGTCTATCTTATATGACACTTGGCATGAATAACAAATAATGTAATATATTCTAATAATGATTAGATGCATATTCCAATGCATGATCACCCTTAGACAAATTGTAATGTCCTTGATATCTTCGATGCTCAACCTCATAGTAGCCCAAATGGAATGGAGGTGTAACACTCCATTATCTATAGCAATAATAAAAAATATTGAAATTGTTAGATCATAGTGTAGAGGATACATGCTCAAGCCAGCGATGTGGATGATATACAATATGCATCCCTGTCTCCTCTCCTTGATGCGAACATAACAAGCGGAGCCATTGCATCCTCTCCTTAATGCGAACATAACAAGCGAAGCCATTGCAGCCTATCCTTGATGCGAACACAATACATGTAGACTCAAACACAATGTTATAAAGGTCACTACAAAACATCCCTACACACCCAAGTTAATGGTCATAACTACTTCATTGTTTATTCGTCTCACATCGCCCTCATTTGTTCCATGATGCTATAGTCATAGATCTAGAACACCCAAAGAAGATAAGACATCCCATTAGATCAAAATTGTGTTGGTAGAGAATAAAAATACAAAGGTAGACTTGAAGTTTTTGGTGTATGAGCACATGAGCTAGATCGAAGTAGAGATCGAGAGGCTATACGTAGAATAGAGGATCCCATTCGAGTATGGGAAGGGACGATTGAAGAACTAGCCATAGCTACAAAAAGGTATTGAAGCGATGTGATCCACCCTTGTCTTTAATATGACGAGCATGATAGGGCATCCAAATGTGGAATGATGAGAGAGCCACAAGGTGTAGACCATCCACCCCAACGTGGTTGACACACTCAACCTGGATGACCTATGTAGGAAAAATAGGAGGTGACGAAGGCCAAGGTGATGATCGACCACTGTTCTCAAGGTTAACATCTTTCAAAAATTACCATTCAAAAAAATAAAGGTATGCCAACCAATGAAGAGAAGGATCATGATAACAACAATAATGGTTAACGAGCGACCATCAAACCTCATTAATTTGTCGAGTGCGTGTGGTGGCACACTATGAGACAGGATAAAAAATGGCTAAGAAACAACGACAAAGATAATTTCTTTAGCTTTATCAGGAGGGTCTACATTTTTAACTTCACCAGGGAGATCTTCATGATCTTCATGAGGAAGTATTTCATCAAGGAGATCTTCATCAACATCAGGTAAACCTTTAAAGTCTTGAAATTTAACAACATTGTCTAATGGTAAGATGATGATCTTGTGGCCCATAAATTTTGGTTCAAATCCAGGTGTTGTTTCATTAGAAAATATTTTAAAATCATTTTATTCAACCTTTTCAAGAATATTTTTGTCATTCGTGTCTCTCATTTTTGACACAGTGACTAGCATCCAAGGTTATGCATAAGGGGTCGGCCTCAAAATCTATTTATAAAATGAAGGCGAATTGTCTTGGAATCTTGGTGAAATATGTAGAAGTATACATGGCAAATTGCAATTATTTTTCTCCAAAAATTTTCAAACCGTGGCGAATTTCAAATTTTTTTCTCCAAAAATTTTCAAATCGTGGCGAATTTTTCTGTGTTTGGGGCCATGAATATCGGATTACAAACTCTAAAAATGTATGAAAAAATTAAAGGATTTAGGCCAACAAGAAAGGCTTTTAGCCTTTATGATTTATGATGATCGATCTGAGACATAAAATTTAATCGGTTGCAGGCATGTCGATCGATTGTAGACATAACGATCGGTTGTAGATATGTCGATCGGTTGCAGACATGCCGATCGGTTGTATAGATGACGATTGGTAGCAGATATGTCGATCGGTTGCAGATATATCGATTAGTTGCAAATATGTTGATTCATTGTAGACATATCGATCATATGTAGACAAACCTATTAGCTACAACCATGCCGATCGGTTACAACCATGTCGATCGGTTGCAGAGATGATGATCAATTGTAGATATACTGATCGGTTGCAAACATGTCGATCGGTTGCAACCATGACATAAAATTCAATCAGTTGTAGGCATACCGATCGATTGTAGACATGACAATCGATTGCAGATATGCCAATCGATTACAGACATACCGATCGATTGCAGAGATGACGATCAGTTGCAGATATGCCGATCGATTGCAGATATGTCGATTTGTTGTAAATAAGTCAATTTACTGCAGACATGTCAATTGGATGTAGAAAAACCAATCAACTACAACATGTCGATCGATTGTAGACAAACCGATCGGTTGTAAACATGTCGATCGGTTGCAACCATGTCAATCGATTATAGATAAACAAATCGAGTGTAACCATGCCGATAAATTATAGACGTATCGATCAGTTGCAGACATGCTGATCGGTTGCAAGCATGTCAATCGATTGTAGGTATGTCGATCAGTTGTAGACATGACAATCAATTGTAGATATGTTGATCAGTTGCAGGTATGCCGATCAATTGCAGACAGTATAATCGATTGCATGCATGTCGATCGATTGTAGGTATGAGTAATGTCGATCGACACAGTCCTACAACTGACTCACTTATGATGACCAACACATCTAAAACTGATAGACCAATACCAATTGACACCTCAGCAATCACTCGACACCTCTGCAATCGATTGACCAATGTTGATCGACACCTCTACAATTGATCGTCTTATACCAATAGACAGGGCTCTGCAACCGATCGACTTATTTTGATAGATAATCTTATGCAACCGACTGAAACCTCTACAACTGATAGACAAATACCGATCAACACCTCTGCAATAGATCATCTTATGTCGATAGACACAATTCTACAACAGATCAACTTATTTCGACACACTCCTCTGTAACCTTGTCAAGTTTTTCGTTGTTTTAGAGCTATTTTCGAGTTAGAGTATTTTTTATGTATGTTTATTGGTACCCAATACAATATATATACAGGTAGTATATGAGGCAATTTGGGCGGGAAAAATAAAATCATTTATAATTTGAAGGCGATTTGGGTGGGAAATATAAAATCATTTATAATTTGAAGGCGAATTGGGCGGGAAAATAAAAATCATTTGTAATTTGAGGTCGACGAATTAAAATAATATTAGGTTCATGATTATCAACGGTGGGCGAATTACCCCAAAAAAACTTCCACCCCATAAATTGTGGGCGAATGGGCCTCAGTGAAAGGATCCAAAATTAGCCAATTTAAAATCTTGAAAATCCTACATAGAGCCAATTTGCAATATTTTGCGCTTATGCATAACCCTGCTAGCATCTAAGCACAGATCTTTCTAAATCGTTTTGCTAATTCTTGCAGAAAATATCCTTCAGAGGATCTTGATTAGACCTCATGGCACCCTAACCAAACATGAGCATAATCTACTGCTCTAATACCAATGCAAAGAAATTAAATTCCAACTGATAATTTTATTCCTTTACAAACTTTAAATAAGCTTTACAAATATCTGTCAATAAGCACACCTTGTCGACCTTACAAACTATCGATAATTCATGTTGACATTTAATAAAATCTAAAAATATTTTATTAAATCAAAATTTAAAATTTAGGAAATCAATCTAAAAATATCGTGTTAGATCCTTATCACCTTGTCACAAAAATGGTGTGACAACTTGGAGATTATTCCAAAAATTAGAGCCCTTAGGAAAATCCATGTCCTCCAAAAAATTGGCATCATCTCTCAGGTACTTGTCTTGAAGAATATTCACCCATCTTACCTCTTTGTTCCTTCTCAGTTTTCACCCACACTTTCCCAAGAGGGCTTTATTCAATTTTCTCAGTATTCTAAAACCCAAGCCCCTTGCTTATTTTTTCTAGCAAACATATTCCCAAGCTACCAGTGGTAGACACCTTTTGTCCTTTGAACTAGTCCTAGAAAATTTCTTTGAAGGATATTATACTAAAGTGGAATGACATCTATAAAAGCTCAAATATTAGCTTTGATAGTTGCATAATATTAAAATCACTATATTTACTTATTGTTATTGTATTTTAAAAACAACCGTCACTCAAAAACAATAATGAAATACCTCCACACTAGATGGCACTTTAGCATCTGCATGTATAATTTATTAAGTATATGAAAACATCCATGCTTTATTGAATAATAATAATTCTTACACATTATACATGGCTCATTCTCTACCTTTTTTAAATAAGCTATGTGTGGCTTCTATTGGGGTCACTCCCATTATGAAAACAAAACATTACATTTCTCTCATTACATTTCTAAAAAGTTAATTAAAGAATATCCAACTTTGTCTTTCTATTGGAGATATTCTTCATTCACTCTTCTATCAAAGATATTCTTCATATTCCTCAAATTGCTAAGTTTCCACAATAAACTCCTTTTATATAAAATACCTTCAAAAATTTAAATTCTATCAAGATGAAATTCAACACTACGAATGGTTAAAATATTTGTTGCCCAGCTTCTATATCCAAAAATATCTTGTCTATAACAACCTCACAATTTCTTAATACTTTTTTTTAGGGTTCTTATTCATTCCCTAATATTCCAAGATATTATTTTCATTTTTATTTTTTATTTTATTTGTGGGTTTAATACCACTTCTTGTTAGCACTCGTGATATTTGTTTTTATTTTCCCATATCAATATCCCTTTGTGTTGCATTTTCTCTTTGTTTTTGCTTCTTGGGTGTTCCTCTCTTTTTTCATTCTCACCAATAATTTCATCTTCATCAATCTATTTAATCTTCTCACACTGCTCATAATAAGACTTATCATCTTTAGGTTTGCCTTGTTATGAAGGATCTGAAGTGCAAGGGATAACCTCAAAAATACAATCTTATTTATATTTCTCTAGAGACCCTAAAGTGCGAGGATGCTATTTTGTAGCAATTACCTTTTTATTCTGCCATAAAAATCCTAAATTGTTATGGGTTTCCTCCAATCTCATTTCTATATTATTCCGCTCTTGAAACCTTAAATCCTAAATTGTTATGGGTTTCCTCCAATCCTAAATTCTTCAGACGTAAACTCCCCCCCTCAATCTGAGCGGAGGGTCTATATAGAAGTCCCTGACTCCTCAACAAATTTATTGAATTGCTAGAAGTAACTAAAGGCTTCATATTTTAGATGAAGAAATAAAACCCACATCTTTCGTGAGTAGTCATCTACAAACAACTGAAAGTACCTCTTCCTCCCATAAATTTTTGGTGTGAAAGGACCGCATAGATCGGTGTGAATTAACTCTAGAGGTTTCTTTGCTCATGAAAAGCTCTTTTCAAAGGGTACTCTATGTTTCTTCCCTACTAAGCAATTAGAGCACACTGGAAAAGTAGAGGAAAGGGGGGGACATTTATTTTTTCATGTCCTATTATTGCAAATTTTTCAAAACAAGGATGAAAAGGGGGGAATAGAGAGTGAATTTTCAAATTTGAAAAGGAAATTTGGCATTGTAATTAGGTGCATTTTCGATGGAAACCGACACCTAAAATTTCATTTTTTGTGGGCACTTTTTGTTGTTAGTTGCATTTACATTTCATTTGCACTACATCATTAAGTAAAATCAAGCACAATTAAGTCCCCAAAAATTGAACCCATCCGTGCAAATTTATTTGCACCGTAGTGTTCGGTATACACGGTACCTCTGGCCCACACTTACAGGTAATGCTGTCGTGCTTTGGGCTACTGTATCTATCGCCTAACATAGCTGCAACAACGACGTCTGAGCTTGTTCTCTATAAATCGTCGGGGAGATATAAGTTTACCATTTTGTTATTTTTTCACTCCATTCACTACCCTAATCGTTATTGTTGTTAGACGTAAATCCTGACGAAGTGCTTTCCAAAGTGTTTAGGGGAAGTTACGCCCCACGCATGAGGAAAGACCTTCTATGGTAGGTGTCATAAACAAAATGATTCCCTTTCAGTACCGCCTATGTACCACTTATCGTTATGCTCTCATGTACTTATAGTCTCCCTCACGTAAGGGCGGGTATATAGAGAGGTTCGGTATAAAGGCCTGGCAAAGGTATAAAGAAAGGGGGACCATTTGGTGTTATAAGGAACCCTCATTATGGCCGCTATCCACAAGTACCTGACAGATTCTCAGTTACTGAAAGGTTCCAATTACACACCATGGAAAACAAAGATGAAGGCTATTCTACAAATGGAAGATTTGTGGGATGTTGTTTCTGGCACGACAACAAGACCTTCTCCACCTGCTGGCTCAACAACACCAACTGCAGATCAGATTGCATTTGACAAGAAAGACAGTAAGGCAAGAGTGCTCATCTTGCTTGCTGTTTCAGATGAAGTTCAACCTCACATAGCTGACACAGAACATGGTAAAGAGGCATGGGATGCCCTTACAACCATCTATGAGGGTAAGAATGAGTCCACCATTCTTCACCTTCAATCTCAACTTCACAGTTTGAGTATGAAGCATGGAGAGACAGTTGAACTATTTCTTTGCAGAGTGGTTGAGTTGAAGTCAAAGTTGAATTCTCTGGGAGAGACTGTAGATGATAAGCTCCTTACTTCAGTAGTTATGAGAGCTTTACCTGATTCATACAGAATGTTGATAACTTCTCTTCAAGTGTCACAAAGAAAAGTTACCTTTGTTGAGTTGGTCAATATGCTTCAGGAAGAGGAGGCTCACCAACTTCAAAGAGATGAAGCTTCTAATACAACCCTCTATTCCAACAAGAAGGGTTCTAAGAAGAAAGGTAATTTTTAGAAGGGAGGAAATTCTTCCAAGGATTCCAAGGGAAAACAACCTCAACAATCGAAGAGATATTGCAAGATTTGTGATAAGGATACCCATGACACAAATAGGTGTTGGCACAAAAACAAACAACCTAAGAACAAGGGCCATAACAAACCACAGAACAAAAACAAGCAACCCAAGGTGAATGTTGTTGTTGAAGAATCCGACTCCGATTCTGAGTGGGCACACAAGGTGCTCATGACTACCACAACCTCCAAGCAAAAGGATCCTGTATGGTATGTTGATTCTGGCGCCAGTAAGCACATGACTGGCGACAAGTCATGGTTTGAGACATATGAAGCCAAGGAAGGCAAACCCGTCACTATTGTTGATGATAAAACCTACAAGGTTCAGGGTGAGGGTACAGTTTCAGTCAACCTTCCAGATGGCAAATGTCAGATTGATAGAGTCCTATATGTTCCAGGATTGGCGAACAATTTGTTGTCAGTCACTCAAATTTTGGATAAGGATATGGTTGTTGATTTTCATGTTGAGGATGGAAAGAAGTGTTGCTTTATCACCAAGAGGGGTAAACACATCGCAACAGCTTCATACAAGCATGGCTTGTTTGCATTAGATGCTATCTCCACCCCTCATGTTGCCATGACAGTCTCTACAAAGGAGGCAACTTCACTTTGGCACAAGAGATACGAGCATCTAAGTTCTGGATATTTACTTGAGCTAAGTAAATATGAGATGGTAAAGGGCCTTCCCTCCCTTTTCTCTACATTGCCAGTGTGCTCTGATTGCTTAGCAGGAAAGCAACATAGAGTACCATTTGAAAAGAGCTCTTCACGAGCAAAGAAACCTCTGGAGTTAATTCACACCGATCTGTGCGGTCCTTTCACACCAAACAGTTGTGGGGGGAAGAGGTACTTTTAGTTGTTTGTAGATGACTACTCATGAAAGATGTGGGTTTTCTTTCTTCATCTGAAATCAGAAGCTTTTAGTTACTTCCAGCAATTCAAGAAATTTGTTGAGAAGGAGTCAGGGACTTCTATAAAGACCCTCCGCTCAGATCGAGGGGGGGAGTTTACCTCTAAAGAATTTTCTGCATATTTGACTGCACATGGGATCAAGAGACAACTCACTACTGCTTATACTCCTCAGCAAAATGGAGTTGTTGAATGGAGGAACCGTTCCATCATGGAAATGGTTCGTTGTATGCTCACAGGAGCCCATCTAGAGCAACAATTTTGGGTAGAAGCTATCACCACATCAGTGTACTTGCTGAATAGGGCACCCACAAAGGCCCTAAAGGGAATAACTCCATAGGAAGCATGGAGTGGTCGAAAACCCTCCATCTCTCATCTACGCATTTTTGGATGTAAGGCTTTTATGCACATACCAAAAGAGAAAAGGAAGAAGCTAGATGAGAAGACCTTGAAATGTGTTCTTCTTGGTTATGATGAGCACTCTAAGGGTTATCGATTGATTGATCCTTTGACCAAGAAGATTCATATCAGTAGAGATGTTGTTTTTGATGAGGCTTTCACATCACAAAACACATCCGATGTATACCTAGATTTTGCGGAATCTAAAATAGAGAAGTCTCCTTCTTCGCCACAGTCGGGAGGATCTTCTTCTTCTTCTTCACCATAGAAGAAGATTCCTAAGTGGTATACAAGTACTATCAGAGACTCAAAGATATCCACACCACCATATTTGACTTTGAATAGACCTCGTACTCGTAGTATGGCTCGACAGGATAGAGCAACAGTAGAGACTACTGAGGTTGATGATCTTTGTCAATATTTCGAGGAGCTTTCAGTAGATCCAGAGAGAGAAACAGAGGATATGGAAGTGGATGATGACAGGGTTTTTATGACTTCACTTGATGAGCATGAACCCACCACAGTACAAGATGCCCTTAGTGAGCCACAATGGAAGGTTGCTATGGATGCAGAGTACATGTCTCTGAAGAAAAACAAGACTTGGAAGCTTGTTGATCTACCGCATGGAAAGAAGCCCATTGGCTGCAAATGGGTGTACAAAGTCAAGTACAAGGTAGATGGAACAATTGATAAGCATAAGGCCCATCTTGTTGCAAAGGGCTATGCACAAAAGGAAGGCATCGACTATGAGGAAACTTTTGCACCTACTGCTCGGATGACTACCATTCGAGTTCTTTGTGCTATGGCAACACAGTACGGGTGGAAAGTACATCAGATGGATGTCAAGAGTGCCTTCTTGAATGGTGATCTCCAAGAGGAAGTCTATATGACACAACCTGAAGGATTTGAAGTGGAAGGCCAAGAGCAGAAAGTGTGCAAATTGGTCAAGTCCTTGTACGGTTTGAAACAAGCTCCTCGAGCTTGGTATATTAAGATGGATGATCACCTACTGCAGCATGGATTTAAGAGAAGTCCATCAGATGCAAACCTCTATTTCAAGAAATAAGGTTCTGAAATAGTGTTACTTGTACTCTACGTGGATGATCTGATTATCACAGGCAGCTCAGAAACTTTGATAACTGCCATCAAAAGTGACTTGTGCAAATATTTTGAGATGACAGATCTCGGACTTCTCCACTATTGTCTTGGCTTGGAAGTGAACCAGAAGAAGCACCACATCAAGGTGTCCCAGAAAAAGTATGCCAAGACATTGTTAGAAAAGTATCGCATGATTGATTGCAAGCCAATGGCAACTTCGATGGAATCAGGGCTTCAATTATCGTGGTATGATGATTCACCTCAGGTAGATGGTACTCTCTATCGACAGCTGATCGAGAGTCTCATATATCTGACAAACACTAGGCCAGATATCATGTTTGTTGTCAACTATCTTTCGAGGTTCATGCAGGAGCCTAAGGTCACTCATTGGAAAGCAACAAAACGTGTTCTTCACTATGTCCGTGGTACTATTGAGTATGGCCTAGAGTACAAGAAGAATGATAAATTCTTCTTGCAAGGATACATGGACTCCGACTATGCCGGATCATATGATGATCGAAAGTCAACTTCAAGATATATTTTTCATCTTGGATCCGATCCTGTCTCTTGGCACAACAAGAAGCAACAGGTGGTTGCTATTTCATCTACAGAGGTAGAGTATCGCGCCGCACGTGAAGCAGTGTGTGAGGCGATATGGTTGCGTCACATCTTGACAAGTATGGGTCTTCCATCCAAATCTCCAATTCACTTGTTCTGCGACAACCAAGGTGTTTTGAACCTCGTTAAGAATCCAGTGCATCATGAACGAACCAAACACATTGACACACAATGTCACTTCATTCGAGACGAAGTTCCAAGGCACAAAATTCAGCTTCAATACGTTCCCACCAATGCTCAAGTTGCGGACATCTTCACTAAGGCACTTGCACGTGTCAAATTTGAGTTGTTTCGCAACTCCCTTTGTATTGCAAAATAATGTAATAAGGGGGGATGTTAGCGTATATTTTATTTATTCCATTATTTAGTGGAATATATTATTGTTAGTGATTGGTTAGCATCTTTATTTATTTAAGTGTTTTGTTGTTAGCGAGATCCGCTATACAAGGGCTAATGTTAGCCTAATGTAACCTATATATTATATTGAATATCAAGCAAATTAGTTGTTCTCTCTTTCAATGTGTTCAATCTCAAAACAATTGTGGCAACAAAATGCAATATTTTTATAATCTACTTGTTGATCCCATTCTCTTGATTCAAATTTAATCTTAATGGATTGTGGCAAAGGTTTTGAAATATCCATAACAACACATATTCAAGTATATATAACATGCTTTCGCTCCTTAGTTGTTGGTCCTTCCTTGATGAATTCCCTAGGGTATTTCCAATATTTTTTAAAACATCCTTATTTATAAGTTGATATGGAAGTCCAAAATCCTAACCCACATTGGAAGCTTTTTAATAGTTTTTGACTTGACGAATTTTTTTTTGTTCCATGTTCTCAAATAAAGTCCATCTCTTCCCCTAAACCATGGGCCACCAACAATTATTTTATCCTTAATTTTTGAACTGGAAAATATGATGAGGAAAAAAACTTTAGGAAGAAAAGTCACATAATAATTTGAATTCAATTCCCACTTCCACTTGATCCAATTTTGAATCTCCAAAAACCTTGATCATGATCTATGGAACTTACATATTAGCCCTCTACTTTTAAGAACCATTATATCATGCTCAATCATCTCATCCTTGATACTTACTTTTGGTGTACCATCTGCTACCTGGATTGAACTTACCATGGATTTGCTCTTCTGCTTATCTCCAGCTTGGGCCTTCATACTTCCAACTAGGGCATTTTGATTTCTATCTAGGGCATCCTAAATTACCATTAGGGCTTTCAAAAATGACTTTCCTTCCCCAATAGCTATTGGGGCTTGCTCTTGGTTTGCACTCCCTCTTGGTTCACACTCCCTCTCTGCTCACACTCGCTCTTACTCCCAGCTTGTACTCTCTCTTGCCTCGCACTTGCTTCCGGTTTGCACTCCCTCATAGCTCACAATTACCCGTGTCTCTTCTTTTTCTCGACGTTTCTTCACTTTATTTTTTTTTGGAAATAATGTTCCACACATTCGTGGTAAGGGTTTGAAGCATTGATGCACTCTAAATGAACTTATCACTCTTTTACCATGATTGAATCCTAGCTTGCACTCCCTCTTAGTTTGCACTCCCTTTTGGTTCACACTCTCTCCTACCTTGCACTCACTCCCAGCTTGCACTCCCTCTTGGCTCACAATTACCCTTGTCTCTTATTTTTCCCAATGTTCCCTGGATTTTGTAATTTTTTGAAAATAATATTCCACACATTCATGGTAAGGGTTTGAAGCATTGATGCACTTCGGATGAACCTATTTCTCTTCTACCATGATTAAATCTTAGTTCGCACTCCCTCTTGATTCATGCTCCCTCTCTGATCTCATTCTCTCTTAGCTTGCACACTCACTCTCAGCTCATGTTCACACTCGCTGCTACACTTCCTCCCCACTTGTGCTTGCACTCACTTTTAGATGCACTCACTCGCACTCGCTTTCAACTGCACTTACTTACACTTGTTGTACTTACTCCTAGATCACGCTCGCACTTGCTGCTACATTTTTTTTTATTAGTTGGATGAAATGAGTTTTGAAAGAACCTCCAAACCTTATAACAAAAAGAAGCTAATCTCCAGCCACTAGGAGACTGAGGACACTTCAAAAATTTAAACCATCCAGTATTTGGACATAACTACCTACACCTAGACCAACATATACTGGCCGAATAAACCCAGACACATAAGCCAAATAGAGATAAAAGCTGGGTATGCAAACCCACATGGATAAACAGAGATAAAAAAACTAGGCACGTGGACTCGACCAAAATAATCAAAAAGCAACATCTAATGAGGAGGGTTCCAACCACCCGCTCTAAGTATTTAGACTCGAGTTTGACCACTTGCTGCTACACTTACTCACACTTGTTGCTGCACTTACTCTTAGATCGCGCTCGCACTTACTGCTACACTTACTCTTTGCTCGCATTTACACTCGTTGCTACACTTACTCTCCCTTGCACTCGCTTACTCCCTTGCTCATTATATGCTTATTTATATAAAAAATATAATAATTATATGATATGAAATGAAAATGATATTAATACATGCTTAATTTCATTCATGTATTTCATTGTAGTATTAAGACGAGTGGGAAAAATAATTATCAAGCCATCTTGACATAATGGTTGGTGTAAGATTATTGTTATGATTAATTCATTATAGGACTCGTGTGGGACATGCAATGCAATCCATTTAAATAGTTTTTATAATTTTATGAAGCATTTTTTTATATATAAAATGATTATATGAAAAAAATATTTTATGCCCATTGATGTTTGAAAGGCACTTCTTAAATAATATTTATATATATTTTTTATATAGTAAAATTTACAAGAGTATATAATATGCCAATAAGATGTTACAATCAACATATAAGGTTGCTTTTGAAACTCAAATAAATACTTAATAATTTTATTATTATTATTTTTTTGTAAAACTCAAACAAATATTTAATTATATTATTATAATTATAATGTTGTTATAATTCTAGGGGAACAGTGTAACGATAAGGGCTTTGGATATTTTTCTCGAGGTTCAAGGTTCAAATTGCGACGTGGGCGAGTGTCTGAAGGGGTGAGGAGGTGGGTGTGTGGTGACTGTGTGTTAAATTCCCTATTGATAAGCATATCTCTAAGCTTTCTGAGAGGTCATGGTTGGGAGGAGACTCCTCAACCCTCAACGGGGTTTCTCACTAATCAAATAAAAAAATATATAAATATTTTAAAAAATACTATTAAATGTTTAATTTAAAAAATAAATTATAATATTTAAAAACTTAATCTATTTTATTAATTGTTTAATATTATTAAATAAATATTTTAAAAAGATACTTGCATATATCTTACATATTTAAATAATAAACTTTACTTTTCTTTTATTTAAAAATAATTTTTAAATTATTATATTTTTAATTTTAGATGTAATTAATCACTTTATAATCAAACATAACTTAAATAATTTTTAAGGTATATAAAAATAATACATAGATCAAAGTATACTTATTAAATTTGTATTTTTATTTTCAAGATATCCACAATAATTTTTTTTCCCGTATACAATTATATATATCTTACTTTGAATCTTGAACTTCTTAAAAAAACCAAACCTCCAATACATATCCTGCTTCAAACCTTGAACCTCTTAAAAAACCAAACCTCCAACCATTATATTTTATCACAAAAACATATATTTTAATTTTTCTTGCTATGAAGATAAGTTTCTATGGGAACACATTCTCCACTTAATGAATGTGAGTAACGGTGAAGATAAGTTTTTCTAGGTCTACACGCCACCTTAGATTTCTATGAGCTTTTCTTGCCATGAAATATGAAATTTTAATTATTTATTAAAATAAAAGTTATTCAAGAGTTGTCTAGAGATGTTATGGTAATATAGAATTGTTTAGATATTCCATAGTTATAGGATACAGAGATGGCAATCGAGGAGAGACTGCTCGCAAGAGTTGCAGCAGAATCAGGTAGGAAGACAACGAATACAACAATGTTTGAAGGGAAAGCATCGATGACGAATGAGAACCGAGACCCCAACATAGGGAAAACAAATGAAGAACACCGAGCCTCCCCTGATCGAGCCATTGATATATGCATCATCCTGAGTACGAGTAAGGGTTTAACCATTAACACAAGAAGAGATAGATCATCCATCGATGGAGGAAGCAGATAACCTTTCATGCACTCCTGCTCGGTTTAACCGAAAGACCTCGGCCCATCAATTGGGTCAGTCTCGAAATATTGACCTCTAGAGGAAAAGTTGGATCCTGAATCCTAGGCAAAGCCTCTCGGTCGGGAAGAGAAAGTCTAGATCATAGGAGATGGGTGGAAGATACCATTTAGATCGTACACAAAAATAGTAAATTCTAACCCTAGTATTACAACTGGGTCCAGAGTGGAGCTACTCCCCAATAATGGTAACCTCGAGATCCCCTACGAGGTCATGTCCAACGTGCTTGACCGAGACTAAAATTCGCTAGTCTAAAAGTTCCTCGGATCCTAACCTGATATGAAATCTATCTGCAAGTGGGCCAACATATCCTAACACTCGAAGGAATCCTTGGAGCTGATTGCCCTCATCAGAGGCTTATTTCTAATATGGCTGAGCAACCCTACAGATTCCCAATAAATTCTCTCTAGAGGGCCTTGGTTCTATGATCGAAGGGGCATTTTCCTCCATAAGTGGGGAGTGGATTTACACCCAACAACCCAGAGCATCAACTCTACTCTAATTTGGGTCCACCTCCCTGGTCTTCCCGTTCAATTCTGGCATGAGGACATCCTTCGTGGGATTGCAAGAAGCATTGGAGAGTTCATATCCTTCGACCCACCAACGCACGCTAGGACTTGAATAACTCAAGATTGCATGTGCATTAATGTTATCCTGGTTGCTGATTTTCCATCATCAATCAATCTCATTTCCAAGGTCTGTACCTTTACCTAAACTATTGAATATGAGAATAAACCTTCTTTTTGCAATATTTATTCCAATCAGGGCCACCTATCCTCCCAGTGCCCCTCTTAGACCCCTGCTGATTCGAGCTTCCAAAATCCCTCTCTCCCAGGGCTCTAACCTTACCTTGAACCCTCTCAACCCCCTCTACAGACCCTAGTAGTGAGGAGCCCCCCGGTCCCCCATAATGGACCCTTCCCCCTTGCAGCCTGACCATCCTCATCTCCAACCACTTCTCCCCTCTGTCCTCTGATGACCCCCCATAGACTTTATCAAAACAACCTTCAACTGCCCACTACGCCCACCCTCCCCCCTCCCATGCTCGAGCCTCGACATCCCCATCTTCCCCTCCCCATTCCCTGAGATCATGCCCATCCAAAACCCTGCCTTCCTGCCCCCCTAAGAAAGCATTGGTGAATGTGGAATTAGTGAAGAAGAGGGGTTGTCCCTCCATTCAGGACATCAAAATCAGGTAAGCTTTAGACAACATCGTAAATGACACCCAACTCACCCTCAAGGAGTCCTTCCAGCTTTCAAAAATTAGGATCGGAATAGAACCAATCTCCCCCCCAACCGGGAGAGGGAAGTGCATTTCGACCAGACACTCCAAATGAAGATCCTCTCATGGAACGTGAGAGGCCTCAATGGGTGAAACAAGTGGCGCTTGGTCAAGTCCATGAGGAAGGAACACCAACCAACAATACTTGTTCTCTAAGAAATGGAACTTGACACCCAAAACGTTTCTTCTATATCAAACTACATATGGAGGGACTCTGCCTCCTATTTTAGTTCAGCAAATGGTGTCGTACGAGGCCTTCTGTGCCTACGGGACCCAACCAAGATCGAGGGGATAGTATTGTCAATGGAAGAAAGTTACATCAATAATATATTCTCTAGTAAATATGATGGGTCCTGTTGGGTTATGATAAATATGTATGCCCCAAATTCTCCCTCTCGAAGATCCTCTTTATGGAATTCCCTTAGCCAGCTGTGAGATGTCTTTTTTGTAGAGGCTTGCATGTTGGCTAGGGACTTCAACTCGCCTCTCTTCCCCTCCGATAAGAAAGGAGGGAATCCTATCATGAAGAAATTTTATGAGCAGTTTTCCAGCTTTATGGACAACAATGAAATGATGGATGTTAACCTCCGAGGACCAAGATTCACTTAGACCAACTGCAGGAAGGGTGACCAGCTGATCCAGATGTGTCTGGACCTTGTCCTCATTTCTGTCAATGCCATCCTCCTATTCGGTGATGTAGTTAGGATATATCTTCTAAGGATTGAATTCGGCCACAATTCCCTCCTCCTCGAGAGCCATCCTCACATCTCATCCTTCAAATCCCCTTTCAAATATGAAGCAATGTGGCTCCATGATCCAAACAACAAATCTCTTATCACTCAGTGGTAGGCCAGGCCTTTCCATGGGCCCAAAATTTCCCATATAAGTAACAAGCTTTGACATGTAAAATATAATCTAAAATGATGGAATAAGGAAGTATTTGGGAACATCTTCCAGAAGAAGCAAGAGATCCGATCCCAACTCAAGGATATTGAACTCACTGTTCAAGACAGTGACCCGGAACCCACCCTCCAAGACATTGAGCGAGTCCTCCTCGTTGATTATCATAAAATTCTAAAGAATGAGAAATTTTTTTGGAAGCAAAATTCTAGAGTAACTTGGCTCAAAGAAGATGACCTAAATACCAAGTTTTTTCATGCCACAACAGTGAGGCACAGAGGCAGCAACAAAATCAGGGAGCTAGTTCAACAAGATGGATAAATTATTTTTAAAATCCAAGGAATCAGAGCTATGGCTATTTATTTCTTTGAGGAGCTTCTAGGATCCTCTCCCATATGTGACCGCCATACTTATGAGAGCCTCTTACAACATTGAAATGGATAAAAGCTGCTATTTGTTCAAACATAAATACAAAGTAAATGCACATGTCCAAAAATTGCTCTTTATTCATTTAAAATGGAATTCATAGGTCACAATAAGGATGGTAAGGAATATTTTTCATAATGAATATCAAATAGACTGATAGTTGCTCTTGGGTTCCTCAATGTAGGTGGGATTTAGTGCGTGGGGGCCACCATTAGTGTTTTTGATGCTGATTTTGCTCCTTTTCCACCTGTTGTATGACCTAAAAAAGGGGGTTAGTTGGTTTAGGGGCTTGCCTTGGTTAGGCCCCGTATTGATGAAAGACAATAAAAATAGTAAATGAAATTGAACTAAAATGCTATAAAAACTATGGAAAACATCATAATATTGTTAAATAAATCTTACTTGACAAAATTGGAGTGATTTGGGACCTGTAGATCTAATTCACAGGTTGGGGGGCGAATTGGCACCGAATTTGCAGGCTGGGGGGTGAATTTCGCTGTAAGTGCCTTGTAAAGGAAATACTTGCGTGGATGAGCTCCTCAGGTGCTGTACTATTGCTGTTCAGGTCCAGGTTGCAGTTTTTGTGCTTATGTATGCATTTTTGTAGATTTTCTATGCTTTGGTTAAAGAGAGAGAGAGAGAGCTAGAATGAGGGTTTAGGTCCATTATTTATAGATAAAACTAAGGGGTAGGGGGTGTGGTTATGAGAACTAAACCCTAAGGTTAGGTTCTAGGATGGTTAGGTTAGGGTTTATGAGGTTTCATCCTCACATTCCCTTAGGAAATATCTCATCCTCACACATGTGTGAGGAGAGATTAGGGTTAACTAGGATTAGTCAACTCTAGGTTAGATTTGGGATTAGGTTAGGGTTTCCTAGAAAATATCCTAACTAACCTAGTGCACACACATGTGGGAGGGAATAATTAGGACTAATTAGGGTTTAGGAATCTAATTAACCTTTATAATCCAAAAAGTGCACTTTAAGTGAAGTCACTTTAAAATTAGAATTTGGATTAACTTTAATTAAGACTTTTCAGGAACTAATAGTCCCGTGGGATCCTAATTGAGTCTAGGAAGGGCTTAAGTGGCATTGGGTGATTGATGAGTGATCCTTTGATGGATGAAAAGTGGTTATGACATGAATTGAGTATTTTAATAGGGTTTTGTACCTATAAACTAGTGATGTAGCCTATGTAAGTCTATGATATGCTATGCTAATCTAGAACAATCTACGCTAGTCTACGCATGTCTATAGTAGTCTACGCATGTCTACAATAGTCTATGTAGGTCTAAAGTCATCTAAAATAGTTTATGCCAATCTAAAATAACCTAGAGGTGTCTAGGATGGCCTATGTAAACCTACAAGTGTCTAAAAGGATCTACAAGTACGTAGAGGTAGCTATGTGCGACTTTTAGGTGTCTACAAGCATATCCCAAGGTTAGTCATTGAGAACCAGAACTGAATGCTTCTTACTTCTATTTCTACTAAGGAAATTAGGTATGTTATCTTTTCCATGCAAGGGGGAAAGACCTGGGTTTAGACGGGTTTCCCCTATCTTTTTTCAACACTTTTGGGCTATCCTTGGTCCGGATGTGGTTTCAGAAATCCAGCAGATACAGGTAGATAAGGTAATACCAAGAGATATAAACTACACCTTCCCACCCCTTATTCCTAAAGTAAACCAGGCCCAAATCCTCTCTAAATTCCACCCCATTAGCCTATGGAATGTCCTATACAAAATCCTCACCAAAGCCCTAGCCACCAGGCTTAAGCTCATCCTACCCTCCATCATTTACCCTAATCAAGGTAGTTCTGTTCATGGAAGACAAATCACTGACAACATTATAGTCATTCATGAGCTCATCCACTCCATTTCCTCGAGCGATCAAGCAAGCCTCCTCCTTAAGCTCGACATGAATAAGACCTTCAACAAGATCTCCTGGGATTTCCTATTGGCAGTCCTTCATAGGTTCAAATTCCAACCGGATTGGGTTGAGTTGATCAAAGGGTGCATTACCTCGATAAACTTTTTTATCCTGGTTAATGGCTCCCCTACGGGCTACTTTAAGAATTTCAAAGGCCTCAGACAAGGAGACCCCATATCCTCCTTTTTGTTCATCATTATGGTAGAAGCACTTGGTAGATGCTTCACGTACTCCTGTCTTGAAGGGTCCATATCTAGAATCAAACTGGCTTCGTCCCTTCATCCTGTGTCCCATCAATAATTTGTTGATGACACTATCCTGGCTACCCGGACGTTGGTTCCACAAGCCCAATGCATCAAGTCCATCCTCATCTCCTTTGAGGATGCGATAGGGCAGAAGGTGAACTTTGACAAAAGAAAGCTCTATTTATTTAACACTCCAGCGAGATGTCAAGTTCGCATTGTTGCTACCATTGGATGCTCCATCGGTGCCTTTCCAGCAACGTACCTAGGATTCTCCCTCTTTGGTGGTCAATCCAAAAAATCCCTTTGGAACCCCATCATTGAGCGTATTCAAAAAAGCTGGTGAGCTGGAGAGGTATCCTACTCAGCCAAGTTGGGAAGGCCACTATCATTAATGCCACCTTGCAGAGCATTCCAGTTTTTTTCATATCAGTTTTCCAGATCCCTACCAAAGTCTACAACTGCATCAAACAACTCCAAAGGAACTTCCTGTGGTCCGACTTAGAGGATAAAAAAGGATTTTCCTGGTGGCGTGGAACTAGGTATGCACAGGGAAGGATCAGGGGGGTATTGGATTGCGTAAAGTCCGCAACATGAACCTGGTGCTCATCGCCAAACAAGGATGGTGAGTCCTCACCAACGAAGACTCTCTATGGGCTTCCATCATCAAAATGAAGTACCTTTGAAACAATCAATTTTTTTTGGATGATCCTAACCTAATCAAAGGATCTGTGGTGTGGAACTCCATATCCAAAGAAATACATATTATTAAGAAGGTCATCAAATGAAAACTTGAAAATGGAGCCAAAATCAAATTTTGGAGCGATCCTTGGTTGGAGAGCGGCCCTCTTCAGGATAGAGTTGATCTAGTCTATCTTCAACTAGTGATAGACTCCCTCTTCGAACCTAAATTTAGTGACTTCCTCCTCTTAGAGTCCTCTTCCTGGAAGTCCATCCTGACTAATGGCATTTCAGCTGATTAGAAAATTACCTTTGCTACCCTGACTAATCTCCTATACCTTTGTGCCATCCCCTCATCCCTAGTGGACGACTCCATCCTTTGGGTCCCTTTCTTGTCTGGCCTTTTCACCATCAAGTTAGCCTACACCCTATCTGAAGCTCCCAGTCCCCCTTGGTTCCCGTCCAAGCTCATCTGGAGGCCTCACCTCACCCCCAAGGTAATTTTTTTCCTATGGTTGTCCATCCATGATAAGATCCTTACCATCCCTAACCTCCACCACCATGGCCTGTCCCTCCCCAATTGGTGCTACCTGTGCTATGTGAATTGTGAGTCTACCCAATATATCTTCTATTCCTATCCCTTTGCTCATTCCATCATGTCCCACCTTTTACCTCAGTTGGCATCTCTTGGTCCCTGCCCCTTTTGCTCAGTGATCTGTATGTTCAATGGCTGAACCCGTTTAGGGGCATCTATTAAAAATCTTCTGGTCCTTTTGCCTCCTACACTTCCTATGGGAACACAATGCCCGAGCCTTCAAAGATTTGTCCCACAAGATTAGCCATGTCTTGGCCAAGATTATTTATGCAATAAATGAGAACATTTCTATCATCCAATTTGAGGATGGCCCAGAGCCTCACCCTAAAGAGATATTAGCCTCCACCCTCGACATTCATATCCAGACCCTCCCAAGGATGATCGCTCCCTTATCAAATGGATTCCTCCACATCCAGGCTTCCTCAAGCTCAACTTTGAAGGTGCAACAAAAGGCAATTATGGAGTTGTTGGTGCTAAGGGAGTTTTCCAAGATCACAAAGGCAACATCATCCTAGCGTATGCAGAGAACTTGGGATTCAACTCCAGCCACTTTATAGAAGCTCGAGCTCTCTACCAAGGTGTTATTCTAACCCAAAAGCTTCAGGTTCCTAACATGGTGATTGAAGGTGACTCCAGGAACATCATCTCCAGCCTATCCCCTGGATCATCTCTTCGTCGTGGAACACCTCCACCATGATCGACGAAGCCAAGATTTTACTATGCTTCTTCTCTAATGCCAAGGCAACCCACACCTATAGAGAAGGTAATCGTGTGGTTGGCCAAATAGCTAACATAGACATCTCAAAGTTAGGTCCTCAGGTATGGACTGACTCCTTTTCCCAAGCCATCATTTATGCAAATGCCGTGAACCTCACCAATCAGTGAGCCGAGGAGGTCCGACGTAGAAAATCATAAGTTGCATGCATGTACCTGCCTTCGAAGAGCAATTTGTTAATCAATCTCCAACATGGCACACTCATGAAACGACACCTCGAGACCAGCTTCAATTTTTTTCTCACGTGCAATCTCCTTCCAGGTGAAGCTTCCCCATGTGATTCTTCCCATCTTGTGCATGAGCATGCTTTTTTGCAGCTAAAGCCACTTGTCCTATCAAAAGTGGAGGTCCATCCACGGGATTAGGCCACATCAGAACCATAAAATTTATCATGCTGATAGGTATCATCTTGGTATCCACTTCAATGATTATTTATATGGCACCAAGGTCGTTTTGACATGGGAAATGTTGGCCCTCGGTACCTGAGCCATCAATCGGGTCACCGTAGTAGTTCCCACGCTGTTGAGGTGCTTTTTGGATTTCCTCTTTTTTAGCCAATTTATGCTAACTCTCTGCACCCCCCTCAGTGACATTTTGGCTAGTTGCACTATCAAGTCCAGTATGGGGGTGGATTCCAAACCATTTTACCTCGTGGCGACCGCCCACATCACCACCCTTACTCCTATCTGCCATGTTCATCGTGCCACCAAGGAAGCTAATCCCTATCATATTAACTCATGCTCACCTGACTTGTTGGTTAGCTATGGTGTCACTTCCTTAGGTCTCCACCTGCCCCCCTTTGTTTGGTGTGCCCTTCCACCTGTGCCACCAACTTTTTGAGCGATTCGAGAGATTTTGAGCACGAGCCGCATTGGGCAAAGGAATTTGCTCGTGTATTGACCATTATTTATATCCACCATATTTCTTCCTTGTCTTGTTCATCACCCTCTCACTTTATACCTAATATTTTGTCCCTTTTGTCTTTTGAGTATCACCATCATGGCCGAAATCAAGCCTGCGTCCCTCCAATTAACCTCCCTGGTCGAGGATATTTTTTGCGAGCATGACCTCTTGAATTTTTTGCAACAGTTCCATAGGACTAAGCTAGACTTATCCATGGATTTTTTCCATTCATGGAACATAGGGCATGTGGTCATTCGAGGTTTGGGGTTCACTGTTACGACGGATCTCCTAGTGGTGGTAATTGGTCTCCTGAACAAAGGCAAAACTATTTATCGAGAGAAGCACTCCCTTCAAGGGGAATTGTCACTGTTCAGGGATAAAGGAGAATCCCTAGAGAAGGAGAAGGGGGGATTGTCAAGGAGAGAATTTCGAAGCCATGGGATACAATGATTATTATAGTCCTCCAGTACTTCACCCTCGATAATGCCTCGACTATTCTGCAGATCTTCCACCTCACATTTTTAAACCACCTCAAAGGGAAGAAAACCATTAATATCCCTAAATATATGTTCAGGTCAGTGGAACGATTGGTGATTAGTGTTAAGAGGGAGGTCTCCTCCTACCCTCTCCATCAGGGTCTACATCGCATCTTGTTTAGGTTCATGGTGGTAGAGTGGAACCGTGCAGCGGTACCGCCGATAAGACCTCCCTTCGCCAAAGATCTGACGGGGCCCCCCTTGTCGGAGGGCCGGTGGGGCCTCCCCTCCTCGTCGAAGTTTCGGCCAATCCTGGAGACTATGTAGGGACAGACACACCTATATCGCTCATTGGAACTCTAATCGTAGTAGTCAAAGTGGATGACACCTCGATTTTTAGAATATTGAAGCTCGTCGTTACCCTATCCGTGCCAAGGGGGAAGCAGTAAGATAAAGGCTTTGTTGGTTATCGATGATGTGTTTGATGACTCTATCTCATTCCAAACAAAAAAAGAAAAGTTGAAGAAGTTCTTGTCCTAGAGCGAAGGGACTTTGGTGCAAGCTCCCTTGCTGACATAACACGTGACGTCCTTCCTGAGCCTCACCAATCACAGGCATATCCAGGAGATTCAGCATCTGTTGAAATTTTTAGGATGAGTGGCTAGAACCATTTCTTTACTGTTGGCACAGGCGGACTCCCTCCTTGAGGAGTACAAGTACCAGTTTGAGATATTCCAGGAGTTCAAGAGCCTAGTGGGAGAGATCCCTACTGACAATGGCTATGGACCCAATGCGTGAGCTGGAGCGAAGGAGATTCTCCAGTGTTGGTCCAGTTTCAAGGTTTGAATGGTAGTTTTTTTTTTCTTTTTGGTCTTCAGTTGGCCCAGAGAGGGGTTTTTGTTGTTATGTCTCAAGATCTTCCCCTCTGTGGGCCTTTGTTTTTATATGGTTTGGCCCTACACGGGCTTTTTGGTTTTTTTATATAGCTTATGATAGCTCGATTTGGGCCTTTAGTGTTGTCAGGTCTATTGTCCGATAGGGTGTTCTCCCTGGGGTATATCTACCTCTAGGGAGATTTTGGGCTTTTTCTAGAATTGTAAAAGGTTACAGGACCCTTTCAAAACCCTTTTTCACTAATAAAAAAATAAAATAAAAGTTATTTTCACGTATATAATTTAACTTATTTATTTTGAGTGTTGTATTTTATCTGTTTGATTGAATCAAATTTTTAATATTAAATATGTTAAAGTGTAATATTATTTTATTTAAATTTCTTAATATAAAATATGAAGATTAATATGGAAGCAAAGAAAATTTATTTGTATATATAACCAGGCTCCCAAGCCAACACAGAACTGGCAAAAATCCAGGAGAAAGGAAAGCAACATAATGAGGGAGGCAAAAATCATAAGGTATGTAATAAAGATCCCAACTTGAACATGTTTGATATCCTAGCAAATCTAGAAGTTGAAAAAGAAAATAGTAAGGATGATACCATCAGTGTCAAGTTTCCTTAAACCCTAGACTCCCCATCCAAATCGAGACCATCCACAACTATGACAAAAAGCCCCAAAAGCTATGCTCAAAATAAAGAAAAATTGCCAGGTCATTTCAGTTTAAACATGGAAAAAATAGAGTCAAGAGTTGAAGTTGTGGGAACAAGAGCCAGGAATGTAGCTCCTAATCTGGTAGTGGAGCAAATTATCCCTTATCAGACGAGCCCAACGGTAAAAGGTTCCTTGAAGAAAAGTCGCCTGTTTAGGAACCAGATAGGAGAGGTGAACCAAAACAAGGCCGAGGATGAAGAGGGAATTGAAAACCCCCAAAATGAGGAAGAAGGTTCAAGCCCTAGACCATCACAGTATATGCCCCCTAATTTCAGTCCAAAATAGACTAGAAGCACTACCAAGCCTTCGATAGATTATGGAAGTGAAAGAAAGAAAGGGAGAATATCTACAACATAGCACTATAGAATGAGAATCAATGAAGAAATTGCAAACGAAAAGCAAAGAACATTGTTACAGCAAGCTATTCCTGGCCAGGATAATAGAAAAATTGACAAACCCCCTTTGGATCAGGGAAGGGGCGGGGAAAAAATATCAAACAATCTAAATGAAGGTTCTCTCATGGAATGTGAGAGGCCTAAACGACCCACCAAAACAAAGGATGGTGAAGTCTATAAGGAAGGATTGGCATCCTACTATCATTTTTCTTCAAGAAACCAAAACAGATGCGGCACAATCATCACTTATAGCTAGAAGGATTTGGAAGCAAGGGAAAGTGGCCTTTCAATAGGCGAGAGGAGCATCTGGGGCCTCATGATCTTATGGGATCCTATTAAAATAGAAGGAAGTATTATTCAGGCAAATGAAAGAGTCTTAAGCGTATTATTTCATGATTTTGATACTAATAAGAATTGGATTATGTCAAATGTTTATGCCCCCACCTCTGTCCAAGGGTGGTCTGAACTTTGGGAGTTTTTGGGGCATTTGAGCCAAGCTTTTAAAGACATTCCTTGGGTGATTGGGGGAGATTTCAATACCCCCATTTACCCATCTGATAATAAGGGAGGATCCGGGTTACCCTCAAGGAGCATGGAGGACTTCAATGAATTCATTAACACAAATGAATTGATGGATGTAAGACTAAAAGGAGCCAAATTTACATGGAGTAACAAGAGGATAGGAAGTCAGCTAATTCAAGAAAGGTTGGACATGTTTTTTCAATCCAAGGAAGCTACAACAATGTTTGGTGATTCAACGTTACAAGCCCTTCCTAAATGCGCTTCAGACCATAATCTTATTCTATGGGAGGCATTTCAGGCTAACTCCTTTAAAAATCCATTCAGATTTCTATCAATGTGGGTTAAACATCCGGACTTCAAGAAACGAATAGAGGAATGGTGGCAACAACCTATCCAGGGAAGTGCTTCCTTCAAACTATCTCAAAAACTTAAGATGGTGAAAAACAACCTTAGAATATGGAATAAAGAAGTCTTTGGAAATATTTTTTAGAATAAGAGAGCAGTGGGGGAAAAACTAAGAATAATAGAAAGCAAAATCCAAAATGGAACCTATGATGAGGTGACAAGGACTGAAGAGAAGGAAACACTTTGTGAGTTTTATAATATTTTAGCTTGTGAAGAGATGTATTGGAGGCAGAAATCAAGGGCATTATGGCTAAAGGAAGGGGAATCTAATTCAAAAATTTTCCATGTTACCACATTGAGCAATAGAAGCAACAATAATATTAGAAATTTAACTAAGGTGGATGGATTCTCAACTCAAAACATTCAAGAGATCGGGGACGAGGCTTGTTAATTTTTTTAGTTCATTATTGGGTGAAGAACGGGCCTGTAATGCCCAAGCAAAGGACTCTCTCCTTCAATTCATTCCACAACTCATTGATGAAATGATTAACGAGTCTCTTACAATAGCTTTTTTAGACGAAGAGATCAAGGAGGCTTTTTTTAACATGGATCCTGACAAAGCTCCTGGGTCGGATGGGTTTTCACCGCCGTTTTTCCAAGTTTGTTGGGATATTGTTGGAGCAGAAGTTATTTCTGCAATCAAGGAGTTCCAAAGTTCAAATCATATTCCAAGGGGTTTCAATTCAACTTTCATTGCTTTCATCTCTAAAGGCCCCAACCCCAAGACTATGGCTGACTTTAGGCCGGTTAGCCTGTGTAATATATCCTATAAAATTCTATCTAAATTTTTAGCCAACCGTTTGAAGAAAGTTCTACCGGTTATCATTGATCCAAGTCAAGGAAGTTCTGTACAAGGAAGATCAATCTTAGATGGAGTTATTACTGTTCATGAGGCTCTTCATACAACCGCTCAGACCAAAAAAGTAGTCATGGCTTTAAAGTTAGACATGAACAAAGCTTATGACAGGATAAATTGGGAATTCCTAGAGGCAATTTTATTAAAATTTGGCTTCAACATGAAATGGGTCAAGTTAATAAGAGAGTGTATTTCTAAGCCTTGTTTTTTAGTTTTGGTTAATGGGTCTCATGTAGGTTTTTTTCAAAGCAAATGTGGTCTAATACAAGGAGATCCCATAAGTCCTATGTTGTTCATCATTGTAGCTGAGGCCTTGGGAAGAACCATTAAGGCAGCAGCGGTAGCTGGACTCATATCAGGTATCAAGGACATGTCGCTAACTACCCTGGTGACACATCAACAATTTGTTGATGATACATTGCTACTGACTTTGCCGTCTGTGGTTAAGGCAAGAAGGATTAAA
This sequence comes from Wollemia nobilis, assembly GCA_028583015.1. NCBI lineage: Eukaryota > Viridiplantae > Streptophyta > Pinopsida > Araucariales > Araucariaceae > Wollemia > Wollemia nobilis. Next base: position 2,859,225 of record JAQPPZ010016703.1, on the reverse strand, counting down.
AATATTCTCATAATGTATGAAGAAGCGAATTTGACAAGAAAGTGAATTTTGATAAGAGCAAACTTTATTTCATCAATACCCCCATTCCTAGGAAAAAAAACATAGCAAGGATCATGGAATGTCAAATTGCATCCCTTCCCACCTCCTATTTAGGTCTTCCCCTATTTACGGGGAAACCTGAAGGATCAATGTGGAACATAGTTTCGGAGAGGATCCAAAAAAAGCTAGCAGGTTAGAAAGGACATCTCGTTATCTCAAGCAGGCAAAGCAGTTTTAACTATGGCTTCAATTCAAAGTATACCCGTTTACTTCCTATCAGTATTCAGAGCTCCCAGCAAGGTGTATCACAAAATTGAGCAGCTTCAAAAAAAATTTCTTTGGTCAGGGACTAAGGATAAGAAAAGGATCCATTTAGTAGGTTGGAACAAGGTTTGCAAACCTAAAGTTGATGGGGGTTGGGATTGAGGAGAGTTGCTCATCTCAATACAGCTCTGTTAGCCAAACAAGCATGGCGGTTATTGACTAAGGTTGATAATGAATGGACTGCCATAGTTAGGAGGAAATACCTCCAAGGTATGAACTTCCTTAATGACAACTTAGCAAGAAGGGGGTCTACTTTTTGGAAGGCAATCCTCACGACCAGGGATCTTGTCAAGAAAGGTCTTAGATGGATTCTAGGAAATGGGCAAACAATAGACTTTTGGAAGGATCGGTGGGTGAGAGCTGAGGAGTTATCCCAGAATCATCGTTTGGCTAGGATTCAAGAGCATATGGAGCAACATATTGGGAAGAAGGTTGCAAATTATACATGGCAGGATATAAATATCAACAGGTGGAAACACATTAGAGTACAGAGTTTTGAAGCGAAGTCTAAAGAGCTTTATAACATTTTAACTCAACAAATTATTCCCTCTGGAGAGGATGAAGATCACATTGTTTGGGCTGAGACTAAAAGTGGTGACTTCACAGTTAAGTCTGCCTATAATTTGCTTCTCAATGTGGAAGGTCAACAATTTCAACCGAGTTTGGTTTGGATCAAAGGCTTAATTCCTAAAATATCCTTTTTTTCATGGTTGGTGATTCAAGGAAAAATCCTCACTATGGATAATATGTTATCCAAAGGTATGGTTATTGCTAACCGTTGCTACATGTGCAAGGCAGGATGGGAGACAACCCAACACTTGTTTTTGGAGTGTACGGTAGCGGAGTCCATCATGGATGAACTTTTCCAAGCCTTTAGGATCTCGTGGGTTAAGCTCGCTCTTATATCCGAAGTGTTCCATCAATGGCCTCAACCCTTTGTTAGCCTAAAACTTAAGTACCTATGGAAAATCTGTTGGCATCATTTTATCTGGCAGATTTGGCTAGAAAGGAACCATAGAGCCTTTAAGGATACCATTCACAACCCAAAAATCATCCTCAACAGGATTATTGTCTTTGCGAAATAAAACCTTAGCACCTTAGTGGATGAGAACCACTCAATTCTTCCCCAAGAAAAACAATTAGCTCGGGCATTAGGTATTGAGGACAAACCTTCCATTTCTTTGCCCAATCCCAAAAATGGGATTTCTTAGGAGCCACCCCATCAGGGTTGGTTTAAACTAAATTTTGATGGTGCAGCCAAGGAGAACCTGGGAAGAGCTGGATCTAGAGGAATAATCAAGGATCATCAAGGAAATATGGTCAAGGCCTTCGCTGAACCATTGGGAATCAAAACTAATAATGAAGTAGAAGCTAGAGCCCTTTGGAGAGGGTTGCAAGTAGCCCAAGCAACTCAAGGTAACTTGATGATTGAAGGTGATTCTATGAACATCATCAACTTGTTAACCAATGGAAAAAAACCTCCATGGAGAATCGAGGGAGTCATCCATGAAGTGAGGATCCTTTTTGCAGCAAGACAGAACAGGAGGGCTCGTCACGTGTGTTGTGAGGCCAACAGGTCAGTTGACAAATTAGCCAACATAGGTGTTGATGTTGGTAGTTTGGTGACATGGACACAAGGTGTGCCACGTGAAGTGGAAAACATTATTAGTCATGAAAAGAAACCTACCCGTTAAGGAGAAAGATGAATGGGTGTTCTTTCCCCATGGAGCTGGTAATAACTATGGGGTTTCCCTCTAAATCATACCAAATTGTAAATGAAGGTAACATGGTGTAAGCCTTGGAAGATTTCGACAGAGAATAGGAAATGGGCAAGCAATAGGTTTCACAAGTGCAAAGTTCCAAACTTCAATTCCTGTCAATGTAAGTAATGTTTACAGTTATGCTTAGGTATGGGTGTGCTTTGTTAGTAAGGTGTTGTAGGGGATTCAACACAATTTTTGGTAAGAAAGTTTCAAGGATGACTAGGATCTACAATATCAACAGAAGGCTGGATATTGTAATAGGTTTTGGGTTAACCTGCAAAACCTGGTAATTAATGAAGACTTTTATTTATAAAAAAAAATTATTTTTTTAAAGATAAAATTATAATTATTTCTAAAATAATTTTTTTTTAAATATTAAAAAATAAAAATAAATACATAATTTTAATTAAGTTATTATTTAACAAACATATATTCTTAATCTTATTTTATAGTTAATATGTATGTTTATTATTAAAGTTCTTAATATTTTTATACAGGTGTTTAAGATTTAAAATTTATATATAATTCAACCTTTTTAATTAAACAAAAATCACAAATGATTTTTAAAAAAATGTACACTATTAGATTTGTTATTAGATTTGTTTTAAAATATTTATCATTGTTCATAGTTAAAAAACAAACTCATAATTTTCATGTCATTTATAATAATTTATTTACTGTAAGATGCACAAAAGATCTAACATCTACAGAATGTAATAATGAAATCAACTTGATAAATGCGAATTAAGTAACCATCATGACAAAAGATAAAGAAAATAAAGATGCCCTTCTCATTGATATTCAAGAATTATTTTACAATAGGTTACAAAAGATCCCTCTTAGGGATTCACCAAATTGATACAAAATTACATCAAGAATTCAAGAGAAGATATCCTCAAAATATTTGTAATATCCCTAAACTGATTATGAAGGGTTTTCCTAGTGACCTCCGCGTGATGATGCCAAGATTGATTATCTTGATGATGATATGCTCTTGATAAGGCCTATAACCTACACACATAAGAACCTACAAAACATCAATAGCAAATCTACAACCCCTCAAAATGAGGCCTATTTCATGATAATGTAAAATGAAAATAAAATGCGTAAAGCAATAAAGAAATACATGAAATACTGAAAGAAATAATGCTAAAAAATGTTAGAAACATAATTAAAAGCTAATGAAATTGATCTAGATGATAAGACAGAGAAATTTGCACATCACAGCAAGGCCATCATTGATCAAAACGATGGGCTCTGTTAGCCGTCCTTGGGTCCGATAGTGGCACTTGCGGGCCATTGTCTAGAACAACAGTCGCCAAAAAGAGACTCTATTCTCTGAGCTTGATGTGTGGCTACATCCAAAATGCTTGTCAAAATGTGATTATTCCAAAATGCGGGAATTGGCTCGAATTCACAATGAATTGATGATGAATGGTGGTGATATTTTTCCTTCAAGCTCTCCAAAGCTCCATAAATGCAAGAGATAGCTTCATAACACAATTGCGGCAGCACCTTGACGCTTATGAGAGAATTGTCTGTTTAATCACAAAAGGGTAGCACTTCATTATGTTCAATTCAATAGGGTATGGGTGAAGGAAATACGCCAATTTATAGACCTTTAATTGCCATCTTGTCTTACTAGAAAATTCAAGACCAAGATTCAGTTAGATTCAGGGATATGAGGTGTCACTTCTAGAAGCTTCTCGAGCAAAACCGTTCAGATAGGTTGCTCTGTAATATATTTTACTCAGGTCGGGGAGCCCTAGTTGGTTATAGATGAGGCTATCCTTAAAATGCGCAACTCACTCTAGGGACCATCATTAGGTCCAGCGATCATCAGGCGACCGTTAGGGGGACAACAACCTAGGCTATAAAGGGTTAGTTTGCCCAATTTTAAGTGGTTAGAACCACTGTTAGGCCTTGGAAAGGCCCAAGATTAGTCATATGGCCTTAAAAGGTGTCCACATGAGTAGCTTTCTCAACATGACATGTTTTAGGTGTCTACAGATGCCCCTTTTTGGGACGTGTTGTGTGAAAGCACAACACTGAGCAAAAATAGATAACCTAACATTATATTGTAGGTTGTTTTATGTTCATTGATCTGGTTAACTTTAGATGCCCCAATCATGAAAAGAGCATACATCTTCGAATCATTACCTCCAAAAAAATGGTAGGATTAATAATTTTGGTAAAATTTTCAGCCATGGAGTTGACACTGGGGTCTACAAACATCATGGTTTGAGAGTACCAAGGTTTGGTAGCTTTATGATAGCTGTTAGCAATGATTCTTTGATGAACACAATTAACATGATTAAGTGTTTGATTATTGACTTCAATTATGATTGTTATGATTACCAATGTTAAATTTTGGCTTGCATAGACCAATGTTAAATTTTTAACGTAATTATGATTGTTAAATTTAACATTTTTCTATACAAAAGAAGATCTCTAATGTGACAGACATAACACCATGCATAAGGCTACTCCATTGCCAAGCATGTTTCATTCAACCCATTGTTGTAATGGAGATCATCTTATGGCGTATGAAAACTAAAGATTCCAAGGATTCAAGCTTGTTATCCCCTTCTTTTCTTTTTATTGCTTGGAATACTTGCTCATGGTTAGTGGTGAAAACCACTATTTATTTTGCATCTTTTATTTTATTTTTGAGCAAGGGATTTGCCTAGTTATGAGAATAACTGTTTATTTTGTTTTGCTTCGGGAATGTGCTCAGTTTGTATAAGAGTAAGGGATTGTTTAGGTAAGGGGAGATTGTCCTTTTATCAATGATCAACATTCTAGACCATGCGCATAATAAGATGAGCAAGGAAAACCTTTCACTTAAGGTGATCAGGACCACATTGTAGTGTCATCCTTCCTTGTTCAAACTTGGATTATTAATGTGAAAAATTGTGTTGGGATTTTGATATATGCAAGGTACTATCAAAATTAGAACTTATCTCCAAAAGTGATGATAGCTTTCTACAAAATTTGGAAAGAGAACTAGGGATAGTTGAATGATTGAAAAACCTTAGTATACACCATATAGCAAATTATTAGATGTGATGAAAAACACAGTTACTCACAATGAAAATGTGAATGATAAGGATATGTGAATTCATGATTGACATACAAACATGGCATCATTTGTAAGAATATAAACATAACCTATCCTAATGCAAATGTAGTGGATGGAAATGCCTAATGCAATGCAGTCAATGAGTGCATATAATGAAATGCATAATGTAAATATTTTTTGTATTTTTAATGTTTTAAATTGTTTTTGTGTTTTTTGTTTTCCGATTTTCTTTGAATTTTAAATATTTTTATTGTTTTTGTGATTTTACGGGGAAGGTGCGATACCTTATGTACCCCCAACGTGTGTGATGATCAATGGAAGTGGGGAAGGTGCGATACCTTTAGAATCCCCAATTTGCTTCATCGATTATGATGTGGATGGTGGGGAAGGTGTGACACCTTGAAGACCCCCAGTGTGCATTTTATCTGTTGCAATGTGATTGGCTTGGCTAGGAGGAGTGATGGATACCGACTTCTCCTATTTTGGCATGAAATTTTATGCAATGTCAATGCTCTGATGGTGCGAAATGAGTGATCAGTCTGTGTGGAGCTCAATTCGTTCTATCATTTCTTGTACAAGATCTTTGAACATATAGCAAGTTTGGATATCATGTCCATTTCGACAATGATACGAACAATAGAGGTTTTTATCGTGAGACCCAAATTTAGGCCTATGTGACTCTACTTCTGGTAGTATGATTACATGTGCCTCATAAAGCCTTTAAAATAAGGCTAAATAGTGTATTAGAAGTTTTGTGTAATGGTGATATAGTTTATCGGGCTTACCAAGTTGCGTTTGATTTTGAGGTCATAAAGGAGGAGATATGGCCTACACTATGGTTGGATTTGGTGAGGTGGTCGAGCTAGCAATGGGATAGGCCTCTTTGTCAACAAGGTCTTGTACCACATGTCTAAAAACATAACAATAGCTAATATCATGACCTTTCATTCAATGATAAAGGCAAGAATGATATTCCCTGTATCTTTTAGACCTGGGCCTATTCGAGTTGAGTAGGGGTATGTTTGGCAAGATGATTGCCTTCATTTCTTGTAAATTATAAAAGATGGTGAACATTGGATTAGTTAATGAAGTTCAAATATGTTGATGGTGTTTTAAGCGTGTAAGATGCAGTGGTCAAGTTTTATGAGGTAGTTGATTTACATGTATCTCGATCTCCTACTTAAGTTGCTCTTCTTATTTTTCTAGTGTAGGTAATGGATCATTAACTATGCTCACTTGTTGGTTTTTGGTAGTGATAAGGTTATCAATTCAAAGTTGATTCCTCTCAAGCAAGTTTTGTATTGTGTTCCTGAAGCCGTAACATGATTGAATATCATGACCATCAAGTCGATAGTATAGACAATGTAGATATTCTCTATACCTTTTAGGGGATGCAAATTTTAGGTAAAGTGATGGTCTTTGCATCGCATAATCGATTAAATATTGATTCATAGGTTCGAATAACAATGTATAAATATGAGGTGGTTGGTGTGGTCGACTCTACGCTTGATCTGGTCGAGATTTTTCTTATGGTTGTAAAGGAGGTAGTTTGGCCTCATATGCAGTTTGCTTCTGTAGCTCTACGTTCATGAGTTGGTGCATGATTTATTATAAAGCATCATTTTATTGATCCATTCACATCTCTATTTTATCTAGGTGATCTAAAATACACTATAGGATTGATGGTGATGATTGGTCACTTTCGATAGATGATTGAAAGGATGGCACTATTGTAGCAATAATAACTAGATTTTTAGGACTCTTGTCCTGTGTTACCAAACTAATTGTTCCAACAAATCCTTCACCTAAATGAGGTATGCATGCCTCATTAATTTTTTTATGAGGCTCTTGACTAGAATCTCGTGCCCTAGTGTTAGGTATCGAATCAGGAGTGGTACACATGGATGAAGGTTTGACAGGAGGGAAACCTAAGTCCTTTACTGACTCGATGGTAGATGTGACTATCTCATTTTTCATTATGTGCTCACCTAGCTCAAGGCTAGTTGGTTGAGCTAAAACACGAGGTAGGATGGATGTCGATAGTATAGGTGATACTAATTTGGTTGTCACAACTATAGTTTCCTCTTCATATTTAGGGGTGATGATATCTTGTGTTACAATGATGGGAATATATGGAGGGATCTCCTTGATTGACCCCTTTGAGTTTTCTCCATTAAAGGATCTTGATGATGTAGAAGGGGTATAGGGAGGAATCCATAATGATGGTGGATACAAAATGGGTGATGATGGCTTGACAATTTATCATAATGATGGAGCCGAACATTTTATGATGTCATCTGAGTGGATATCCAGGTGAGTAAATGGCACAAGAGGTTCCTACGGTTCATCTATCACTTTATAATATTTTAAGGGATTTGGATCGGTGTATACCACATGTACTCAAAATTGGTGTATAAATTTGAGGAGTTGATGTAATATGAATGGAACGTATTCCATGTATCTCATCCAAGGCCTACCCAATAATATATTGTGTTGTCTTTTGCCTTCTAAAATGTGGCACAACATAGGCATAATATTTATTCCAACCTGAATAGGTAGGACTATTGTACCAATAGTAGGGGATAAGACATCATTAAAATCTCGTAAGGTGAATGTGGATGCGGTGATGTGTGAAGGCAAAAGGTTGAGATGTTTTAATGCAGTGGTAGTGATGATATTAATGGAGGAACTAGTATCAATTAAAACTCTCTTATACGGAGTCTGATTTACGCTAGATATAATGTGCAATGGCAGATTGAGTTCATTAATAGGGGCTGGCCTAATCTCCTACTTACGAAAAGTAATTATAGGGTCCTTGTATGATTGAATGGGATTCAGTTGCTATGAGGATTGTGATGTATGATTGGTGTTGATTGGATTCAATAGTGATGCAAACTGGTTAGGGTATTTTTTGCTCCCTGTTGTGATGCTGATCATACAAATAAAATCCTTGTTAGGTTGGGCTATATGCACCTCATTCACATGTTCTACTTGATATTCCTTGACCTCATGTTTGGGCAAGGTATCTTGACATATGTCGATTTGTTGATTGTTGACAGTAAGAGGGTTTTCAATTTGTAGATAATTTTTGTCAAGCATATTCTATACCAAGTTCTTAAATGAATAGTGCCCCTAGATGTCATGTCCATGTTGCTGATGATATACGTAATATAGTTCCTCCTTGTGCCCTTTAGGTTTTTGATGATTAGGATTGAGTGTACGAACCTCAGGTAGGGTGATAGCTTTGGCCTCACATAATCGATTAAAAAATGATGCCAAAGATTTAGGTAAAGGCATGTAAGTATGAGATGTACAATGTTGCCATTTTTGTACCTGAGTCTACTGTAGTTGATTATTATTTTGTGCTGGAGGGGGTTGAGCCTGATAGTTAGGCTGCTTAGGCACATTTTTCGCTTTGGGAATATTTAGAACAATATGATTAATCGGAGCCGATTTTGTTTGATGATAGTTGTTATGTGGATTTTTGTTCCACTTTTTCTTTCAAAGCTTAATGTTGCCCTCTTGAATCTTAATATCCTTGATCACTTTGGCTTACACCAAAGCTTCTTTGAATGTCTTGTATTATTGTAATTGTAATAGCAACGATATGTGCTTAGAGCAACTCTTAGTGAACATCCATGTTATTTCATAAATAGGGATGGTAAATGATAATTTCGACATGATCTTACGCCATTTGTTGTCTTAGTCCATGACTAGCTCATCATCATATTGATGTAGATTCGACAAGTCAGACATGTTAGCCTTATTCTTAACTTTGAAAGAGAAGCATTCGAGAAAGGCATTGGCTAGTTTTTCAAAGCTAGAGATGTTGTGTCTAGGTAGCTGATTGTACCACTCCAAGGCAAAGATAGAGAGTGTTATCAAAAATGTGTGCAATAGCAAAGCATCATTGTATTGGAGCTAAAAACACAAGTTCATGAAACTTGTGATGTGCTCTTGGGCATCCTCATCCCCTTTATATTTATCAAGCTTTAGTATTTCAAAATGCTTTGGATAACCCAGACTAGACACTTATGGACAAAGGGGTTGATTATATAATTTGCTTAGAGTGGGTTTTTGGTAACCCACTCCTTGTTTCTCAAGCTGTTGGATTCGCTTAGTGAGAACTTTGTAAGCCCGTGATGAAATTTTTTCATTTTCCTAAAGATATTTCTTAGGAGAAAGCAGTGGAAGGTTTTGGTTTGATCGAGTTGGTGGATTGTGATTATCCACCAAGTCCTTGCAATATGGCTTAGGATATATTTTATCTTGTTCATATGCTTTTGTCTCTTCATATTTCTCATATTTTGATGGATTTGGTACTAGGCGCTGTCTTTGTCGAGAATTATGCATAGAGGTGTGAAGAGGACATGTGTTTGTCTTCCTAGGAGGCAAATCTTGATGATGCATAATGCACCTTGTGTTGGGTTGTTACCTATAAGTAGTAGGCATGGGCACCTCATCATGAGCTATCCTACATGTTTATTCTTTGTGTAGTCTCTGTTCTAAGATCTTTTCTTCATGCAGTCTGTGTTCAAACAATCGCTGGCGATGTAATATTTTTTGTTTCACATTCTCATGATCTAATTGTTCTCGCTCATGACACATCCTCCAATTAAGATTAGAGCAATTGCTCTCTTTGGCTATTATTAGGTCTAGCAAACCGATCTGTGTGATCCACTATGTTGGGTCGATGGATTCTCATCTCGATACGAGGGGTTTTAGCTATTTGGATTATTGAATAAGGGGTAGCTACCCTCTTACCTCTATCAATCGAGGCTAGGTTTACTTTGTGTGCAATCCTAGGGGTTATATCCTCATATAACGAAGGTGCAAGATGTTAGCGTATATTTTTCTATTAGATGTTATTTCATTATTTTGGTATGTCATTAGCGGGCATATCATGAGCATATTATATTATTGTTAGCATTAATAGGTTGTTAGGAATATTTTATGGTTGGTCTATTTGGGATCTATGCAGTTGATTAGATCCTACATCTATGGGCTAATATGGGCATACCAATGTATTATTTATTTCACATAGACGAATGGAAATTCTATTTATCCTAACATGGTATCAGAGCTTATAGAGCTCTAGGCTCATTTATAGCCAGAAAGCAGTTGCTAGAGCTTATAGAGCTCTGGGCTCATTCGTAGCCAGAGGCAATGACCCAGATATAGACCTAAAGATAGATCCAGAGACAAAGTTCTAGAGGCATATCCAGTGGTAGATTCATAGGCAGATCCAAAGACAGTTCTAGAGGTACTAATCCAGCAATAACCTTTGAGCCATAGCTAGATCCAGAGCCATGACCCAGAGCTAGAGCTTGAGACAACATCTTTCATTTCTCTTCTTCTTCACTGTATTGGGACAGTTATATGTATTACCCAAATAATAGAATAAGGGGGGATGTTAGCGTAGCTAGTAGTTATTACATTACCCAAATAATGTAATAAGAGGGGATGTTAGTGTATATTTTTCTATTAGCTATTATTTCATTATTTTGGTATGTCGTTAGCGGGCATATCATGAGCATCTTATATTATTGTTAACATTAATAGGCTATTAGGAATATTTTATCGTTAGTCTATTTGGGGTCTATGCAGGTGATTAGATCCTACATATATGGGATAATCTGGGCATACCAATGTATTATTTGTTTCACATAGATGAATGGAAATTCTATTGCTCCTAACATCTATGTGAAAAAAATAATACATTGGTATGCCCAGATTAGCCCATAGATGTAGGATCTAATCAACTGCATAGAATCCGAATAGGCTAACAATAAAATATTCCTAACAACCTATTAATGCTAACAATAATATAATATACTCATCATATGCCCGCTAACGACATACCAAAATAATGAAATAACATCTAATAGAAAAATATACGCTAACATCCCCCCTTATTACATTATTTGGGTAATGTAATAACTAATAGCTACACTAACATCCCATCTTATTCTATTATTTGGGTAACAAATATAACTGTCCCAATACAGTAAAGAAGAAGAGAAATGAAAGATGCTGTTTTGGGCTCTGGATCTGGCTCATGGATTTGGATTTGGCTATGGCTCTAAGATTACCGCTGGATTAGTACCTCTAGAACTGTATTTGGATCTGTCTATGAATCTGCCTCTAGATCTGCCTATAGTTCTACCTCTGGAACTTTGTCTTTGGGTCTGTCTCTGGGTCATTGCCTCTGGGACTGCCACTCGATCTGTCCTTTGGGTCTACCATAGGTTTTACCTTTTATGTAGAAGCCATACAACATTGCTTTCATATTGGTCCATTGTGTGTGATCTGTCCATCCACAATCTATATGAACCTTGTTGGCCATTTTCATTTTGTACCAACAACTTGAAGAAGAGTGATTTGTACATCCACATGAATCACAAGGATGTAATTTCCAACTCTTAGCTGCTACATGTAATATTTGATCACAATGACCGCAACAATACTTTTTAGGAGTTGTAGGAGATTTAGGAATTATAAACATGGTTTTACTGATACTTGTTTTTCTAGAATAGCCAAGGCCTTCATTCTTTGCCCTGATATTTAGCATTATTGGAGTTTTAAAGCCTTGTTCCTATTTACCTAATCTCTCACCATTGAATCCCATTTTTTTCATCAATTTAGATCCAAATACTTTGGTGTGTTTTTCAAAATACCCAATTTTGTTATCTTCATCAATGCTTTTAACAATAATGCATTTGTCAGTATTGATGAGATTATGAAGCTCTTTTTGAGAAGTTTTAGTTTTTAAGTCACTGGTGTCACAAGAAAAATTTGCTGCTGAGATGAGATCACATGTGCTACAACTGATATCTACCATTGAAGGTAGGAGGTCGCATGTATCACAACAAGCATTGGCCACAATAGGCTCAAGGTCACATGTGTCACAACAAGCATTCACCACCACGGGTTGAAGGTCACTTGTGTCACAACAAGCATTGACCATTAGGGGTTTGACCTCTGTTTCCTCACTCATGTCCCTTTTCACTTTACGTTGAGTAATTTCAAGAGAAACTAATGACATGTGTATTGCCCTTACAATGCCAATAGGTATTAGAACACCATTTTTCTGAATATCTTCACAAGACACAGAATCATTGAGTATGGCATCTACACCATGACATAGTGTGAAAAATTTGCCAGTGTGAAAAATTTGCCATCCTCATAAAAATTGGCCCCATCCATCTCTAGTGGAAAATAGGGACTTGTAACTAATTTAGCAACATCAGTTTATTTTGGGGTTTGCTTTTTCTTTGATCTTCCCATTTTTAAGGTGTCGGTCGCTGCTGAAAATGCACCTTTTACAATGAAATTTTGCAAAATAATTTGACTAAGGTGTCAGTCACTGCCGAAAATGCACCCTTATAAGTCTTCCCCCATTTTGTTTGCAAAATTATAATGTATCCCCCTTGTGTGCAAAATAGGAGATGGTGGAGAAAAAATTATCCCCCCTTAGTGCAAAAATGTTATCCCCATTTAGTGCAAAAAATGTTATCCCCCTTAGTGCAAAAAAATACTAGGAAACCTCAAAAGGCTTTTACAATATGCCTCCAAGGCAAATGGCTTGTACTCCCTTTGCTGTGCAATTTTAACAAGGTTTGGAGAAAATTTTTCTCCTTTTCTTTGATTTTAATTTGCAAAAAATAAAATTGTTATAAAAAAAAAAATTAATAATAAAATTATTTAATTAAAAATTCATTAAAAAAAATGAATTTTTAATTAAATTAATATTCAATTATTAAAAAAAAATTGATAAAATTTTAATACTATTTGCAAAATAAAAAAAATCTTACCTTGTGCACCAAAAATAAAAATTTGGAAGCTTTGGTGCGGTCGGGTATGGAACACTGAACCTCAGGGTAGCCTACGCCTTAGCACCTAGTATCCAACCAACCTGGCTACCGCTCAAGATGTTTAGTGAAGGGCACAACTCCCTATTGAATATGAAATATGCATTGCCTTTACACGTAGTGGCACTGACAACTGCACTTAGGTGGCACCTCCATGGTTGTTGCCCATCTATTAAATGGCTATAAGCTCTAATGCTGTGGAAGTGATAGAAAATCTCCACTGCCAAACCTCTACAAATTTTTCGAACTCGCACCAAACAACTCGTCGGATCCAGCTACAACAAAGTCCTGCAATGTTCTTTGGGAGGTATTTAGACGCACTGATGCAATATCTTTGGATCTGGTCGAACAATGGCATGAATCTGAGCAATATGCTCTTAGTGGTTTCCTTTGACGTTAATTGTTCTGCCACAGATAGCACTCTTCACTATGCCATTCGTTTGTGAGCAACAAAATTCACCTTATAAGCAATGCTCATTGATCTCTATTAATAAGCGACTAATCTGTGGGCGTCTGCAACTGGAATGTACCAACAAAAAAACAAACACAGTCCTCCTCTATGGAAATTTACCAAGTAAATCTTTTTATTTCTCTATTACAACAACAAAAGATTATGGACACATTGTGTTGGTATTATGGTCGAAAATAGATGCGATCGTTGGAAATGATGAGAAAATAAATTAACTTTTGGTAAAACATTTTCGTCGATATAGATCTCAATAGACAATTTTCATCTTGTTCGAGTTGCATACCGTAGGATTCTGGAGTGGAGACCAGTTCGAGGATCTAGCACTTAATGACGAGAAAAAAAACTTCTTACAACATTCACGGTTTGCTGCTATGAGGTCCAGATCTGCTTTGCCCATGTTGACTACAAGTGGATGCATCTGCACCTGAGCATCAACTATCCAAAGATTATCTTGCAATCATATGAAATCTCTCCAGCTCTTCGAAACCTATGACCTATTTTTTATGCTGGGTAATGTGCAGGTTCTGCGCTCAATTATCCCATATTTGGTATATGGAATAGCAAATGAGCGTTTAAAATAACAAAGATACCTAATTTAAAATATGATGCAATTTACCTACCATCGTGTAGTCCAATTATCCATGTCACGTCTAGGATTTAGTGCATCTTAGGTGTCCGTCGATCGCTTAGTCAGACCCCTCCAACGTCTAGGATTTAATGCATCTTAGGTGTCTATCGATTGTCTGTCGATCGCTTAGTCAGAACCCTCCAACATCTAGGATTTAGTGCATCACTTAGTCAGAACCCTCCAACGTCTAGGATTTAGTGCATTGCTTAGTCAGAACCCTCCAACGTCTAGGATTTAGTGCATCTTAGGTGTTCGTCGATTGCTTAGTCAGATCCAATGTATAGGATTTAGTGCATCTTAGGTGTCCGTCGATTGCTTAGTCAGATCCCTCCATGTCTAGGATTTAGTGCATCTTAGGTGTCCATCGATTGCTTAGTCAGACCCCTCTAAATATTTGTGCATCTTAGGTGTTCGTCGATTGCTTAGTCAGATCCAATGTATAGGATTTAGTGCATCTTAGGTGTCCGTCGATTGCTTAGTCAGATCCCTCCATGTCTAGGATTTAGTGCATCTTAGGTGTCCATCGATTGCTTAGTCAGACCCCTCTAAATATTTGTCCTGAACACCATGCACCTTATCCTTCACATCAGTGGTCCATGTGTAGGTCCACTTCAGCATAAGTGTCCCTCCAGTTAGGTTCCCTCCTTCCAACTAGGTCCAAGCATGGTCACATCACCTAATCTGATCCGTCTGTCGATTGCTTAGTTAGATCCCTCCATGTCTAGGATTTAGTGCATCTTAGGTGTTCGTCGATTGCTTAGTTAGATACCTCCAAATATTTGTCCTCATCATCATGCACCATGTCCTTCACGTCAGTGGTCCATGTGTAGGTCCACTTCAACGTATGTGTCCCTCCAGTTAGGTTTCCTTCTTCCAACTAGGTCCAAGTGTGGTCACATCACCCAATTGGATCCACCCAGTCTACTTAGTATCTGAGCTTCGTGTTCACGGATCGTCTATCAACATTCGGTCACATCACTAGAGTCCTTGCACGTGTGGAGTTGATATCTTGCTTCTAGTTACGTTCCCTTCTTCCAACTAGGTCCAAGTGTGGTCACATCACCTAATATGATCCACCCAGTCTGCTTAGTATCCGAGCTTCATGTTCACGGATCATCTATCAGCATTCGTTCACACCACTAGAGTCTGTGTGGAGTCGATAGCTTACTTCTAAATCTAACCAAGTCCACATCAAGACTGCAGATCGTGAAGCATCAAATTTTATGTCCAGGTCCTGAGCAAGTCTTCCAATTTTGAAGCATCAAATTTTATGTCCAGGTCCCTAGCAAGTATTCCACGTACCTCGGGAAACTGCTCTCTGGCTATGAATAAGCCCAGAGCTCTATAAGCTCTGATACCATGTTAGGAGCAATAGAATTTCTATTCATATATGTGAAATAAATAATACATTGGTATGCCCATATTAGCCCATAGATGTAGGATCTAATCAACTACATAGACCCTGAATAAACTAACAATAAAATATTCCTAATAGCCTATTAATGCTAACAATAATATAATATGCTCATGATATGCCTGCTAATGACATACCAAAATAATGAAATGACAACTACTAGAAAAATATACGCTAACATAGGAGTATGACGTGTTTGCGTAGAATACTCTCATTGCATATGTGTAGGATGAACTATATCTTCATCATGTCCACTCTCCAAATGAGAATGTGCAGAAGAAGGGGCTCTATAGGTTGGATTTGGACCATACCTGTCTAAGTGATTTAACTTGTGAGTTTTTCGAAACTGTTTAGGAGTAGCTCCCCCATCTCGACTAAGCAAGGGTATGTACTTTATGCCAAGCTTTGAAGGGTCTATAGATTTATTTGGTACAAAAATGCGTGGAACCCCTCTGTTAGGCCTCTCATTGGGTTGATTTTATCTAGAAATAACATGTGATGAATGAGGTATCGATATATCCTCATCATGATCATGAGGAGTTCCCATAGGAGTCCTTCTAGTAGGGGTCTCTCGATGAGTGGATCCTCCATGGGTGGAATTATCTCCATACCGACTGCCTGAATGTTGTTCAGGTTGAACTAGGTCATGTGGGCTATACCTGAGGCATTGTGGGTCTTCCCGTGTATTGCCAATTGCCTCAGATCGGGGTTGGGCACGAATTTGTGTAGTGACCATCTTATTTTGATTATGTATGTGATTAGAAAACAAATAAAGTATACAAATGATTATCTTGTTTAAGAATTATTGGTGTTTCCTACAACTAGCTTGTATGTTATGATTCGTTGAAATTTTTTTTTTCTCTTGTTCAAGTTTGAATATTGGTTGATTTAAATACTTGTGTTAAAGGGTTTTCACCTGTACGTTCTCACACATAAGTCTGGTGATGAAGTCCAGAATATGAAACCCATCAAAATATAGAGATGAAGCCCATATCCGATGATGGAGCATAGGTCCTACCAGTCCTCATTCAGTTCAACGTGGTCAGCTATACACCTTTCAAAAAAGAGTGCATGCAATTTTCTACGGCTACGATGGATCTTGGAGCTGGCCTTGGCCAAAAAGGGGTATGAAAATCCATAATACAAGCCAAATAGGTGGTGATCAAGACCATCATTGGTCTGGATCAACAATTGGATGTCACTTCCAACTCACTGATGTTAAATTTGGTACGTGATATGTGTATGGATTCCTTTGATTTTATGCAAAAGCAAAATGTAAAATAAAGCATACAATGAATTTTCACTAATGCATAAAATACATTTCAAATTCTCAAATATGAATTAAAAAAGACGTTTTAATTTTTAGAAATTTGACAGTGCAAACCTAAACGAGAACAACCTTTAAGCATGCCACATACAATCAAACCCTAACAAATAATTTATCAAGGGCCATCACTGTGTACAATGATTTGTAGTAGAGGCTGTCATACACATGAATAGTCAGATAGAGGGGCCGTTGTACCCTGGGGTGGCTAGCAACAGAGGCCGTTGTTCCCATCAGTGGTTGACAACAAAAAATTAGAAACTTAAAATTTCTTCTAAATTTCTCTAGGTTTTCAATTAAAATTTCTATTTTGACTTTTTTTGGAAAAACACAATAAAATCAGGGATAGAACCACTTACAGGTTTAGCCATCATCTGATGAAGATGCTGCAAACTTGTTTTCTGCATTTTGTTTTGAGACTGTTAGAGGTTAGGGCGACGGTCCTGCTAGCCGTTAGAGGGTCAGGCAACGACCACTGTGAGCCATGCCAACTCAGAACGATGGTACCTCCAAGTCCAAAATATCAAGAAAACAACAAGTTAGCAATAAATTTTGGAGATTGTGGAAAGAGTCCCAACGTGATCGCTACTATAAGATGCATAAAAGATCTAACATCTATAGAATGTAATAATAAAATTAACTTGATAAATGTAAATTAAGTAACCATCATGACAAAATATAAAGAAAATAAATATGCCCTTCTTAATGATATTTAAGAATTGTTTTACAATAGGTTACAAAAGATCCCTCTTAGGTATTCACCAAATTGATACAAAATTATATCAATAATTCAAGAGTAGATATCCTCAAAAGATATCTTGTAATATCCCTAAACTTATTATGAAGGGTTTTCTTAGCGACCTTCGCTTTATGATGCTAAGATTGATGATCTTGATGATGATATGCTCTTGATAAGGCATTTAACCTACACACATAAGCACCTACAAAACATCAATAGAAAATGTAAAACCCCTCAAGATGAGGCCTATTTCATGATAATGTAAAATGAAAAGAAAATGCGTAAAGCAATAAAGAAATACATGAAATACCAAAAGAAATAATGCTAAAGAATGTTAGAAATAGAATTAAAAGCTAATACAACTAATCTAGATGATAAGACAGAGAAATTTGCACATCACAACAAGGTCGTATTTGATCAAAACATCAAGGTTTGTTAGCCATCCTCAGGTCCGATGACAGTGCCTACAAGCCGCTATCTAGAACAATGATCTCCAAACAGAGACTGTTCTCTAAGCTCGATACATAGCGACGTCCAAAATGCTTGTCAAATTGATTGACGTTCTTGGTGCATTCTTGGAGAATGACTTACGATAGGAATTGGCTCAAATTCACAGTGAATTAATGATGAATGGTGGTGATATTTTTCCTTAAAGCTCTCTAAAGCTCCATGGATGCAAGAGATAGCTTCATAACGTAATTTTGGCAACACCTTAATGCTTATGAGAGAATTGTCTCTCTAATCACAAAAGGGCAACACTTCATTACGTTCAATTCAATAGGGTTTGGGTGAAGGAAATGACTTAATTTATAGACCTCCTTCAATGGCCTTCCTGGCTTGCTAGAGAAGCCAAGACCAAGATTCAGTTAGGTTCAAGGAGATGAGGCATCGCTCCTAGAAGCTTCTTGAGCAAAATCGTTAAAGATTAGTTGTCCTGTAATGGTTTTTACTTGACTCGAGGAGCCTAAATTGGTTACAAATGAGACCATCCTTGACAGGTGTGGGCCGCTCTGGGGGCCATCATTGGGTCCAATGACCGCTAGGCGATCGCTAAGGGAGAAAGCGGCCCAAGCTGTAAAGGGTCAGATTGCCCAATTGAAGTGGTTAGAATCACTGTTAGGCCTTGGGAAGGCCCAAGATTAGTCATATGGCTTAAAAATATGTCCACATGACTAGCCTCCTCAATATGATGTGTTTTAGGTGTCTACATTTACATATCAAATACTTTAGTTATAACACTTAACATAATCCAAAGAAAATAGTGAGAGCTTCGAGAAACTTATGAAAGTAAGTTTGGTTGAATCCATTTGGCACATGGGATATATTTAAATAAACTAGATTCAAGTGGTTATGCTTATTGCAAGCAAATTGTTACTTGTAGTTGAGACATTTCTTCAATATTTTGTTATGCTTATAGGCTCCTTGTTTATATGTATATGAATTAATTATTATATATTTAAATAGATAGAAGTTGAATGATGAACATCCATATTGAAATAAGTTATTTTGGATAATGTTGCAATTCTATAATTAGAACCATTAGGATATCATTAATATAAAAATGTTGTTGTAGAGCTAAAAGCACAACACCAAATAACAACAGAAAGTAAACAAATCTGATAAGACAAATGTAATTGCACAAGAAATATTATTATTAAATAATGGGGGGAGCTGAAAAACTCCTTTGTACAATTAATTCTGCCTTGACAGAAATGTTGTGATACAATGAATACAAATTGCTAGGGTTCTCCGAAACCCTAGCTACAATAAAAAAAGTGTCTTCAACGTGCTTCTCTCCCAACAGAATGAGTGGGCTTCAGGTATCCGTGTGTTCGGGCCACTCTAACTGCAGTAGTCTTCCAATGTTCTTTTGATTGATATTATCCAATCCTACACACACAACAAACAATAAAGTAGTTAGTAAACAAAAGGAGGGTTCCACAGTGTGAACCCTCAAAAATGAAAACTAAAACCCTAGATCTTATGTAAACTGTATATGTAAAATGCGATAACACCAAAGGATAACAAAAATGTAGATTTACCTTGCTCGTGATGATACTTTGCTCCGTTGTTGCAGCTCTGATGGTAGATGGCGTGATGCAACAGACTCTGATTCACGCTTTGATGATTACGGTAGGCTCGGGCATGCACTTGGTAGGCTCGAGCGCGCACTTGGTAGGCTCTGGCGTGAGCTTCATAGGCTCTAGTGCACACCTATGGGATAAAACAAGCTCTAGTGAGCATCTGGAAAGCTCTATAGTGAGCTTGTCAAGCTCTGGAGTGCGCCTACGGGTGAGGGTGAAATCTGTAGAAGCAGATCATGGGGGATGTGGAGGATTCGATGGATGGGGGATGATGGAGGTGATAGAAAATGGTTGGGGGATGGATGCGGGGGCAGCTGGAATAGTTGAAGTCCTATGGCCAGCTAGGGCTTTGGATTTTTAGGGCTCTATCACCTTCTGCTTCACTAGGGCTTCTTCAATGATCTCTCTATGTGATGAATATCTCCAATGATTCAGGTTCTAGGGTTTGGGCATTTGCACATGCCCTTACTTATAATCCAACCTTAGGGTTTCTTAGGGTTTTAGCTCAACACTTTAGATCGTGTGGCTAAGATTAAATCACATCCTAGGGCTGAGATTGTACTTTAAGTGTGGCATGGATTAATGAAGATGGACGGTGGAGATTAGATTGGATCGGACGGCTGTGGTTAATTGGGTTTATAAATACATATTTTATAATAAATATATTATAATATAATATAAAATATTATATTAAATATAAAATAATATAAAAATTAAAATAAGCCCAATTGGGTTAGGAAATGGAGGGAAAGGTGGATTTGGGCCAAATAATGGTGGGAAAGGTGGAATTGGGCCAAATAATTGGTGGGAAAGGTGTATGGTGGACAAGTGGGTGGTGGGATGGTTAGGATGGAGGATTAATGGCTGCAATTTGGTGTCTACAGATGCCCCTTTTTGTACCATATTGCGTGAAACACAATATGGTGCAAAAATATGAGACACCTGCTTGGGATATGGGCAGAAGCAACTTCTCTCTATTGTTGGATTTGGGCACTGATGTTGAAGACAAAAGAATAAAGAATTTTTGGAATTTTCGTAGCTTACCCCCTCAATTGGTGAATGAGAAGCATCTCACGAGCCAATTGAAAAAGAATTTTGTGCAAGTGATGAATGATGTAATGAAATGTTATGTGATTGTGGACGATATGAATGATGTAAAATGTGATACCATTTTTGCCCCAACGGTGGAAAAGGGGTTGGTGTATAATACCATGTGATTGTGGACGATATGAATGATGTAAAATGTGATACCATTTTTGCCCCAATGGTGGAAAGGGGATTTTATCCAATGTCATGATCATGTAAGATGTATCCCATTGTGGGAAATCATAATCAAATTGTGGTTGCCCCAAATTTTGGGATGATTCGATGTTGTTGAATAGTGTGCTCTCTGATGCCATTGATATGCAAGTATGATGATGCAGATAAAAAGAAAAAGGAACCGTGGATAGCCTGCTGGTGATTGTTCTCACAATTGGAACTAATCATCCTAGCTAGTGCCGATCATTAGGTTTTTGAAGAGAAAATGATGAAATTTGAGTTTTTGTTCATGTGTTAAGCCTCACGAACTAGGCCATCAATGACAACAGTTGTGCAAATTGTTCTTGGCAAGGTTTCACTCCAAAATGTGAAGTGCCCAATGTGATTGTGATCTTGGACAATGAGATAATTGATGATGACCATGGTCAAGTGTCCTTATTGTAGGTTATTCATCTTACCAAATTGCATGGATTACTATCGCTGCAATCACCAAGTTTATAGAATCACCCACTAGATACGAGGTTCGCTTGAATGAATTGAACGAGATGGTAGATAAAATGATTGATGGATTGAGAGATGGTGATGGAAGAATGTTGTATGAATGACTTGATTTATGATGTGCATGATGTGTGGGTGAAATTTGTTGAATTTTGGAGGAGGTAAGCTACTATTTTGGTCAATTTTATCTTCATTCCTCTTTGGGGCCAGGCGCCCATCTGCACCTGTGGCATTTCGTAGGCATGCTAGTGCAGGGGAGGTGCGCTGTGGGCGAGTGGCCTACGAATGGGAGGCCATGCCCTGAGTGCACTAAGGAAAGCTATAAATAGCTTTCTGATTGAATCGTGAGGCTCACTTGTGCGTTTCAAACTTTGAGGAGCTGCGTCTGAGGAGTGGAGTGGGTTTGGTGAGCTTAGTGAGGCTAGTGAGAATCTGCATGGAAGCTATGGCGGTGGAGGGATCGAATGCTGCTGGTGGAGCTGAGGCACCATTTGCCTCGGTAATGTTTAAAAACACTTTGTAAAAGTTTTGTTTTTTTGAAATAGTATTAATAAAAATGTTTGTTGTTGTAGTTGAGGGACATAGAGCCTCGACATCGGTTCTCTCCGCTTGTTCTTGGGATGAGGAAGAAGCTGACGGATGAGGATTGGGAGTTTTTGGGGAAGGTGGGCTTGGAGGGAGTAGCTAGATTGGATGTTGTGAGGGCGGATGAGGGGTATCTCTCATCATTGATAGAGAGATGGGATTCTGATAGGGGGACGTTCCAGTTGTCGACTAGGGAGGCTATTGTCACCCTTGAGGATGTATACCACATCCTCAAGGTGCCAATAGAAGGGGAGAAGGTGGTGGTTGGGCATGATAAGAAGGTTGAGATGGAGAAGATGTTTGGGGATCGATGGTGGGAGGCTCGGATGGGAGATGGAGGTATATGCTATCTGAGCATGTACAAGGCGAAGGAGTTGGATGCGCTCCCAGCCTTGATTATGTTTGTGTTAGCAAACATAGTGCTACCTAATAGCACTGGTTGTAGGTTCCCTTGGAACCTATTGGGGTTGGTGAGTGATCTACTCACTGATCCCTAGAGAATATGCATGGGCTCCTACCTTGTTGGTGCAGTTATACCAGGAGTTATATGAGGTGACATAGAGAAGGAGGAAGGGGATTGGGTGCAGCTTCCTCTTACAGTGTTGGGCTTGGGAGCATTTTGGTGTGGCTCGGCCAGAGGGGTTGCCATGTCAGGCATGGTAGATGGGGGAGCCCTATGCTAGGTGATGGGCAGTGGTGGAGGAGGTACAACCGAGTTGAGAGGTGCATACCAGCTAGTGGTATCGGGATATGTGGTCGAGGTTGACTCAAGCTGACGTGATATGGAGGCCATGGTGAGGAGCTCTATGGGATGGTGATGGGGAGCAGCTGCGTCGGGTGAGGTAGGCTCGATGGTTGATTGGGTGGAGGGATGAGGAGGTGGAGTACTTTCAGTACTCATGGGTGTTGAGGCAATTTGGCTTACCTCAAGATGTGCCAGATGAGCCGATGTTGTATCGACATCGATGGGATGAGGTGGGGCTCCCATGTGCAGAGCCATGGTGGGTGCATTTGGATGATGATGAGCAATAGGAGGTCCTTGACGTAGATGATGTCGGGGTGACTCTGGAGTATGTAGCTTGGTTTGGTGCCCAACCGGTGTGGGTACCAAAGGTTGTGAGTGGTGATGCGCTAGCTATGGGGTCAAGGGGGACTCTAAAGAGGATGAGGCCTCAACGATCGATGAGTCGAGGTGGTCGAGGGGAGCAGCCCAGAAGGCTCTAGAGATGGAGTTGGTGGATGAGGAGATGGAGGATGATGAGGATATGGGTGAGATTTTTGAGGTGGCTAGGTTGTGGGTGGAGGTGGAGCAACTTCATGAGGAGCGTGAGACTATGCTTGAGTCTCATAGGGAGTCCTTGGCTACTATAGCATGGATGGAGGTGGAGCGGGAGGCAGCTGGGGCTAGTGATCGGGAGACGGTCATGAGGCTTCAGGTAGAGATGTTGGCTAAGGAGCGTCGGCATCAGATGGACTTGCGACATCTATGGGCTAGTGAGGCGTATGCACATTCCTTGGAGGATTTGTGTATGCGTCACCATATTACGCTACCTGATCCTCCTTCTTCTTCCATAGCCGAGTCATCTAGGCATATTGAGTCTAGGTAGAGTACGAGGCCTAGGGCTCCTACTAGGTCTCAGGAGTCCTCTCATGGACATTAGCTTAGTGCTTAGATGCACTATTTTGTATATGAGCCTTGGTGCTCCCTTGTAGCCTTTTTGGCTTTTATTGTATATGCAATTTATATATATATACATGGCATTTTATATATTTGTGTTATCTTTTGTGTGAATGCTTTTGTGTTTTTATGCAATTTGTGTTTAATGTTTTATTGATGCTTAATGTAGGCTAATCATGATGTGTATGCATAATGCTTATATGGATGATTAATGCATGTGAAATGACATGTATATGAATGGTGTTTATGTGGATGATTAATGCCATCTAAATGATATTTGTTATGGATGATTAATGCAAGTAAATGTATAATGAATCTAAACTATATGAGAGGAATGCATAGTGTTCGAATGATCTTTTTATAGTTCAAAAATTTTATTGGCCATTTTTGTTGTCCATTGTTTGGCAATCGGGGGTACCAAATTTGGTTGTGTTATGCAACTTTACTTACGATGGAGATATGGTTGTTGACATGGAAGAAGATATGGATGTTGATATGGAAGAAGATATGGATGTTGATATGGAAGAAGATATGGATGTTGATATGGAATGAATATTGCATGATTTTCAAAGACTCAAACATACTAGTGTCCTCAACCAAACTCACTAAGGTTGTCTAACTTTCTTTAGGACCAAATGTGTGTGCGAGTGAGGTTCAATTACCAAGTCTTGAGTATGACAATGACCCTATCCAATCAAGTACCAGTGTGTGTGCATGTGAAGTTTATTAACCCATTATGAGTAGATTTAGGCATGACCTGTTATGGAGATGACCTGAGGCTAGCCTGTCCTTATGTGCGTTCAGAGGTCTCCCTTTTTGGAGGAGAGACATGTCGCCTCGCATGAGCTTACTCCACTGCCAGTCAAGCGTCTATAGCCCCGATGGAGATTCACTCCATAGTCCAATGGGATTGATCTTTTAGGCCTTGGGGATGACTACCCATCCTTGTTAGGGGCATGTAGTATGAATCCTTACGACTTTAGTGATCAAGGGTGGGGGAATTGAACTTGTTAACTTTGTATAGAGCTTTGGGGAATCAGATTCTCAACTGAAGTGTGATGAGAATTTTGACCCTATCCTTACTACTCTATGTTTTTATGTTTATGTTTGGAGCAATGTTGGTAGTGGTGAAAACCACTATTTTTTCTTTGGACTATGTTGCATGATGGGACAAGCGAGGATTATCTCCTTTTCACCTCAAGGTGCTACCCAAGTATGGTACTAACCCTCCTAAACTCAAAATGTTCTTAAGATGTGAGGAAATGTGGTTGGTTCAGGATTGTATTCGGAATCAATCGACAATGCTCAAGACTTTCTTAGTGTGTAAAGTGTGTTTTTGGTCCTAAAGAAAATCGGACATCTGTTTGGAGGTTGCTTGCTACACTAGTATTGGTTGAGTGATTGAAAATCTAGGCTTTTGTGATTTTGGCATATGGTATTGTTTGCCTATGTCTTTTGTTAGAGTTGCAAGATTGTTTCAAACTAGGTACCCCCAATTTTTATAACTTGACTTTTTGTTTATGGCCATATCATCATTACTATGCCAGATCATTGAACATGGGATGGGATGAATGCAATTTGTACAATGTATGAATATGACGTGATGAATGCAATTATGAATGTCTATATGCAAGCGTAAGTAAAATGCATGCCTATATGTATGCATGTAAGTGTGAAAAATGCATGTAAAGATGCTTATATGAAAGCATGCCTATGTAAATGAAATTTGTTTTTGTTTTTTTTTTGGCCATGTATATATACATATAAAGTATCACTTTTAACAATAGAATACCTTTAAATGAAGAACATTAAGTGGTTCGGGTTCCTCTATTCCCTCTAAATCGGCAAGTCTATAAGTACCATTACCCACTTTTTGAGTGATTATATATGGACCTAACCAATTTGCTGCAAATTTGTCACGAAGATGTGGCAAAGCATTGGTGTTTTGTTGGTTCTCTTTGAGTACCAGATCCCCTACTTGAAATTCCTGAAGATGGACTTTAGCATTGTAAGCACGCTTTAGGCGGTCTTGATAAACTCGTAAATGCTCTAGTGCGTTGACTCGCCTTTCGTCTAGGAGAGTGAGTTGGTCAAGTCGTGCTTGTCTAGCTGTATCGTCATCTATGAATTCTTGTAAGGAGACTCGTAAGGAGGGAATATCGAGCTCAAGAGGCATAATAGCTTCTGCTCCATAGACCAAGGAAAATGGTGTTGCTCCTGTTGGCGTTCGGATGCTTGTTCGATAAGCCCAAAGTGCCAAAGGAATTTGTGTATGCCAATATTTATGATTTTCTTTGACGAGTTTCTTAAGAATGGCAATCAAGGTCTTATTGGTAGCTTCAGCTTGTCCATTTGCTTGTGGGTAATAAGGAGTCGAGAAACTATGTTGGATATTATACTTTTCGCAAAGTGCTCGAACATCCTTATTCTTGAAAGACTTACCATTATCCGAGATGATTTTAGAGGGAATGCCAAAGCGATAGATGATATGGTGGAGTATGAAATCCACAATTCGAGGTCCTGTCGTACTGGTTAGAGGTATGGCCTCAACCCACTTTGTGAAGTATTCTGTGGCGGTGATGATGAATGTATGTTGTCCCAAAGAAGAAGGTGAGATTTTGCCAATTAAGTCTAGGCCCCATTGTGAAAAGGGCCAAAATATTTGTATAGGTTGTAAGGCTTGTGATGGTACATGAGTTAAATTGGCGTGTGTTTGACATTGTTTGCAATTTTTGACATAGGTGCAACAGTCGTGCTCCATTGTGGGCCAATAATAACCCATGCGTAATAGACGCTTTGCAATGGCCATTCCACTAAAATGACCACCACAAGTACCATCATGAGCTTCTTGTATGGCTATTTGAGCCTCACTTTGTTCGAGACAATGGAGAAGGATTCCATCATAACCCCGCTTATACAACACGTCACCCAAGAGAACGAAACGGGCTACTTTTTTCTTGAAAGCATGTTTGGCAGACCGAGACATGTCAGATGGGAGTGTTCCAAATTTCAAGAAGGCTACTATGGGGCTTGACCAAGACTCACATGGTTCCGTATGGATAAAGCAAATGTCCTCTCCATCCGTAGGGTCAACACAGATAATGGCTGCTTTAGAGATTGTTGAGATTATTAGGGGTTGTACCTCTCCAAAACCATTCTTTGGAATCAAGGATCCAAGGGAGGCCATTGCATCTACAAATCTATTAGTCGAACGAGGTAAGTTGTTGATTTCATACCATTCGAATGTTGAGAGCAATTTCATTGCTACCTCATGATAAAGCTTAATGGTAGGTTCTTTGCATTGGTATTCTCCGGTTACCTATTTGACTACAAGTTGAGAATCCCCAAATATTCGAATACGCTTGATACCCATAGCTATAGCTGATTGAAGACCTAAGATTAAGGCTTCGTACTCTGTTGTGTTGTTCGTGCATGAGAAGTCTAGCTTGAATGATAAGGGGATGGGAATCCCTTGTGGTGTATGAAAGACAACTCCTGCACCTTGACCTTTCTCGCACTTGGATCCATCAAAGAATAAGGTGATATCGACATCTTCCTTCGGAATGACATCTTCTTCTAATTCAGTGACTAAAAATACCGAATCATCTGGGAGCTCAATAATCAAAGGATGATCACTAGGTAGTGGAGCTTCCGCAAGTTGATCGGCTATAACTTGACCTTTAATGGATTTTTGGCTAATAAATTCGAGATCAAATTCTATGAGGAGCATTATCCATTTAGCGGTATGAGTGTTGTTATAAGTGCGAGACATCATGTAACGCAGAGGATTTTCTCTAGCTATGACATAGGTTGTTTGGCTTAGCATATAATGTCGAAGTTTCTTAGTGGCCAAGACCACTGCTAAGCATAGTTTTTCTATGTAAGCGTATCGTGTTTCATAACTCACCAATGTTCGACTAATGTAATAGATTGCTTGCTCTCGATTTTGTTCATTTTTTTGTGCAAGCATTGTCCCTAAAGCGGCCTCTGTAGCTGAGACATAGAGATGAAAAGGGACCCCTGGCCTAGGAGGAGTTAAGACTGGCGGTGAAGTTAGGTATCGCTTGATGTCATCAAATGCTTTTTGACATTCTTCTATCCATACGAATGACACCCCCTTTTGTAGCAAGTGGTTAAATGGCCTGCATTTATCTGAAAGTTGCGCAATGAAACGTTTGATTGATTGAATTTTGCCTTGCAAGCTACGCAATTCCTTGACGTTGGTTGGGGGTGGCATTTCCATGATGGCCTTAACCTTATTTGGGTCCACTTCAATGCCTCTTTTGGAGACAATGAATCCTAAAAGTTTACCAGAGGTAACACCAAAGACACACTTTTTGGGATTTAACCTCACCTTGTATTCTAGAAGTCGATCAAAAATATTTTCCAAGACATCAACGTGCTCTTGTCGAGTTTTAGATTTAGCCAAGAGATCATCTACATAGTCTTCGATGATTCTATGCATGTAATCATGAAAGATGTAAGTCATGGCTCTTTGATAAGTAGCTCCTATGTTTTTGAGGCCAAAGGGCATAACCCTAAAACAAAATGTTCCCCAAGGTATTGTGAATGTTGTTTTGTGTTGGTCATCAGGATTTATTCGAATTTGGTTGTATCCTAAAAAATCGTCCATGAGGGAAAGCATTTCATGGCCTGCGTAGGTGTCGACAAGAGTATCAATGTTTGGTAGAGGGAAGTCATCCTTAGGACACGCTTTATTTAGATCTCAAAAGTCATTGCAAATGTGTATCACCCCATTAGGCTTATGAACGGGTACCATGTTGACAATTTTGTCAAATTTCTTAAGGGGTAGAAAAGGAAAACAAATTTTGTACAATGTTGTGTAAAGTTTTTTTGCTTTGTTTTTTATTTTGAAAAGATGCAGCAATTTTGGCTTCCAATGCCACCCCTTTGTATATAAAAATAGAAAAGAAAGAACTTCACTGCCAAACAAGCTAGGGAAAAGAGCTTCGCCGAAGGAAAATGAAAAGAGCTTCGCACCCAAAGCATTTCCAGCACTACTTCGGGTAAAAGTTTTGCGAAGTAGTTTTCGTCGAAGAAAAATACAAGGAAAAGAGAATGAAACTACTTCGCGCCCGAAGCGTTTCCAGCAGCTACTTCGGGCGAAAGTTGAGCGAAGCGGCGTTCGGAAGAAAAGAAAGCTTCGCACCCAAAGCATTTTCAACACTGCTTCGGGTGGAGTTTTTTGCGAAGTAATATCACCGAAGTAGAATACAAAAGCAACGTTCGAAAGAACAACTTTGCCGAAAAGCAAAGGCAAGAAATCTACTTCGGGCCCGAAGCATTTTCAAAAGCTACTTCGGGTAAGATTTCTGTGAAGCGGTGTGCCGAAGTGAAATACAAAGAAAAGGGGGTAAAACTACTTCGCATCCGAAGTATTTCCATCAGTCACTTCGGTCGGGAAATCAGCGAAGCGAAACTCAAGGAGCATTGAAAGTACTTCGCCAGGAAGTTGCCGAAGTACTCACTTCGGGCCCCTCCATCAGCGAACCACTTTTACTTCGCCAAAAGCTCATTGCGAAGCATTTGCTTCGGCTAATTTTGTGCGAAGTACTTCTGCCCGAAGTAAAAGGATGCAATGTCTTTTGAAGACAATTGCTTCGACCGAAATTCTCCCGAACCACAGTTTAGAAAGAGGGTCGCAGCGAAGCATTTCCCGAGGGCGTCAACAAAGTAATTTGGTCAACGAAGCGGCAAAGACGAAGAGGCCCATTTTGTGAAGCGAATATGCTTCGGCACTCCTCACCCCCG
This sequence comes from Wollemia nobilis, assembly GCA_028583015.1. Taxonomy (NCBI): domain Eukaryota; kingdom Viridiplantae; phylum Streptophyta; class Pinopsida; order Araucariales; family Araucariaceae; genus Wollemia; species Wollemia nobilis. Next base: position 2,829,695 of record JAQPPZ010016703.1, on the reverse strand, counting down.
AAGTAGTTTTGCGAAGCTCAATTTTGTGAAGTACATACCAAAGAGGAGTTTTTGCTTCGGCCCAGAACCATTGCGAAGCAAAGTTGTGAATGAAAACTTAGCGAAGCGCTTCACGGGCACGCGTTCCAAGCCGAGTATTTTCCCGAGGTGATCAAGTGCCTCATAAATGCAATTTTTCGTGCCCAACAAGCCCGCTGCTCATTTTTGGCAATCAAAAATGAAGTATCAAGCCATGATGGAGAGCCCGACGAGCATGGCGGCCACTCGAGCACCGCACCCGAAGATCAAGGACGTCCAGACGGCTCATCAATGCACCTTTCCATGGTTGACCCGGTTGTAGTTGCCAGTTTTGGTAACAGATTTGAAAACTCGGTCACGAGAGCCTCGGGGAGCCAAATTCTCAGGGCTCGAGGGCGTACTCTTCTTTGCTATGTAATTATGACTTAGAGGCCCGGGTCCTCTATAAAAACCTAGGCATTGTAATAAGAAAAGGGGGGAACTTTCTGCTAGAAAGCTACTGTAACTTGATGTCCTGCGATTAATACTAAAGATCTTTGGGCTCAATTTCTCTCTTTTATGCTGCCTTCTTTGCTTGATTCTTTTGTCTGTCTTCGTTCGCATACTGAGAAAGTTGAACCTTGCGTCCAGTGTGCGATCGGGGACTGTACCCTAAAACTCATTCTGAAGGATACATAGGAGTGGAAAAGCTTAATACTGGTTTTCTTTTATGCTGCCTTCTATGCTTGATTCTTTTGTCTCTCTTCGTTCGCATACTGAGAAAGTTGAACCTTGCGTCCGGTGTGCGATCGGGGACTGTACCCTAAAACTCGCCTGGAGGATACATAGGAAGATTGATATTACATTTCCTTCATTTATTCTTGGTATTCTTTGCTTCCATTCGAGTTACCTGTTAGTGATCGTGCTTCCTGTTCTTCCCCACCTTAAATCACCGATCTCTCTTCCCATAACCCCTTTTGTTTCTTTCCCGCACTCTTATCTTCAAACACCCAAGTAGATTAGTATAGGAGCCGGCCTTTCTCCGGAGATTGGCATGGAGGGCATCTCTTCCCTTCGGCCTTTCAATGTTGGTCCAGGTCTAGGGCGCATACACTCACCCAAAATCCTTTCCTAGGTGGATTTGATGACCAACAGTTTCTGGCACGCCGGTGGGACCTATTGTATCTGTCTTAGTAAGATCCATAACCAGTCAAGGTCCCATATTTTAACGCAAAACCCATCTTCACCGGGGCCCATAGTTCTAACCAGTTCTCGGTGTGACCCGGTCAGTCTCACCTAACTAGTGGTAGTGAGGACCGATGCCCTCATTATTGAAAGACTCTTAGCATCTGGCGACTCTGTTTACCCAAGAATATTTAAGTCGTAAAGACCAGTACCAAAAGTCTGTGCCTTCATGCAAACGAGATGGAGAGTTAAGAATAGAGGAGAGGAAACCGAGTTCTTTGAGCTAGATATTGATGCCTTCGAGGAACAATCAAGGTTGATCACCCCCGAGTCACTGTTACAAGGAACATCCTTTGTTGGCAGACAAGGCTCAACTTCTGATAGTACAACATCTAGTTTTCCTCCCAATCCTCCCAACTCTCCGAAGCATCCTAGTCCCTCCATTCCTATTAGTTGTCCTATTAGCGATCAAGGGGGAGCTTCGAGAATTCCTATTTCTCAAAATCCAGGAGCAAGTATGGCACAGCAGCAACAACAACAACAACAACAAATGCAACAGCCACTTCCACCCAGGTTGTGCCCAGCATGGGATTCCTTGTCACCACTGAATCTAGCAGGACAAGGGCAAGTGCCACCTGCTACCATAAAGAAGATCCCAACGTTCGATGGAACTGGGAAGACTGCTCTAGAGCATATCCAGGACATAATATCTCTGGCGATGATCCATGACATTATAGAAGAGCAAATTATGGTAAAGCTTCTGGTCCTTTCCCTTAGGGGAAAACTCCTCTACTGGTATAGATCTCTACCACCCGGTAGCATTACGGGATGGGACCAATTAGCTGGGCAAATGATGGGAAACTTCAATGAGTCTTTCGATCCTACCTCTCTTCTGCATCAGTTCACTTCTATCAAGAGGCATCCACAAGAAGAAATCATAGATTTCAATGTTAGGTTCGCTCGAACCTGGTAGAGAGTGCCAGTTGGACTTCGACCAACCGATGAAGCTGCAACACTCTATTTCCTTCGGGCTTTCAATCCCGATATCAGTCTCATGGTAAGATATTCTAACGTTAATACTTTTCCCGAGTTGTATGAGTTAGCCAAGAGAGCAAAAATGGATTTGATAGCTATGGGCAAGCTTCCCCAAAGGATGCCGACGCCCATACTTCTCGAATTCTTACAATTCCAGTATGCAAGTGCAATCGCTTCGCAAATCTCCACAACCCCTGCACTCTCGATTTCATCTTGGAATCCGAATCCTATCGTGTCTCAAATCACCGCCCCACAAATTCATTTCCCTACATTTTCAACTCCATAGCCCACCATCACTTCGACATTTCCTGTGCTACCAGCACCACCTCAACACCCCGCCCTGCCTCCAATATCGACGATGGCTTCATTGCCACTCGTTCCAAAAGTCGATGATATACAAACTAAAATTTTGCAAGAGATGCAGTCTCTGAACTCTACAGTTCAGATGTTGTCAAATGACATGACCATTGTAAAGAAGAAGCAAGCACAACAGGAGTTCCTACCAAGAAGATCTTATCCTACGCCTGCGCTTACCAAAGACCAAGCAGTCCAGCAAGGAAAGGCTTCGACGAGAAATGCTGTGATTGATGAAGCTCCGAGCACTTTCGATTATGTATATTGGTGCTCTACATGCAATGATCCGCATGAAGAGAATACCTGCACGCTGCACCAACACTATGTACAAACACTGGCAAACAGTAGTCATAATGGTCAAGTCAACGTCATTAGGCAGATGAGTCAGAACCCGACCATTGGTGAAGAGGAGCCGGTTGCAGTACTTACCAGAGGAGGAAGGAAGGCAATAGAAGCGGATGCTACTCAGATGGCTCCTTTAAAAGCACAAGTTCGAACTGAGAAAGGACAATCATCCTCTTTGGCTTCGAACGAAGCTCCTCCGCCTGCACCCATCAAAGAAAAGGCTCAAAAGGCCTCTATCGAATCACCTCAGGCAGAAACTAAGGAGCAGGCTAAGGAAAAGCTCAAGTTTCCTTCCCTGACCAAGCGGCAAAGAGTTGAAGCTACAGAGCAGTATCGTACTAGATACGAGCCCAGAAAGGAACCTGAAGTGCTCAAATCCCTGGCATACAACATTGTAGAGGAGTTGAAGAAGATCCCAGCCAAGATCAGCTTGTACGATGCACTGCAACTACCTGGACAGGTGGACTTGCTGCAAGAATCATTGAAGACAATTAAAGCAAAAAAGGTGGCACCGCTTGCTCTTGTGCAGACCCTATCCACATCTATCATGGGAAAGAACAGACCACCTCCGTTCTACCTGACCCTACAAATGGAAGGGTATATTGTACATAACTGCATGATCGACTCTGGGGCCGCTACGACAGTCATGCCAAGGGCAGTCTACGAAGAAATAGGGATGGAATATATGCGAAGCAGCCAAGGTGTACTCCAGTTGGATGGTACTCTAGTGAAGACTGTAGGGGTGATCAAGGACATTCCTATCCGGCTGCATAAGATGCCTCAGATCACAGTCATACAAGAGGTAGTTGTAGTCGACTTAGAGCCATATTTTAGTATGTGCTTGTCAAGGGAATTCATGAAAAAACTGGGTGGATATCTATCTATGGATTACTCTCACCTAGAGGTTCCATTCAAAGGAAAGAAGGTAAAGATCTACAATGAAAAACCTTCTTCTTTTCTTGTACAAAAGATGTCCGAGGAGGAAAGCAGCGAACCAGTGAATGCATTAGTAGAGGAAATAGAGCAGGTAGACCTGGTCGAGGAATCTCTTGCGCAATTAAGTTATGAAGATGAGTTCTCATTGGCAGACTTTAACGCCATGGTGGAGACCGAGATAGGGTGTTATACGATCGCCAAGCCTAAAAAACACTCCCAACCAGAGAATAGAACGAGTGCCCAGGAAGGACTATGGAAGTTGTTCTTCGACGACGCCCGATGTAAAAATGATGTTGGGGCAGGGATTCTTCTAGTTTCACCATCCAGAGAGCAAAAAGAGTATTGCTATCGGTTGACATGGAGCTGCACTAACAATGCAGTGAAATACGAAGCATTATGCCTAGGACTTAAGAAAGTTGACAAGTTAGGCATAAAGCACCTCCAAATCTTCGGAGATTCTAAACTGGTATGCAACCAGGTCACAAACAGGTGTACCTCAAAGAAACATTATCTAAAGTCATACCGCAACAGGGTATGGGACCTGCTTGACCAGTTCGAGTCTCTCAATCTATGGTCAATCCCACGAGAAAAGAATCGACATGTCGATGTTCTAGCATCCATCGCAGCCAAGTACTCTCCAGCAGAAGACATGGTGTACAAGCCCAAAGCTGTGAGGATGATCTACAGACCCTCTATCCCAGACAAAGATCTGCATTGGCAAGTCTTTGACAACGATGAGCAAATTGTAAATTTCATGATCCAAGAAGCCGCCACAATCGAGGACAGAAGCTCTGATGAAGAAGAGTATGAAGGGCTGGTTCAACTGAAGAACAACTTCGTTCCCAAGGGATTGGTCACTCTTGAAAGCCTCTTTGATCAGAACGACCGAGCCCTCTCTCACATGATCAAAGTCAATGAAAAGTAGTATCAGGACTTAGAGCTTGAACCTAGAAAAGCAATAAAGGTCGGAACCGACTGCACTTCAGAAGAGATAGAACAGATACATAATTTGTGCAGAAATTTTTTTGACATAATTGCTTGGTCCTATCAAGATCTCAGAGGATACAATCGACAGCTGGTTCAACACACAATCGAACTACAGGAGGGGGTCAAACCTTTTCGACAAAAGCAAAGGCCGGTTAATCCTAAGATCGAAGTCCTAATGAAGGCCGAACTCCTGAAGATGCTCGAGGCAAAGATCATTTATCCCATCAAGCACTCTTCATGGGTAGCGAATCTGGTCCCAGTCAAAAAAAAGAACGGAGATATACGGTTATGCGTGGACTTTCGCAACTTGAATCAGGCTTCTCTCAAAGACCACTATCCTCTCCCACAAATCGATCAAATCTTGCACTCGGTGGCTGGAGCTCAACGCTTCTCCCTGCTCGATGGTTTTTTTGGGTATAATCAAATCTGGGTCAGGGACGAAGACCAGCATAAAACAACATTTACTACCAAGTGGGGGACATTTGCTTACCAACGAATGCCATTTGGTCTTTCGAACGCTGGTGCCACCTTCCAGAGGGCGATGGATCTTGCTTTTGGTGAGCTTCTAAATAAGGTTATCGTCATCTATCTGGATGACATGACCATTTTCTCCCGAAGAAGGGAGGATCATCCACTACATCTACAACAAATTTTTGAAAAGTGTCAAGAATTTGGCATCTTAATCAATCCAAAGAAGTCTATATTCGCAGTTAGCGAAGGAAAATTGCTGGGACATGCGATATCAAAAAAGGGGCTTACTGTAGATCCTGACAGAGCCGAGGCCCTAATGAAGCTCCCACTCCCAGCAGACAAGAAAGGACTCCAATCCTTCTTTGGCCAGATTAACTTCGTGAGGAAGTTTGTCCCTGACTTCGCCCAAGTCATCAAGCCAATGTCCCAACTCCTAAAGAAGGGCATCGAATTCAGCTGGATAGAAGAGAGAAAGGAAGCATTCAAAGAGATTAAGGCTCGAATCGCTCAGGCGCCGGTCCTAATCAACCCTGACTACAGTCGAGATTTTATCATGTATGCCATAGGAGAGCCCGAGAGCTATGCTGCTATCCTGACACAAAAGGGGGAAGATGGCGAAGAGCGTCCCATCGCGTTTCCGAGTCGGGTGATCAATCCCCATGAAGAAAGATATAATTTCATAGAACGTCAGGTGCATGCAGTAATGAAATCACTAAGGAAGTTCAAGCAGTTCATCTCTCAAAGTCGAGTCACAGTTTTTGTCATTCACCCCGATGTGCATAATTTCATTATCCAAGGAGAATTGGGAAGCAAAAGATCTAGTTGGGTGAACAAGATACAGGAGTTTGACATTGAGATCAAGCCCACAAAATTGGTTCATGGCCGTGCATTGTGTCAAGAATTGGCAAAGAGCACAACGGTCGAAGTGACAGAATCTCGGAGAGATGACTTACCAGTCGAAGAATGCTTCGCTAACCACGAAGAAGATGAGAAGGATTGGGTCAGTGAGATAATCTGCTATTTCAACACCGACAAGTGTCCTTCGCATCTAAATGCATCGCAGTGAAGACATTTCAGGATGCGGTCCTCCAGATACACTCTGCACCCCGAAGGCCTATTTTTTAGGAACATTGATGGTGTCCTTCTCAAGTGCATCAAAGACGATGATAAAAGGAGGGTCCTGGGAGAATTCCATTCTGGACTATCGAGAGGTCACTTTGCAGGAAGAACAACGACGTTAAAGATCATTAGGGTGGGTTATTATTGGCCCACACTCTTTGTCGATGCCTTCGTAGTTTGTCGTAAATGCGAGCAGTGTCAGAGGTTCGTCGGCCGAAACAAAAATGCTGCAATGCCCCTTCATCCGATACAAGTAGAGACACCCTTTCAACAATGGGGGCTAGATTTCATAGGGGCCGTATCACCAAACTCCTCTACGGGACATAAGTTCATCCTGACTGCAACGGACTACTTCACCAGGTGGGCCGAAGCAATTCCTACAAAGCATGCAGATCAAGAAACTGTAATTGCATTTCTAGAAGGATTGATCACCAGGTTCGGCATTCCCGAATCTATCATCACAGACAATGGCCCTGGCTTCACAGGCACCAAAATCAATGAATTCCTCTACAGATATGGGATATATCACAAAGTATCCTCCAATTATTATCCACAGGGCAACGGCTTGGCAGAATCCACCAATAAGACTCTGTTGAAGATGCTAAGAAAGCTCATAGAAACAAACAAAAGGACTTGGCATCTCCTTCTAGATCGGGCTTTGTGGGCCGATCGAATTTCTGTCAAGAAGTCAATCAAGACTTCACCTTACGCCCTAGTTTATGGCAAGGAGGCCATCTTACCCATTCATGTGGAGATCCCTGCATTGCAGCTGTTAGAAGCAGAATATGGAGTTAGTCCGATGGAAAACAGATTAGCTCGGCTACTGCAACTGGAGGAAGATCATGAAGAAGCCTACCAGAACTTCGCTAAGCATACTCAGGTCACCCAAGAATGGTTCAAGAAGAAGTCATCTGATCGCACATTCAAAGTGGGAGATCTGGTATGGAAGTGGGACTCTTGGAAGGCCAAGCCTGGGAATCACGACAAGATGGACGCCTTTTGGGATGGGCCATTCGAAATTACGAAGGTGAACTCAGCCAATTCATTCATCCTCAAAGATGCCGATGGCCAAGTCTTGCCGATCTCCATCAATGGTCTTCATCTGAAGACTTTTCACCGCTAAGGTAAAACGATTTCTTTCAAAAAAAAATGAAAAATGCACTTCGAAAAATAAATCGCGTCAAAAGAAATGCTTCGAAAAATAAACTTTGGTGATTTATAAACTTCGGGAGGAGCTTCGATGGAAAAGCATCCGAAGCAGCTACTTCGAAGGACAAAGTGCCGAAGTAGAACTACCTCGGAGAAATTCTGGCGAAACAACTGCTTCACGCAGTTTTCTTCCGAAGTGACTGTGTATGAACTTTTGTATATAAATTGCATGTACATCCTACTCTAAGATCGCAAAATCCAAGTACTACACTTCATAATCTCCTTCGGAGGCCTTTTACACGAAGGAGCAGTTGCAAGGAGGTTCACCGCGAAGCATGCCGAACCAAAATTTGAGCAAAGGCGTGAAAAGAGCTTCGCACCCGAAGCATTTTCAGTAGCTGCTTCGGGCAAAATTTCTGCGAAGTAGTTTTCAAAAAGAGGAAGCTTCGACGACCTTCGTAAGGCAGAGCGGCAACACGGTGAAGAAGAAGTACTTTGGGCCCGAATCATCGAAAAGTAGTCCAAACCAAAGGTTCACCACGAAGCATTTTCAACATTGAAGTTCAACTTCGCCGAACCGAACACGCGCGAGGTGGAGAATTCAAAACATACCTCGGAGAACGTGCCGACAGTGGCCTTGAAAGGAGTACGAAGCGGACGAATTTAAGGAAAAAGGGTGGTGGAGCATTTCTCGAGATGATCGAGTCAGAAAAAGGGAAAATAAAAGCTCGCACTAAGGTACAAGGTGGCAGTGGGTGGCGTCTCCAGTACAAATTGTAATCATCGGAGCATGCAGACCTGTGTACCACGTCGCTGCAGAAACGGTTTAAGAATACGGCAATCTCTTTCATTCGAGGTGCAAAATTAATTTTGGTAGGTGCCATAAATTCAGGTGGTTGCCTTTTTAGGCTATAAAAGAGAATTCTTGGCAAGAGAGAAGTTATTTGTCTATCAACTAGAACTAGACTAAGAGCCTTCAGATACTATGCAACCCTCCCGTCCTTTGCATCTGGCCATTTACATTAAAGCCCTCTGTATCAAGAACTCTATTGCTGTCCATAACAACATGGGAAAGAAAAACTCTAACACATCCATGACAGTCCTTCCCTTTGCTTTGGTCTCTGACACATCCATGAAAGTCCCGAGTGGAAGCCCTCATCAATCTCTCCATCCCCCACAGGGTCAATCCCCCACTCAGAAACTGCCCATTGCCAATCCAATCTTGCACAGCCTCACTCCTCCTGAGTCGTCTGACCAGGATAAGCCCACTGAAACCACTTAGCCTACACCAAGCCCCGTAGCCCAATCTCCCATAGCTCAAAGCATAGTCCTGCTCGTCGAAGTCCCTGCTACACCCATCCTCGAGCCGTCAGGGGAATCCTTCCCTGTTAGTTCTTTATATTTGGTCACACCTTTGGCTGGAGATTCGGCCTTCTCTGAAATATATTTATCCTCAATAAAGGAGTGCCCCTGGCTAAAAAACTACTCCTAGATCGACAGAATACAGAGAAGATGCTAAAGGAGGCAAGAAAGAAAAGAGGAAAAACTCTGGCCCAAGTTGAAAAATGTGCGGTTTTCGACCTGAAAGGCGAAAAGTTGCATAAGTTTAGGAAGGTCCCTAAGGTCCAGAAGCCTCTGGATGAAATGACTCCAGCCGACTATGACTACCAAGAGAAGACCAAGGACCTGGAGCATTTAAACATATATGATGAATCCGCATCCATGCATGTTAGGGTTGAAACTTTTCGAGCACATGCGAATATTGCCAACCAGCGCAGGTTTGAAGCATAAAACGCCAACATCAAGTTGGAAGAAGAGCTGGCTAGGATCCGCTCTGAGCTGGAGGATTCGTAGAAGCAGTGCAAATTGCTCAAAAGGGAAACACATGCCCTCAAACAAAAAATTCTACAATTGCAGACTTCGATCGAGCAACAAGCACAAAAGTAGTTCAAAAATGAGCTAAAAGCCAAAGAGCTCAAGAGCAAGATCTTGCGGGCCCAGTAGCAATTGTATGAAAAGGCAAACATGGAGCTGTTCGACAAAGGTAGGATCAAGGAGATCCATGCTCACCTACTCAAAGGTTTCAGATCTCGGGCCTCCAGTGCCCTGTCAATTTTGATTTATGTCATCGAAGCTCAGCATGCCATTGCTAAGAAGGGACCAATAGTGGATGAGGTGATCCAAAAAATCAAGAGGCGACTCAAGCTTGCCTTTGAAGTTCAAAGCATTAGATATCAAGACCTGCAGGTCGTTGCTATGAGTTGAACGGCTAGGGATTTGTCTACTACCCAAGCCACTGTTCGCGCTTTCTTCTCCAAGGTGAAGAAAGCGCAAAAGGCGAAGGACCTCCTCGATATATTTGAGAAGGATCAGCGCACATCAATGGGATACTTCGAAGACCTTTCTTCTTTGGGTTTCCCGAGTTTCACAGACGATGATGGGAACCTTCTCACCAAGGAAGAACTTAAGCCGGCATGGCTCCATTTTTAAAGAGACGTCTCCAAAATTGATGAGTGGGAAGAGCCAGTCACAAAGGGATAGGTCACTGAATTCATCTTGAGACATTGCAAAATCATAGCCTGTCTGAATGATGTAGGTGCAAGAATCAAACATGCCGACATAGGGCAGATTGATCGGTTCCATGTTTTGGTCAAGGCACTCGAAGACCAAGAACCATTTTAGAAAGGGGTTTGGGCTCATGTTCGCCGAACTATGAAGAGAATCCATGACTGCCTTGTCCCATCACCATAGCAAGAGGCCATGCCAACAGACGAAGGAGCAAAGGAGGAAGAAGAAGCAAAAGAAGAGGGAGAACAAGAACCAGCTGCAGAAGCACTCCTAGAGGAAGAAGGAGGAGAAGGATCGGGAAAAGACTCTGGCCCAATGGATCAAAGTTAAAGGGTTCTCCCACCGAGACGAGCTCGTTGCCCCGCGAGCCGCCAAGAATGTTGACAATTTTGTCAAATTTCTTAAGGGGTAGAAAAGGAAAACAAATTTTGTACAGTGTTGTGTAAAGTTTTTTTGCTTTGTTTTTATTTTGAAAAGATGCAGCAATTTTGGCTTCCAATGCCACCCCTTTGTATATAAAAATAGAAAAGAAAGAACTTCACTGCCAAACAAGCTAGGGAAAAGAGCTTCACCGAAGGAAAATGAAAAGAGCTTCGCATCCGAAGCATTTCCAGCACTACTTCGGGTAAAAGTTTTGCGAAGTAGTTTTCTCCGAAGAAAAATACAAGGAAAAGAGAATGAAACTACTTCGCGCTCGAAGCGTTTCTAACAGCTACTTTGGGCGAAAGTTGAGCAAAGCGGCATTTAGAAGAAAAGAAAGCTTCGCACCCAAAGCATTTTCAATACTGCTTCGGGTGGAGTTTTTTGCGAAGTAATATCACCAAAGTAGAATACAAAAGCAGCGTTCGGAAGAACAACTTTACTGAAAAGCTAAGGCAAGAAATCTACTTCGGGCCTGAAGCATTTTCAGAAGCTACTTTGGGTAAGATTTCTGCGAAGTGGTGTGCCGAAGTGAAATACAAAGAAAAGGGGGTAAAACTACTTCTCATCCGAAGTATTTCCATCAGTCACTTCGGTCGGAAAATCAGCGAAGCAGAACTCAAGGAGCATTGAAAGTACTTTGCCAGGAAGTTGCCGAAGTACTCACTTCGGGCCCCTCCATCAACGAACCACTTTTACTTCGCCAAAAGATCATTGCGAAGCATTTGCTTTGGCTAATTTTGTGTGAAGTACTTCTGCCCGAAGTAAAAGGATGCAATGTCTTTTGAAGACAATTGCTTCGGCCAAAATTTTCTCGAACCATAGTTTAGAAAGAGGGTCGCAGCGAAGCATTTCCCGAGGGCGTTAGTGAAGTAATTTGGTCAGTGAAGCGGCAAAGACAAAGAGGCCCATTTTGTGAAGTGAATATGCTTTGACACTCCTCACCCCCAAAGCAGTTTTGCGAAGCTCAATTTTGTGAAGTACATACCAAAGAGGAGTTTTTGCTTCAGCCTAGAACCATTGCGAAGCAAAGTTGTGAATGAAAACTTAGCGAAGCACTTCACGGGCACGCGTTCCAAGCCAATTATTTTCTTGAGGCGATCAAGTGCCTCATAAATGCAATTTTTCGTGCCCAGCAAGCCCGCTGCTCATTTTTGGCAATCAAAAACGAAGTATCAAGCCATGATGGAGAGCCCGACGAGCATGGCGGCCACTTGAGCACTGCACTCAGAGATCAAGGACGTCCAGACGACTTATCAATGCACCTTTCCATGGTTGACCCGGTTGCAGTTGCTAGTTTTGGTAACAGATTTGAAAACTCGATCACGAGAGCCTCGGGGAGCCGAATTCTTAGGGCTCAAGGGCGTACTCTTCTTTGCTATGTAATTATGACTTAGAGGCTCGGGTCCTCTATAAAAACCCAGGCATTGTAATAAGAAAATGGGGGGAACTTTCTGCTAGAAAGCTACTGTAACTTGATGTCCTACGATTAATACTAAAGATCTTTGGGCTCAATTTCTCTCTTTTATGCTGCCTTCTTTGCTTGATTCTTTTGTCTGTCTTCGTTCGCATACTGAGAAAGTTGAACCTTGCGTTCGGTGTGCGATCGGGGACTGTACCCTAAAACTCGTTTTGAAGGATACATAGGAGTGGAAAAGCTTAATACTGGTTTTCTTTTATGCCGCCTTCTGTGCTTGATTCTTTTGTCTCTCTTCGTTCGCATACCGAGAAAGCTGAACCTTGCGTCCGGTGTGCGATCGGGGACTGTACCCTAAAACTCGCCTGGAGGATACATAGGAAGATTGATATTACGTTTCCTTCGTTTATTATTGGTATTCTTTGCTTCCATTCGAGTTATCGATTAGTGATCGTGCTTCCTGTTCTTCCCCACCTTAAATCACCGATCTCTCTTCCCATAACCCCTTTTGTTTCTTTCCTGCACTCTTATCTTAAAACACCCATGTAGATTAGTATAGGAGCCGGCCTTTCTCTAGAGATTGGCATGGAGGGCATATCTTCCCTTCGACCTTTCAATGTTGGTCCAGGTCTAGGGCGCATTCACTCACCCAAAATTCTTTCCTAGGCAGATTTTATGACCAAAAGGTACCATGTTTGATAACCACTCAGGATAGTTGAGAGGAACGATAAAATGTACATTGAGTAGCTTTTGTATTTTTTCCTTGACTATGAGGGCCATGGTAGGATGCATTATCCTAAGCTTTTGTTTGATCGGCTTGACATAAAGATGTAAGGTGAGGTTATGGACCACCATATTAGGGTCAAGGCCAGGCATATCCTTGTAGGACCATGCAAACACTTCTTTCTTTTTCTTGAGGAGAGCAAGGAATTGCTCTTGTTCATCGGGTGTTAAACTTTTTCCAAGCTTGACAACTTGGGGATTTTTGGGATCTGCATTAAGGTTCACATCGATGGTATATTCAATGGAAATTTGTGAGCCTTCCTCAAGTTTATGTGGTGTTGGGATTAAATTTATGTTATCTAAGATGTCATCCAACTTTTCCTGCTTATTATTGTCTAACTCTGCCTGAAAGACCTCGGGACCATTAGTGGAAGCTGATGGAGGTGAAGGTGGTGGTGAAGGAGGAATGTAATTGGCCGAAGCCCTTAGAAATTCCTTAGATAGGACGAGCTCCGAAAAGGAGGGTGGGGAAGAAATCCAGTCCAAGTCAATAAGGCTAATGTCAATTGGAATTGGCCTAGCCAAATTGTATGGATTGCAGAGCGGGGTGAATAAGTCAATAGGATTCTACCAGAAGGAAGGATGACCTGGATGAATGGGTAGATAGAATTATTGAATATAAAATTATGTCGAGTCGTGTTATCCCTGTAATAATGGACGTGAAATTAACATGAGAGCAACACATATTTTTGTTTTTTTTTTTTGATTTTTTTTTGAAATGTTTTGTTGATTTTTTTTTAAATATGTACATATGCTACAATTCTTGGCTGATGTGTGTAGCTCAAGGGGGATTTCAAGGTGGGTCCACTTGTTCTTGTGGGAGAAGTAGAATATGGGGTGATGGATGGAGGACATTTGGAGGTAAAACTCTTCATGTTGGGTGATGGGGACAATGAGTTGTGATTCCTCTCCAGAATCATCAGAAGCATTTGACATGACTTCAAACTCTTCGTAACTTTCATCGTTAGAATCAAAGATAGGATAAGAGAAGTTTATGGGATCATCCTCGTCTACTTCGTCAATGTGAAGTTCTTGAAGGGTTTTTTCAAGAGAGGATGTTGAGGGTAATGTATGGGTGGGGTGATCTTCATCATTGAGGCTAATATTTTTAAAGGCTTGTTCAAGAGAAGAGGTGGAAGATAATGGGGTATAGCCTAAACCAAAATGATCATGGGCACCTATATATGGGACATCTAAGATATCATGCATCCCTTGCTCATGGTAACCTAGACCTTGATCTTGCAAATTAACCATGCTAAAGTAGAGGGATGAAAACTCCTCCATATTAGGTATGTTGGCACGCCTAGGCTCATTTGGTTCTTCAGTTGGGTTTGCTCCAATTAAGAAATCCAACCCTCCATAAACAAAGTTAATGCTATTTGGAGCTGCGCTCATATCATAAACAACTCCTATGGTTAAAGAATGGTCTCGGGGGCATCCAAAATATTTAGTTGTGGGAATGGCTAGGGGTGTGATGGTGACATCTTGGACTGCGTACTCACCTATACCAGGATTGGTGCTATGGACTTTGACTTGGGTTGATGTGGTTGATGATGGGCACTCAGATGGTTCTGAGTTGGTTGTGGATGGTGGTTAATTAAATATTTCATAGTCTGCAAGTTTTACTTGTGAAACATCTACTGACGGAGTGGGGTTGGATGACAGCATGGAATTAGAGGATGACTTCGACTTTGCTTTTGTCACGATATCGTGACACTTCTGCTTCCAAAGAATTCAACTTTGCTTTTGTTGTGAAATCATAACGCTTCTTTCTCCGTAGTCTTCAACTTAGCTTTTGTCATGAAATCGTGACACTTCTGCTTTCGTTCTAAGCTTCTTTGCTTTTGTCGTGAAATCGTGACACTTCTGCTTTCGTACTTAGCTTCTTTGCTTTTGTCATGAAATCGTGACACTTCTGCCTTCGAAGTCTTCTTCTCTGCTTTTGTTGCAAAATCACGACATTTCTACTTTCGTACTTTACTTATTTGCTTTTGTCACAAAATCGTGACACTTCTGCTTTTGAAGTCTTGCTTTCTACTTTTGTCGCAAAATCGCGACAGTTCTTCTTCCGTACATTTCCTCTCTTTCTTTTGTCATGAAAATGCGACATGTCGCGAAATCGCAACACTTTTCCAACTTACTTTCTCTCTCTTTTTTTAGTCGCGAAAATGCGACATGTCGCGAAATCGTGACACTTTTCTTACTTGTTCTCTTTCTTCGAACTTTGTCATGAAATCATGACACTTCTTCCTGCTTTCTCTTTTTCTTCCAACATGTCACGAAATTGCGACAATTTTTCCACTTGCCTTTTTCTCTTCCAACATGTCACAAAATCACGACAGTTTTTCCACTTGCCTTTTTCTCTTCCAACATGTCACGAAATCGCAACAGTTTTTCCACTTGTCTTTTTCTCTTCCAACATGTCATGAAATCGTGACAGTTTTTCCACTTGCCTTTTTCCCTTCCAACATGTCGTGAAATCACGACAATTTTTCCACTTGCCTTTTTCTCTTCTAGCATGTCGCGAAATCGCGACAATTTTTCCACTTGCCTTTTTCTCTTCCAACATGTGGCAAAATCGCGACAGTTTTTCCACTTGTCTTTTTCTCTTCCAACATGTCGCAAAATCGTGACAGTTTTTCCACTTGCATTTTTCCCTTCCAGCATGTCATGAAATCATGACAATTTTTCTTGCTTTTTATCTCTTCCAACATGTCGTGAAATCGTGATAGTTTTTCTTGCTTGCTGTATATGTCGCGATATCGCGACACTTTTCTTACTTGTCTTTTTCTTTGATCTTTTGCATATGGACCACTTCGTTCTTCTTGGAAAATCACTGTACATACTTTGAGTAACCTTTGAGCTCTTGTCTTATACATCTGAAAAGCTTTTGAACTTCCTGTCCACTGCATCAACAGATCTATCTGACTGTGTTGACAACAATGACAATACTGTTGCTGCACCTTGCTAAACAATATCCCATTTGGAATTGTTGGCAACACATGTGCAATTTCTTGTTACTCTTCTCCCCCTTTGACAATAATACCAAAGGGCTACTGCAGACTCCCTCTGAGTCCATGCATAACATTCTCAGGCATAATTTATTACACTTAGCAACAATCATGAACATGAGCAAAAAGATAGTCAAATACTTAAATGGTCCCCCTGAGAATGTGATCCCTATGGCTAGTCAATTCTTGGGAAGTGTGACCACTCCCAATTTATTGCGAAGGCACTCAAAAACTTCCTTGGGCAATGGTTTTGTGAAGATATCTACTACTTGATCTGTAGTTGGAACAAAATCCAACTTAACCTCACCTTCCGCAACTTTCTCCTTCAAAAAGTGATACCTGATAGCAATGTGTTTTATGCATGAATGCATCACCAGATTCTTGGAGATGTTAATGGCACCGGTGTTATCACACTTAACTGATATTGGCTCACTGAAGCTAATACCAAGATCTTTTAGGGTTTGTTTCATCCACAATACCTGCGTACAACATGTCGCTACAATATATTCTGCCTCTGTTGTCGATAGAGAAACTGACTCTTGTTTCTTACTGTGCCACGCGACCAATCTGTCTCCAAGATAGAATGCACCTCCACTGGTACTCTTTCTGTCATCTACACATCCTGCCCAATCTGCATCTGAATATGAAATAAGGGTAAAGTCTTTACCTTTCGGATACCATAACCCATACTCCATAGTAACCTTGAGGTACCGAAGAATCCTCTTCACTGCTGTCACATGAGTCTCCTTGGGATTAGCCTGAAATCATGCTACCATGCATACTTGCCCGCAAAATATCCGGTCCGGTAGTCTGTCGGTACGAGTAGGCTTCCAATCATAGATCTGTATATGGTTTGATCAACAGTTGGAGATTTTTCATCCTTGCTCAACTTGCAACCTGTTGTCATGGGTGTGCTAACTGGCTTACAATCCTCCATTGTGAACTTTTTTAACATCTCTTTCACATATTTAACTTGAGAAATAAATATGCCCTTCTTATTTTGATTAACTTGCAACCCGAGGAAATACGAAAGTTCACCAATCATTGACATTTCAAATTATTTTTGCATCTTATTTTCTAAATCTTTATACGACTCATCCTTGCTGTTGCCAAATATGATATCATCTACGTATAATACAAGAACAATAAGATGCCCATTTTCTATTTTGACATACAAATTACTATCCACCATACCTTTATTAAACCTTTGTTGAGTGAGATAGTTGTCTAGCCTTGCATACCATGGTCGGGGTGCCTGTTTTAAGCCATATAATGCTTTATTCAACTTGCAAACCAAGTTGGGATCATCACCAAGTTGGAAACCATCTGGTTGCTCAATATAAACTTCTTCTTCAAGTTTCCCATTCAAGAATGCTGATTTCACATCCATTTGATAAACTTTGAAATTCTTGTAGACTACTAAATCCAGAAACATTCTGATTGCCTCTAGTCTAGCTACTGGTGCAAAATTTTCCTCAAAGTCAATACCTTCAACTTGTGCATAACCCTTGCATACCAATCTTGCTTTATTTTTGACTACCTGTCCATCTTCATTTAATTTGTTTCAAAAAATCCATTTAGTCCCGATTATATTTTTATTTATAGGTCTAGGTACTAGCTCCCAAGTTTTGTTTTTCTCGATCTGATCTAATTATTAATTTATTGCCTTCATCCAACTTTCATCTTTACTTGTGTCAGCAACATTTTTGGGCTCAATGCTGGATAATAGAGAGTAGTTACTTACTATTCTTCTTCTTGTTTGAACACCAACTTTGGGGTCTCCACTTATTTGCTCTCTAGGATGATTTTTTTGCCAGTTACCTGTTTTGAATTTCTTATTTTCTTCTACTTCTGAATCACAACTTAAATCATCTGAGTCAATTTTCTATATATTTTCCATTTCGTTTTCCTCATCTCCTTCAATAACCTCTTCATAGATTGGGTAGTTCGTTTCATAGCTTATTACTCGTTCTCTACCTTCATCAAATTTAACATCGGTACTCTCCACAATTTTCTTTAGCCTCTTGTTGTAGCATTTGTAAGCTTTGCTTTTTGATGAATAACCGACAAAAATACCTTCATCCGCTCTATATTCAAACTTACCAAGATTATCTTCAGTTATTTTGATGTAGCACTTGTTGCCAAAAATTTTGAGGTATTTTGCTGTTGCCCTTTTTTGGAACCACAACTCATAAAGAGTTTTGCTTTCATGTGTTCTCAACATGTACCTATTTTGGATATACACCACAGTATGGACTGATTCTTTCCAAAATCTGTCTACTACTCTACTTTCAGCCAACATAGTCCATGCCATTTCCTACACTGTCCTGTTCTTTATTTCTACCACTCCATTCTGCTGAGGTGTCCTGGTTACTGAAAACTGTCTCTTAATACCGTATTTTTCACAGTACTCTATAAACTCCTCTGAAATGAATTCCCCTCCTCTGTATGATCTTAGACATTTGATCCTCTTTCCTATTTCATTCTCAACTTGGTTTTTGAAAATCTTGAACATATCAAAAGCTTTTGATTTATGCTTCAAGAAAAATATCCATGTCATTCTGGAATAGTCATCAATGCACAACACAAAATATTTGTCACCATTTATGCTTTGTGTTCTCATGGTTCCACATAAATCAGTGTGTATTAGTTCCAAAGGTTTGCTTGTGTAGTACTCTTTTGTTTTGAATGTGACTCTAGTTTGCTTCCCCTTTTGGCATGAAGCACAAATGTTGTTTGTAGGTTTGTTGATGGTGGGAATATCTCTCACTACCCCTTTTGAGGTGATTTTTACTAGATTATCAAAACTGATATGACCGAGTCTCTTGTGCCACAACCAATTTTTTTCTTCCTGTCCAATAAAACAAGCTCCTTTTGAAGTCTCTGAGAGCATGTATAGGTTGCCAGATGTCCTTGATCCAGTTGCTATCAATTTTCCACTGTTTGTTTTTTCTGACTTCACAGCCCTGCTTCATAAAAACTACTTCATGACCTTTATCACAAATCTGACTTACGCTCAACAAGTTATGTTTCAACCCATCTTCTGACTTAATTTTTCCATCACTAATTTTAACTGAGCCTTTGCCAACTATCTTAGCTCCATCATTATTTCCAAACTTTACTGAACCACCTTCATATTTCTGTAACTTCTCAAATTTTTGCTTGTCACCTGTCATATGAATGGAGCATCCACTATCAAGTATCCATGGTACATATTTATTTTGTGCTTTAAATGCTATTTGTACTATTAAGGATTCCTTTCCTTCTTTGAGTCACTCCTTTTCTTTCCACTCTGTTTTGATAGTAGATTTGAGCTCTTGTTTTGCCTTTCCCTTATCAATAGCTAGTGCATGTTTTTCGAGAAGTTTTCTATTTTGTCTCATCCTGTTTGGTTGAAGTTTTCTTCCCTAAAACTGATTTGATGCAAATGTACTTCTATAGTTTCTTGCAATGTGCCCAAAATTATGACAGTTATAACATTCTACTGTATAATTCATCAAAGGAGAGAAAGCATTTCTACTGGTGAAATTCCTTGGTCTTACATTATATTTGCAGTCTGAGATTTTATGTCCATAGCCATTGCATTTAAAACAGAAACTAGAAAAGGGATAATTGAACCTAGGTGATGGTCTTTGCCATGTTGTCGTAGGAGCCATAGGTCTTATTCTTCTTTGATGTGTGACATTGGTGAATCCATCATTGTCAATTCTCCTTTCGTGCCTGGCATTATTTCTTTCTTTTGCATGAGATGTTTTTCCTTGAAAAACCTGTTTCTTATCTTCATTCTTTATGGATTCTACATTTCTAGCATTTGATCCATTTGATGATTCTCCTTCGACGAAACCCAGACCAAATTTGATACCTGCAGGCCTTTGGTCATTTAAGATCTTATCCAGCTTCATAGAACTTACTTCACGTTTGTGATAACAACTTATTTTCTTATTCATCTCTTCTAGCTACATTCTTAAACCAACAATCTCTTCTTCTAGCTTGCTGCAATAATCTATTTTCATGGTTATTTGCACTTCAAGATATTTGGAGATTTTCTTGGATTCTTCTATCTGTACTTTCAAACTGGATATGATTTCATTTTCATCCTCAAGCCTTTTTGAAAGTTTCTTATTCTTTTTTCTCTCTATTTTTCACTCTTCAAGTGCAGAGATCAACTCACCTTCTAGATCTACTTCAGCCTCAGGTTTTTCACCACATATTTTAGAGTTCACTCCTTCTTCCTTTTCTAATTTTACTTCTTCAAATGCCATGAAAAGAGCTTCACCTGTTTCCTCTTCAGAATCCTCACCGGAGCTGTCTTCTGATGAATTGGCATTTCTGGAGATGAAATTTTTCTTCTTGAACTTGCCTTTTTTGAAATTCGTTTTCTTCTTCAAGTCACTTATTTCTTGGTGTGATCCTTCATCATTTTTGTTCTTCTCATTAAGAGGAAATTTAGTCGCAAAATGCCCAACGCCTCCATAGTTGAAACATTTAAGCGATAGCTTTCCTCTGTATTTTCCTTTTCCCCTTTTTAGTTTTCTAACAAAGTTTGCTTCCATTTCATCTGATGTCTCTTCTTCCTCAAAATTTTATTTTGCGTTTTTATCTTTAAGAGCTTTAAAAGCTGCTTCTCTTTCTGTGGGTTTAGATCTTCCTATCCTCATATCATATGCAGTCAAGGAACCATACATCTCATCTATACTAAAATAATTTAGATTTTTAGCTTTTCTCTATCGTTGAGACTTTAGAATCAAACCTTTGAGGAAGAGATCTTAATACATTTTTCACGATAGTAGAGTCTTCAATATCCTCGTCGAGTCCTCTGATCGCATTAACGATTCCATTAACTCTCAGCATATATGCCTCAATGTTTTCATCATCATTCATCTTTAATACTTCGAACTGAGCTTGATGTGTCTATAACTTTGCTTCCTTGATATTATCATCTCCTTCATGAATACTCCTTAGTTTGTCCCATATCTCTTTTGCCATTTTACAACTCATGATATTTACTAGTTCACTGTTTGCTAATCCGCACATGAGAGCATTCTTTGCTTTTGAGTTATTTTCAAACAGTTTCTTTTCGTCAGCCTCTTTTGGAGAAGTGATGGGTATTGTGTATCCACTAACTATTGAATCCCAGATGTCGTATCCCAAAGCACAGAGATATGTCTACATCCTGAGACTCCAGAATGCATAATTAGATCCATCAAACAATGGTGCTTTGTTTGATGAGAAACCTTCATCGCCTACCATTGTGTTACTTCCAAGATCACCCTAGCCGGTTAAGCTTGTACAAAAACTTAGCTTTGATACCAATTGTTAGACTTACAATGGCACTGAGAGGGGGGGTGAATCAGTGTAGCTCTTTTAAACTTAAATTCATAGCTCTTGAAATAGAAATAATGAAACCTTAGAACCAGATAAAGTAAGTATCATAAGAGAATATCACACAACACAAGATTTAACGAGGTTCACCAAAGTGGCTACTCCTCAAAAATGACTGCTTGGACTACCATCCAAATCCAACCTTTGCAAAGCAACAACTTTACAAACAATTTACCAGCACCCACTGGAAGGAGCACCAACCCCTAATTTATCTGCACCAACAGAAAGGAGCACCAACCCCTGATGCCAAGCACCAAGTTGGACTTCAATTATGAAACTAGAAGATTGATAGTGAGATACCTTTGCTTTTTCTAGACCCTGACTGGTCACCTTTGCTTTCTTTGCGTAATCACTTTGCATAATCTGCTTCGCTACACTCAAACTTCACAGTCATCTTCTCCGTATTGCGCACTCTACTTTCTTAGAAAAGTTTCACACTTAGAATGATTCGACACGACTTGCTCTCTGCGCACAATGACCGTATTTAGCACACTTCGACACTATGAAATTCTCCAAACAACCCTCCATTTATAACAACTTTTTCATGATGAAAACCCTAATCTTAGTGGACTGTAAAACCCTAATCTTAGTCGACTTTCATAATAATTGTAAACCCTAATTTTAGTCGGCTATCATCGGTCTTCGTCGACTTTAACTTAACCGCAAAAATACAACATGTCATAATATCGTGACACTTCTTATTTATCTCTCTTTATCCTTGCTTTGGCCTCTGAAAATACAACATGTTGCGATATCACGACACTTTTTCTTTCTCTCTCTTTCTCTTTGCATCGGACCGCGAAAATGCTACATGTCGCGATATCGCGACACTTTTTCTCCTTGCTCTTTCTCTTAGCTTTGGCCCACGAAAATACATGTCGTGATATCGTGACACTTTCACCTCCGTACGCTTTCTCTATTCTTTTGTCGTGATATCGTGACACTTTTGCTTCCAAAGACTTCAACTTTGCTTTTGTTGAGATATCGTGACACTTCTGCTTCCAAAGACTTCGACTTTGCTTTTGTCATGAAATCGCTACGCTTATTTCTTCATAGTCTTCAACTTATCTTTTGTCATGAAATCGTGACACTTCTACTTCTGTACTTAGCTTCTTTGCTTTTATTGTGAAATCGCGACACTTCTGCTTCCATACTTAGCTTCTTTGCTTTTGTCATGAAATCGTGACACTTCTGCCTTTGAAGTCTTCTTCTCTGCTTTTATCGTAAAATCGTGACACTTCTACTTTCATACTTTACTTCTTTGCTTTTGTCGCAAAATCATGACACTTCTGATTTTGAAGTCTTGCTTTCTGCTTTTGTCGTGAAATCGTGATAGTTCTGCTTCCGTACGCTTCCTCTCTTTCTTTTGTCGCGAAAATGCGACATGTCGCAAAATCGTGACACTTTTCCAACTTACTTTCTCTCTCCTGTTTTAGTCGCGAAAATGCGACATGTCACGAAATCGTGACACTTTTCTTACTTGTTCTTTTTCTTCAAACTTTGTCACAAATTTGTGAAACTTCTTCCTGCTTTCTCTTTTTCTTCCAACATGTCACGAAATCGTGACAGTTTTTCCACTTGCCTTTTTCTCTTCCAACATGTCGCGAAATCATGATAGTTTTTCCACTTGCCTTTTTCTCTTCCAACATGTCGCGAAATCATGACAGTTTTTCCACTTATCTTTTTCTCTTCCAACATGTCGCGAAATCGTGACAATTTTTCCACTTGCTTTTTTCCCTTCCAACATGTCACAAAATCGTGACAGTTTTTCCACTTGCCTTTTTCTCTTCTAGCATGTCATGAAATCGTGACAGTTATTCCACTTGCCTTTTTCTCTTCCAGCATGTCACGAAATCGTGACAGTTTTTCCACTTATCTTTTTCTCTTCCAACATGTCACGAAATCGCCATAGTTTTTCCACTTGCCTTTTTCCCTTCCAACATGTCACGAAATCGTGACAGTTTTTCCTACTTTTTCTCTCTCTTCCAACATGTCGTGAAATCGTGATAGTTTTTCTTTCCTACTGTATATGTCGCGATATCGTGACACTTTTCTTACTTGTCTTTTTCTTTGATCTTTTGCATATGGGCCACTTCGGTCTTCTTGGAAAATCATTGTACATACTCTGAGTAACCTTTGAACTCCTATCTTCTACATCTGAAAAGATTTTGAACTTTCTGTCCACTGCATCAACAGATCTATCTGACTGTGTTGACAACAATGACAATACTATTGCTGCACCTTGCTAAACATGACTGTGATCACATGTACAAGAAGAAATGGATGTTTGAGGAGGTGATGTTATAGGTAGCTCCTCTAAGATGGGATCTTTAGAATATGTAGATGGATTGGAAGAAGGTGGATTAAACGATGATGTGGATGGATTCAATGATGGTGCCAAGAATAAATGGGTGGAAGGTAACATGGATTCATAAGGATTTGATATGAAATTACAATACTTAAAAGGTTTGACATCCGCAGGGATGCAATGGACCTGTCCATCATGAAAATATTGTAAGCACTGGTGGAGAATCGAAGGAACACATTTTATTTCCCTCATACAAGTTCTACCAAGGAGTATATTATATGCCATGGCTTCTTCCAAGATGTGAAACATTGTGTACAATATTTTGGCCCCTACTTCTATGGGTAAAACAATAGTGCCAACTGTGGTACACAAAGCATCGTTAAATGCTTTGAGGGTGAATGATGATTTGGAAATGTGTGATGGAGGTAATTTGAGGTGGCTAAGGGTAGCGGTAATGATGATATTTATGGACGAGCTGGTATCAAGTAGGACTCTTTTGAATGGCTTTCGATCTATTAAGGTCATTATGTGTAATGGAGGGTCTACTGATTCTGAACTCATTGACTTTATCTCAAAGTCATAGAAGGTGATTGATGGCTCCATACACGTTCTAACACACCTTACAATGTTGTTGAAGGCATTAGAGTCTTGGGATTCTAACTCAATTGACTTGAGTATTTCCATTAAAGTGTATCTATGCCTTGGGGATTGTTGGATAAGCTCATACATAGGCAGCTTGGATGATGCCATTTTCAAACTAGTGGTTAACCGACTGGTTAAGGTTATCGCTCACCTTATTAGACGAAGTATGGGCTGATTGGATGGATTGGATAGATTGATTGGCAAAGATGGATTTGGTGATGTTTGGATGGGAGGTGGGTTCAAAGGTTGTTGAGCATTTTTTTGGTTTTGCCATTGCCCTCTAGTGACCACATGGACTACTCCTACAAAGTTTTGGTACTGTTGGACATGATTTACTTGGTTAGGAGGTGTTTGTTGATTGTTACCTCCTATATTATGTTGGACCTCCCCATGGTTAGGTAGAGGTGTCTGATATATGCCCAAGTTTTGGTTTTATGGAGCTAAGGGGTTATCCACGCTAATGGCCCCTAGGTCTATGAGGTCTTGCACTATGTTCTTAAAAACATGGCAAGAATTAATATCATGTCCATTTTGCCTATGGTATGGGTAAAACAAGTGTTCTCTACAAATTTTAGGCCTTTTGGTGGGGTCATCGGGCCTTATTTTTGGAAAGGCTAATTTATTAGTCTCATACAACCTTTGAAACATGGATGAATATGACTCCGCTAAGGGAGTGTATTGTCGTTGGGATCAATTGTATTGGCGACGGGTAGGTTGTTCCACAGTTGGTGTTGTGTTGTGTACTGTTGGTGCTTGTGTTACTGATGGGACTGCATGATAGGTAATTTGTTGTTGCACCAGATTTTTAGCCACTACAGGCTAGTTCATCACCACTTGATTGACTTGATTAGCTGTGTTAGCTGTTGAAGCTTGTGTTGATTTAGTTTGGCCGAATTTATTATTATGGTATTGGCCCTTATTTTGCCATTCCTTTTTCTTAGGCTTAATGACACCTTCTTGGATTTTTATCTCCTCAATGACACTAGTCTGTGCTAAAGCTTCTTCAAATGTTCTATAGGTATTTAGCTGTAGCATACAAGAGATGGGTTTTAAGCAACTCTTGGTCAAAAGTTTTATAACTTCTTCCATTGGTAGGGAGAATGGCAACTTTTTTATGACTGCCCTCCAATGATTTCCAAAATTATAGATAGGCTCATCATCCCATTGTTTCAATAATATATGTCTAAAAAAATGAACTCACCTGCTCCTTGGGATCCTTAGTTCTCCTAAACTTGTCAAACTTTGGTATCGTAAAATATGTCGGATATGGCGATGATGGTATCAAAGGGTGGATTGGTTGATGGATCAGTTGGCTTAAAGTTCGATTTTGGCTTGTCATACCCGATGAGTTTTACATCAACTAATCAATTTACTTTTGTATTGCCTGGAATCTAAGATATTTTGCTGGATTATGAGGACCTTGGATTATGTGGTGGTTGGTTGATTGGCTGGATGAGAGTTGTTGTGGTGTAACCATCATGGGATGATTGATGAGGGGGTGGATGGAAGAATTGGTTGTGTGGTTGGCTAGCAAAAATGGTAATTGGTGGGGTTGATGTGTGGATTTGTGGAGGATTAGAAATGGAGACTATCGAATATTGGGGAACCCATGCTGGATTTTTATTGGTGGATGGAGGTTGGTTTTGAACTGTTTGGATCATAGGGTCTATATGGACTGGCTGTTTACCTCTTATTCATTATGAAAGAAACCTGTTTATGAGCCCTAATGTATCCATAAGTTCTTGATCTGACCAGGTGTCAAAGGATGGGGTTGTGGCTAGGTTAGATGATGGAGTGGTGGATGAAGATGGCTGAGAAGACATGGGCATGGAGCAAGTTGCATTGGATGTGACAATTTGGGGATTGTGAACTTGTGAGGCAACATTGACATACTCCTCATACAACGGGTTGGAATAGGTGGATGTGGGGTAAGTGTTAAGAATACTTGGATTTTGTTGTGATTGGCTCATGGAAGAAGGCATACCATATTCATAGATAGAATTATGATGTCCTTGGGTGGGGCAAGAGGTAGCCAGTTCGGGTTCTTCAAAACCCTCTTGGCTAAGGGGTTCTAAGACAGTTGGAAGACTTGTAGATGGCCCCCACTTTTTCCGTGTCTATGTGGGTGGTGGCTATTTCCACATTGTGTGGAAGGAATCCTACTTGAGGTAGAGATGGAAATGGTGATCCAGACGAAGTAGTCTAAACCATACCAGATAGGTTAGCTATCGAAGTAGCGGGAGAATGAGAAATATTTTCCATTAAACAATTTCAGTTTATTACTTTCTTTTGTTGTCTCATTAGTACCATAAAGTATTTAAACCAAAAATTTAAAGCTTATCAAAATCACACAAACTGAAAAACTCTTACAAAATTTAAAGTAAAAGAAAACAATCAATCCTAGGTTTTACCATGTGCGACTTACCTTGTTCATTAATTATTTTCTTTTGTTAATGTGAGATTCTTTTTAGAGTTGTAGGCTTGTGTGTTTTGATGTAACTTAATCTTGCTTAAAGAAAAGCTATGGTTGGTTGAGGCAATGAGATTCTTGTTGGTAATGACCTCCAACAAGTTTACTCAGGGGTAATCCTATGGTTTCTAGGGCAGATATTGGTGGATGGAAATAACTGCCACCATCACAAAATCTCAAGCAATGGTTGGTGATGAAATCCAACCACTACTATTAAAAAGTGAATCATGCAAGTGTGTGTGATTAATTTTATATTTCTTGTTGTTTATTGTGTTCCAAGAAATATTAAAAGGAACAAGATTCCTAAGTTTAAACTAGAAGCTAACATAAAGATACAAATTTCGTCAATGGAAGTGGAGTACACCGCTTGAAGCACCTACCTACAAATGATACCAAATGATATCAAAAGAGCATTGGAGGGTTCGTCCACTTCCCCACTAAAGGTGCCACTCTAGAGCAGGACTAATTTTTGTATATTCACGTTATTCTTATTTAAAAAAAGAAAGCAAGCAACATTTAACCCTAAGATTTGTAAGTAGGAGATTACTCAAATCTGAAATAAATCAAATATTATTGATGCAGACATTAGACTTGAAATGAATTATCAAACCCAATATATAGGTTACATAATAGTAACTCTAACAAAGTTAGCGTAGGATGTGCTAACAACATTGAAAATAGAATATGCCTAATAACTGACTAAAATATCTCAGGATATTTTAGTTATTAACCTAAGTTAATCTAGGAGGTGATTTATACAATGGTAAATATCTCCTATGGTAGAAAGTAGATGTAATAATACATGTAGTATAATGCAATATACTACCTATTTTACCCTAACATCCCCCCTTTATTACATTTACTTTGATATACAAAGTTTACTCCAAAATAGTTGAAATTTGACACGTCCAAGTGCCTTTGTAAAGATGTCAGCAACCTGTTCGTCGGTGGGAATGTGTTGGAGCTTGATTCTGTGCTTAGGAACTTCATCACGAATAAAATGACAATCTGTGTCAATATGCTTTGTTCGTTCATGATGTACTGGATTCTTGACCAAGTTCAAAACACCTGAGTTGTCGCAAAACATGTGAATAGGAAGTTTCTTTGGTAGGCCCATGGTAGCCAAGATGCGACTTAGCCATATCGCTTCACACACAGCTCCACGTGCAGCGCGATATTCTACCTCAGTTGAAGATAAAGCAACCACCTGTTGCTTTTTACTATGCCATGAGACAGGACCGGATCCAAGATGAAATACATACCCTGATGTTGATTTTCTGTCATCTATGGATCCAGCGTAATCAGAGTCAGTGTAACTCTGTAAGAAGAATGAATTATTCTTCTTATACTCTAGACCATAATCTGCACTACCCTGAATGTAGTGAAGAACCCTCTTAGCTGCTTTCCAATGAGAGACCTTTGGTTTTTGCATGAACCATGAAAGATAGTTTACAACATAAGTAATATCTGGTCTAGTATTAGTCAGATAGATGAGGCTTCCAATCATCTATCTATATAGTGTGCCATCTACCTGTGGTGAGTCATCATATCATGATAACTGAAGCCCTGATTCCATCGGTGTTGCTTTGGGCTTACAATCAGTCATACGATATTTTTCTACTAAAGTCTTGGCATACTTTTTCTGAGTCACCCTAAGATGATTCTTCTTCTGTTCTATCTCAAGGCCAAGACAGTAGTGGAGAAGTCCTAGATCTATCATATCAAATGACTCTTTCAAGTCATCTTTCACGGCGTTAACCAATTTCTCTGAATTGCCAGTGATGATCAGATCATCTACATATAACACAAGAATCACTATTTCAGAACCTGTGTTCTTGATATAGAGATTTGCGTCAGATGGACTTCTCTTAAATCCATGTTGTAGTAGGTGACTATCCATTTTTATGTACCATGCTCTTGGGGCTTGTTTTAGCCCGTATAATGATTTGACCAACTTGCAAACTTGTTGCTCATGGCCTTCCTCAGCAAATCCAGGAGGTTGAGTCATGTACACTTCTTCTTTTAAGTCACCATTTAGAAAGGCGCTTTTTACATCCATCTGATGTAATTTCCATCCGAACTGTGCTGCCATAGCACAAAGAACTCGAATGGTGGTCATCCTTGTTGTAGGAGCAAAGGTTTCCTCATAGTCAAGGCCTTCCTTTTGAGCATAGCCCTTCACCACAAGATGGGCCTTATGCTTATCTATGGTGCCATCTGCCTTATATTTAACTTTGTAAACCCATTTGCAGCCTATGGGTCTCTTTCCTTTAGGCAAATCCACCAGCTTCCATGTTTTATTCTTCATGAGGGAGTTATGTTCTGCATCCATAGCTGCCTTCCACTGAGGCAGTCTAAGTGCTTCATCAACTGTAGAAGGTTCATTTTCATCAAATGATGACAAGTAAACCCTCTCCTCATCTATTTCCATATCATCTTCCCTTGCTAACTCTCTATCAACAGAAAGTTCTTGAAAATCTGCACAAAGATCATCAACTGAAGTGGATGCTTCAGTATTTTCTTGTTGAGTCATGCTTCATGTCTTTGGATGATTGAGAGTAAGATCAGGTGGGGAAGTGAGTTTGGAATCTTTCATTGTGCTTGTATACCATTTGGGAGGCTTTTCTCTTTTGTGGAGAAGGAAGTGGTTGTTGCTCCTCATCATCTAGGTATATTGATGTAGTGTTGGGTGTGAAAGCTTCATCAAACACTACATCTCTGCTGACATGTATTTTCTTGGTAAGTGGGTCTATCAATCGATAGCCTTTTGAGAATTCATCATATCCAAGAAAAACACATGGTAGGGACTTCTCATCTAATTTCTTTCTTTTCTCCTTGGGTATATGCATAAAAGCCTTACACCCAAATACCCGTAGATGAGATATGGAGGGTTTCCTTCCACTCCATGCTTCTTGAGGAGTCATACCTTCAAGAGCCCTTGTGGGTGCTCTATTTAGAAGATATACTATAGTTTGAATAACTTCAGCCCAGTAAATTTGCTCAAGATTGGCTCCCTTAAGCATACATCGAACCATTTCCATAATGGACCGATTTCTTCTCTCAACAACTCCATTTGACTGAGGAGAATAGGTTGTGGTCAACTGTCTCTTTATCCCATGTGTCTATAAAAATGAGGAAAATTCCTTTGATGTGTATTCCCCCTCGATCTGAATGGAGGGTCTTGATGAAGCATCCTGATTCTTTCTCAACAAGCTTTTTGAACTGTTGAAAATAGGTAAATGCTTCAGACTTCAACTGCAAGAAGAAGACCCACATATTTCATGAGTGATCATCTACAAACAATTGAAAATACCTTTTTCCTCCACAACTAGTAGACATGGGACCACACAAATCTATGTGAACCAACTCCAAAGGTACCTTAGCTCGAAAGGAGCTAGGTTCAAAGGGTACTCTGTGTTGCTTTCCTGACAAGCAATCTGAGCACACTGGCAAAGTAGATGAAAGAGTAGGCAGTCCTTTCACCATTTGATATTTACTGAGTTCTAGTAAATATCCTGAACTTAAATGCCCAAATATCTTATGCCATAGAGATGTGGCCTCTTTTGTGGTTACTGCCATTGTAGTATGTGTTGAGGTAATTGCATCTAAGACAAACAAACCATGTTTGTATGAACCTATTGCTATCTATTTTCCTTTCTGAGTGATAAAGCAACATTTCTTTTCTTTGTCCACCTTGAAATTGACATTCATGTGATTGTCCAAGATTTGTGGAACTGACAAGAGATTATTTTTCAATCTTGGTACATAAAGAACTTTTTGAATTTTACATTCTCCATCTGGAAGGGAGACAGAAACACTTCCTTCTCCCTGAACTCGATAGGTTTGATCATCAGCAATGGTGACCGGTCTACCTTCTCGAGCCTCAAATGTCTCAAACCAGGACTTATCGCCAGTCATATGCTTACTAGCGCCTGAATCTATGTACCACACAGTGTCCTTGTGAGGGGAATCTGTATGTGTCATGAGCACCTTGTGTGCTCGTTCAAAGTCTGAACTAGAATCTTCAACTGCAATGTGTCCCTGTTGTTGTTTATTCTTGTTCTTTGGTTTGCCTTTGCCCTTCTTGTTTCCTTGTTCATTGGGCGATTTGTTCTTAAACCAACATCTTTTGGTTTCATGAGTGTCCTTGTCACAAATCTTACAATACTTCTTCTTCTTCTGAATCTCTTTGCCTTTACCCTTGTCTTTATTAGAAGAAGAACCTTTCTGTTGATTCCACTTTTTCTTACCACCTTGTCTGTTTGAGAAAAGAGCATTGTTGGATGCCTCATCTCTTTGGAGTTGATTAGCTTCTTCTGTTTGAAGCATATTTACCAACTCAACAAAAGTCACTGTCCTTCCAGAGACTTGTAGTGAAGTGATCAACATTTTGTAGGAGTCGGGAAGAGCCCTCAAAATGATAGAGGTCAAGACTTGGTCTTCCACTTTTTCTCCTAAGGATTGCAGTTTTGTTTTCAATTCTGCCACTCTGTAGAGGAATAGCTCTACTGTTTCTCCTGATTTCATATGAAGAGTATGAAGTTGTGTTTGGAGGTTAAGAATCGTTGATTGATTCTTTCCCTCAAATATGGTTTTTAAGGCATCCCATGCCTCCTTACCATTCTTAGCTTCACTGATATGAGGTTGGATATCATCAATAATAGCTAGCAAGATCATTAAGGATAGTTTTTTATCCTTTTTATCAAATGTTGTTTGATCTGCTCCAGGTGATTGAGGTCTAGTTTCACTTCCATCCACTATAGACCATAGATCCTCTATAGTTAAGATAGCTTTCATCTTAGTCTTCCATGCAGAATAATTTGAACCTTTGAGCAGTTGGCTCTCAGTGAGATACTTGTGGATCATGGCCATGGTGAAGGTTTCAAATTGATAGGACTAAGATGGTTGTATCTTGCACTATACCCTCAAAAGAGTATATGGAAGATGTTTAATTTGCTTCTATAAGATATTTAATGGCACCTGCCTTAACACCCTTAGCAAGGGATGAGAAGTTTGAGGAAATTAAGCCAAACAAGATAGAGCAAATTAAAGGGGTAGGTTGACAGACTTCTGATTGTGCTCTCTAGGATATTTAATGGCACCTGCCTTAACACCCTTCAAGAAGGATGAAAATTTTGAGGAAATTAAGCCAAACAAAGAGAGGTAATCAAGGTGTTTTTGGATTTTGACCTTTTGAAGGGGTAAAAAAAATTGACTTCTGTTCAACCTGTGCAAAGTGTAGCACGTTTTGGAGTGAAATATGGGTTTTGAGAAATGCTTCTGCCAATGTTGTATCTGATTGTTTAATTGCACACAAAAAACATGAGTGTTAGTGCAATAATCAAAACATGAGAGCAACCCACATTATTATCACTCTAGGCGTCGGATTCAACCGAAAATGCACCTAGTATAGTCAATTTTTGAGAAAGGTGTCGAGTACAATCGAGATTGCACCTTTCTTGCTTTTGGAA
This sequence comes from Wollemia nobilis, assembly GCA_028583015.1. Classification (NCBI taxonomy): domain Eukaryota; kingdom Viridiplantae; phylum Streptophyta; class Pinopsida; order Araucariales; family Araucariaceae; genus Wollemia; species Wollemia nobilis. The sequence continues at coordinate 2,797,645 of JAQPPZ010016703.1, read as the reverse complement.
AATCCCCCCTTTATCTTTACAATTTTGCAAATAATAGAATAAAAAAAAATGATTTCTATCCCCCCTTAATGTTTACAAAATTGAGAAATTTTTGAGCACTCCTTTCAAGACAAGTCGACACACGACCCGCGTTTGAAAGGCTTCCAGACCAGTCGACACACGACTTTGGTTTTTGTCTTCAACAATTTAGCATGAGGAGCAAAAAAAATAGGTTTTTTTTTTTTTTATGGATCTCAAGTTTACAACAAAAAAATTTGCTATTTTATGTTTTTATGTCTCCTTTCTTGAAGGAGAGAACAAAAGCAAAATTTGTGGTTTTGAGAAAAATGAGATGACCTTTATGCTTCCTCAATCATGGCATGCTTTGTGTTTTGCAATAGAAATTTTGAGTTTCTATGTCTTATATCTCCAAAAATGAATGAAGAAAACTATAGAACTTCTGAGGAGTTTATTGCAAAAAAAATTGTTGAAGCAGGTTTTTAAAATTTGCCAAAAAGAGGTTCCTATGTTCCTTTTGTCTCCAATTGAGAGAAAAACATAATTTGATTTTGGGAACTTTGAAGGCTAAATTTTGTTTGGATTTCCAGTTTTCTAAGTTTGATAAAGCATAAAAATATATGTTTAAGATGAAATTTCTATAATTTAGGAAAAATTTGGAAAAAAAATCATCCAATTTGACTAAAAATTGAACATTTTATGCCAATTTAAAAGAAAATTAAAAAAAAAAATAAAAAAATAATATTTTAGTGCAAAAAAAAACTTTAGAAAAAATTTAAAATGCTCAAAAAATTTGGAATTCTGAAAAAAACCTTTAGTTTGGACGTGCGGGGGAATCGATCCAGGGTCTGCGCGTTGCTAGTCGATCGCTCGAGCCAACCGAGCCACCGATCGGTTTGGCAACTCCTCGACACGATGGCTACTTATGGTGGTCGCGACGCGCTAATCGCATTATGGGATTTTATCCCACATGCATCCCAGAATGGGATGCAATGCGGTTTATAAGCCACGGTGTGCCTTAGCAACATCGATTGCCTTCGAGAAATCGACGAGAGTCACCCGCCCTTTTGGACGCCGCCACGTGGCGCCAGGGGTGGGCCAGTCGGTCCAGTCAGAGTTCGAGTCAGAGTCATGTCATCCAGTGGTTGTCCGCCATGTGTCGAGTCTACGTCAGTCCTCCTGTGTGCCATGTGTCATCTCATGAGTGGTCTAGGTGGCACCTCGGGGTGCATGTTGATCATAGATCTCGCCAGGTGGCAGCTGGTGATAGGTCTAATTTTAGAGATCGGAGGGCCTCCTGCCCTCTCGGATCTCGAGGTCATCCATGTGTCATGTTGGGAGGGGAGGGTGCTCCTACCCTCTCTGCTCTCTCGAGCATGCGCCACATGGCTCCTGGGCCCACGTGGCTGTGTGGGCCCTCGCCTGTGTGGGAGCCGAGGTGACTGCGCCTCAAGGCATCGATCGTGGGGTCGATCGATAGCTAATCACTGTCGATCATGGGCCTGGTCGGCTGATCGATTCGATATGGGCCATGGGACCGCGTCGGCCCTGGTTGATCGATCGCGTCGGCCTGGTCACGTCGGCCTTGTCGGTTGATCACGTCGACGTTGGCCGATTGACCGCATCGGCCCTTGTTGGCTGATCGCGATGGCCAAAGTGTCGATCACTTCAGTCGATCGGTTGAGCGGGTTGGTCATTCCGTGAAGGATAGGTCAGCAACCAGCGTATAGCGAATAGCATCCAACAAGAAACTCTAGACCAATGCTGTAGTCCAGGTCAAATGGAACGAGCGTTGCTCGCCTTACCCACCTAGCGAATGATACCAATGTAAGTAGGAGATTACTCAAATCTGAAATAAATCAAATATTATTGATGCAGACATTAGACTTGAAATGAATTATCAAACCCAATATATAGGTTACATAATAGTAACTCTAACAAAGTTAGCGTAGGATGTGCTAACAACATTGAAAATAGAATATGCCTAATAACTGACTAAAATATCTCAGGATATTTTAGTTATTAACCTAAGTTAATCTAGGAGGTGATTTATACAATGGTAAATATCTCCTATGGTAGAAAGTAGATGTAATAATACATGTAGTATAATGCAATATACTACCTATTTTACCCTAACAAAAATGCAACTGGGTATGATCTTTTTGATTTCAATGCAAGCCAGGATGCAAACAGTCACCTAGATCCACAATTTTAGAACAAGAAATGAAATTTGTGTAAATAAATGCACAAAACCCTAAATGTAATCTTGCTAAGGATTCTTTCCCAAATTACTTAGTGTATAGTTCCTTTTATAACCCCGAAACAACGAAAAATTACAGAAAATAAAGAATACGTAAATCATGAAATGAACAACTAGGGTTATGGGACTTACTTGAAAGCCTTAGCTCTGCTCCAAATCACTAACAAGCGCATCCGAGAACTTGTGTAGACACAACAAGGCACCTGTGTAGGTGCAGCAGGACGCTTGCACAGGTGCGATAGGGTGCTTGTGCAAGCGCAGCAAGGCACCTATGTAATCTCTAAAAAAGAGCTGCAGAATGCTTAAAAAAACCTAGCAGCGAGATCAACGACTTCTATACTTTTGAAAATTCCTGCAATAGACAAAAACAAACTCAAGTTAGCAAAGTAAATCAATTTAAATAATGAAACCCTTGTGGGGTCCCACCGTGATCGCCATTTGTAGAGCTAAAAGCACAACACTAAATAACAATAGAAAGTAAACAAATATGATAAGACAAGAGTAATTGCACAAGAAATATTATTATTAAATAACGAGGGGAGCTGAAAAACTCCTTTGTACAATTAATTTTGCCTTGACAGAAATGTTGTGATACAATGAATACAGATTGCTAGGGTTCTCCAAAATCCTAGCTACAATAGAAAAAGTGTCTTCAACGTGCTTCGCTCCCAACAGAATGAGTGGGCTTTAGGTATCCGTGTGTTCGGGCCACTCTGATTGCAGTAGTCTTCCAATGCTCTCTCTTGATTGATGCTATCCAATCCTACACACACAACAAACAATAAAGTTGTTAGTAAACAAAAGGAGGGTTCCACAGTGTGAACCCTCAAAAATAAAAACTAAAACCCTAGATCTATGTAAGCTGGATATGTAAGATGCAATAACAACAAATGATAATAGAAATTTAGATTTACCTTACTTGTGATGATTCGTTGCTTTATTGTTGTAGATCTAACGATAGATGACTTGATGCAGTAGACTTTGGTTCATGCTTTGATGATTATAGCAGGCTTGGGCACGCACTTGGCAGGCTCGGGTGCACACTTGGCAGGCTTGGGTGTGCACTTGGCAGGCTCATGCATGCACTTGGTAGGCTCTGGTGTGAGCTTCACAGGATTTAGTGCACACTTGTGGGATACGACAGGCTCTGGTGAGCACTTGGCAAGCTCTACAACAAGCTTCACAGGCTCTAGAGTGCGCCTACAGGTGAGGGCTAAATCTGTAGGAGCCGATCGCGAGGGATGTGGAAGATTCGACGAATGGGGGATGATGGCAATGACAAAAAATGGTTGGGATATGGATGCGGGGGCAACTAGAATGGTTGAAGTCCTATGGCAAGCTAGGGTTTTGGATATTTAGGGCTCTATAACCTTATGCTTCATAGGGGCTTCTTTCACTGATCTCTCTATGTGCGAATATCTTCCAAGGTATTCCAGGCATTCCAGGGTTTGGGAATTTGCACATGCCTTTATTTATAATCCAACCTTAGGGTTTTAGCTCAACACTTTAGATCATGTGGCTAAGATTAAATCACATCCTAGGGCTGAGATTGTACTTTAAGTGTGGCATGGATTAATGAAGATGGACGATGGATATTAGATTGGATCGGACGGCTATGGTTAATTGGGTTTAAAAATACATATTTTATAATAAATATATTATAATATAATATAAAATATTATATTAAATATAAAATAATATAAAATAAGATTAAAATAAGCCCAATTGGGTTAGGAAGTGGAGGGAAAGGTGGATGTGGGCCAAATAATGGCGGGAAAGGTGGAATTGGGCCAAATAATTGGTGGGAAAGGTGGAATGGTGGACAAGTGGGTGGTGGGATGGTTAGGATGGAGGATTAATGGCTGCAATTTGGTGTCTACAGTTATATATATCATAGTGTAATCTTTTCTCTTTATACTTGGATCATATGCTAACATAGTATGTATATATGAACTAACATGTTGATTGTCTTGAACTTGGCTAAGTTTCAAAACATATATTATAAATATTGAATGAATAATATATTATGCAACTTGTTGTGTTGTACATTAATTATTGTACTTGCAGTATTTATGTATTAGTAAAGCCTAATAGGTAGTAAGAAAACAAAAACCAATAGGGAGTAAGCAATGTTTTTCAAGAATCAATAACATTATCCATGAATTATGAAAACTAAAGATTTTATAAGTTTTATTACTTTGAGAATAATATCTTAAAAAATGTTGTAATATCGCTTGTAATTACTTCTATTATCACATACCAATACATCATCTACTACAGAAAGTGTACACACTTTTATATTTAATTTTATATTTTAATTATACTTGTATTTATTTTTAGAACTGTGTGAATTATAAAGATATTTTATCCTTTGGTATTTTATTTTACTATTATTATTATTATTATTATTATTATTATTAATTATATTTTAAAGTTGATGAAGTAGTAGTATTTTTAGTTTCAAGGATTGGCTATAAGTTAGAATTTTCAATATCATAATCTTAATTGGAACATTGTACGATTATATAATGTCATTGTCTCAATAGGACTTTTCCTACAATAATTTCAATGTGAAACATTTAGTAACATATTTAATAGATCAATATAATAAAAAATAATAGTAATAACCTTTTTCAATTTAACAAATAGCTATCATACTCAAATTCCACATTAGTACTCAATATCCACAAAGTTATATATTTAGGATAAACTTTAATAGAAACCTTGCATTGTTAATTTCTTTGTTATTCTTATATTTCCTATATGTCTCAAGGGATTTAAGTTGTTTGTGAAAAAATTGTAAACTATATGCAAATCCATCAACTTTATTAAAAAAGAGAAAAATAATGTTGTTGAATGCTCCCATGATGGCCAAGTAGGCATCCTCCTAGTGCATAAATTCTTTCTTATAAACTCTAATGATGGCATCAATGTGATCAACGATGCTATAAAGCTAATTATGTTGGTTAACAATATTTAACTCTATCTCACTCTATTAGAAACGACACCATTAATACAAATTCAACTTTAGTTACCCCCAAGATAAAACTCTTGATGTAGATGTTAACACTCTTGAACATAACCATATCATAGTAGTTGATTCCTACTAGATGAACGACATGTATAAGGTAACAAGTAGCATTTGCATCATAGGATTTATAAATACCATGCCACAAGCCCTTGCTAATTCTATTTAATACATCACCTAGGTTCAAACCCTAGCCATTCTTGACATTTTCTATTGCACATGACTAGTTCTTCCCATGATCTTAGCAAGCTTCTCATGTATATTGACTTGTGGTTTGCCAAGTTTAGAGGATAAATTTAAGTTCCTTATCATTCACATCCTTCATGAGGATTTAGTAGGGAATATTTGAATTTGACATAGCTAGGAGACCCACACCAATAAAAATAACAGCACTTCCAAGGCCACCATGACTTACCATTTTAGGTAGTCCAATAAGCCATTGGGGATGTAGTTGTATAATTTTTTAAGAAATAAATATCAATATAAGTGAGATAAAATAACTTATTTTCCTATTAAATTTAAGAAGGAGATCATGAAAAGTTAATTATTTTGAGATCATAATAGAGTATAGGGTCATTAGCACAACAAATTCCTAAACACTATAGATGAACAAAACCTGAATCAAACCTAATATGTAAAAATAGTAGGGTAGCTTTAGAATTTGATCATACACTCTCACAACTCAATAAAAATATCCATAAGGTATAGACATAAAAATTATCATCTAAAAAAAACCAATAAATACTTGATCTATATTGATCAATGCATTGAACTTGCTCAAATAGTTATACACAAAAGATAAAGTTTTAGTTCTAGAATTCTTACCCAAAATCTTGGTCTTTTGGAATTCAAATATGTGGAATTTCTTAACCAATTGTAGGTGGATAGGCTTACCTTTTCCACATGCGTACTGATCTAACATACACCCAATGGTGGAGTGTCTTTAAGAAGCCATGATAAAGGTTCTTTGCTACATAAGACCCCTTTTGGCAATGTTATTAAAATTTATTAACAAAATGTAAATCCAAAACCTGGGTCATAAATTAAAATTTACTTGAACTACTTGCAAATCCATAATCACACACAATTTTGACAATGATATTAAAGTATCCCATTGTATCATGATAAATTATCAAGAAGCAACAAACCTTTTAATAAATAAAATAATTATATCCAACCCTAGCATTTTATGCATCCTTTAGTTGTTAAAACATGTTGAATTCAAAGGTCATCTTTAACCATCTAGAAGTTGATGGAAAGTAATATAAATTCATCTCCTTGTTAACACATCTATATTAAATGCTTCTCAAAAACAATTATCAACTCTTTTAAAATCACACTGTTTAGTATGAAAAAATTAATATGATTGAAAGTTTAAAATTTTTAATTTTAATCACAAAGAAATATATAACACAAACATTCATCACCCACTTAAATTGCTAATATAATTGAAACACGATATTCCTCGCTAAATTATCTAGAATAATTGTTGGAACCCTATCTCAATGGTTATAAAATAGTTGTATTATGTTGTGATGCAAATAACCCTCAAGTAATGATTAAATAGAAGATTTATATTAACCACCCTTAATTGTAGTATACTTATTATTGTATTCCTTAATTTAAGAAATAAGCGGCTAAATTACCAAAAAAAATCTAATACTCTAATAAAGAAAACATGTTTAATTTTTTATTAAATGTACTCATATATAAATGTGGATGTGTGTAGTCAAAGGATTCTCAACCGTAATTATTGTGTTGTTATGCACATCTCAAGATAATGAATGATGATTAAAATGTGAGTATTGTTTGGAAAGGTGTGAAAAGAGTTTATTTTTTATTTTTTATTAGGGATAAACATCTATATACACATGTCATTTGTGAAAGTCCTTACTAAAAGTATGAATGACTAAATTAGAAGTATGGATGCCCTAACTAGCAATAAGAGGAAGAGTGAATCTATGAAAAACTCGGTCAGGTAGCAAATTCTTCACCATAAGTGATTATCAAGGATGAGATGATTGAACATGATATAATGGTTCTTAAAACTAGAGGATTAATATGTAAGTTTCATAAATAGAGGCTAGGTTTTTATGAGATTCAAAATTGGATCAAGTGGAAGTGGGGATTGAATTCAAATTACTCCATGACTTTTCTTCCAAAAGGATTTTTCCTCATTATTTTATCTAATTCAAAAATAAGGGATAAAATAATGGATGAAGGTCTCGTGGTTTAGGGGTAAAGATGCATTATATTTAAGATCTTGGAGTGAGAATTTTTCTATGGACACAAAAACTATTAAAAGGCTTTCGGTATGGATTAGGATTTTTGGACTTTCTTATTAACTCATCAATAAAGAGATATTGAATACTATTGGTAATACTCTAGGTGAATTCATCTAGAGGGAACAACTATTAAGGAGAGAAGGCATGTTGTATACACTCGAACATGTGTTGCCATGGATATTTTTAAACCTTTACCACAGTCAATTAAGATTAAATCTGAATCAAGAGAATGAGATCAACAAGTGGATTACGAAAATATTATATTTTTATGTCGCAAATGTCATGAAACTAGGCACATGGCAAGAGATTGCAAAGTGAAAATGGAGGAAGAGATGGAATTTTTTGGGCATGAGGGTAGCTTTAGTTTGAAACAAGGAGACCATATCACATGAGAAGCTAGGTTAAATCAAGGATTTTCCACTGCTAAGAAAGTGGTTAGAAAATCCCTCTACATCATCAGATGGATAGGACCATTATAGTACACTAAAATTATCCATTAGAAGAAAAAAATGATAAAGGATATGAAGAAGTACAATGCGCAAGTTCAAATACGAAGTACATTTCAAAAAAACAAATATCGAGTATAGAGTGTATTCCTTGCACTTTAGGATTTCAAGAGTAGTATAGTAAAGAAAATATTATGGAGGATATCCAAGAAAATTTAGGGCTTTCAAGACAACATAAGAAAGTGATGACTATGGAGGATCATCCATGCACTTTAGAGTTTTCAAGGCAACATAAAGAAGAAAATGTTGATGAGGCTATTATTTGCACTTTCGATGTTTTAGGGCAACATAAATCTTTAGAAGATAAACGTTATTTTGAACAATATGAAAAATTAGAAGATATTAATGAATATGAGAGTGTTGGCAGGAATGGAAGGAGAGGAAGGTCATAAAAACAAGAACAAAGAGAAAAAGAAACTCAAAATGATACTGATCTAGGAAGCCAAATAAAAATATCGTAAGTGTTAACAAAAAGTGGGGCTAAGCCCACTAATAAAAATAAAAAGTGTTGATGATGAAAATGATATCATGGAATATTAGGGGTATGAATAAAACCCTTGAAATAGAGTTATTAAGGAATTAATATATTTTTATAACCTTGAGTTTATTTTAATACAAGAAACAAAACTAGGGTTATGCATAGCGGCGAATCATCATTAATTCATGAAAATTAGGATTTTCAAAATTTGAAATTGGCTAATCTTAGGATCTTTCATTGGGGCCTATTCACCCAAAATTTCTGGGGTGCAAATTTTTTGGGGTCGGCTCGCCCGATCATGATAATAATTTTTTTGTTTTTATTTTAATTCGTCAACCACTTTCACCTAAATCCATAGACCTTTCACCTTAAAATTATAAATAATTTTATTTTTCTACCAAATTCACCTCTTATACCACTAGTATATATACCTAACATGACAACGATACTCATAAACCTGAAAAATGATCCGTAACACCAAAAACTCTTCAACAACGAAAAAAGATCTAAAGAAACAAAAAAACACCTCTAACTGCAAAAAAAAAATTGAAATATCAAAAAATGACCTGTGGTGCATACCTGTAGTAGTTGGTGCCTACCCGTAGTAGAGAAAAGTTAGGTAGTTAACATCCATGTTCCATAGCAATTTTAGTTTGTATTCACCTAATGTAGAGTGCTTGAATTGAAATCTTATAGTTTCTAGGCAACACTGAAGGAGCCGATTGTCTCTCGGGCTATTGAATCCATGATACATTAATAGCTTGTAGAGACTACTAATGCCATCACCATACATTGGTAGTACTTGTAGGTTACCCATATTTTGTGGTGTCGATAGCCTATAGAGAGTACTAGCACTACTATCATTCACCGGTAGCCTCTAAAGGCTATCGATGACATGATGCATCAGTAGCCTATAAAGGCTACCAATGCTATGATGCATCGATAGCTTACATGGACTACCGATGCCATGATACTTTGGTAGTATTTGCAAGCTACCCGCGTATTATGGTATCGGTAACTTGCAAAGACTACTAGCGTGTCATGGCATCGATAGTCTCTATAGGCTATTAGCGTATCATGGCATCGATAGCATTTAAAAGCTACCGATGCATGATTATGGTATTGGTACTCTCTATAGGCTCCTGATGCCACAATACATTGATAACCTGCAAGTACTATTGATGCCATGCTAAGCCGATTTCTAATAAGGACTACTAGCATATGAATATATTATTTCATTCTCTTAGCACATTCACTGATACTATGAAGTAGCATTAAACAATAGATTTTTGGAATGCAAGGTGTAGAATGCAATGGAAGGTTGTGTGAGCCCTCATATCTCTTGATTTTTGGAATTAAGTAGCATATAGACTGTTACTAAACCACTTGTCTTCCTCAAACATCTTAGTTCTTTCCTAGTGTGATCTTTCATGTTGTGAATAATAAAATGCTACAATTAGTTGGAACTTGGGTTAAATCCAGTTGGTTGTAATAACATATGTACAATAAGGGAATTACATTATAATAAATTGTTCAATGATTATCAATTATAAGAGTTGTGTACAATACCCAAAGCTTAAAGTTCTTGGGGATTCATTTTCTAACATGAAACACATTTTCCTATACAGATACAATGACACCTACACCAAATCTAAGTAAGCAAGGCAAATATTCTGAAAGAAAAAGTATCCTAAAATACTTTAGCCAAATATCCAAATCCAAGGAGGCATCGACATTTGTACAACTTCAAGGTACATATCTATCTTCTATACAAAAGAGTAAATTTTTTATGTAATTTCAAAAAATGATGTAGAACCCCTTTGTATGCAGAATACCCAATTGACCCTAACATGCCTCCACTTGAAGATGTTCCCTAGGAAGAGATACCTCAACTTGATAATTTTATTAACAATGATATTCAACAACTTGAAGATAATCCTCAATATGGAACACCAACCGAGAAAGAAACAAATCATTCTAACCAAATACCAACTTCAGGAGAATCTTCTACTCAAAAATCTAAACGTAGAAAGTTAACTAGGTGGACTATTGGAAGGACATTTAAGCTTGAATGGTCATCCAAATATCCATTTATTGAGCCAGTGCAGCTAAAGAACAACAATGACATACCAACAGAATGTAGATGCATTATTTGTAGTTGGAAACTAGGGAAGGATCACAAAATGCAACTTAAGTTGGATACAATAAAAAATATTATGGGAAAGTTTATGTGATAGAAAAAGAAATTGATGGAAAAATTAAGAAAATAATTAGATGGAATAATGCATCTGAATGCATTCATGTTAGATATACAAAATACTATGGTAGAGAGATGAACCAACAAAAAATACTTGTTCAGAAAGGTGGAACAATTGCAACACAATTTGAAAAAATTCATAAAACAACTTTAGTGTCTAAAAGTTTACAGTTTGTTGTCGTATATACTATTATTAAGAAGGGAAGGCAAATATATGATTTTATTGACTATAAGCATCTATTTCAGCTTGCTGATGTACAAAACCTTTCCTATGCCCATTGGTCAGATTGAAGTGGTTGGGAAATAGCAAAATGTCTCTCTTTCGTTGAGAAAGATGACTTGAGAGAGAAAGTTAACAATGCAAAATTTATTTCACTTTCAATTGATGAAGTAATTGTTGTTGACAACACATCTTGGATTTGTATGCATGTTTAAACATTTAAGAATCATGTAAGGAGACCTTATTTGCTAGCATTACATAAAATGATGAAAAATTGTAATGCAAAAAATATTTACAATGTTGTCGTAACCAACTTAAATGAAATTGTAGGAATGGATTGTTGGCAATTTTGGGTACATTGGGTACATTGCATTTGCTCAAGTGTTGATGTTGTCATTGATGTCAAGAAACGGAAGGGTTCTTGTGAAAACCAAGGCAGACAAAATAAAAGGTTTTATTTAAAACCATGGACAATAGATTTGAAATGGGTTTTTCTTAAAACCCAAGTTGGCTCTTCGTTTCGTTGAAAAAGGTGCCCCGGTGATGAAGATATTTAATTTCAAATATTTAGTTTAAATTTTATTTAATTAAAATTTAAATTAATATTTTAAAATTAAGTTAAAATGTTTTCCGACATGTTTGGAAAAGCCGACGTGTTTCTAATGCATCTTAGTGCATATAAAGGTGGCTTTGGAATTCATTAAAGTATAGAGAATGGATTTCCATGCATCGTCTGCGCCTGCGAAGGAGAGCATGTTTTGTTGAGGGCCCACGCATTCGAAAACCACAAGGAGTTTCGATATTTACTCTCTGTGCAAAATATTCGGATACCCTGCGAGATGTAACGTGGAGAGAGAAAAAGACATGCTTCGAGATTGATTAATGAATTGAGCTTGTGATACATATGCCCTGCAATGCGGGAAATGAAACTCATATAAAATGAGAGTTTGTTTGAATAAATTCACTGTGGAGTATTCGCATGTTCCAGGCGTTGCGGTACTGAACGCGGGGTGCCATCGCCATGGGGTAAACGTCAGCGAGATCACGTAGAATGTTTTCCTGGGAAAGCGGTTACCGGTGGAGATCTATTTTTTTTTCGGGGCGTGCGCTGTGATAAACAAGTGAAAGGGACAACGAAGAATTCTGTGTGACTCACGACAGAGAACGAAAGCAAGAACTGGTGACTGCGTGTTCGAAGTAGATCGAAGCAGATCTAAGTGCAACTATAAAGGGTTTGGGTTAAGCATTGGTGTGAGAAAAAACTTAGAGCATGTGCACTAATGACTAGCTAACGAGGCATCCGATTATTCGTTGAAAGCATATGATCGACGAAGCACCGTGAATTGTCTACAACGTACAAGGCAGAATTAATGTGGAGGTACGCTTGTTTATAAGATATATTCGAGAGCAATAAAGTTTGATTGTTATGAGAGTTATAATGTCTTAAGGGACTTGTGTTGATTATATAAGTGCTTACGGTCTAAGAGTTTATAATTGATATTTATACATTTCTAAAAGAAGAATAATAAGGTATAACATAATTGAGTTGAGGCATATGTGAAATGTGATTTATTTTATTTTATGGTATAAGTGGTTTTGGGAGTTATAAGGTTATGCAATGTTGTGATTTATTTTATTTTATGGTACAAGTGGTTTTAGGAGAGATAAGGAAGTTGTGCAATTAAAGACCTTGGTGATGATTATTGAAAAGTGGATTAATGTTGATTATGTAGTGATCTACTAACCCTTGTGAAGATTGGCAAAAGAATTTTGTGATGGTGGCAGATTTCCAAAGGGGTTCCTTCACTTCAATAAGGTATGGGCACATTCTTCTTATGAGTATGATTGGTGTATGTTTTCCTGAAATAAGTTTGGAGTGAAAAGGTATTCAACAAGGTTTCCTTTGGTTGGGTATAAGTCCTAGTTTCTGGTTTGTTGAAGACTACTTATGCATTGTTATCATTGATGAGAGTTTTGGTGAATGCATATTTCTGGTTTGGGATAGTGGAAGCATTGTGCACTAGGGTTTATGGTTGTGAGTCTTGATACTTGCTTTGAGTTGGTGAAACCTTTGGATGGTTGTGTTGAGGTTGATGATTGAGTTGCTTCCATAGAAGTTGGTTGATCAAGTTATTGCCTTTACTTGATACATGATATTGGGCTTACTCCATTGAGTTGATTTGAACAAGTTATTCTCTGCATTTGGTGATATTGTGTGAGTGGCTGTTTTGTTCAAATATATTTGGAGGGAAAAGGATTTCTACTTGTTTCCTTTTCTTGTGATGATTGGTTGAATGCTTCAAGGTTAATGTTGAGTTGAATGATGTTGGTTAAACCTTGTCTATGAGCATTGTTGTTGAAGCCCAAATTGGTTGAGAAAATATAATGGTTTTGGAAAGAACATGAGTATCATTGTTATATGACATATTGCTTGGTTGGCAATTGTTGGGTTGTGTTTCATGTTCTTGAGAAAAGCATACTACATCTATCTTATTCTTTTGAGATTTGAGATTGAGTTGAGATTGATATTGGGAGTTAAGTATAGAACATATTGAGTCTCTAACAATTCTCTTTATGCTTCTATGAGGTTGATGAATCATATTGAGTCTCTAACAATTCTCTTTATGCTTCATTGAGGTGGATGAATCACATTGGGTCTCTAACCATTCTCTTTGTGGGTTCATGCCAAGCAAGTGTTCTTGATAAACTTGTGAGTAGGTGTTGGACAGGTTCCTGTGGGGACTTGTGAGTAGATTTCGATAGGTCTTAGCAGAGGACTTGTGAAGCTGAGGTTGATAGTTCTATCAGAGAACTTGAGGACAGAGGTGCATTGGTTCTATGAGAAGAACCTGAGGACAGATTTGTGCCAGACCGAAGGACTATGTTTGGTGCTGATCAAAGATAGAGGACGAGGACATTTGTGCTAGATCGAAGGACTGTGTTTAGTGCAAATTCGAGGACCAGCTTTGAGGTGATAGAGTTGAGGATAGAGGTCTCCAGCTAGAGCAGGGAAGACAGGTGTCTTCTATGGATAGAGTTCCATTTGCTAAGGGCAGCGGAGACAGAGGTCTTCTAGAGGATCACCAACCAGAGTAGAGGTAGGGGAAAGTATCTCCTTTGAGCAGAGGCTCATAAATTTAGATTGGGGGAAGGTTTCTCCTTTGAGCCAAGGCTCATAAACATTGTAATTGGGAAGGTTTCCCAAAGAACTTTGAGAAAAATTTAGAGAAATTTTTTGAGGATGAACCATGTAAATTGTTGTGTCACTTTGTGGATGGTTTTGTACATTGCTTTGATATTGCTTTGGATATATTGCTTTACTGTTTTGAAGTATAAAGGAAAAAGTAAAAAGAGGTCTTATACTGTTCACCCCCCTCTCAGTATAAGCTTGTGTTCTTCATGGATGATACAACAATAGCTAATAAATTAATATGTGTTGGAGTTGATGGTGATGCTAAAATGCAAGGTCACAGGATTGGGCTTTGTGTTCAACTACATATAACAATTACCTCGTATTTGATCTCCATTCATTGCATGACTCACAAAATGAATATTGCATACAAAATTGTGATCACATTTGAAAATGTTGCTAGAGTTGAAGAACTCGTTCGTGAAATACATGCTTATTTTTCATACAATCTGAAAAGGTTTACAAAGTTTCAAATGTTTGCACTTGGAATTACTAAAGGTAAAAAGTTGTTAAAATATGTAGATACTAGATTGATTTCACTTTTCCAACCCGCATGTAAATTTTTCAAAGAATATCAATACTTAGTAGGTTTTATGAATGATAATAGAAGGGCAGTTGATTAGGCAAAATATTTTATGTACCGAGTGACAGACTTGGAGACACTACTCACTTTATGTGGTATTCTTCCAATGTTGCAAGAAATGAATACTTTGACAAAACTTGCCCAAGAAAGATCAATTTATATTATTGATTTCATTCGTATTATAAAACAAATATGTATGTGTATTGATAATTTATACTTGTCCATCGAAAGTTATATGGATTCTTCTTTTGATGATTGGAGAACTCTTACGAACGTCAATGATTCAAAAAGTTTTTTGAAGTTCAACATCAATGATCATATTTCCATTCAAGTGAATGGAAGAGAGATACCATTATATTATTTTAAAAAAATGAATGAGAATATTTACAAATGATCTTGAACAACTGCCCACAACACAGCAAATTTGATGTAGTTTTACAAGATACAAGGATTAAAATGAGAAAATAGTAGAAAAATTGACAAAATAAATAAGAGACCGTTTTCAAAGAGATGAATTGCTTGAGGTCATGGATGTAGTTAACCCCATATTTTAGGATCCATGTATTGATCAAAATATTACAAATAAATTTTTCATTAAATATATGCATACCATTATTACACATTTTTTAAAACATGTGGAAGTTAATGGTATAAAGATCAATGGTATTCTCAATAAAGAACATTTGACAAATCAATCAACTCATTTCAGATTAAAAATGGTTGATCAAATTTCTCATTTTATTAATACGTATGAAGCAGGTTCAATTACACGTTTGTGGAAACAATTGTATCCCAATAGTGTTTTGCAGTAAACCATGAGTAAATATTTCTGCTTATATGAATTGTGTCAAACAATGATTATAGGATCCGTAGAAGATGAAAGGGCATTTAGTGCATGTTATTTTGTGAAATCTAAAGTTCGTAACAAGATGGATAAAAATTTAGAACATTGTTTACGAATATATGTGTCAACATATGAAGTGGATAATTTTCCTTACGAAAGAGTGTTGGCATACTAGAAATCTCTTGTAGACATAAGAGGTATCACAAATATCCAAGATGACGAGGACAATGATAACCACTTTGAATAGAGTGTAGAGCCATAACATTCAATTTTGTATACTATTGATTTTGGACGGATTGAGAAGCATTTGTTTCAGCTTCCACCATTTTCATTCATGATTGTCCATACTTATTTTGGCAGTAATTATTTTGTATGGAATATTGATTTTATCAAAAAAACGATGGTGATTTTTAACGAAATATTGATTTTTATATTGTATATTATTGTCTTCTTTGTAAAATGATGTAACTTATATCATAGCCTTCATATATAAATTTTTGATTACATTTGATAGACTTTTATTTCCATGATTGAGCATTGTAAATAACGTTAAAATTATTTTATGATTAAATTACAATGCAAGTTTGAGTAGAAAGAAATAAATCATTCGACATTACTTTAGAAAATATCAATAAATAGAATAGGAAGCAAGTTTGATTGATTATATAAATCATTCAACATTGATTTAGATAATACCGATCATTCAACATTACATTAAAACAAAAAAGATCATCATATTTGCAAAAGCATTTTCATTAATAGAAATAATGTCTCATTACATAATTCTTAAAAAACTAGTGAACTATAAAACATGGCCCGAACTAGTTGTTGTCTCTAATGGATGTTGAGGATATGAAACAAATATCTATAAAGGAGGATCGTATATCATTAATGGATCCAAGCTCTAATATGACTCATCAAACTGCTACATAGTAGTTGTTATTATTGTACCAAATATGATCAAGCTCTCCCCCGTTTCCTCCAAGATCTGTATCAATGCCCTTTCATCCTTAGTAGGGCCTTCTTTACATATTGAGGCCAATTATTTTTCTTTGAGCTTTAGCAAAATTTGTGGATTCACTTTATGTTCTACAATAATATTCCCAAAAGCATTATTATTTGCAATAACTTGGGCTAATCTCTCTTTTAGATTCACGATAATAAGTAGATTCTTCGCCATGCCAAAAACACATTCAAATTTTCCACTTGATTCTTCAGATTCTCTAAATCTGACTACAAAACAAAAAAGTAAAAATTATTAGTTTCAAATATTATTACAAATAAATCAAATGATAAACAATAATTGCTATAACTTACCTTTGCTCTTACTTTTGCTACCTCTGCAACTTGAACCTTTTTCTTATCTTTAGCCCATTGATTGTAATAGACCTGGGCTTTAACTTTTAGATTCTCTAATAAATTCAAAATAATATCTAAAATTTCATCATCATATAAATTTATGGCCTTCACATTGCCATATTTAGCTTGATTTAACAAAGCATTAAGCTTTTCTAGTTCATGTTCAACCGAAGAAAATAAATTCTCTTTTATCAAAATTTTTGTATCGCACACTTATTTCTTCAAGTAGAATTTTTATGCAATACTTCCAGTCTCTCAATTCAAACAAATCAACAGGGAACAAGTCTTTAATGGTTACCTTTGTACTATTAAACAAAATAATATTTGATGAAAAACCTAACTTTTCATCATCAAAAAGAGGAACAACACCACTGGTATGATGAGGGGAGCTCCCACTAGTTGTTGGTACCTCTACAACCTGTGTTTGTTATTGTGGTCTTTGCAGCATGTTAGTAGCTTTGAAATGTTGTGGAATGCTACCTTGAAAAATATAGAGGTGGTTCCTCCATATCTGTAAAACCACGTATATTTGAAATATTCCCCAGAGAAATATCACGAAGGCCTGAAGAGTCAGGGTTTGCGTTATTCCTCAACTCCTTGTAGCAAATAATTATTTTCAACCATATGCTAACCCCTTATCTTTGGTGAGAATGGTGGAGGCGGTGGGGATGTCATTTTATTTCTGTTATGAGGTGCTCAAACCAATGCCCTTAAAAAAAATAGTAAATATGTTTATAAATGCAAAGAAAAAATTTAAAAATCTAACTAGTTGCACATATTAGATGTTGATCCTGACTTTATCGAATTGGTGTTTTTTTGCCCTAAAAATAAAATGTAAAATAATAAATAAAATGAAATGAAAATTACCTAAAACTTTTAAATCAAATTACCTAAAACTTTTGAATTTCACTTAAAGTTATGAAAGAGAAACATTACCTCTTGTGGGGTCCTCTTGAGAAACTTCTCCAAGATCTATCTGTACTCTTCATGCAACTCTTGATGTAGTTGTATGAGGAACAAACAATGCAGTTGGATGAGAAGAAGACGATGTGGTTGGATGAGGAGTAGGAGATGCATGTGAACAAATAACATGATATGCAACCACAAAGGTCTTCAAACGTTTAGACCTTTGAAAATGTAGGGGTTGTTTTTATTTCGATGGATCTTCAAAATCTAATGTTGCCTATAGAAGCATTCCCATAATTGCGATATCTCTTTTAAATGAAGCTGAAGAAGTTTTTTCTTGCATTCACATATAAGTCAAAATTTAATTTTAGTAAAAAAATATTTTTTAAAACAATAAAAATAACTTTTAATGAAAATTGTAATCTACCTGCAACTCTTCATCTGTCAAGCCAAGTGACCTTAGTTTTGGGTGGAGAGTGGTTGAAATCAAGGAATTCTAAACATTAAAAAAATATTCATAGTAAAATGCAAGAAGAAAATTGGTGGTACAAAGAGTACCACCAATGTTTTACTTAGCAATATTTAGTTTAGATTTGATTTTATTCGAAAGGTATGTGCATCAATCAAACTTTTCAAAATCGAGGCAGCAAATCAAGTACCCTAATACCCACAATGGAATATCTATTGACCTTACTTGAAAAATAATGAGGGCTTGGAAGAACTCAATCATTGCCCAAAGGAACTTGTTGACATGTGTCAAGGTAAGATCCCTCCTGGATGGAATATTGTGTATTGTGTGTTTGCCTTATTTATTCATCTTTATTCTATTTGATTGCTTATATAATTTACGATTATCGGGGAATACTTTCTCTTCATTTGGTATATCCAAAATTCTACCACTTGTTGAGTACTTTTCATGTTTTTTAGTCATAAGGGGGGGGAGAAATGATGTTCTTCGAATGGGTTTTTTTTGGGTTATTTTTGAACCCATGGTATTGCACCCATGGTTTTGTAAAATCTGTGCATGTGCCTTTGTTATTTATATTGCACTTGCATTAGGATTTGTTGAGTACTACATTATTAAATTGTATATGGTTGAGTTTATTTAATACTTTTCATGTTTTTATAGTTATAAAGCATAAAAAGTATCCAACACATATCCAATAACTTTATCTCCATAATATAGACATAGTAATGTGACTCTTCAATACTTGTCTATTGCACTCCTCACATATCCAAGAGATGTAAACCTTTCCTATTCTTGACCATTGGCTTCTCATCTTGCCACTTATATACAAGACTCTTTACTCTTTTCTTGCATGCATACTTTAACTCTATGACACTTGCACACTTCTACACAACTCTTACTCTCCTACATGCACTCCTAATACAAGACACTTGTGCACATACTCATATTACATATTTGCACACTTATATACATGATACTTGTGCACATTCAATACACACTTGCACTCTTACTTACATGACACTTGTGCATATCCTACACATAGACACTTACATAAAAGGGAAATATAAATCACTCATCTAAACTATAGACACAAACCTTAATCTATTATATATTTATATTTGTACCATAAAGGTACCATGGGGGTACATTAGCATGTACCAAATAATGTAATATTCTCCAACACTCCCTTGTATTACATTATTTGGTTATTGAATAATTTAGTCTTCAATATTTGTCTTTGATCTTCAATTTGCTTCCCTCAGACTTTCGTCTGAGTCTTTAGTATACAATCTTGCTTGAGATCCTTCAAGTTCTTGTTCTAACACTTGCTTTTGATTTGTATCTCTTTTAGCTTTCTTCCTCTTTACTTTCTTGATCTTCTTCTTTTGTTTCTTTATTCTATTCTTTTCAATCCTGGTCTTGATCTTGCCTTGTCGTCTTTCTAAAAAAATTTCTCTTGTATTATTTTATAGAACATTTGCAACATTAATATCATAAAAATATTTGAAGAATGAATATCTTCATTGACCAAGAGTTTTACTGTAAGAGTTTTGAATTCATTTCCTTCTGATGTTTCTTCTAAATATTGAATTTCATGAATTTCTTGAACTAAGTTTCCTTTTTTATTTTCTTCTCTAAATTGTAGCTGATGTTGTTACTGATGACCATATTGATACTGAGGTTGATATTAACATTGTTGGTATTAAGGTTAAAACTGTTGTCATTATGGATTATATCGATACCGAGGTTGATATTGTCTTTGCTGAACTATTTTATTCATTTGAATTCCTTGATTTATATTCATCGAATTTCCTTGATTTCGATTTCCTTGATTATATCTACAAAAAATTGTACTATGATACTTTCCCTTACATATATGACAAAATCTTGAATTCTATTTAGATCTATACTAGGATGTTGTAGCAATATTACTTGGTATATTTTATTTAGATACCAAGGAATTATTAGTCATTGCATCCTTGACTAAATTCTCTACTTCTCCTTACTCAGAACTTGTAAATAAGTAACTAAATGTTTATAACTTTTTGAAAGTGCCCTTAGTGTAACTTGAACAAGAAATGCATCTTCTATTTTTTCTCCAAGAGTTAATCATTTATCTTTAAATCTACTACTTTTCAAAGAAAGAGTTCTATACTTTCTCTACTATTAGCCCTTAAGGAATATAATTGAGATTGTAAATTCAGAATTGTCACCTTGTTTTTCCCTTCAAGTATTTTACATAATGTATTCTATGCATCTGTATAAGTTTTTACTCTGCTTAAGTATGGTTGTATTTCATCAATTATTCTAGCTGTAATTAACATGAGTGCCTTTGCATCACTTTCTTAAAATTTTTGTATTTCTCTTTCATCCTCACTAGATTTTTTCTTTGTTCCATTTACTATATCCCATAGTTTTTCTACAATAATAATTGATTTCATTTTGTTCTTCCATGATGCAAAATTTGGTCCTTTCAAAAGTTGAGATTCAGAAAGGAAAATTTTATTATTTGACATAATGGAACTCATTCAAATTTAAATTTTTGAAATCCTTTGAAGTAGTAAACCTTATATCTCCCAAGTTAAAATAACTCAAATAAGAAATTTATAAATTCTAAATTTTCTAAACCTTTGATGTAGTAATCCTTTTAACTCCCTATTAAATTTACAAAATTTTAAATTTCAAAGATTTTAAAAAATTTCAAATCTTAAAAAACTTCAAATAACTTCAAACTAAATTTCTTCAAATTTTAAAAATCTTCAAAAACTAAATCTTAAATCCTTTTAATTCCTCAAATCTTTAAAAATAAATCTTCAAACTTTTAAAATCTAAAACACTCAAAACTTAAAATCTTCAAAGCTTAAAATAACTATTATATTTTCAAACCTTATAAAAAATTAAATCCAAGTAGTAATCCTTATCACTCTATAACTAAAATATAAATTCAAATTTTCAAAAAGTAACTTTTGAAAACTTAATCAAGGTGCATAAACAAATTTCAATAACTTTTAAAGTGGAAAACCATATAACTTCTAATGTTTTTCAAAGCAAATTAAATTTGTTTTCCCTCTAAAGAGTTAATAATACACCAAATATAGAATGTAACGTATAAATGTTACATGTTATGACCGATAGATTAATATTTTATATTAATGCTATGGTATATCAAATGTTGGTCAATGACTCCTTATTTCTCCAGCACTCATCTTTCCTAATGCTTGGAATTCCTTGTTCTCTCTACTATGAGAAAATATTTTGCATTCTATTTTTGCTCTCAGGTGCTTTCCAGGTGACTATGGTAGCATGCTCGAATGCTGCTCTTGTGCTCATATCTAGTGGTAATGATAGCACATCTGAGTGCTACTATAGTGTTTGTTTTAGATTGCAATAGTAGCATGTTCAAGTACTTTGATGGTAGCACACCCAAGTCTTGTCCTGGTGATCATCTATGGTGGATGATATTCTGAATAACGTCTTGCTTGTTAAATATAATTGCATGTTATGCTCTACTTAGTGCACTAATACATGTCCGATTCACTTTGTAAATTATGCTTAAAAATGTGTTTGAATTGATTCAATTTCTATGAATGCTAGTGCTTCTATTTGCATCAGTTTATTTTGATTTTATATGAATCCTAGTGCTTTGTTAGCACTTGTCTAATCTCCCTTGAATTCAAGGATATCATAAGTAAAACATCAATTCTAGTCACTTTGATAAGGATTCAACAATTGGTACACAAGGAGTCATTACAATAATATGAATAGGATGTAGAATTTAAAGAAGTTTATCAATACTTCAAACACTACAATGCAAGTAAGCAAGAGAAATGAATTTATTTCCATTTAGAGTAAGGGATGCTTTGCAAATTATATGGGATTTTCATTCCTAATGATCCCTTTAGGTTACAATTAAATAGATAAATATATACTTCTTTGATTTCTAGTTACTTTGGTATATAAAAAACAATTGTAAATCTCCAAAGATATACATATTTGCCTAAGATAGTTAAGGATGTTAAAATAATATTAGTGGATGTTTGTTGTGTTTAACCATCAATTGAAGCAATCAAAAGTTGGGGTTGAACATACCTTTGTTAGTGCCAATAAGGCCATGGGAAAGTCAATTTAACAATATGTATATACTTATTCCATGTGACAAAGCATATTGGACCAAGAAGCAACTCATAAGTTCTTTTATCAAGTATGGATCCATTTTGTGCTACCAAAATCCATTGTCTTAGATATATGTGCAATGTTTTTAGGATGTTTTTGGACATCCTTATGGGAAAACATGGATACAAACCTTAAAAGTTCTACTAATTTTAATCCATGAACTAGTGGATAAATTGTAGTAAACTAAACTTCAGTCCATTTTTTAGGAGGATAAAATAAGATAAATCCAAATATTTGGTAGGAAATTTTGACTTACATTCAATATACCTACAACAAGGCATTTATATTTCTACAAAATGCCACCATTTGAAGCATATTATGTGTATTTTTCATGTTCTACATTTGATTCAATTATTGAGTATGAAAGTGGAGAAGGGGGAGATACAGTTAAGGAAGTGAGTAATGCTAGTAATTTATTGGATAAAATTAGATTAGTACATCAACAAGGGAAAGGGAATTTAGAACAATCACAAAAAAGATACAAATCTTGGCATAACAAGCATAAGCAAGACCATAGTTTTTAGAAAGAGGATGTGGTGTGGTTGTATCTTAGTAAAAAAGATTATAGAGTGAAGGAAAAATATAAATACATTAGGTATGGGCCATTTTATTTTTTATATCAAGTTGGTAACAACACATTCAATTAGACTTGCCTCCCTACATATAAATGTAATACATTAATGTAGAGAACTTGAAGATGCATAGATCATCTAAATACATAAAAATAGTGTAGAAGACTTAAATATAACATCACAAAGATACAATGAAACATTAAATTCATGTATTAAACTAAGGTAAGGGAGCTATATATAATGAGAAGATCATAAAAATAGTGAGCAATCACTGAAGTTTCCCATATTGATATTTGATGTAAACATCATGTTTGGAATCACAGTGTTAAAACCCACAACTAAGAAAAAAGAATGAATATTCTCATACCAAGCATGAGGGGCCTACTTGAGTACATACAATAATCTAATTATCCAATAAACTAGGGGAGTGGGGCCCTCAAGCTCAAAACTATGTGGTTTCTACATGTAGATATCCTATTGAAGATATCCATGTAGGAAGGCACTCTTCACATCCATATGATGTACCTTCCATCCAAATAAGGCTAATGTAGATAATATCATCCTAACAAAATCCATCATAGGAACTAGAGCAAATATATTAAAATAATAAAATCCATATTGTTGACATAATCCCTTAGCAACAAGGCATGCCTTGTGCTTCTCTACCTAACCATTTGAAAGTGTACTTAGTCTTGTAGATCCATTGACATCCAACCATAACATTCCTTTAAAGAAGACAAATAAGATCTCATATCCTATTCTTAATCAAAGCCTTATACTTCATTAGCATAGCATCTTTCCACTTTGGTCATCCATTTACCTATGAATATGTAAAAGATCCCCAAAATGACCAGCCTTCAAGAAAAATACTCAAGAAGGAGCCTTTTGATATCATTATAGAGAAAAAATAGGTTGAGCATACTTTAAAAGTATATTAAACCACAACATTAGAAGCCAAACCTAAATAATATAAATAAAAATAACCACTCATCCAATCATGTAAAGTTGAAGCACTCTAAACTATTGTGTCAAGGTCAATGTATCCTAAATCTAGAAAAGGTGTTCTAGGTGGTGTTGCCCATGAGGGGGTCAAATATATAGACAATGGACTGTAACTTGAAGATGAAAATGATGATTTAATTTGAAAATAACCTATCAAAACCTATAAATAAGTAGTTGAAGTCAAATAAAGGCTTAGGTGGTGGATTGGAAGAAGCACCTAGAAGAACCTCATAAAAAATGGTATCTCGATGAATCAAAATATACTACCTCTAAGGGTCATAAAGGTGGTATAAATTTGAGGTATATGAATATCCCACAAAAATACATCTATGAGTCTTCATTACCTCCTTCCAAATATATTTGGATATGTGACCCCATGTTGAAGACCCGAAGATACAAAATCAAGATACATTAGGATTATTACCTATTAACCTCTCAAGTGGTGTCATGCCTTGAACAACTCTAATGAGAATTTTGTTTGATTACGTATGTTGCACAAGTGATGACCTCGAATTTATGCTCCACCCCCTTAGAATGAATCATACATTATGCCATATACATGATTACCTTGTTTTTCCTCAACTATTTCATTTTACTTAGGAGTATAGTGAACAATAATCTACTATGCTATACAATGAAGAGTAAAAAACATGAAAGGAATTGCTTATGTAGTAACCTTCCCCATATGATCTCAAACACTTGATTTTCCTATCAAAATAATTTTCTTCGATAGCTTTCAAATCCTTGAAGCTCCCAAAAACCTCATTCTTAGTGTGAATATTATAAAACGACATATATTTATGGAAGTCATTAATACAAATATGGAATTAACTATTTTTAAAAAGATATGGTGTACCCCTAGATCCAAAAATATCATTATGTATAATATCAAAAGGGTGAGTGGTTTATCTTGTTATCCCTCTCAAAAAAATATCCTTATGATTTTTCCCAAGAATACATCCCTTGAAAATACCACTTGGAGGGAAAATGTGCAAAAGTCCAATGACCATCTAATGAAATCTCATGTATCTCAAGGATCCATATCTGAAATACCCAAGCCTATGGTGCCAACTCTGACTCTCATCATCTACATGTGTGACCATTACCATAAAATCGTTCTTCTTAGGAGATGAAACGCAAGGAGTCAGTCTTTTTTCCAACTTATACATTTGGTCTGATTCATGATAATAACTAGAAATAATGATTTAAAGTCCATTGTCTACATCACTAAATACCGAATAATTGGGATATAATTATACTTTATTATTTGTATGAGTAATGCAATAAATAGATAAGAGATTAGGGTTAACATTAGGAACATAAAGTACCTCATCAAAAGAAGAAGATCCAATGCTAACTTCTCCACTTCTAGAAACCCCCACAAATTCAATTTGTTGTATCCTTGTAGGAGATGTTTATGTTTTGTCACGTGCCTTATTCTCCCTAAATTTGCAATCCACTCATTAGAAGAAGTGGATGCCCAATATGCTAAATGAAAAGCTACATGTGTTTCTAATATTTTTTAATCATAGTTGTCTTCACCCATTGCATAGATGAGAGCAACATAAGCAAACCATTATTACTTCTTCAAGCTTTGTAATGTGAATTCAATAAAATTTTACTTTATGCTCTTACTTATAGCAATACTCACATGTTGGATTTTTGAAGGATTTCTTGGAATTTATTATTATTTTGATTTGGATTCTTGTCATTTTGATATTTTGTAATCATTTCCTTTGGATAAGCCTAACTAATGATAGAACTACCCTTACACCTTTGTCTTCTAACATAATAATGTAGAAAGTACTTGAATACCTCATCAATTGGTGGTGTATAATAATGAGGAAAGTAGAATTAAAGCATATCAAACACAATAGTATCTATCTCATAAGTCTCTAAAATATTGTTGAAGACTATTTTGAGTAGTTTAATGTTCCTCTCCTTATCCATAGCTTCATGAGATTCTTTTATTACCTTTGGTTTTCCTCTTGTAGTCTAGGTATCTTCTTGCAATTTTTTTAAATGACTAATGTACTCATAATAGTATTAAAATATTATATAGTCAAAGTGGCAAGCTTAGCCTCCAATATACTAATTTGTGTATAATAAATGCAATCACACAATACTTGAAATTTATCAAGCAAGTCCTTGGGATCCAAGGTGTTGCTAACATGGGTGTCATAGATCTTGTCAACATGAAGAGCTATATGTAGACACTAAAATCTGGTCAATCCGATTGTGCTACCATAAACAGTGGCTTCACGACACACTAGAGCCCCTAGGGCAGCCCTCAGGAGGCATACAGTGGTTATAACCACTTGGCACAGGGTTTTGAAAGGTTCTAGGCCACTTTTAGCACCTTTTGGACACCCTGCTACTATTCATTCCACCATGGGATGAATACATAACCTATTTGTCCCATCTTGGGGTGAATAGCAGCATTCGTTCCAGGGTGGAGCGAATAGCAGGTTTGACTAGAAAAAAGTCAAATATGTACAAATGGTGACTGCCAACGGTTACTTTTTTGGTTTCTAACGGTAAGAAATTTAGTGCACACATCATATTAATGCTCCAGCCCATGAGGGAGGCCAAATTGGGAGATTCTCTTCTCCCTCTAGTGCATGTCACCCTGATGGCCAAGTGGCGCCCCTTACCTTGCATGCCCTCGCATGCCTTTTGACCCATGAAGTATCATTGGGATATAAAGTGGATACATTTTCCACACAAAAGGAGAGGATATTTTGAGGACAAATAAATAGAGTGCTACCAATATTTCCTTCCACCCTTTTGCACCCATGTTTTTTCTTGGAATCTCTTCCTAGCGAAGGAGGTTTGTGAGTGAGTTAGGAGGCGTAATATGTTACAAGATTGAACAAATTGAGTGAATTCCCTCACCAATTTGATGACGACACATCCTATAGGATTTTGCACCATTCTCAAGTGGAATTAGAGGTAAAATTTAGGCAGATTCTATGGGCGTCCCACCCCTAGGCGCCCCCCAATATGTGATAGTCCTATTCGTCCCACCCTATGATGAATAGATATCTGTACATGATTTCTTGACTATTTTTAATTATATATTTTACACATGCTTATATTATGATGCAGTTCAAATTTTATGTCATTCTAAGCTATATTGGTTGAGATATTGCATTTTTAGTGTTTTGTAGGGTCTCTTGCAGGTATCCGGTGGTCATCTGAGAGAACACCCAAAATGTAATCGATATCACAAATATAATAAAATGGGTTTTCTTAGAATATTATTTCATATATTTTTTACAATTTTCATGCATTTTGGATATGCGTAGGGTCATAATTTGCTTACTTTGAGTTTTGCAGGTTGCGAATAGTCATTCGAGTTTCAAAGCCCCATCGAATGCAATTTTGATGTCATTTCTGATGATATCTTCCAAAAAACTTCCCTTTTACATTCCTATTAAATTTCATGCTATTTGGAGTTTATTTGATATGTTTTTATCATTATTAGTCGTTTTACCCCTGTGGGGATTGCATGCTTTGTATCATACGCACTCGCTATTTGATAATTTTGGTTTCCTTGAGTGTATATGCAGGTCATTACAGTGCATTTGGAGACAACTTAAGACATCATAGATCAAAGACACAAGTGGTGGTAACCTTGGACTACCCACCTCGATTGTGGGTACGAGGAAAGACATTGGATGTGCACCTGAATTCCTTGAGATATTTGACCCTTGGGCACCCAAGTTGTAAAAATTTGTATCACCCATTTTGAGCCCTCAAGGGGATGCATTGTAACCTAGAATATTGATCATTTCAATTAATAAGATATTTATTTGTTTTGCTTTACTTCTTGTTATTTGTCATCTTTCTATTTTACTTGTATGCTTTTGTTTGGCCCTCATTAGCGATAAGGCATACATACACGCATTGTATATTAATTTGGTGAACCATTTTTTCCTACTTCAGTGGTGATCATGGTGGGACCTAGTCCCTTTTACTTTAGGTGAGTTTTAGATCTAATTTTTTTCTTTTTATGTTGCAGGTGCTATTCGTTCTGGCCTGAAACAAACCCTGACCTGCTATTTGTGCCACCCTGGGATGAGCATGAGTTTGTCCCACCCTGGAACGAATAAATATCTACTATTCGTCACACCCTGGAGTGAATAGAAAATAGAGAGCTTTCGGAGCATAATT
This sequence comes from Wollemia nobilis, assembly GCA_028583015.1. NCBI lineage: Eukaryota > Viridiplantae > Streptophyta > Pinopsida > Araucariales > Araucariaceae > Wollemia > Wollemia nobilis. The sequence continues at coordinate 2,769,340 of JAQPPZ010016703.1, read as the reverse complement.
CCAGAAATAGGAAGTTTTGGCAATGATGAAGTAGGTCCCTAAATATTTCATCTCTATTTTGCATTTAAAGAAACTATTTATTTTTCAGATTATTCGATTTTTCTTGCATATTTGTTTGTTTAGAAAGGCCAAAAGTTAGTTTCCTTTTCTTAGACGCAAAGTAACAAAAATACATAAGAGCAAAAAATCAAAACAGATTCAGAGTAGGAATGCATCTCTATGGATTGTGTGCTTGTAGCCTACCCAATGGGTAGGCTAACATTTAGGGTTTTGCATTTCTAGATGCATTTGTGAGTTCCTTTTTATACTAACCTTTTTGAGAGTAAAATGCACCTTACGCATGCATTTAGTGAATTATCATTGAATGCTTCTTTGCTTGCTTTCTTTAAAGTTAAATGGAACCCCACACATCACATTTCATTTTAACATCGGCAACATTGGGCTCTCACATCCAACCCGTCGATCGAGACCAACAGTGGATGTCATTACCACTTGATTGGCTCATGTGAAAGAGTATCATCGAGACCCATCTGTGTCTAAGGTCGACCCAAGATTTGTCCTAATTGTGCAAAATAGCACACATTCCTCTTCGGAGGGGTGTATCACTGCGCATGAGGTGCTGGGTGAGGGTTGGTAGTACCTATGCTACCTTGTTAGATATGGATTTCATCACTATATTTTGCTTGTGTGAGTATATAGGTGAAATCCTTTAAAAATTTGAGTGCATCATCCAACAATATTTCAAATACGTGACACAAGGCCATTCTTTACAAGCAACACATTTGAGACACAAAATAGTTTAGGGATTCACATCTAAAACTTAAACGAGATAATCATCTATCTTATTGAGTGTTTCCTTTCTTGTTTGTTTTTTCATTAAAAATCTATAAATAATATAATCACTTGGGGTTTTGATAGAGGAGCGCAATGGTGTGCACCCGCAACCAATACCAAACACGGGCAAAAACTATGGAGAGTGGATTAGGAGACATGAATCATCTCTGCTATAGCCCTAGCGACTTGGTTATACCTCCCTGGAAATATTTTTCTCCACCTATCCCCAAGACAATAGGGCACAAGCCTCATATCCAAAGGAACCCTCTATGGGACACCCTGAGGGATGATGGACATTACCTGGGAGAGTGTTCCCGATATGTAGATGCATCATAGGTCTTCCTTGATGAAAGGCAACAACGCATTGAGGCGCTAATAGACAGAGCAGTGCCACGCATCTGCATATTCTTCAGGGTTGACACGCCTATTCATAGGCAAGAGCATGAATTCACACACTGGATGGAGCAAGTCGATATGAATTTACCTCCATGTTACCTTGATAGGATACAATAGCTCATGCAACCCAACGGGAATGACACTCGCCACTTTGGGCGGGTCAATTTTGCCCTAAGCTTCCTCATCCAGGAAGGAAAGCATGAGGAAATCCCAAATTTTCCTTAGGAGTAGTATTATACGCATGCTCGATGTGCCTCTGCACCTATTGAGTATAATAAGTAGATGTTCCAACCCGAACCTCAAGTCATTGCGACAAACCTCGAAAGAGGTAAGCACCCAATAAATATCATAGATAATCTTGGATGAGGTTGGCCCCAAGGAGAGGCCCCTAGACCCCCTAGGCCTCACACAATAGAACAAATCAAGCAAGCAGTTGCAAAATACATGGAACACCAAGCTCAATTCAAGTAGCTTTGGCATGATAAAGAGCAACTAAACTGCTTGCATCATCTTGAGAAAGAGAGGATTGAGCGGCAGAGCAATGAGTTGTTCCAAAAGACTCTACGGGAGAGGGTCCCTACCCCTAAGACCCATAGGCAAGAAGTCCCCCTGAGGCAACCCACACTCATTCAAGATAGGTCTCCTAAGCCTTATCTACCATTACCTCTGCGACCTCCTAGGCCGGATCGGGACTTACCTCATAAGCTAGATACAGGGTATCCACATTGGGAAAATACCCCTCTTTATAGACCAGCTTGAGAGATGCCCTATGGGGCCTAGAATGAGCATGATCCAGAAGTAGAGTATTTGGAGAAGCCTTATCAAGGCAGGGGGTGACAAGCCACCACCCCACAATAGGTTGGAGGATCCTAGACCTCCATCATAGGATGTAAGCAAGAATGAGAAAATCAAGTCCTCAAACCCATACAAAGAGCTGCTAAAGCGCCTAGATTTGGTGGTGCATAAGAGCTATGGGTCTGGATCTTAGAAGCCCACTATGTGCTAGTTGTGTAGTTAGCCTATACATCCTTCAGTGCCTGTGCCCCCATATCCAGAGCAATATAAGTTACCACAATTGGCTATGTTTAAGGGAGAAGAGGATGCACAGGAGCATGTCACTATATTTCTATGTCAGTGCTTCGACATTCATGATGATGATGCTTTACTTTTGTGGATATTTATGACTACCCTTTCGGGCCCCACCATGAAATGGTTTTACTAGCTCCCTAAGCATAGCATCTGCACTTTGGATCAACTTGTAGATGTGTTCCTAGAACACTTCGTCTTCAATACCAAGAGGAAGGCAACACTGGCCGACGTAGCTGGGTTGAAGAAATACGATGATGAGTCAATAAAAAATTATAAAAATAGGTGGTAGGATTTTCTCACAAAAATGCTTTATATCCTCCCCATGTTGGAGCTGACTCAGATGTTCTCAAAGAGCTGCCTGAAGCCAATCTCCTTGCTGTTGCAACTACAACAGTATCCAACTCTTGAAGATGCCCTAGCACAGGCTAGGACCATCAAAGAAATCAAGATTCAAGAGGGAGAAATGCGAAGCCTGGCAAGGAGTGGAGCAAGAACACTAAGAGCATCCCAACGCAGTCTAGGCCAGCAGCAGTGAATCAGGTTACCATTAGCATCTCAGGGATAGCGCAAGCTGCACTATCCCAAAAGCCCAATTATTAGGCCACACATTGAGACTATACTAAGGATAATCAGATTAGTCAAGGGAAAAAATCAACAACATCGTCCAAAGTAGCAGTTTACACATCTTTTAGAGTCCATGGACTCGTTGTTTAAGTACCTCTTAGCAGTAAATTCAATCAATCTACCTGAAAGTCGACCTATCGATCCAAATTTCCCAAGCCCAAAGGATACAAAGAAGACCTATATTGTAAATTTCATAGGAAAAATGGGCATGATGTGAACATGTGCTACAAGTTTAAAAACTTGGTACAAGACATGATCGATAGGAAGGATCTTCAGGTAGATAACCCTATTGCACCAAACAACTAGTAAATGGAGATATTTAAAGATCCCTTGCCTACCCATGGGGAGCAGGCCAAGCCAGTTCCCCAAGTGAATTAGGTTCACCATGACTCTCCTCAAAAAGGGTATGCCAGCATGATCAACACTGTCATGAGGAACAAACAATACCCAAGTCTAGCCACACCACCTACAACTCAAAGTGATGTCCCTTCAACATCACAACAGGCACTGCCTCCTCTGTCGAGCCTTCCACCTAGGCCTATGGCCACCCTCAAGAGTAATCTCTCTCTGTCGAGCCTTCCACTTTGATGCAGGAGCATCCAGGGACATCTGATGCAGAGGCATCCAGTTGCGGGAAAGCCACTTCAGAAGAGTCAGCTCAGGAAGAAAAAGAAGAAGCAGAAAGCAAGCAGGGCAGAAACTATCATGATTTCGCTACGTTGTAAAATCATGACAGTCAGCAGGAGAGAGAAAATGCAGCAGAAAGGGCCATGATTTCGTGACATGTCACGAAATCGCGACGAGGAGGCAGAAAGTTGCAACGAAATCACGATTTCATGACGTCACAAAATCGCGACGTGTCGGCGAGGTGGAAGCAGAAGTCAAAAAGTGTAGCGAAATCGTGACGTCAAAGTAGAAGAGGAGGCGTAGTGGGAAAAATGTCACGATTTCGCGACATGTCACAAAATCGCGGCATGTCGTAGAATCGTGACAACAGAGCAATGGCAAGGCAAAGGTAGTGGAGAGGTCACGATTTCGCGACATGTCACAAAATCGTGATTGTCGCAAAATCCCTACAGTGGAACAGCGGAGTGGCGGAAGTGCAGAATGGTAGCGAAATCGTGACAGCATGATTTTGCGACGTCACAAAATTGTGACATCGGAGTGAAGACTCGACGGGAGTTGGCAAGGAAGTGAAGGCAAAGGCAAAGGCGAAAGTTGAACCGGAGGGTGAATGCAGTAGCGAAATCGTGACGTCACGATTTCACGACATCGTGAAATCGTGACGTCTTTTGAAGGTTGAGGCGAGGCGGCAGAACGATCGCGATATCGCGACAGATATCAATGCGGAGGAGAAAGCGGCAGAATGGTCATGATATCATGACGTCGCGATATCGTGACGTTGTGATGTCGTGACATAATAAAAAACAAGGGGCTTTCAGCAGAATTGGTCACGATATCGCGACATGTCGCAATATCACGACCAAAAATGGAAAAGAGCGCAGAGGAGCAGAAACATCGTGATATCGCGACATGTCGCGATATCATGACGAAGAGAGAAAAAGGTGCGGGAGGAGAAAGAGATGGCGGGAACGACATTTTCGAGGACCGTTCAAAGATGACACATGGCACAAGCCGAAGTTAAAGCGGGGGATTACCCAGAAGCACGGGAGACAAAAAGGATGGGTGCACAGAGAATCTGACAGAATCAGCAGTGATAGGGACCGTGCGGAGAGGGGTCTTTAATCGGGTTGGTGTCCCGGTTTTCACGTCCTTGTAATTAATCGGGTTGGTGAACCCATTTTTGGGAAGTAGATTCAGAGGGTCGGGGCCTCTATAAAACCTAGTTTGATGTATGGATCGGGATGGTGGATCGGAGAATGCACGAGAGAGTAGAAGTGTAGAGCTAAGCCCCAGAGCTAGCGATTGTAAAGCCTACGTGCTGGTTGTATATGCATTTTCAGATTTAATAGATGAGATTTTCTAGATTTGGGTGAGTGTATTTAACGTGTGTATTTTCCCGTCCCCCATCAGTGGTATCAGAGCTAGTGATCTTGAGTGTGTAACAGATCGCCGGACATGAGGCAGTTACACCAGGATCTGTGGTAGGGTTATGAGAGAGAGAGAAAGTTAAGATCCTGGAGCGTGTTAGCAGATCGTCGAACATGAGGCAGCTACATCGAAATCAGTTGAGCTTAGTGAGAAAAGCTAAGAAAAATGCATCCCCAAAGAAGCCGGGATAACAAGGAAGATATGGTGCCAGAAGAAGATTTCCTGGCATTGCAGCGGAAATTTAAAGCCCTACAAGAGGAGTGGCTTGGGATAAAATTGCGGGAGCAAGAGGAGCAGTGTAAAAGGCGGGAAGAGAGACAAAGAAAGAAAGATGCCGGAGTGCATCAGAAGCTAAAGCTGAAGAAGGCTGCAGAAGAGTGCAGCAGTGCCAGAATCTGTCCGATAGAAGACATAAGTTTATCTGGCTAGGAGATAGAGTTGGAACAGGCTGCAGGGATAGAAGAATGTTTGGAGGTGTTGTAGGAGGCAACAACCAGACCATCCAGAAGTGAAGATCACTTCTCCACTAACCCCGAGTGTCTGATGCAGGAGCATCCAGGGACATTTGATGTAGAGGCATCCAGTTGCGGGAAAGCCACTTCAGAAGAGTCGGCTCAGGAAGAAAAATAAGAAGCAAAAAGCAAGCAGGGCAGAAACTGTCACAATTTTGCTACGTCATGAAATCGCGACAGTCGATAGGAGAGAGAAAATATAGCAGAAAGGGCCATGATTTCGCGACATGTCGTGAAATCATGACCGTCGCAAAATCATGACGAGGAAGCAGAAAGTTGCAACAAAATCGTGACGTGTTGGTGAGGCGAAAGCAGAAGTCAGAAAGTGTAGCAAAATCGTGATGTCGTGATTTCGCAACGTCACGAAATCGCGACGTTGCGATTTCGCAACGTTGCGAAATCGTGACATTGCAATTTCGCAACGTCGTGAAATCGTGACGTCAAAGCGGAAGAGGAGGCGCAGTGGGAAAAATGTCACGATTTCGTGACATGTCACAAAATCGTAGCATGTCACGAGAATCGCGATAGTAGAGCAATGGCAAGGCAAAGGCAGTGGAGAGGTCACAATTTCGTGACATGTCACGAAATTGTGACATGTCGCGAAATCGTGATCTGTCGTGAAATCGCGACATGTCGCGAAATTGTGACTGTAGCAAAATCGTGACAGCAGAACAGCGAAGAGGCGAAAGTGTAGAATGGTAGAAAAATCGTGACAGCGCAATTTCACGACGTCGCAAAATCACGACATCGGAGTGAAGAATCGGTAGGAGTTGGCAAGGAAGTGAATGCAAAGGCGAAGGTGGAAGTTGAACTGGAGGGTGAATGCAGTAGCGAAATCATGACGTCCAAATTTCGTGATGTCGCAAAATCGTGACATCTTTTGAAGGTTGAGGCGAGGCGGTAGAACGGTCGCGATATCGCGACAGATATCAATGCGGAGGAGAAAGCGGTAGAACGGTCGCGATATCACGACGTCGCGATGTCGCGACATAATAAAAAGCAAGGGGCTTTCAGCAGAATTGGTCGCGATATCGTGACATGTCGTGATATCGCGACCGAAAATGGAAAAGAGTGCAGAGGAGCAAAAACGTCGTGATATCGCGACATGTCGCGATATCGCGACGGAGAGAGAAAAAGGCACGGGAGGAGAAAGAGATGGCGGGAACGGCATTTTTGAGGACCGTTCAAAGATGACATGTGGCACAAGCTGAAGTTAAAGCGGGGGATTACCCAGAAGCGTGGGAGACGAAAAGGATGGGCACGTAGAGAATCTGACAGAATCAGCAGTGACAGGGACCGTGCGGAGAGGGGTCTTTAATCGGGTTGGTGTCCCGATTTTCATGTCCTTGTAATTAATCGGGTTGGTGAACCCATTTTCGGGAAGTAGATTCAGAGGGTCGGGGCCTCTATAAAAACCCAGTTTGATGTATGGATCGGGATGGTGGATCGGAGAATGCACGAGAGAGTAGAAGTGTAGAGCTAAGCCGTGGGCTAGCAATTGTAAAGCCTGCGGGCTGGTTGTATATGCATTTTTAGATTTAATAGATGAGATTTTCTGGATTTGGGTGAGTCCATTTAACGTGTGTATTTTCCCATCCCCCATCACACTTAGGCCTGTGGCCACCCTCAAGAGTAAGCTCGCTCAGAGCTTGAGAACAACGTCTGCCTAGCTCTCCATATATGAGCTGATTCAACAATCACAACCTCACAGAGAGGATTTTATGGAGATTCTTAAGGCCATAGAGCTTCAGCCACAGGAGTCCAAATCCTTCAATAATTTTTTGGGGCATGTTAGACAATGCACTGAACTGGTGATCGCCTTTAGAGAGGATGAGCTTAAACCTGTCCTAAATGATATGGTGGACCCTCCCTTGCACATCATTGCATGCGTAAATGGGACACCATACAAGAGAGTGTTGATAAACACAGGGTCTTCTAGAAATATGATCACTACAACCGCTCTTAAGCACTTGAAGCTCCCGAAATCCCATATTGTCACATCTACATACACCCTCTCAGCATTTAATGATGCCATATGCTTGATAGTTGGTACGATCGTCCTACCTATTTAGGTAGGAGAAAAGACCATCTCAGCGCTATGCCACATACTAGAGGGTGAGATGACATACAATATCCTGTTAGGTAGACAATGGATTAGGGACATGAAGTGTGTCCCTTCCATTGATCACCAGTGCCTCAAGTACACTCATGAAGGGTAAGTTTATGTCATCCCTACGGACCTAGAGTCCTACAAGTACCGTAACATGGTGCAACAGATCCCCGAGTCAATATTGCCATCGACACATCTAGATTTCAACCCAAATAAATCCAATTAAGGTTTGACCCCCTCATCATCACATGATATACCTTCCTCATCATCAGCACCTCCTATGATGCCCATCGGGTCGACATAACTGTTGATGATGAACCTAGGGAAGAAGCCCATTGATGAGGTATAACCAACCATATCCACCATATCCACAGAGGAGATACCTAGCCCAGATGATGAAGAGCTACCACAAGTGATAGATGATGAATCAGATAAGATCTCGGTCTCATCACTCTTGTATCTATAGTCTCAAGTGACAGAGCACTTGGCTTCCATCGGATTAGAAAAATACATAGTTAGGGAGGTCACAACTACCCCTGCTATAGAGTTGGTGCAAGACATGGGTCGATCTCATCTTCCCATAGGCACTATCATGCCCTTAGGCTTCCCCCCTAATCAAACAAATTTTGTCTATGGGGAACTAGACTACGACATCGAACCATACCAACAATAGGAGGAGGATGAGGAACCCTTTGGAGAAGACATCCACTACTTGTCTAACCCTAACTTCACCTTGGAGTATCTTGACCTATGGAATTGGTATGGTTATGGGTTAGGATTGTATGAGCAAGAAACACGGGTTTCATTTCAATCCTGATACCAGATGCCATATGATAAATTAGGCCTGGGACATAATCACCCCTTATCCCTGGATATTCTCATGGATGGTTTGGAGCATCTTTGCCTCAACTATAGAGATGAGTTGGCTCGAGATCTCTTTGCCAACCCTAATCGCGTCTACTCATTGGGGGAATATTTTAGTATGCCCGTGGGAGATGACAAACTGCATCGAGATGGTATCCAATCCTATGAGAGAGGTGAAGGTTCATGCACTCTTCCCCATAATAGTGAGGAAGAAGATCTAGGGTCCCCTTATGAGTGGACATCAGATGATGAGTCGAACTATGGGGTCGCACAGATTGACTCTGATAGTTCTGATGGAGAATACGCGTAGGTCGTCCCTTAGGAAGATGATGATGAATACTATCTGCGTATGTTCCCATTAAAAGATCCCATTTGGAGATAGCTTCTGCCTCATGAAGAGCAAGTTTACCCATAGCCACATTGACCACTACATTTCATTCCACCACCTCCACAACTGCCTCTATAGGTCGTACTGCATCCAGAGGTCCATGGTCACCACCAAATGCCTAGGGGAAATCATCTGTCCATAAACATGATTTCCATAGATTTGTTTTATCCATTGCAAGATCCAAATAACCCATCAAAGTTGTTGCACCTCGACTTGGGGGTAATTGACTTTGATCGGGGAGATTCACCCCCATTGCCTTGTGAGTATTGGCCTTGTGACTAGATCCTATAGCCATTTTGCTTCTCCTCAGGGCTAGCACATGATGTCTTCCATACTTAGGAGGAACTTGAGGTTCCCATTGAAGATATAAACCCAAAAAATGACATCCATTTGATCCCTACCCACCACTAGCTATAGGAGGGGTCGCATATGTCAATTGAGCCTACGATTGACAAAGATATCATCTTAGATTTGGAGAATCCACAATGTATCAAACTGGGGGAAAGTCTATCCCTCGAATAGCAAGCCGATTACATAACCCTTCTCACCAAGAAGAAGGAAGATTTTGCATGGTCCTATAAAGACATGTCAGGGCTAGATCCAAATCTAGTAACCCACAATATGCTTTCCCATTCAGCTTTTTCTTGTCTTTCCCAATCAACTTTTGCTAGGGATGAACTTCGAGAGGGATAAACCGTTCATGCACTCGAGGCTTATTCACAATAGGACTGATCAACACAAATCAAGAAATGCCTAAAGCTTGGTAATCTTCCTCATGGACTGTCACATGCCACTAAAAGAATATTCAGATGGACGATGAAAAAATATGTCTTGCTAGGAGACATTATGTATCATTGGAGCTACAAAAGGATCCTCCTTCACTGCTTAGAGCATCAAGAGTTGACTTGGGCAATTAAACAAGCACTCGACGGTACATGTGGTGGCCATTTTAGTGGCATGGCCATCACCAAACACATTCTTCGCATGGGCTATTATTGGCCAACATTAGAGTGATATTGTTGTGTATATATGAGGAAGTGCATGAAGTTTCAACACCACGCTAACTTGATACATGTACCTTCTTAGGCCTTACAACCGATTCAATCAGTGTGACCATTTTCACAATGGGGATTGGATTTAATAGGGAAAATCTCTCCTACATCCTCGGGCTTCCACATATTTATTATAACGACTACCGAGTATTTAACTAAATGGGTGGAAGCAATTCCCCTTACCACTATGACAGGACCTCACATAGCAAAATTTCTATTGCATAATATCATTTGTCATTTTGGTATTCCATCCAAGATCATTTCGGATTATGGGACATCGTCTAAAAATAAAGATGTGTGTGCTTTAACGACAAAGTATAATATCCATCACAATTTTTTGACACCCTACTATCTGTAGGAAAATGGGCAAGCAGAGGCTTCCAATAAAACATTGATTGCCATTCTCAAGAAAACTGTTAAAGAGTCATATAGATTGGCATACACAAATGCCCCTTGATCTATGGGCCTGTCGCACTAGTATCTAAACTCTCACTGGGGCTACTTTGTTTTCACTAGTGTATGGCACCGAGGCGGCCATACCTCTAGAGCTCGAAATCCCATTGCTGCATATATCCATGCAAGAGTTCATCGATGATGACACCACACGACAGACTAACCTAGATCAACTTACACTACTTGATAAACATCATATTATGCTCTCAAGCAATTGCACGTCTATCAAGAGTCACTTAAGAGAGCCTACAATATGAAAGTCCACCTAAGAGACTTTTAGGTTGGTGACCTCGTTCTGAAGGAGAACGAACAAAATTCTAATTTGTCATCCCATCTAAGGTACAAGTTCATGGTAAACTGGCTAGGTCCCTATGTCATTACTAGTCAGATAGGACCCATCACATATCGCCTAGCCTCCCTTGAAGGTGTCGAAGATCCTGAACCCTTGAGCATACTTCATTTGTGAACATTCCATGCCTAAGGCATGATGGTCAACCTAAAATGCTCCTAGGCGGTCTAGAACCATCTAGGTCACCCCAAAATGCTCCAAGTGTACCTACATCCCACTTGGTCAACCTAAAATGATCCTAGGTGGTCTAGAACCATCTAGGTTACTCCAAAATGCTCCAAGTGTGCCTACATCCCGCTTGGTCAACCTAAAATGTTCCTAGGTGGTCTAGAACTGTCTAGGTCACCCCAAAATGCTCCAAGGGTGCCTACATCCTGCTTGGTCAACCTAAAATGCTCCTAGGTGGTCTCGAACCGTATAGGTCACCCAAAAAGTCCCAAAGGTATCCATAAGCCCTTTGGTCACCCCAAATTTCCCAATGGCCCCCAATAAGCCCGTTGGTCACATATACATACACATATATCAATAAAAAATACAAAAACATCATCAAAATATCAAAAATACAAAAACATTGCATCGCATTGCATTTCAACACATTATCAAAATATCAAAACCACAAAAATATAGCATCACATCACATTGCATCCCATTGCATTTTATTATCGCTTGCATTTAGGCATACTCATCATTAGCACTGTACATTTTAGAGTCGCTCATGCATGTCTAGCACCATGATGATAAGCATAGTTCAATGTTGCAATTATCATATTCACCCACATTTTCCATTTTTCAAATTTGTGTCCACCCCTTCACCTGGTCATTTGTTTTAGAATATCATTAGGGTTTTTGGTCACTTAACCATTTCTAGCTTCTTTTTAGGTTTTGTAGAAAGCTATCTTGATTTTTAGGAAGTAGAGTCTTGCATTTATTATGCCTTGTGTACACCAGATCCCAAACACATTTTAACATTAATAAATCCAAGTTTTGCACAAATAAAGATAAAATCCATGAAGTGGTCTAGGTTACCTTAAGCGAAAAGGTCATCCTGCTCATACCCCTATGCGAATGGTTCAAGAATGCTGAGAGTTGGCAAAAGGACAAGCTCTTCCCTACCCAATTACCCAAAATAAATAGTGGTTTTCACCACTATCAAAAATCCCAATTCCTACAAATCCCCAAATTTCAATATCGAAATCCAAAACTCAAAGAAATCAAAAGTTCAAAAAGCAAAGTCAACAGTGGTTTTCACCACTAATCCCATATCCCAAATCCCTTGCTCAAAGAAAACAAAATTCAAAATAAACAATGATTTTCATCACTACACATGAGAAAGTATCCCAATAAAATTGAAGAAAATAAGGGAGTCAAACTTAAATCCCTGGAACTCTCAGCATTTGTAAAACCATAAAGTGATCCTCATTACAGGTTTGGTGGATAGTCTACTTGTCAATTGCGGTAGCCTCCTGCATGAAGATATGTCTGTCACATTAGATTTTGTGTGTGTGTAGACAAATGTTTGCATGTGGATGATATAGATTTTCTAACCTAGATTGCCTAGTGGTCTAGTCCTCCTAAGTACAGAACCTAGGATCATGACATTCATAGTGTGATCCTCATTCCAAGTTTGGTGGATAGCCTATATGGCAATGGCGGTATATTTATGTATTTCACAGGAATGAACTCACTTGCACACACAGGGATATGAAGTACCTTTGTCGTCCTAGCAGATTCATACCTCATCAAAAAGTCTTGCATAGTCAGTATACAATCTTTGATCATGTTAGCTAGAGTGTTTGAGTCTCATAAAAGCCTCATATACATTCTACAACATCTTAAGTTAGTCATTCCATTTCTACCACATTGCAATAATACATTTCCACATTCCCATTACACAAAAACAACAAAAATGAACAAAAAAAGTGTTAACGTGTTTTGTACAGTCTATGGTGCTAACATAGTATGTAAAATTATTAGCCATAGTTTATTTTATCAATCAATCAAATATCCCATCTCACTGTGCATCCACACATATAGATAGAATTAAATAAAAATAAAAATAAACATGCATACATAATATATACCTATCATCATTCCATTACATCCATATGCATAACATACTGAGCATTCAACACATAATCATAACTTTATACACACATTGCATTCATACAATAAAGCAATAAACGAAACACATGATGACCATAATACAATCTCATATATATATATATATATATATATATATGGGGTAAAAAAAAAGTACATAAAAGTTTCCAAAATGCTCGTAGGCTACAATAAAGTGGGCCCTCAGACCTCACCACACAAAAATCCAAAAATAGTCCCACGAGTCTCCATCACCATGATCACGTAGGATCGGTGCTACAAATCACACTCCTCCCAGTAGACTGGTTTTTTTGAGACCCCCCATGCCTGTTGCCTCTAGCCCTATCCTCCCTCTACTCAGTAGAGGACTGTAATGTCTCACTCCATCGAGATCAGTGTGATCGGTTCCTCTCCCCATCATCCAGCAGTTGCCCCCCAAGGTGCACTACCTCCATATCCAGTCGACCCACATATTCATATCTGCATTGTCCCCACACCTGATAGGTCTCCACCATTGACTATAGTCACAAAACCTTAGCTCACAACATCTCCATCTACCCAGGGTTGGATCCCTCCTACCTCAGACCTTGAGCTCTCATCTATGCCATAGGGAGGCTATCTTGGCTTGATCCTCCATGTATGCATCTGCAGGAGATCTTTCTCCTACCTAACCCTGGCCAACTCAGCCTAAAACTTTGCATAAGGGCCACCCTATGTACTCTATGGTACTTGTGTCCCAAGATACTCTACATGCATGTAGTCCCCCTGATCTCCCAAGTCCAGGAGATCTTCCTACTTACCACCCTCTACCCGGTCCTCCTCTAGAGCGTCCGACATCACCTCATCGGCCATCCCAATTGCCTCGCCCGTAAGGCCCCTAAACCTCACCACTGGCACATCATCCACCATGAGTCATACTCCTCTATAGTAATGGTATCGTTCACATCCAAAATAGCTACCACAGGGTCTGCCTCGTCACCCACCTCCTCCACGGTAGGCCATACTAGTCTCCTCTCATCCCCGTAATACTGGTACACCACTAGCTCCCCAAGTAACTCTTGATGTAGTCCAACCTATTGCATGACACAACCAAATGGGAAGTACTTCCACTCTATCCCATGTCGAGAAATCACCCATCTATCTCACCTAACCCGTCGGAGCTGCTCTTCGACATCCGCCCAGATTGGAAAATCCCTGTATGGTTGCCATAGCACTTGCACTGGTGCCAGATGACAAAAGAGATGAATTTAGTGATCCATATCACCTGCAAACTATCAAATATACCCTCTCTCCTATGCTGTCTTCCATAGGATGCCATATCCTATCTCCCAATCTGCTAGCTACGCCCAGGTCGACTAGGGTAAACCCTGTGGTTGCCCCATAGCTATGTGCTGCCACCCCCAGCACTACAATAGAAAAATGCATTCCAAACCCTTTTTATTTTGGCAGCATATCTCGTACAACTCATCATAGAGCTGTGCCAGCAGGGTAGTCCCCCATGCCATCACCAATGGCTCCTCCTTGGTGCATCCTTCTAGGGCATACACCAGCTCTAACAGGTTCCAAGAAAACCTGGTTTCTAACGAGTCTGGGAGGAGCATATTGGAGATGAGGGTCATCAACAGTGCATGCCTCACCCCCAACACCCCCTCCTCATACCAATACCCCACCAGTATATCTCTAGTCTGGTATTCTAGCTTTTCCACATCTGCATCCTCCTCGAAGTACCTCGTCAGCACTACATCCCTCAGGTTGCGGTGCGATGATCGGATAGGTAACCCCTCTATAGAAATCCTCAAAATTTGATAGATGTCCTCTAGCATCACTTTCGTCTCTCCCATCTACATATGGAAGGTGTTGGTTCATGGGTCCCATAGGCTAATCAATGCTGTCAAATAAGCCCGATCATCGACCATAGGCTCCAACCGAGTGACTTGCTTGAGCCCCAAGGCATCAAGCCACTCCTAGTCCTCCTCAGTAAATGCATCCCATGTGGTCCCTAAGAGCTTCAACTTGCGATACTGACTCTTCACCACCTAATCACAACATAAAAGCACATAAAAACATCAAAAATACAAATTAACAAAAAAACAAAAAAAAAGCAATAAAACAAGTATTACACTTGTAATAAATGAGGTCATTTTGAGTTAGAATTTTATTGTCCTTGCACTGGCACCTTCACTGGATGCCTTTGTCTGCTAAATCATGATGATAGTGGGATGATTTTGACAGTGCTTCACTACGGAGAATCACTCTCCTACTCCTCACCTCTCAAACCATAAAACAAAACATGCAATAATGAGCCCAAAACTGGTTTTTGGAGTTTATATAGGCCTACATCAGTCCTATTCATACCAGGGTGGGATAAACGCACTTTTGGCAATTTTTTCTACCCTAGGAAAAATACCAGATTTGTATTTGTTCCACCCTAGGATGAATACTTGCTTCATAGGCCAAAATAACTTCAAAATGCACCAAAAGGGTCCAAAACCCCCCAAAAAACAACTCTATTTTGGTCTAAAATTTTGTCTCAGTCCAGAGGCAAATAATAACACTCCTAGATGCTTGTAAAGAATATTACTTCAATACCTAATAAGGTCACTATGGTCGAACCGCCCCATGGGAACGAGTTTTTTTCTTTCATTTCCTCTAGGAACCAGCAAAGAAAAGGGTTCCAAACCCACCAAAAATAAGTCAAATATGATGGAATTCATTTAAGGTCAATATGAAACACAAATTTCTCTTGGATGCATGTAAAAGTTACTACTTAACTCCCTAATAAGGCCATTATGGCCGGATCGCCCCACGGGACTGACGTTTTCAACTTCCTGCTTCCAAGAAATCTCCATAACGTCATTCAAATCCAGTCAAAATAATGTTATTATTCAATGAGTACCATTGAAGGCAACCCTAACAAAATTTATTTGGGTTAAGAAACTTGTTGCTTTTCTCATGAGTCATTCCCTCATCGACTCATTGCTTGAGGGGGTAGTCATACTCAAGTAATACCAACAAGCACACAATCAATCATGCAATTTGTGTTCGTTCAACGAATCTTTGACAAAGATAATCATTCTCTTGCTTGGGGCAGAAAACAAGCATAAAGTATCAAGTTAAAATGCTCAACATTACTGCCATCATGGAACTGTAGTCCTTGCATCTCCATGATAGACAATTTCTAAGATAAAACAAGTTCCTTAGCTCTTCAAAAGCAAGGATTCAAGAACGCATGCTCTTTCCAGGATTGGGGCATCTAAATCTGGTTAGGCTATTGAGTAACCCTAATCATTGAATATCTTAGTCATCTATTTTTTCTCAACGCTGTGTTACACACAATGCATCCCAAAAAGGGGCATTTGTAGACACTAAAATCTGGTCAATCCAATTATGCTATCGTAAATAGTGGCTTCACGACACACCAGAGCCCCAAGGGCAGCCCTCAAGAGGTATACAGTGGTTCTAACCACTTGGTACAGGGTTTTGAAATGTTCTAGGCCATTTTTGGCACCTTTTGGACACCATGCTACTATTTTTTCCACCCTGGGACGAATACAGAACCTATTCGTCCCACCCTGGGGCAAATAACATCATTCATTCCAAGGTGGAGTGAATAGCAGGATTGACTGGCAAAAAGTCAAATCTGGACAAATATTGACTACCAATGGTTACTTTTCTGGTTCCTAATGGCCATAAAGTTAGTGCACACAACATCTTAATGCTCCAGCCCTTGAGGGAGGCCAAATTGGGAGATTCTCTTCTCCCTCCAGTGCATGTCACCCTGATGGCCAAGTGGCGCCCCTTGCCTTGCATGCCATCCATAAAAAAGGAGAGGAGATTTTGATTACAAAGCAATGGAGTGCTGCCAAGATTTCCTTCCACCCTTTTGCGCCTATTTTTTTCCTCAAAATATCTTCCTAGCGAAGGAGGTTTGCGAGTGAGTTAGGAGGCGTAATCTATTACAAAACCAAACCAATTGAGTGAATTACCTCACTAATTTTATGACAACACATCCCATAGGGTTTTTCACCATTCCCAAGTGGAATTGGTGGTAAAATTTAGGTAGATTATGTGGGCGTCCCACCCCCGGGCGCCCCCTAATCTGTGATAGTCCTATTCATCCCACCCTATGATGAATAGATATTTATGCATGATTTCTTGAATTTTTTTAATTAGATATTTTACACATGCTTATATTATGTTGCAGTTCAAATTTCATGTCATTCTGAGCTATATTGGCCAAGATATTGCATTTTTAGTGTTTTGTAGGGTCTCTTGCAGGTATCCGACGGTCATCTGAGAGAACACCCACACTGTGATCAATCCCATAAATCTAACCAAATGGGTTTTCTTAGAATAGTATTTCATATATTTTGTCCAATTTTAATGCATTTTGGATATGCATAGGGTCATAATTTACTTGCTTTGGGTTTTGTAGGTTACGAACGGTCATTCCAGTTTTGAAGCCCCATCGGATACAATTTTGGTGCAATTTATGGTGATATCTTCCCAAAAGCTTCCCTTTTACATACCTCTATAATTTTGTGCTATTTGGAGTTGATTTTATATATTTTATCATTATTAGCCGTTTTGCCCCTGTGGGGATTGCATGCTTTGTATCATACGCACTCGCTATTTGATGATTCTAGTTTCCTTGTGTGCAGATGAAATTCATTATAGTGAATTGGGAGGCAGACTAAGACATCATAGATAAAAAACACAAGCAGCAACAACCTTGGCCCACTCACCTCGATTGTGGGTATGAGGAAAGACATTGGATGTGCACCCGAATTCCTTAAGAGATTTGATCCTTGGGCACCCGAGTTGTAAAAATTTGTATCATCCATTTTTAGCCCTCAAGGGGATGCATTGTAACCTGGAATATTGATCATTTTGATTAATAAGATATTTGTTTGTTTTGCTTTACTTCTTGTTATTTGTCATCTTTCTATTTTACTTGCATGCTTCCATTTGGCACTCATTAGCGATAGGGCATAGATAAGCACATTTTTTATATTCATTTGGTGCACATTTTTGCCCTACTTCACTATAACACCAAGAGCCTCATCATTTTTATTTCTTTAAACCTACTTTAATTTTTTAGAATCGATAACATGAGGTTCCTCATTCACATATTTGATTAACCCCTTACTCCAAAGCAAAGCTTATCTTAATTTTCTATGTAGCATAGTTTGGACCATTCAACAAGGGCACGAATTGATCCAAAACTATCTTACCAAAATATAAAATATTGCATGTAGTTGTGACAAAACATAACACCGCTAATATAGAGATCTTGAAAATTTGTGCAATTTGAAAAAAGATCTTAAAGCACTTATGTATACAAAAGTTATGCCCCAAAAAGTTTGGCCTAAAAATCATACAAAATGCCCCCAAAAATTTTGTTTTTTTTTTTAAATTTTTATTTAGAAATTGTAGTGAATAGAAGGCCGACACATATCATTTCATGAGTGGCTTGAGGGATGCCAATTGTGTGTTGACTAGATAACGTATTGATGAATAGGATGATACCACTTATTATGAGCAGGGGATGCCACCTATGTGCTAACTATGTAAGCCACTAGGTAAGGTACTATCAAACCAAACTACACCACTTATCAAACTCTAATTTTCTCTATAAAAAGTGAACTACATTATACCACTTGCCACATTATGATTTACTCTAAAATTTGTGCTTCACCAAGTTTTTTGCTGACTATGCAACTATACGATTGTTGAGTTCGATGAGATAACAAAATGTGATTGGTCAAACCAGTATTTATAGACATCAAGTGGTGACCTATATGCCACATTAGCCATTGACATGTAAAATATTGTATAGAATACCATGATACCTACCACATTATTTGTATGGAATGCCATGTTAGCTACCATGTCATTGATATGAAATACCATGTCACGTATATAGAATACTATTTCAATTTTATGGACCACCATATCATTTGTACATATATCATCATTACCCACCATATCATTTAAACTTAATACCAGGTCATCAGGTTCCACGTTAGCATGTCTAACTAGAAAAGGTGTGATATCATCATGTAGTACCTTGTCATCATGTAGTGCCACATAATCATTCTATATCATGCTAATATCATAATAAAATTGGTATTGGGAAATTGAAAATATTGACCTCCTTTCAACACCTTATCAAGGAACTTGCTAGCTCACCAAATCATTTATACTTAATACTAGGTCATCAGGTTCCACATTAACATGTCTATCTAGAAAAGGTGTGACATCATCACGTAGTACCTTGTCATCATGTAGTGCCATATCATCATTCTATATCATGTTGATATCATAAAAAAATTGGCATTGGGGAGTTAGAAATCTTGACCTCCTTCCAATACCTTATCAAGGGGCTTGTTAGCCATTATCTCCAAGGTGCCCCTTGGAAGTATAATGGTTACAACTAAAACAAATCATGTAGATCAAATGCTCCCCCTTAGTTGTGCATACATGATGTAGGCATACATCAACATGATGCATGTGCATGCATCCTTTTTTTGTACCAACCATGCTCTAAGATATTCACTTGCAGATTTCTGTTTTGAAATTTTTAAAATTTGATTTTTTGGCAAAAAAAGGAATATTTTCAAAATAAAAAAAGAGGTACTTGGAGGCAAAATGAGACAATGCTGAATTTAGACCCCACTAAATTTTGAAAAGGATCTAGAAATATTGGTTTGTTTATATGTCATGATTTTTCCCACATAACCTTTTTGTCTAACACAACAAATCAACACATCCTCTCACACCTATGCAACAAAAAAGTTGGATCATTTTAGCAACTTTGTGAAGCGGCTTGAAGGTCTTTTCCAAGCATGGAATCCTACCCATGGTTTCTCTACAACCAAGGGTTTATATAAAAAATTTAAACCCTTTATCTTCTTCTTTCATGGCGACCATCTCATTTATGTTGCTATTGGATAAAAAAGTCAAAAGAGAAAAAGAAATATATATTTTTAATCCATAAAAGGCAAATGAGGTTTCCAAAAACCTCAAAAAACAATATTCATACTAGGGATCCATCTAGTCCAAAAAAAGAGAGGGTTGAGTGCTAATGGGAAGAACAAAGGAACCTATTTATGAATATTTCTCCTAGAACAAATTTGTTGAACCCAATGAGATCCTTATGATCCAAGTCTATATAGGATTGTATTAAAAAATATTTCTTCTAGTCCCATCATTGGATTACAAAAACATTATATTAGAAGTGTTGGCAGTTTTGCCACACTAGGCTTGTCTTTTGCCTTTACTATTTTAATGTAACATTTTTTTTGCTCCCCTCCTTTTTGATTTCATTAACATTAAATTAAGAAGAATGATTTCGCTAGCAAAAGCAATTGAAGTTGGCATTTAGATGATTTTGGATATGTTGATGATTTCGGAGCGAGGATAAAAAAGAAGAAAAGACATTTTCACCCCAAGGAAGGGGAAAAAATCATTTTTGCCTTTCTCTTGGGCAAAATCCATCATTAAGATACTTTCACCCAGGTTTTTTCCAAGTCGAAGCAAAAGCAACGAAAATTGCCAAGATGGAAATGAAGGGAGGAGCTCACAAGGATAAAATTAATGATTTTGCCAAAACTTGTGCAATTCAAGGTGATTTCACCCTTTTTGGGGGTGAATTTCTATTTTTAATTACGTTCAGGGTGAAAATAATAGATGGGCATAAATCAAAGTCAATGTCACCCCAGAAAGGGGGCGAAAGTCATTTTTGCCCTTCTTTTGGGTAAAATTCTATTTTAAGGCAATTTTGAAATGAAAGCATTAAACAGGCAGCGTTTGGGCGAGATCAATGCACCAGTCAAAGTCAAACTCGCTCCAAAATAAGAAAGGAAGATGGTGAAGGCATTTCCTAAGTGATTTCACCTTATTTTTGGCAAGTTTAATGATTTTGTCCAAGTTGGGACGAAAGCAATGGAATCGCCTAATTTTAGAGCGAAAGTAGCAAAAAGGCATCCTCATGCGCTGGTCAAAGTCAAAGTCACCCCAACTTGGGGTGAAACTTATTTTTGCCCTCCCTTGGGGGTAAAATTCCATTTTTTTCCTGCAAGTCAAGCAAGATAGCATTATGGGGTGAAATTCCTAAGAGAATATGGTTTCGGGGCAAAATTAATCAAATGAAGGGCAAAACTCCATTTTTGAGTGCAACCGTCAACAAAGTAAATCATTTTTAACCCTGACTGCAACGAAAAATATTTTCGCTCCATTGCTTGGGCAAAATCAAGTTTTTGCCTCTCTTTCTCGATGAAGTTCCTTTCGGAGGTGCCACTATTGTAGATCATTTTCGGGAAAGGTCAGAGATTGATGAAATTTAATGCTTGGGGCAATGAAATCGATATTCCAAAATTTTTCTTGAAGGGTTTTCAAGATTAAATGCTACGCCCATGATTTTGGTGCAATTTGGTTCATTCTCGAGGTGCATTTATTGATTTCACTCCTTTTCAGAACAAAGTTAATTTTTGTTGGGTCTCCCCTGACAAAGATAAAATTCCAAGGTGCAAAATGATGAAATGGTGACCAAAATTTAATATTTGAGTTCCTGATTATCACGTGATATTATTGAGTTTTGATGCACTGACATTTGGAATGATTTTTCTATCGTCTATTTTTGCTGATTTCCTAGGTGCACTCCATGAAAGAGGGATCGCTGCTTCCTGAAGAATGTTATGATTTGATTATCGATGTTGCTGAGGAGAAGATTTCTCTTTCTAGTCTTTGACTAGCTAGTATTTTGTTCTAATACGTATTTAATTTTAGAGGTGAAATCCTTTATAAATACTAAGCATTTTAATGCAATGAAGGAGGATAGACATTTTGCTAAAAAACAATTTGAGTTCTATGCATCAATAGAAATATATTTGGCTCTGGTTCCTGGAGTAGTGTTGTACGCAATTATTTTTTACCTTTTTTTTTTTTAAGTTCATGATCTTTTTTAGGCAAATTTAAATTCTACATTTCTAAATTTAATTTCTGGTAGAGAACTGAATGTTGAAATGATCATTGGAAATTATCCCTGTAATCTATGAATGGTTCCTATGCTTTCCTTTCCGTTACATGTTGATTAGAACTTGATTTGGATTTTAGTTGCTAGTTTATCCCCACCTTTCAAATCTGGCTCATAGCCATATTTACCATTATTTTATGTTATTTCTCATCTCTTTCCTATTACCCTAAGATTTAAACCAAATTAGATTAGTATGGGAACCAACCCTCTCTGGATATTGGCCCGAAGGACATCTCTCTCCTTCGACCTTTCAATGTTGGCCGGGTCTAGGGTGTATATTTTATGATTAGGCAGATTTGTGAATAATAGTTTTTGGCACGCATAATGGGAAATTAAAAGTTCCACTTTGAGCAGTATTAAAATTTGATGTTCATATTTTTATTGTCTAATTAAAACATCTAATGACTCAGTTTTACCCAAAAGCCTCCGAATGTGAAGTTGGCAAAAGCTTTTCTTCATGATCACAAGATAAAGGACAAAAAAATTTGAAGACCTCATTGAGTTTTATGAGTTTTATACTCAAGTGTTAGGAGAACATCCTAGGTTGGTCACCCAACTATCCCGTCCATTGCAACATCTTCATAGGTAGCTGGTGTGTTTTTTGTTCCTTCGATTCCAACTATCACAACCACTAGCTTTCCTCCTCCTCAAGTGAATACTCCAGTCCAAATGGCTCAAAATATGCCACCTCAACCACCAAGATAGCTCCTAGCCTGGAATCACTCTGAAGCTTTGAATTTATAAGCTCAGAATACGATTTTGCAAGAAACATTGAAGGCTTTGTCTACTTACGATGGTATGGGCAAGATGACTTACGAGCATGTCCAAGATGTGGCTTCTCTAGCGACCATTCATAGTATCAAAAATAAGGATGTCATGGTAATATTGCTCATGCTTTCTCTCAGGGAGAAGTTGCTTTACTAGTATCGGTATTTACAGCCTACCACTATTACCACTTAGGATCAATTAGCTGAATTATTGATAAAATATTTTAATGAACAAGAGGATCCATTCTCGCTATTGCATCAATTTACCATCATTAAGAGGTATATGTAGGAAGAAATCATTGACTTCAATGTCAGATTCACTTGAACTTGGAAAAGAGCCCCTGATGGTCTCTAATCGACTCCTAAGCAAGCTGCATTTTATTACCTCTACATCTTCAATTCTAACATTAGCATGACCATCCATCAGTTAAATGTCGACACATTCCCAAATTTGTATTATATTGTACAAAATACCGAGGCTTATTTGATTGCTATCGGTAAGATTCTGTGCCAAAAATGACAATGTCTATCTTTCCTGATCTTTCACAGTATTTGTATGCCAATGCATCTTCTCAATCCTTGTCATTGTACCCCATGTATCTAGTCCCTTCATGGAATTCGATTTCATCTCAAACCATGATGATAGTTTCTATCCTGCAACTGCCTACTCCAACCATTCCATAGTTACCCACTCTGGTTCTATTCCCAGCACTGCCATCTCTGCCTGTACCACTTCCATTACCAGCTCCTCCAACACCCTCAAATATTGATCCATAAGAGAAGTTGCTTAAAGAGATGCAATCAATGAACTCGGCCATAAGAGTGATGAGTAATGAGATCACGATGATTAAGAAGTAATATAAAAGATATTTCTAGCCTAGGAGATTTCAACCTCTGTCGATCACCAGGGAGCAAGCAGCTCCAACCAGCAAGGCGCTTGAGAGAAATCCGATCGTATTAACAAACGAAGAAGCTAGCACATCAGACAAAGCATATTGGTGCTCTATCTGCAATGATCCGCATGGTGAGGAAACTTGCATGGTCCACCTGGGTCCCAAACTGCATGTAGAAATTGGCAAAAAGTTATTCCAGTGGTCAAATCAACATGATTACAGAAGTTGATCATAATTTTATGGTCCCTTTTGAAGAACAAGTCTTGGTTCTTATGCGAGCTGGAAGAAAACCTGTCATCGTAGACCCAACTGAAATGGAGCCTCTGAAGGTACATGTTGACCTGAAGGTGTAAAATGAGAAAAACAAGCATAAATGAAAGCAACTATTCGAACGCCCAAGAAAAATGCGCTAGTCTTGTTAAAAGATATTTTGCATCCATGAGCAAAAGAAGGCTTCAACTTTACAAGTGAAAGCTGAAACAGAGGAACAAACTAGAGAAAAGCTCAAATATCCATCCTTGACCAAGCGTTAGAGGGTAGAAGATACATAGTAGTATCGAAGAAAATATGAGGCGGCCAATGAATGAAAATAGTCTAGTGCATCTAAGTACAACATCATTGAAGAACTGAAGAGAATTCCAGCCAAGGTGAGTCTCTATGATGCATTGCAATTGCCTGGACAAGTTGAATTATTGCAAAAATCATTGAAGTTTGTGAAAGATAAGGGGAATAATCTGATGCAGATCATTTTTGTTCAAAAGTTGACGACTTCTGCCATTGGAAAGAATAGACCATCCCCTTTCTACTTGTCTCTCAATATGGAAGGTTGGATTGTGCACAATTGCATGATAAAATTCGATGCTGTGATGACTGTCATGCCAAAGGCAATTTATGATGTTATGGGTATGGAATATACAAGATGCAACCTTGGTGTTTTGTAATTAGATGGAGTCCCTGTGAGGATAGTAGGGGTCATCAAAGACATCTCCATTGTGTTGCATAAAATACCTCAGATTATTGTGATCTAAGAGGTGGTTGTGGTTGATCAGGAGCCTTAATTCAACATGTGCCTGTCATGGGAGTTCACTGCCAAGTTGGGAGGCTATATTTCTTTGGATTATTCTCATTTGGAGATTCTTATCAAAATGAAGAGAATCCGAATCTATAATGAAAAGCCTTCTACTTATCACATAGAGAAGATTTAAGAAGAACATAAACCCATGAATTTTATCAATTTTATGATCAAAGAATTGGAAGAATTAGATTTGATGGAAGAATTTTTGGGTGAGATTCGAACAGAATATGAGTTTTCAATGCTCAATTTTAATGCCATGATGGAGATAAAAATTGGCAGTTACACCATTACTAAGCCTGAAAAAGTTGAAGTGAAGGTGTCTGATGATCAAGATCCTACTCCTGATCAATTATGAAAGTTGTATTTTGATGGTGCGAGATGCAAGAACGATGCAGGGGCTGGGATCATTCTCATTTCTCCTTTTGGCATACAAAAGAATTATTCATATTGACTTACCTAGAGTTGTACCAAAAACCCTACCGAGTATGAAGCACTATGCCTAGGCTTGAATAAAGTAAAGAAGCTTAGGATTAAACAACTACAACTTTTTGAATATTTTGAATTAATTGTACATCAAGTAATGAACAAATGTATCTTCAAAAAATACTACCTAAAGGTATACCACAATAAATTCTAGGACTTGTTTGAGGCCTATACCACATTGAACATCCAAGCAATCTCACAAGAGCAGAACAAGCATGTCGATCTCTTGGCATTCCTTAGCACTAATTTTTCTCTAGTTGAGCATGTGGTGAGAAAGCCCAATAATGTAAGGTTAGTTTACAAATATTCAATCCCTGACAAGAATATCTACTAGCAAGTGTTTGAAAGTGATGAGCAGATTGTAAATTTCCTAATAAGAGAAGCTAGTATTGTGGAAGAAAGAACACTTGATGAGGAAGAATTTGAGGGGTTGATCCAACTACAGAATAATCATATCCTAAAAGGATTGATTACACTTGAGAGTCTCTTTGATAAAAATGATAGAGTAGAAAAGCATAAAATCAAAGTGGATGAGGAGTACACTGAACTACAATCAGGACCTAATAAGTCAATCAAGGTTGGCACCAATTACACTTAGGAAGAGCTAGAGCAGATCAAGGAGTTGTGCCATGAGTAACCAGACATTATTGCTTGGAGCTATCAGGATTTGTAAATCTACAATAAATATGTGATCCAACATACCATTGAGTTGCAAAAAAGAGTGAAACCTTTCAGGCAAAATAGAGCCCAATCAATCCCAATATTGAAGCCTTGATGAAAGCGAAACTCCTAAAGATGTTGGAAGCCAAGATCATTTACCCGATTAAGAATTCTACCTGGGTAGCAAATATGGTCCCTATGAGGAAGAAGAATGGGGATATTCGCCTATGTGTTGACTTTTGGAATTTGAATCAGGAATCCCTAAAGGATCATTACCCTTTACCTCAGATTGATCAGATTCTTTATGTAGTTGCTGGTGCTCAGAGATTTTTGTTGTTGGATGGATTCTTCGGCTATAATCAAATTTGGGTCAAGGATGAAGACCAATATAAAATGACGTTCACCATGAAATAGGGAATATTTGCTTATCAACGAATTTCGTTTGGTCTCTCGAACGTTGGAGCAACTTTTCAAATAGTGATGGACGTAGCTTTTGATGAGTTGTTAAATCGTATTATTGTGATTTATTTGGATGACATGATTGTCTTCTCTCACAACAGGGAGGAGCATAATTTACATTTAGGCAAGTGTTCGAGAAATGCTGAGAGTTAAGAATATCCATCAACCTGAAGAAGTCCATCTTCATGATAAAATAAGGAAAGCTCCTGGGCCACATCATTTCAGAGAAAGGTTTAGAAATTGATCCAGCTAGAGCTGAGGCTCTTCTGAAGCTTCCATTGCCAACTAATAAGAAGTATTTGTAGTCATTATTTGGGCAGATAAACTTTGTTCAAAAGTTCATTGTAGATTTTTCCTATATGCTCTTATCCGTCCTTCCTTATCAACCTTATACCCACCAAGGGATTAGGTACAGTACAATTCCAGATTACGTCTGCTCTTTCCGCCCTGGACTCGGATCCATTTTGGATAATTTTTAATTTATTTTTATAGAGTTGGTTATATTTAAGTTATTTTTAATTATTAAAAGCGAGGTTTAAATAAGTGATTGATAAGGGATCAATGAGGACCAAGTATGTTAAATACCAGTAAGGGGATGATCCTAACAAGTCTGGTACTCCCAAAAAGTGTATACCAGATCAGTGTGGGGCTGCTCCCAACAAGCTGTGAGCCAGAATTAGTTTGAACTGATTTATTCATGATAAGTCATTACAATATATAGCTTGGGAATGTAACTGAAGAATCTCCCAAGTGGGTAAAAGACAAATACATGAGAATATGTAACAGACGAATCTCCCAAGTGGGTAAAAGACAGATACATGAGAATTTATAGCCTTTGGAGTACAACAGAAGAATCTCCAAAACAGGCTAAAAGACAAATATGGCTTAACACAATTTCTGCAGTTACAGGGCAGTTCAAACCGCATTCTAAGTTTAGGAGATCAGTTTTTCAACATTCTCCCCCTTGATGCTGAAAGGACTCATTTCATGAGTTCTGAAGCATCACAAACTGATGAACTGATCTTCGTTTATGCTTCTTCCAGTTTTGAAGTAGAAAATTTAAGAACTCAAAAAAGTTTTGTTGGCACCCACCACACTTCCGCTCTTCTTGCGGGCTATCCATTAAGTTTGCTTTCTTCAACAAAATAAAATTGGGTGCCTTTTGATGATCAACTCCCCCTTCATCAAAAGTCTCTTGGATTGTGGTTTTCAACAACCACTCTCTCCCATCTTCATTATGGTCTTTAAACCATTCTTGCAAATCATCATCTTTTACATCATTACAATACCATACTTCGCATGAGTATGTGTTAATCATCTCATACTGATGATTATACCAAACTACTCTCTCACAAATCTCCACACAAAAAATCAAAACAAACATGGACATGAAATGCCCTATTACATATGCAACCTCACACATATCATCACTCAAAAAATCACACCTCACAATGTCTTTACAATATTCCTCCTTCCAAGGAATTTTGAACACATCATTTTCTTTGCCTTCATTTGAGTCCAAGTGACTCAAGCTCCCAAACTTTGTCTTAAAAGAAATCTTCATAAGGCAAGTCTCAAAACTTGCTAATTGTGCTCTCCATGAGAGATGTGCCTCTTGCAAACAATGCAAGTTTTCATATGATGTCTTGATAAGACATTCTCCATCTTTCTTCTTCAAAACAACAACTCCAAAACTATCCACAAAATATCTATCAAAGAAATCAATAAAAAATGAATCAAATAACAAAAAAGTATCACCTCCAATGATTTGTTGAGTAGATATCCAGAAGCCTTCCTTTGTTTTTGCCAAGATGTCATATTGCTGCAATGATGATTCTTCACACAATGTTGCCTCTTCAAGACAACCATCATCCTTCACTGTAGTCACTCCATGTGAGTGATCTCCATCCTCCTTCATTGATGATGCCTCCAAAGTCATGATAACTTGAAGTTCACCAATCTTGGTTTCTTCTCCATTTTCTATTTCATCATTTTTCTCCCCCTTTGGAGGAACTTCAACACTTTTATTTTCCTCTTGTAGAGGAACTTCAAGATCAACAATGCACTCTTCAAGTGCTTCCCAAACAAAATCTTCAACATCTTGTGCCTTTTCCATGAGACACTCTTCATTGCTTTTCCTTCTATCAGCTACAAATCCTCTTCTTCCTCCTCTTCCTCTTGAGGAATACACACCTCTTCTTTTCTTCTCATCACAAAATTCATCAACATATGCTTTCTCCAGGAAGCATTTCTCATCCATGTACATGCTTGATAAACATGTCACATTTTCACCTTCTTCTCTCTTCTCTTCAATAAGAATTTCTCCATCATCTTCCTCCATAAGGAAGAATTCATCATGCATGCCTTCTTCATAAGACATGTCTTCACATGCATCTTCACAATAAAACTCTTCAAAAATTTCTTCAAAGAAACAAGGCTCCTCCTTGCTTTGGAGATTGCTACACATATCTCCTCCATAAGCATCTTGCAATGCTCTCCAAGCCATTTGGGCTGTTCTACATTTTGCAATGAGAGGGAAAGCTTTCTCTTTCATGCCTCTCCTCAAATCCATGAGAGCCAAGCAATTTTGATATTGCTGCTCTTTCTTCTTCAATATTTTCTCCTCTCCTTCAAGAGAGCTCCAATTTGCAGGTTCTTCATATCCTTCAATAATGGTGTCCCATAATCCTTTTGCAATCAGAAAATGCTTCATTCTTATGCTCCAAAAACAATAGTTATACCCATCAAATTTGGGCACCTCCAAACCTTCAAATATGGTGTCCATTAAACTTCTTAATCAAAGTCAATCTCGTGATTTGACATCCCAATGATGCCAAAAGGAATGGTCCTCAAAATAAATTAAATATTCTGTCACTCAAAAATCAATTTACCACCAAACAAAGCAGTCAACAACGTCTCTCCAGCTTCTCTCCATGCTTCGCGGATGAAGCGTCTCTCCACGCTTCTCGAATGAAGCGTCTCTCCACACTTCTACGACAAGGCCGATTAGGGCCCGATCCGGCTGTCCTGGATCGCAGCCCGCGTAGGGGGGCTACGTTGCTGCAGATCCGCCTGTGACGGACTGCACCCTAGCTGCAC
This sequence comes from Wollemia nobilis, assembly GCA_028583015.1. Taxonomy (NCBI): domain Eukaryota; kingdom Viridiplantae; phylum Streptophyta; class Pinopsida; order Araucariales; family Araucariaceae; genus Wollemia; species Wollemia nobilis. The sequence continues at coordinate 2,740,047 of JAQPPZ010016703.1, read as the reverse complement.
GCAGTGTTCTTCTGCGTTGCTACAGATCCGACTTTAACGGGCTGTGGTCGTGTGGGCTGTGCGGCCTGCACAAAAAAAATTGTTTTTTTTTTTCAATTGGAGCCTGCCTGTGCACGGACGAGATTTTTTTTTTCTCGTTTTATTATTATTATTATTATTTTCGATTGCGATCTAATTTTGCAGGGCAGATTGGCTCTGCTGCGCCTACTTCTGTGTGGGGCAGCGCGCTGCACTGCGCTGCTGCATGTGGCCCTGGCTTCGCGTGGGCGGCCTGGGACTGCGTAGCTCTGTGGCTACGTAGTTCCGTGGTGCTTCACGGGCGGTGGCTGCGTGGGCCTATGCCTGGGGCGGGGCTGCTGGCTCTATTTTATTTTTTTTTAAATTCACGCCTTCCATTGGGCAGATCACCTTCTTTCCACCGTGTATGAACTCCAAAATACTGTGAATGACACTGCTTATGCACAGGTCTGCAAACTTCAACACTCTGAGGCTCACCTTGATATCCAGACGATTGTTACATCATATCTGGATTTACCTCGCTCACTCTGATACCAGAACTAAAATTAGTACGAACTGATTTATTCATGATAAGTCATTACAATATATAGTTTGGAATGTAACTGAAGAATCTCTCAAGTGGGTAAAAGACAAATACATAAGAATATGTAACAGAAGAATCTCCTAAGTGGGTAAAGGATAGATAGATACATGAAAATTTATAGGAGAAGAATCTCCAAAACAGGTACAAATATGGCTTAACACAATTTCTGCAGTTACAGGGCAGTTCAAACCGCATTCTAAGTTTAGGAGATCAGTTTTCCAACACAAGCATATACAGGACCAGTTGATGATTAAGGGACCACTGCGAGAAACTACTTCCAAAAACCTATACCAATTATTGATGATATTTGCTGCCATCTGACGCAAACGCAAAGAAAAGTCCATGACGATCAGATGTTGAAAAAGTAAACATGTTTCGTTTAGATGTTGAAACATCCTTCATATTATCTTCACATTTTGACGACGAATATTTACCGTCTGTACGCAGATGGTTCAACATCTGATCGAAACATGTCTACTCTTTCAGATGGATCGTCGCCAGTGCGTGCAAGCCCTTGCCACGCATGCCCATATTCACCCTTGCAGGTATTTACCATTTACATTTCTGTTTCTATTCAATCCATCACGTTTTTTGTTTCACTGTCTGTTTCTATTCATTCCATCACTATCATGGACAAAAATATAGTCTGCCAGTTTCGTTATACCTTTCAGGCATACTGTCGTTGTAATTGGTGTGATAATGGCAGTTTGCAAGGGGCGCTGTTAAGGGAGAATATTCATCGTCGAAATGTGAAGGTAATATGAAGGATCATCTGCACGTCAGGATGGTTCAACATTTGATCGGAACATGTTTGCTCTTTCAGAAGGATCGTCACCAGTGCGTGCAAGCCCTTGCCACGCATGCGCATATTCACCCCGCTCTCACCATTGCAGGTATTTACCGTTTACATTTATGTTTCTATGCATAGCAGCTTGGTTATACGTTTTCAGTGATACTATAATTGTAATTGGTGTGATAATGGCAGTTTGGAAGGGGCTGTTAAGGGAGAACAAAAATTTCTTCCCAGCCTTTTTCGTAAACAGCTCAGGGAAAAACAATGCGGATCACGTTCCGGCTGCTAAATTATGTTAAGTATTGTAATGCGTGTATTTTGTTTGTCATCTTTCTAAAGTTTTAAACCAGCAATCGTTTAATATGGCAGTTTGGTGTAGGAAATTGATATTTTCTAATTAAGTGCTAACAACAAAAAAATCTTCTCAGGGCCATAACATTTGCATAGATAACTGCATTTATATTTATTTTTCTTTCAAATTGTATTATTTTCTAAACTCTTCATAGTGGTGACAAGACTTATCATAATTATGTTTTTAAGGTTTTGAGTGCAAATTGGATTTTTTAAGGTATGTTGATAAAATTATAGAACTTGGTAAGTTCAAATGGTAAAATTACTTCAAAGAAAGAATTTCAAGAATTTTTGATTCATTTACAGTAATGAAATAGAAGTCTCAATTATTATGAATTGGATAAGATAAAAGAGGAAGCTTTTCAACTCCTTTTCATATTAGCGGAATCATATTTACTTTTATATATCAAAGAGAAAACTAATACTATTGAGGTGCAATCTACTTTGAAAGATATTTATGGAAAAGTAAATGTTAATAAAGTTAAATAAATAGAGATAGAGCTTTCTAATCTCAAAATTTTAGATTTTAGTAATGGTGAAGACTACATGTCTCACACCAAACCTTTAAAATCTGATTTAGCTACTTTAGGAGGTATCGTAAAGAGTGATAAAGAGTATGTCAAATCTATTACTTCTAATTTTTCTCCTTCCTTACATATAGTTGGATTGGTTCTTTATGTGAATGCTATGACTATCAGGGATCCACAACCTATCTCTCTTGAAGGACTTTTTAGGCCTCTAATCCATTGTGAAGTTATAATGAAGAATTGTGGAGCTCTTTCTCATACACAAACCCCAAAATATTTTAAATCAATAAAAAATTGAGTCTTAATTGCCTAATGGTAAGTCTAAGGTTTCAAAGAAGTCAAACATTTACAAGTATTCTAAAAAGGAAGGATATTCCATAAAAAAAATGTATTACAAGGTTGAAGAAGATTGAGACAAAACTCTAGAGGGTTGGACACAAGATTTCTTATGATGAAGATGGTAAAGAAGAGACCCACTAAAATATCCATTGTGGAGAGAGGTGTTACCTTTAATGCATTCTCTTCTTGGTGTTCTTAGCTTAGATTACAAAGTTTTTTGAAATATGTGTAATATAATCTTATTAGACTAAGGCCAAAATGTAAAGAAGTGCTTATAAGAACTATCAATGTAGCCTGGGGGCACTTGAGTATGTAATCATATTGGCATTCATCATTTATGTAAGCCTATGGGAATGTTATTATAAGCCTAAGGGCCCATTTCATAATTCAACCTTAATGGTATTAATTAATCCACCTATATGGATAACCTTACTTAAAGGGATAATTTATTATTATTTTATTGTAAAATAAATCTTAAGATCATGTCAATGCCTACTTTACATTAACCTCTACCTCTCATTAGGGTCCTGGTATCACTATAAATACCCCTTAATGAGGATCCATTTGTAACATAAGTGTGAATAAAATGTGACATATTGGGGTAACTATACCTTCTACTTCTTATCATCTCTCTTCATGCCTTCATTTATTACTATTATCTTTTAGTCACTTCTACTTCTTTTCTACATACAATTATGGTGAATGTCTGCTTCAAAATATTTCTAGAAAATATTGTGAATTTAAACAATAAAAAGAAATAAAATTAGGGTCTATTGCTTTTATAACTATTGCTGGAACCATAGTAAAGGAATCTCAAATAATGCAATCATTGGCATATCTTGATAAATACATACCTCAAATGTGTATGACACACTATGGTTTAATGGTCAAGATTATTTAAAATATTGCTATACATGATATGGAAGTTAGGGATCTCAATCACAAGGGATGTCTAATTTATTGGTTTTAAGTAGAGTATATTACCAAAGGGGAAGCATTTGGTTTAGAACTTTTAACTCTAACAATAATAATTCACACTACAACTAAACTGTTTAATAATATTATGGGGATAAAAATGAGTAACTGAGGTAGGGATGGAATAAGCAAGTTGAATTTCTTACATTAAAATCAAATCCAATGCAAACTATTCAATTGCTTTCTTAATCCTATAAAATCTAATTTATAAGGAATAATATTTAAAGTGAGTATGATATGTACCTATAAATTTGTTCATGAATAGTTGAAAAATGTCAAATGATCTAAGGTTTTAATTTTCTATGTGTTTTTATTAGAATGCATTCATGTACCTCAATTATGAGATAAAAGTCAACATCTCCATTTCAAAATATTTTTATACCACAAAAATATTGAAGACTTTATCTATAGGATGAATATACTATTCCACATGGTTAATATTAGTTTTTGTAAGGGGAATAACATGTGGCAAGTTAGTAGTAGTTAAAGTTTTAAAAAGAAGGGCTTTATGAGTAGGATAATTATTTATCAACTCTAAGATGGAAATGTGGAAAAATATTTAAATTAGATCATCAATTAAAGAATAATAACCATTGGTTTGGGATTTGCTTAAGAATTTTTATTTAATATGGAAAAATGAATTTTTGAGGATCCATGTAAATGATTTAGAAGAAATAATAACCATTGGATTGGGATTTGCTTAGGAATTTTTATTTAATATGGACAAATAAATTTTTGAGGATCCATGTAAATGATTTAGAAGAAATGAGTTCAAGTAAAATAGGGGATCATTAGGAATAGAAATAAATTTTTATGAGTGTTGTGTAGTCTAACTATGAGTTTTGACCTTTACCGCTTGTTTCTTTGCCTTAATAAAAAGAATATTGCAGCAATAGTAAATCTTCCTCTAATATCCATAGAAATATTTAACAAGAGATTTATTAGCATGACATAGATATGATTGTGATATGACATTGAATTTAAAAATGATGAACAAAAAATTATTGTAAATGGTAAGGTATGCATTTTAAGGAGTAAGGTATACATTTTAAGGAGACATGGGACCATGAGGTTGGGGATGAGATTGGTTTATTAAAGGATATGTTTATAAATGTACTTCCCTTATCCTTTCTAGTGGATGGCATGGTTCTAAACTAGCTAATGTAGACACCCTTACCCCCAAAACATTTTACATATAAACATATATTTTTTACCCTATCATGAAAAGTATTAAAGCTTCATTCACTAAAAGTGCTAAGAAAAATTTAATTGGTATATGTAGAGCCTAACTAGAAGATTTAGGTTGGTATGTTGTTTGTTGTGCATATTTAGGTTGAGAGTACCATATGTTTGTGCAAAGAAAACATTGAAGGATTTGAAATTTTCAAATATCAATATTTTTAGCAATAACATTGGCTATATAAAGGAAAAAACTTTTAGAGGTCATATCTCCATTATACATAAGCATTTCAAGATTATACTTAAAATCACATGGTTTTTAATGCTAATTGCATTGCTACTAGCTTAACTATATTATTTTGTTGATGAGAGGATAAAACAATACTTGAATGAGATGAACCAATTTTATAGATTCTCATCCTAAATGGAAAAATTATTCTTTATTAATTAAGGCTTTTCTCCATGGTAAAGGAATATGATTATATTTACTATAGGACAAAACCATTATTATAGATATTAATTACAAAACAAAATCATGTAAGTAAAAAATAAATGAGCTTTTGGTATTAATGCTTTGTCCAAAAAATTGAAAAATGACCTAATTAATAATTTGGATATTGCTTACCCTGAAGAACAATGTTGAAAAGTGTATTAAATATTTCAAAAAATACAATAATATATTAAGGTTTCTAGTGGAAAATGAAGATATCCTATTAATTACATCAATATGGTTCTTAATAATGTTTTTGTTGACATTGGTCAACATACTTTTATATGCTTTAGCTGTATTAAATAATTCATATTTTCCTTTGCTTCATATTGATTTTAGTTATCACATATTACATTGAATATAATATTTTTAAATTAGTTATACAAAATTATAATAGATATTTTTTTGGTTAGATAGGAGAGTTGGTACAACCACTATTTTTAGTAAGTGGCCATGGTTTAAACCACAAGGACTGCACACAACAAACCTATGTGTCTTGTTATTGTTAACACGTCGTGAGATGGGGACCACCAGTCACTCGGGATTCGTACCATCGTCGTCGGTCTGACACACACTCAAAGGATTCAAAACAAACTACTACCTTTGCTAACTGGCACCACCAAGGTTTGAACCTAGGTCTCCTCTTGCTACCTGGCACCACCAAGGTTTGAACCTAGGTCTCCTCTTGGCAAGTGCCCAACCACACTAACACTTACCAATCCACCTAACCCTTGGGGCTAAATTAGAATAGATCTTATTGATGTTATATATATTTGTATATGACTTCGTGATTCATTCCAACATTAATACCTCTCTATAAAATTTTAATTTTAAATATTTTTACAATTTATATATTATTTTCTATGAAATTTTAAACCTTTAATTTCAAATAAAAAAAAAAACCTTTAATTTATAATATTTTTTTAAAATTTAATATTAATTAAATTTAATAAAATTAATTTTAAATCTAATAATTAAATTTAATAAAATTTGCTTTAAAATTGAATAAAATATCAGACTTCTCAAAGAGATGTTCATATAAGTGAAAAAAGTTCTTTCATTTCTGTTTTCATGGCAGCATTTCGGATTCGAACTCCCTACTGTAACTTGATAATATGAGTTGGTATTAATTTCCCTCGATCTAAATTAAATAAATAAATAAACTACTACGTTATGTTTTACAAGCTTTGTCTTTAGTTTTCGTCTTTGTTTTGGATGGGAAAACTGTGACGACAAAACAAGGATATTCTATTGCTGTGGAATTGATGTTATAACTACAAATATCGGAGATCGAGTGGCTATTAGCTTCCCCACGATAAATACTTTCATCCACTAGGTCGGGATAGAACACCCTCATCTCGGAGTCGAGCGCACAGTATCCTAAGTTTGGTTACAGTTATTATTTTTAGTATTTAGTAAAATATTAGGTGAGGACTGCTTTCAATAAATCTGTGAGGGACTGCTCTCAACAAACCTATCACTATCAGGGTCAACCATGAGGAATGTCATCATCGATTTGGTGCGCACATAGAGGATTCGGAGCACACTACTACTTTGCAAAGGGTTGGCTTTCCCCAAGTTTTGAAACTAGGTCTCTTCCTAGTAAGTGCCTAGCCACACCTAGGCTTAACAATTCGTTAGTCCTTGGGAATCCACCTCTCCTTATCAATATTGTTGTTTTACGCTGTTGACACTCTTCTTCTCCCTGAATTCACCTCACCACAGAGAGATGAACTTGCTATCACATACTATTATGTAGGTTTTTTTGAGTTTGTATTTATACGGGATTCGAGTAGACTACTACCTTTAGAAAGAGTTGACTTCCCCCAAAATTTAAATCTCTTCTTAATAAATGTCTAACTACCCTTACACTTACCAATCCATTAACCCTTGAAAATCCACTTCTTTATTATTATTGTTTGGTTTACACCGATGAATTCAACGGAGAGAGATGACCTGGCTATCACATACTAATATGTAGGTTTTCTGAGTTTGTATCTATACCAAAATTAATATGTAGTTTTTTTTCTTAGCTAATATGATTTTTATGTTTTGGTATAAAATTTTTAAATTTAAAGTGTTTGATTAAATTTAAAATATTACATTTATAATTTATAATTTTTTATAAGGTATCATTTAAAAGATAAAAGAAATAATGTTTTATTTTATTTAAATTGTGTATTTTATATATTATTGTTTAGGTTGATAAAAGTGTAAGTTAAGAGTTAGGAGCAAGTGTGAGTAGAAAGCACGAAGTGTCAAATACAAAGTAAGAAGCAAAGTGTGAACAAGGAGTAAGCACCATTTCTTATTGTTCTAGATCATAGGAGGAACTTAAAAACTAAAGAATTTATGTGAAGAAAATTTAGGTAATATTTTTGGAAAGTCATTTTTGAAAGTTCTTACTAGAAGGATTCTCTAGTTGGAAGTATGGGAAGAAGAGTGAATCTATGAAAAATCCTATGTGGGTAGCAAATACTACACAAAAGGTGATTATAAAAAATGAGATGATGGAAAATGATATAATGGTTCTTAAAACTAGAGGGTTAATATGAAAGTTTCATGACACTACCAGGTTTTTTTGAGATTAAAAATTAGATCAAGTGGGAGTGCGTATTGAATTCAAATTGCTCCATGACTTTTCTTTTGAAAATATTTTTCCTCATTATCTTCTCCAAGTCAGAAATAAGGGATAAAATAATGAATGATGGCCCTTGGTTTAGGGGCAAAGAAGCATTTTATGTAACACCATGGAATGAGGTTTTTCTATGGAAACAAAAACTATTAAAAGGTTTTTTATGTGGTTTTCTATGGAATGAGTTTTGAAGAATATTTGAAATACTCTAGGGGAGTTAATCTAGGATGGACCAACTACTAAGGAGAGAAGATGTGTTGTATACACTCAAATATCTATTACCTTGGATATTTCAAAACCTTTACCATAGTCCATTAGTGAATAAAAAGTATGAGATGAACAAGTGGATTATGAAAATATTCTATTTGGATGTCACATATGTCATAATACCAAACACATGGAAAGAGATCACCAAGTGAAAATGATGGAGAAGAGATAGAAAATTGTTAGTACCATATACTAACACAACGATTGCTAAGTACTTGTCTAGTGTTAGTGTTATGTTTACACCTTGGGTTCCTACCGTCCATGGGCCCATTATGATGTAACCTTTAAAATTATTGTAAGTAGAAATTAGTGGATCAAGTCTCCACTTTCATGTGGTCTAACTCTAGAGGCTGGGATTAAGGTTAATAAGATTCTATATAAGGACATGGGTTTGGAGTAGAAGGTATCTCATATATATTCCCATTTTGTATTGGAGCTCTACTTTTAAGGAGGTTTCCACCTCAAAGAGGTCTACAATATCTATTTCACTTGATTAATATAAGTTTGTTGTTATTTCCATTCAATTAATTTTTGTGAGCACTTTTGTTACTTTTCTTTTTGTGATCATAGAGTTAGTTCCAATTTGTGAGTATTTTTATTAATTCATGTATTATTAATATAGTTATATTTTTTATATGAAGGTTCCTAAAAAGTGGTATCAAAGCTCTTTCTAGGGCCATGCTTTATAGTATAAGTAGTTATTGTCCTTTTGTCCTTTTTTCTATTTTGTAATTTCTCATTCTATTCATTTTTCATTAAAGTATCTTCTAAAAAACAAATACAAATTTTTATTTAATTTTTTAGTAGAGCAGGGTAGAAATTCTATTGTAGGGGTTTTAAAATCATGTAGATTTGTCATTTTTAGATGAGCACATCTGATCAGAAAATGGTTTGTAAAGAACATGTGGTAAAAGTAAACTAACATCCAACCCTTAGATACAATGTACCATATATTTAGACTTCCATGTACCATGAGGTATATTAGAAGTCAATACTGGGTTAAACTAAATTGAAACATCCCTATGAATCCTTTGACCATCTAAAATTATGGTGCACTCGTAAGTGATTGGCCCTAGGAAGTTAATATCATAGTATCCTTGGAAAAAAATAATGCAATTACGGGTACAATGGAATCCGTAATAGTTAGAGCTCTAAAATATTACACTAGTCACTAATAGTAAACAAGATAATCGTGAAAATAATCATATACTACAGAGTTCATGAAATCAAACACACCTTGACTTGGGTTGTCCTTATTAAAACATTGTTTTAGTCCTCTCTTGTTTAAAACCCAAAACATATTTGAGTAGAATATAGAAGAGGCAACTTCAGTCATAGTCAATATTTGCTATAGAAGCACATTGAAATGCACCAAGTAGTTTGAACACTTCAAAGCTACACAATGATTATCATGTTTGATAGTGTAGAGAATATCTAGTCTATTAGTACATAGATTTTTTAGTGTGATAGTATAGAGAATGTCTAGTCTTATAGTGTAGAGAATATTTGGTTTGACAATGTAGAGAATATCTAGTGTGATACTATAGAGAATATACAGTCTAACAATCAAACTAGCCAATTGTTAACAATCTAGTAGTGAGTAAAAAGTCTAAAAAAAGCTAAAAATTGCTATTTTGAGAGATAGTCTATTATGATCCCCTTTTTAAGTTGATCATTTTGAGACCTATATTTGGTATCTATTTTTGAAACCATACCTTCTAAATATCATAATTTTGTGGTATAGTCCATTCCGATCCTCTCTTTGAACTAATAATTTTGATATGTAACTCGAATAAACCTTTTTATAGACCCTAAAGTGACAAATAGATGATGATAATAGAACTCAAGAGCTAGAGTAGTTTGGTGACTAGGTAAAACAAATTAAAACTTATAATCCATCAATCCTCTAGGCATTATTCAAATTAGAAAAAATAGATAAAATTGATCAAAAGTCATTTAATAGGTCTAAATGTAAAATACTATGCTTTGATAGGACAATCATCATAGATTCAAGGTGATAGTTTAAATGGAGGAGAACAAAATATTATCCATATAAATACAAATAAAAAATGTCCAAGCCATAATTTCTGAAATTTTATGGTGACTAGTTGGATGTATTGGGATAAACAATATTTTTCTCTTCATGTCATTTCCAATAAACAAAAGCTTGCAATTACATATTTCAACCTAGAGTGTAGTCCAATGGTTTCAATGGTTAAAGAATATAAATACAAGGACTCCTTGGCTTGAATTTGAATATGAATTGATCCCTCATTTTGAACATAGTGAGTATGAATATTTTACAAGAACCCTCACCAAGATAAGACACATTTATTTATGATTTCTAGCCAATTTGAAAAGCTAGTCAATTGTACTAGGGGATTGAGTGTTAAGTTCCTTTAAAGATTTTTTTATTAGTAGATTAAAGGAAGTTAGCCATTCAAAGGTAACAATGTTCAAGTAATACAACATGATGACAACTATAATATTGGCTAGGATCATTGAGGATAAATTTGTAGCACAAAAGCATACTTTTAAATTATGATAGGCTTAAAACTTGTTTCTATCTCAAACATCACCAAACTTAGGAAACGAATCATGCTAGATTAATTATATCATTAGTAAATAAATGGAGGCATATTGGGCATAAAATCTATGTTATAATTATGATGACAAATATTCTCTAGGCCGCATGTGTGTACAATAGAAACTATATTTACAAGATGTGGGGGAACCTTTTACGAAGGAACCACATGATGCAGGGGAGGATCAAATAGAGGTAGATCAACATAAAAATCCCAAACCAATAAAGAACCCGAAACTCAAATTTTTAATACATACATTAGTAGGCACCTAGAGATATGAATGTGGGTATATAATATAATATTGTATACACATATTATGGCATGAGTCACACATAATTTTATTGAATCATGTCTTAATATCCATATATTATAATAATATGTGTGACCCATGCCATAATACACATATACAATATCATATCATATCTCCTTATTCATATCCATATGTACTTGATATTTCACCCTATTACAAACATTTTCATCCCCAAAGCATAGGAAGAAACTATATAATATGATATTCTAGGCAAAGTTGATAATTGGTTTAAATCTTGATTATTTCTCCATCAAAGTGAAATCTTAATTGGTGTCTTTCTATGATGATGCCAAGTTTTCCTTATGCCACTTGAATATCTATAATTAATCCTTGGATTCCATGTATGTGCATCATAACTCCTCTATTGCTCTATGTCCTATCTCCATGATTTTTGCCTCTCATGGTGGTGTGGATGGTGATATACTCCAACCTTTGTATGACATTCTACCTTTGTTGGCTCTTAAACCTTTTGTTACTATATTTTATCTTACTCTGCATGTTGATCTCTTATGTGCCATTTGTTTAGTGTGTATTCTTATTGTGCTTCCTTGAACTTTGCTAAGGTATCAATTTTTATTCCTCTACTAGTTTTTTCTTCTCCTTAGGTCCTTGATCCTTAAGCTAATAAATGTCCTATAGTGTGTAACCACAAAAAAGGCTCGCACCTAGTCTGACTATTACAATTGATAAAAGATACAAAAATAGACATGCATAGATTGACAACAAGAAATAAAATGAATACAAGGAATCCTTTATTAATTTTAATGGAGTCAAATTATAGATTCATCCCTATTAGGGACACCCATTTGATACATCAATTATAATGGCGTCTAATCCCTCTCAAGGGTAGATGCGATCAAAATGCCTTTTAGGATGACACAAACTGCTCCAAGGTATCAATGACCTTCTTCTCCATGATTAGAAGCATTTGTTGCCTTGCATCCCAAACCTGTTGATTATGCGTGCAATAAACAACAAGAATCATCAGTAATAAAGGATGCCTCTCTTGATGAGGCTTTTTAAGGAATTTATAAGAACACATGACATTACTAGCATATAATCAAGAAAATGCAAGAAAGCTATTAAACCTATGAAAAACATGAAAAGATGCTATGAATCATGTAAAGGAAAAGCATATGTATCTATCTAATGGTCTAATTTTTAATTTGAAAGCATGAAAAATATTCATTAGTATCCTAGTTAAAATATTGAAAGCAAGCAAATAAATAAGATAATTCTATTGGTCAGAAGTCTCTAGAAATGCAATAAAACCTAAATTATGCTTAGCTTACTGCTATTAACAATTCCTACGATGAGAAAACAAGGGAATCAGTGATACTATCCTGACTGCAGCTCTAAGGAATGGTGAGCACTGTTAGCCATGATTGACAGCTACGATGAGGTTTGAAATGTGCTTGTCCTCAAATCTAAGGGCTAGATCTCTAAATTCTCTTACCAAATTGATGGTCAAGGGTCGCCTCTATGTCCTATGATAGATTTGGCAGTTGATTTACCCCAAGTGCGTGTGGAATGGGCGTAATTGCATTTATTGGTTCTCTGGTCTCCTAGGGCCTCCATGGCTTGAATTGTCATCTTGATCTCTCAATTGCAATAACAAATATTTCTCTCAAGGAACACAAGTGAGTGTCTATCTCGACAGGGCTTTGTTGCATACAATTGAAAATTTCTCTATATCTTTCCCCAATTAAGAGGGGGATTTATAGCACCTTGGAGGGCTATGTCCTAGCTTCATGAGGAAGCCAAGATCAAGAATAGGTAGTTGATTTTGTTGGACAGAAAGATCTATAAATTTCCTTGATCAAACCGCTCCAATATGCAACCAAATGACTGTTGGAACTAACTTTGAATTGGTCAAAGGCTAATTGACTTTGAGGCCTGACCGCGACTGACAAGCGCGATCAGGTATGCTCACCGCGGGTGTCAATAGTGGTTAGAATTGACTAGGCAAAGGTACCCAAATGAGTGGTTAAAACCATTGCTATACCTTGGTATTTGTCCAAGGTCTTCCATATGGTCTTCTAGCATGTCCCATATGAGTAGTCGCCTCGACATGACATGTTTTAGGTGTCTATAGATGCCTCTTTTGAGATGCATTGTGAGATCGAATAACGCTGAGCAAAAATAGACCTCCTAAAATGAGGTCATAGATCGCATGATGATCATTAGTCTGATCAACATTAGATTCCCCAAGTCCAGCAAAAGGACGCACATCCTAGAATCATTGCTTCCAACTGGATGGAAGGCTTAAATTTGAAAGAGTTTGCACTTGTCATCAGACATTCATTTAGCTTTTACGCAATAGTAGGATTTTGAGCACATATAACCGAAAGGAAGAGAGCTACAAACTAACTGTCATGTGTTATTTACCCTAGCAGAAGGGTAAGCTTATGATAGTCTTTGGCAATGATTCGTAAAATGAACGTAATTTTGACAAGATCAAGGGATATACGATCAAGGGATCTATGATCAAGGGATATTCTATTGACTTTGATTATGATTATGATATTATGACTACCCCCTCAAGTGACGAGTCGATGAGGGTAGGATAGTTAATGAAGTGACGAGTCACTTGATGACTATGAGTGACTTAAAAAAATTAAGATTTAGCATTTAATTACTTGATTAGGCCTAATCAACTATGATTACAACTGTTAATAGTAATTGTACATCTCTATCCCCTAGAATAGTCCAACCTCAATGGCGTTTTTAGGGAATCAAGATGATAGCAATTCCAATTATGCTTGTATTGAATCATATTTATCGAGGATCTGCTAAAAATATTATAGAAGAATTAAGATGAAGACCTTGTTCCCATGGAGTAGTCTAGAGGTTAGGCCTTCTTAGGGATTCAAATGAAACATAGTAATTCCATGATGATGAATTTGTTCCAAATGTCCTTATGGTAATTTACTCATCTTACTGGTTTACATGGAGCGCAAGTCACTGCAACCGCCAAGTGTGTAGGGTAAATTACTAGATACGAGATGCATTTGGATTTTGATTTATTTTATTTTTTTGTTATTTTGTGAATTTTTTTATAATTCTAGTCAGGTTGGTATTTTGAATTCATCATTTAAAAACTGTCCATGGTGGGATTTTTTATATTTTATTTCAGTTTTCTAACCGCGATTGACAATAATAGCTAACAAATTTAAATTTATTAACTGTGGTTCAGACCCACGGGATATAAACCCTAATTTAGGGACCGTGGTTGTCAAGCACGATCAAGGCCGAAATTAGAAATATTTAAGAATTTTTTCACAATTTAAAAATTTCATTATTTCTTGTAGCATTTGCAAATTTGAGAGCTCTAAGAGGGAAGAAGACAAAATTGATACGGAACGCTGCCACATTTTGACCTCACCCTTATCCACACCGATGGCGGACCAACCTAGAGGAGCCGATGCTATTAAGGTAAAAACGCGCATCTTCGCTCATCATTTGCTTTTACCATATTTTAAAATAAATCTCATTAAGTAATGGGCAATATTAACCTCATTAAACTGTTGGTAATAAACCTCACCCTAGTTAGGATTAGCTTAGGTTAGCTTAGAGGGGAGGGATTTTTAATTTTTGGGATGTCTCAGGATGGAAAGTGACCCTACAAGGTCATTTTTCCTAGCCGTGACTCATAGGCACAGTTCCCAAATGTCAATTTGGGGACTGCGGCTGTCAACCACAGTGAGATTCAAATTCAAACGGTAAAAAATTTTACCGCCATCCCGACCATGGGTTTGAACTACGGTTCGACAACCTTTGAAAAAAATTAATTTTTGCAATTTTTTTTTTTAAATTTTTAGCAAAATTAATTGAGCTTTTTGATTTTTTGAAGTGCATTATTCCATTGTTTTTGATGTTTTTGATATTTGTACTTTTGTTTATCATTTTTAAATTGTTTTTTATTATTTTGGTTTGATTTTTTTTTTTTGTCTTATTATTATTTATGTTAGACCTTGACTGCTAGGGCGAGGGAATCTGAGATCCTTTGCAACCTATGCAGTGCGCTCTCTTAGGAAGACCAAGAGTGGTTCGATGCTGTGGGATTTTGCTATGTTTTACACCTCCCCATGATCATGGCTGACCAGGCCTACATGATTGCATTGGCCCAACACTGGGATGCGCAGACCAATACATTTCACCTACCGATAGGTGAGATGACAGTTACCTTGGAGGATATCTATTGCATCTTTCATATCCCTCTGGATGGAGAGGCCATCACATATTCATTTATTGAGGTGAAGAAGACAATATTCGATCATATCTTCGGCTAGCATAGTGAGGAGGTACATCGCGACTCGGACCATGAAGGAGTCCTCATTGAGGATTGGTACACGATGAGGGTCTTCAATGAGTGCACAACCATATTTATGCACCTGATCATGCAAGTCATCCTGCTCAAATTTTCTCGGAGTGAGGTTCCCTTGGAACCTCCTATCTAGGGCTTTTGATGTCCTCATGAGTCCCACTGATCATCCATTGATCATATCCTGGGGGAGCACACTATTAGCACAACTCTATAATGAGATGTACCAGATTACTTAGAGGATCTGAGTCGATATTGGATGTAGCTTGCTACTATAGATCTAGGTATGGTAGCATATTAGGATCGAGCATCCCATTGACCTACCTCTAAGGATTGACACCATTTTAATGGTGTGCCAGTGTTACGTTGCATGCTAGCCTCACAAGCAGGAGGGCTTTAGGAGTAGGTCTCACACAAGGGATTTGAATCATTATATTACACTATTCTCGGGGCTATAGGTGGATCATATTGACTGGTACCCTTACCTAGACTACCCTCCATAGCAGGAGGTTGATGACTAGCTACGTTGAGCACATAGAGATAGATGGATCCTCGAACATAATTCTATGCTATAGGAGTTATTTTACTTCTCTCACATTCTTTGATAGTTTGGCATCAACTAGGACATACAAGAGATGTCGACTATCTACCATCACCTCCACCTAGATAGGTACTTAACCTGGCCCAATATTACTCCACTGGGTGAGGAGGACGATGACTTACAAGTGTCAAGGCTGACTAATGTAGGGACCACATCAGACTACGATAAATGGTGGATACTCTAAGTATGGCAGGGTTTTGAGGGCCCCTTGGATAGGGTCCCAAATGATGCAGTAGAGGATGGTGAGGTTTCAGAGGTAGATATGCATGAGCATCGAGTTAGATAGAGGACTAAGGGCAGATGGGTCGAGGGAGCTGAAAAGGAGGCACAGCCAGCTAAGGAGGAGGGTGACGCTCTGGAGGAGGGTGAGGCAGTCCTAGACAATGATATTAGGAAGCTCATGGCCCAGGTTGCTATCCTACAGACACAGGTAGGCTCTCTACAGATGCAGTTGCTACATAGGTATACCACCATTGCCACTCTTGAGGTAAAGGTGTGGGATCTCCAATCTAGAATGACAATAGGATAGAATTAGTGGCGTAGCTACGAGGAGGATAATATTGACCTAGAGGTGAAGGTTTCATATGCAAGTATAGATATACAATGGCTTACAAGGTAGTGCACTATTCTATAGCCTTAGGTTGACGTGATGATGACACATATTATTACACTCAGGTCAAGGAGTGGAGCTCCCTCATCATCGCAGGTGGCTATAGTACCTCCATTTTATCTAGTAGTGCCAGCAGCTCCAAAAGTATAGGAACCAGGTGGATTGGACCTGGCATCAGAGAACAGGAGACTTACGACTCTTGTTCAGTAGTAAATCTGAGATAACGCTTCAAATGTTGCATACATAGATTCTTTGAGAGGAGTGAGCATGCTAATCTAGGGTGAGATTCTTGAGAGGTCTAAGGCTACATGATCTCATATGACTTGCACTTACACGACAGGATAGTTCTCAACCAGATCTAGCCATAAATTGCACAAATCAGAGAGGACCTCAAGAGCTCATGGAGGACTCATAGAGATGGTGGAGGCGACGATAGAGCCTCTCAGTCTAGGGGCACAGGCGCTATCTAGTACAGATATTTCAGATGCTATTGTACCATTTTTTAGTGTAAGATCGAGGACCTACACATATGTAGCCTACGGGTATTTTTGACATATGTCGATGTATTGTTGACTATTTATTTTGATACACATACATACATATACATATATATATATATATATATATATATATATATATATGATCTAATATTGAGACTCATTATATGTGTAACTTTATTATTTTTATTTTTTAATGTTTTATGAGATGCATATGAATGCAATGTTTAAATGCGATGCTTATTTTATGCTAGATGATGTGATGTATAGATGTCATGCATTAGATAGATGATGGATGTATGATTTGTGATGCAATGATATGCATGTGTAGGTAGACTACTTATGATGAATGTATATGAATGCAACATATGATTTTTAAATACACGTTTTATTTACTGTACTTGTATGCATTTAATTTATACTACTATGACATAACCTATGCCATGTATGTATTGCATGATTTTTCTTTGTTTCTTTGATAATGTTTTTCCTAGAATGGATATGTATGCTTTAAGTTCTTAAAACATCGTGTATGGATGCAATGTGAGTTTTGAAAATATAATGGATGACACCACTAAATGTATAATAATAATGGATTGTAGTTGCTTTATCCATTTATTAAAATAGTACACCCATGTATGAGATGCAATTATATGTGTTTTCTATTCATAATATTTTTTAATTTAAAATAATATGTGTAACATAGTCAGTGGTTGTTTAAATATCATTTTTGATATCCATCTGGTATTTAACATATATTATGAACAGTATCTAATACACAAAATATTATAAAAAGAAATTTCATATTTGATGATTGCTTGAAAATTGGTTGTTGCTATTTGGGAATTTTTGAGGTTTTCCATGAAACTCAAACACCTTAGCTGACTTATCAAAAGTTGTATACTAACCATACTAGATTTCTGAACATAAGGCTTTTGCTAGGATAGGCCCTAACTGTTCATTATCCATGTGTGTGCAAATGAGTATATGTAGATAAGGCATAAACATACCCTGATGTCAGGTGGGATTCTTTAAGCCCATTGCTAAGATTGGGGATCCTAAAATTTCTATCCAATCCTAGGTTTAGATTTCAGTTGGACTAGAATACTAGGTGATACAGGACACTTGAAGCTAGCTTTTCCACATTCAAGCATTGGTCTGCACAAAATAAAAATGCTAATGTATAAAACATATCATCATGCGTAAGGTACGGTAGTACTAACAGTTCCAGGGATTCAAGCTTGCCCCATTATTTTCTTTAATTTTTCGGGATACTTGCTCATGTAAAGTGATAATAATCACTATTTATTTTGTACTTCTCTTTTAGTGATAAAAACCACTCTTTATTTTTGTACTTTTTTTCTTTTTTTGAGCAAGGGATTTGATACTGATTTGATGTCTTTGATAAACTTGATCTTGATTTTATTTGACTTCTAGGATTTAACTTTGGGAGTTTCACTTTGGAATATATTTCAAGGATATCATTATGATATATTGCTCATTTATTCGTAAGCAAGGGATTTGTTTTGGTAAGGGGCAAGCTTGTCCTTTTGCCAACTGTCAACATTTCCTAGGTTGTCCGCACAGGGGGATAAGCAAGAATAAAATTTTCACCTCAAGATACATGGTCCTGCTTTATAGTTTTCATCTTCCCATAGTCCTTATTAGTATTGTTTAGTTTTTTGATTAGTGATAGGATTTTGATATGCTAAGGGCTATACAAACTAGACCTCATCTACAAAAGTAAAGCAATATTTCTACCAAACTCTTGAGAAGACCACTAAGTATGGTTGAATGACCGAAAAACCTTAGTATATTCTTCATAGCAACAAGAAGGGTTGTGTTGAAAAACACAATTACTCACAAGGGTGAATGGATTATAATGATAGTGCATAGGTGCATGATTGAAAAACAAACATGGCGTCGTTTGTCAGATTGTAAACACAATTTATTCTAATGCAAATGTGGCGAATGGATATGCCTAATGCAATGCAAAAATGAAATGCATGTGGAAAATGCAATGCATGATGCAAATGTTTTGCAATGATGCAAATGAAATGTAATGCACTATTTTTGAATTTTGATATTTTCCCATTTTTTTTTTGGATTTTATTACTTTTTGATTTGACCAAAAGGCTTATAGACGCCTTTGGAACCTTTTACTGAATGACCAAAGGGCTTACAGATGCCTTTGGGTCCTTTTGATGGTTTTAGGCATGAAATGCTTTAATATGAAGGATATTGAGAGTTTCAGGATATTCAAATCCTTCCAACGATGTTAAGTGATATGTCCTAGGTCCAATGTTCTCAGAGATGATATAAGGACCTAACAAATTAGCTGCAAATTTATCTCACATTTATGGCAATAAATTTGAGTTTGTTGGTTCTCTTTCAGCACAAGGTCACCAAACTCAAAGTATCTTAGATGGACTTTGTTATTGTAAGCTCGTTTTAAACACTTCTGATAAACACGTAGATGCTCTAGGGCATTTATACGACGTTCATTAAGTAGCGTAAATTTATCTAGGTAAGCTTACTGTGCGATGTCATCATCGATGAAATATTTTAATGCGACGCGTGGCATTGGAATCTCCAACTCTAGGGGCATAATGGCCTCAGTGCCATATACTAGTAAAAACAGAGTTGCCCTAGTGGGTGTCCGAATGCTAGTCCTATAAGCCCATAATGCAAGGGACAACTAGATATGCCAATCTTTGTGGTGTTATTGTGCTATATTTTTCAAGATATAAACCACTATCTTATTTGAAGCCTCAACTTGTCCATTTACCTACGGATAATATGGAGTCACAAAACTATGTTTGATCTTGTACTTAAACATCAAAGATATCATAGTTTTATTTTTGAATGACGTTCCATTATCCAAAATTATTTTGGATGGTATCCCAAAATGACTTATGATATTGGTGAGTATGAACTCAAAAATACGTACTCCAATTATCATTGTTAAGGGAATGGCTTCCACACACTTTGTAAAATACTCAGTAGCCATAATAATAAATGTATGTCATCCTGATGATGGGGGAGATATATTATCAATGAGATCCAAACCCCACTGAGCAAATGGCCAAGCCACTTGAATGGGTTGTAAGGCCTGTGATGGCAGGTGCATAAGATTAGCATTATGCTGGCATTTAATGCATTTCCTAAAATACACATTGCAATCCTTCTCCATAGTGGGCAAATAATAACCCATGTGAAGGATGCACTTGATGATAGCCATGCTGCTAAAATGGCCACTACACGTACCATCATGAGCTTGCAAAATTGCCCAAGATGATTCTTGGGGCTCAAGACAACGAAGGAGAACTCCATCGTAGATTCGATGATACAGAATGTCTCCTAACGAAATATATTTTGTCACTTTTTGCTTAAATTTGTACGTTGCAACACCCGAAAATCCCTAATGGATTACACCAAGATTAAAGAATTTGTATATCTACAACATACAGTTCTTATAGCTCTCAGCCTCAACTGACAAGATAACATGTTCCCTTGCATTTCAACATTTGCAAATGTAGACTAGTAAAAAACCTTATGTTTAATGGTAGTACCACTCCCCATAGGATCTTATGAGATAAAAGACCCCCAAGATGCTCTCTTGAGAAAATATTTGGCTCTGTAGAACCACTCATGGTTCAGCTCTACATGGATCATGTTTATTGACTCTTTTTTATCTAAAGCTTCACATTGCACAACAGTGTGTGATAACATTTTTATGTGTATGGTAGTAAAATCAGTAGATGGATTCTAAGGGATTAAATATCCCAAAGATGCCATAGTGTCTGCAAATCTATTTTACTAAAGAGGGATTGCCTCAATGTCATACCATTCCAACTAAGCTAAATATTTGTCAACAAGATCTTTGTAAGACTTCAAGACAAGACAACGACACTGAAAAAGTTATTTCACCTGGTTAACAATGAGAAGAGAATAGCCAAAGATATTTAACCTTTTAATATTCATGGCGATAGTTGTTTGGAGGTCTAAGATTAGGGCTTCGTATTCAGTGTTGTTGTTAGTGCAAGGAAAATACAACTTGAATGACAAGGGCATGGGAGCACCTTATGACATGAATAACACTATTCCTGCACCACCCCCTTGCTCACACTTCAAACCATCGAAGAACAAAGTCATAACAACTTTTTTATATGGCTCTTTGTGTTTGGGTGCTTCTGACAAGGCAAAAATTGTGTCATAAGGAAGCTCAATGGTGAGGGCCCTACTATTTTAAAGAGGCACCTTAGCCAGTTGATCTGCTATGACCTATCCCTTAATGAAATTTTGGCTAATGAATTCCAAGTCAAATTCTATCAATAGCATGATCCACTTTGTAGTACATGTATTATGATATGTCTTACTCATCATATACTGCAAAGGATTATGTTTTGATATAACATACGTCGTATGAATTAACATATAGTGTCATAATTTCTTGGTAGCAAACACTACTGCTAAATACAAATTCTCCACGTATGCATATCCTAGCTTGTAACTCACCAAGGTTTGGCTAATGTAATATATGACTTGCTTTTTGTTTTGCATGTTATTTTGGGTTAACATGGTCCCTAATGCAAAGTTGGTTGTTGATATATATAGCAAAAAAGGCTCATTTGGCCTTGGTGGAGCTAGTACTGGTGGCATTTCTAGGTATTGCTTAATCTCAACAAAGGTTGCTTGACAATCCTCATCCCAATTTAATGAGACTCCCTTGTGTAGCAGTCGATTCATGGGTTGACATTTATCTAATAACTACGTGATGAATTGCTTGATGGATGCTAATTTGCCCTAAAGACTTCTTAATTCCTTGATATTTATGGGGGGATGCATTTCTAAATTAGCCTTGACCTTTGTTGGGTCAACTCTGATCCCTCACTTTGAAACGATGAATCCTAAGAGCTTTCATGAAGTTACACCAAATATACACTTCTTAGTATTCAACCTGACATTATGCTCTATCAGGTGATCAAAGACC
The DNA here is from genome assembly GCA_028583015.1 of Wollemia nobilis. Taxonomy (NCBI): domain Eukaryota; kingdom Viridiplantae; phylum Streptophyta; class Pinopsida; order Araucariales; family Araucariaceae; genus Wollemia; species Wollemia nobilis. The sequence goes on along the minus strand of JAQPPZ010016703.1, from coordinate 2,717,970 downwards.
TTCCTTAGGACGTTAGCATGCTTTGAACGCAACAATGACTTTGCCAATAAGTCATCGATGTAATATTCTAAGATCTTATGCATGTAGTCATGAAAGAAATATGTTATAGTCCGTTGATATGTAGCACCAACATTTTTAAGACCAAATGGCATAACCTTATAGAAAAATTTCCCCCATGGTGTTATGAACACGGTTTTATGCTGGTCTTTAGGATTAATATGAATTTTGTTGTAACCAGAAAAACCTTCCATTAAGGAGAGAATTTCATGACCCGTAGTTGCGTCTACAAGAGAATATATGTTTGGAAACAAAAATAAATATTTTGGTGTTGTATTATTGAGGTCTCTAAAATCCATACAAATACGGATCCTTCCATTAGGTTTTCCTACAGGTACCATGTTTAATACCCATTTTGGATAGTCGATGGAAATGATAAACTCTACATCCAACAACTTTTGCAATTCATATTTAACCATTAAGGCTACTTTTGGATGCATCTTCCTAAGTTTTTGCTTGATTGGTTTCTTCGTCAGATCTAGCAAAAGGTTATGAGTAACCAATTTTGGATCTAGACCCGACATGTCTTTGTAAGTCTAAGCAAAGAGATCAGGTCTCTCTTTTAGTAGAGGGATGAGGTTGGAACACTCATAAGGAGTCAAAGTATCTCCAAATTTAACCTTCCTTGGATTGGTGGGATCATTACTAATATCCACTTCGAAGGTTTCCTCTACTAACATATGGGATCCCTCCTCAAGCTGATGAGGTATAGAGATTAAATGGATGTCATCAAATGGATTTATGGGTTTCACATTGGAAGCATCCTTAGCATGATAGACATCATGTGCACAACCTGACACAAAGTGAAAATGTTACAACATTTCTTTGTTAGAGAAGAAATCCTCAAGCTCTAGTGGTGAGTCAGTGTGATCCCAATTGATAGCATCTACATTCAAATGCAATGGTTTGGAAGGATCGACCAGGTTGTGAAGTGGAGTGGTAAAATAAATGGAGATCATATTGATGGAATGGGTCATGTCTCCAAGACCACGTGCATGTGACACTAAGTTAGTATAGCTTCCATCCGTAAGATGTGGTTCTAGGGGTATGGGGATCTCTGGATCTGGTCTATGGATAGATTAGAACACATGATCTCTAGGCTCAAGGAGCTCTCTAAATTTTGGTGGACCAGGGAATACCATATGATAAACCCTATCCATATTAGGTGGTCTTACTTTGATATGAGGATGAAGATTTATATCTCTGTGCAAATCCTGAATAGTCTAAGGTGCATTATGATGATGTAAGTAGGGAGGTCATAAATAGTCTCTCTCTATTTCATCTTCGTCGTCACTGTCGTAATGAAAGCCTTCACCACTATCTACTAAAATTTAGATGTTAGGAAAATGGGGTCCCATGTAAGCCCACACTCGATAACTACTATCACTCGTGAAGGATTGATCATCCTTGATGACTATCTCCTTAGGTAATAGATGACATAAATTAAGAGGGCCTAGATAGGCCACTTTAATCTCATCCTCATATTGCTCATTGTTTGAGGGCTCATCATCATCACCACTCTCATATATGTAGCTCGGTCCACCTATGTCGAAGATGGATTCTACTGTATCCTCGTTAGAGTGATCCTTTGACTCGAAATATATCACTACACTAGCATTCTTAACCTGCATGCCTATATCATTGGCTGCCTCATGAATTTGTTTACCCAAGTTATCTCTTGGTATGTGTTCTAGACCGATATCCACCAAGATTTCTTCGTGATATGTCTCAAGTGGTTATATAGTGACATAAGACACTAATCGGTTATCCCTTCGAAAGACGAAGGAATTAGGGTGATATGAGTTGAAATCGACTTCACCCCCTAGACTGAGGTACAGTCAGTTCAAAGAGGTCATAAGTAATTCATCATGTCCTCAATTGTAATATCCTAACTCGAACATGTCATTAGGAAACTGATATTGTGGTTCATACGACTCCTACACCTATGCTCAAATAATCTGAGTCCATAACCATACCAATGGTAATGCTCGAAATACCATAATGTGTACTTTGAGTTAGATAGATAATGCAGATTCACAGTGAATGGCTCATAATCGTCTTCATCCATGGGGGTGCGAGATGTAATATGGTCGAGCCCTCCATAAATGAAATTAGTTTGGTTAGGGGGCACCCCTAATGGTACCATAATCCCTATGGGAAGGTGATGGGCTCATGGTCAGCCCATATCATGTGTAGTTTTGATAATCGGTGTGAATGTCACATTCTGCATGATGTACTCCCCCAATATGGGGTTAACCAAATGAACTATCACCTGTGGTGCAGATGACCCTACTGAAGATGCAGGTGAAGCAGGCTGAAGTACCTCTTCGACTTCTCCTTGAGCGTCCTCTACTTCCATGGGAGTAGGAACCTCTATCACAACTAGCTTGGGTGCATGATTTATCTCTTTTTTTTACCATATTTACTTTTAGCTTCTTATAATCCCAACGTATCACAGATGTAGACGGTCTGGTAGAGGCAACTGTTGTGTGCTCTGATCGTTGAGATGCATATGTGGTATGTTTTGCACACACTTCCTTCATTTTACCTCCTGGATCTATGATTGGCATCATTATCTATATTTTTAGGTGCATTGAGGGGAGCATGAAATACCCTGGAAAATTAGCTAGATTCACGTACTTGAATGATTATTCATCTGAAGGCACCATGTGAACCTATCCCTAATGTACGTATTTAATACATTGATGTAAAATGGAAGGGAAAAACGTATTTCTCGTATCCAAGGCCACCACAAAAGGATTTTATATTGCATAGCACCTTTAATCACATAACACATCATAGATATGGTATTTAGTCCAACCTGAACTAGAAGAACTATGGTACCTACCGTTGAGCATAATGCATCATTGAATGCTCTCAAGGTGAAAGTGGAAGGTACAATGTGTGACTCTGGCAACTTTAGATATGTCAATGCCTTGGTTGTAATAATATTAATTGATGACCCTGTATCAATAAAAACCTACTTGAAAGGTATGTGATTCACACATGTGATGATATGGAGCGGCAGGTTCGCTATGACAGTGGAAACCATCTTGAATTCATGATCATGAAATTGTATGACTGCTTCCTGACACTATTGTACATTTTCCATGAAGTGTGTGAATGCTTCCAAATATTGGGACTATACTTCTATGGACCTCAGAATATCCATAAGTATCTCCCTATTCTTGGGAGACTGTTGAATTAGCTCATAAATTGACAACTTTGCTAGAGTCATCTGTAGGTTTTGAACCAACCTACTCCTGATTGTCACCACTGGTCTAGTTGGTGGGCCTGGCACATTTTGGGCTGGCCTTGGAGGAGGTGCAACTTGGAATCTAATGGGAGCTAGTGGTTGAGTTGGCCTCTCATAACTCATATTTCTTATGACAACATTGACCATTCTGAAGAACCCATGGGTTGGTGGTTTGATGCGTACTTGATTGACATAGCCAATATTGTTCCTAGGTGCCTCATGATTAGGAAAATAATTTTTGTAAATCCTCATATTATGATTATCTTTTTCCTAAGGGTTATCCATAGTTAGCTCACCTTTTTCTATCATATTCTATACTAAATTCTTGAAACTCCAACATACTTCAATGTCGTGTCCCTTCGCTCTGTGGAAGATACAGTACAACTCATCCCTATACCCCTTTGGTTTGGGCTGATTAGGGTCCAATAATTTTATCTTAGGTAAATGTATGGCCTTGGCATCACACAGTTGATGAAATATCAAGGTCATTGATTTTAACAAAGGTGTGAACTGGTGAGGTGGACGTTGTTCTTTATTTTTACCCTTTTTATTGTTGTTGCACTGCTCATATTGTACAAGAGGAGGTTGGGCTTGATAATTTCATTGTTGTTGCGCCTTATCCCCTTTCTGGAGGTTTAACACCACATGATTAATGTGGACCGGCTTGGCTTGTTGTTTCTTAGTGCTTTTCTTGTTCCATTCCTTCTTGTTTCTGAGCTTCAAGTTACCCTCCTGTAATTTCATATCCTTAATTACTTTGGCCTGTGCCAAAGCCTCCTTAAAATTTTGATACTGCTACAAATGTAACAATAACAAAATGTGCTTGGCACAAATTTTCATAAAAATTCATGTTAATTCAGAAGTGGGGATGGAGAACAGCAGCTTGACCATCATCTTCCTCCATTTTCTATAATCCCTACCTGGATCATCATCATTTTGCATTAAAGTAGCCAAATCAGATAGGTTTACCTTTTTATTGACATCGAAGGAGAAGCATTCAAGAAATGCATTGGCCAATTTCTCAAAATTGGTGATGTTGTGCCTCTTAAGTTGATTGAAACACTCACGGGTTAGTCCTGAGAGAGTTGTAATGAAGGTGCATAGGAGCAAGGTATCATTGCTTTCGATCTGAAGGCACATGTCTAGAAAATTCGTAACATGCTCCTGTGCATATTCCTCTCCTTTAAAATTTTCTAGCCTAGGCATCTTGAAGTGCTCGGGATAGGCCAGAATAGGCACTGACATACATAAAGGTTCATTATGAATTTTATTCAAGGTAGGATTTTGATAAATCATCCCTTGTTTCTCAATAGCTTTGACATTTTCTTCCAAGGCCTTATAGGCCTACAAAGATAAGAACTCCTCTTATCTAGATTGCCTTGGAGGCATATTTGGAGGTAGATTTATCTTTGATCGAAGTGAAGGACTAGGATCATCCTCCTCTTTGAATAGGGATATTTCAGGATATTTTTGGTCTAGTTCCTCACACTTCTTCTTCATACTTCCTGTGCCCACGATGTTTGAATGTAGGGCACCGATATTTGTGTTGGGTCGTAGGGCAAGTATGAATGTCTATGTGCTCAGGATGCAAATCGAGTTATGAAGTAGCTCGTCTATAAATGTGCTCCCTATACTCACTAGGGGGATGTAAACCAAAACTAGCTAGTCGGTCCTCCCTCTCAACACACTCCTGATCGAGGATGCATTGTTCATATAAACGTTGTCTTATGAACTTTTTCTTCTGAGTATTATCATTTTTGAGGTGTTCTCATTCTACACAAACATCTTCCAATTGGTCTTGGAGGATCTGATGTCTCTGCTCAGACACCAAATTATGTGATCTATCTACGTGATCAACTGTTTATGACCTCTAGTGTGTGCACTCTGTTTGAGCATATTTGTGGGTGTGTCCCCCAATGGACTGATTTACCATGCTCTTTCCCTTGTCTATGAAGAGATCATTCGTGTCTAGCTATCTCTCATACTCTGTGCCTACACAAGATGTAGAAGCACACATATCTCAAGAACACTTGGATCACTCTCTAGGTTCTCTGATAGTCCTAATGGTACTACCACTATGCACACTCGCAGGACGAGAAGGTGCAGGGGTAGGCTTGTAGTCTAACTATCCTAAAACTCTATCTAGACCATCTAATTGTCTACTATGCCATGGATCATGAGGTGGTATACCATTGTCTCCCACTTTAGATATGTCTATGGTGATCCTACAAGGCTCACTTCTGTTGAGAGTCTGCATGGGCCTATTCTTAGAAGCAACCCTATCTACTTACCCCTAAATGGGAAGATATTTAACTCGTCTATACTTAGAATGTGGGGGCCTCAAACCTCCCCTAGACATAGGACAAAGGGGTACCAATATGGATCCCTTGATAACATACTCTTAAATAGATCCCGTGGATGCACATGGAGTGAAATCATGGTAAATGGTGACATGTTTGGAACCCCCATGCTAGGAAGATCCATGCTTTGATATATGCCTAGAGGAGTGTCTAGTAGCTCCTCTAACTGGGGTATTCTTAACAGGATTCCTGTGCATAGAATTATCCCCTCTAAAACTCATCGAACGATATTTGGGAGGATTCTTTGATTGAGGGTTCTATGCAATTTGCTATGTGTTGGGTGGATTTTTGGTCTCAATATTGGGTTTATGCCCGAATTGGGCTCTCCATGTAACCACCATGGTGTGTATCCTATATCTAGATTTAAATTTTATTAGCATGCAAAGAATACAATGATGATTATCTCTTTTTAAATTTTTAAAATGAGCCCTAAACTGTTTGATGTGTTTTTCAATTTGTTGTATCAGTAAAGAACTTTCATAGTGTTTTGCAAGATGTTGATGATTTTCTCAAATTTTAAAGGGCTTTCACCTATATACTAGCAGCTCGAAAATTGATAATGAAATTCACGGTCACGTAAACCCCTTGAAATGTGGAGATGAAACCCACACTTGGGCAGGGAGCACAGGTCCTCCCGATCCTCACCCAGTTCACCCATGCATAGCGATACATCCTTTCGAGGAGGAATGCATACTATTTTGCATGGGCTATGAAGACATATTGGATTTGGTATTGGTCTAGTAACAAAAGTATATATGGAGTTGGGTCAATGGATGGAAATAACTACCACCGTTGTTGAACCCTACTAGTGGTTGGATGTGACTTCCAACTCACTAGAGTTTAAGTGTGTCATGGTGTGTGTGGTTCCTTTTATTTTGCATGAAAGTAAATGCATAAAACAACACTCATGACTCTTCTACATGTGATGCAAATTAAAAAGAACATTTAACTTTCAAAAGTATGCATGATTAACTATATGTATTTAAAAAAAAATCACACTAATGACTATGATGAAGTGGCCACCAGATGGACCTCATGCAAGCAAACCAGCATATAATAAGGGCCTAGACCATTGGAGACTAGGGTGGACTACACTCAAAGGTCCGTTGTTCCTAGAAGAGACTAGTAGAACCTATGAAAAGACCTAGGGACTCAATGCATTTTATCTTTTGGTTGTATTCCCTAATTATGCTAGTGATTTTGAATTTTCTAGAAAAGACAAAGATAGAAAATAGGTAAAATAGAGGATAGTGGATCCTACCTTAGATCCTCATCTAATTTAAGCATTCTCTCCCTATTGTACGACCTATTAGATGTTTACTGCGGCTCTGTGGCATGGTTGAGACTGTTGCCTACGGGTTTGTGTCGCGGTGACAACTTTTGATCATGACTGTCAACCATGGTTAGCACCTGTCATTAGAAAACCACACAAGTCAGTATTCTATGGCATAAAATGTGGAAGGTACCACTGTGATCACCTTTTGTAACCACCAAAAAGGCTCGCACCTAGTCTGACTATTGTAATTGATGAAAGATACACAAATAGGCATGCATAAATTAACAAAAAGAAATAAAATAAATAAAACGAATCCTCTATTAATTTTAATGGAGTCAAATTACAGATTCATCCCTCTTAGTGATACCCATTTGATACATCAATTATAATGGCGTCTAATCCCTCTCAAGGGTAGATGCAATAAAAATGCCTTTCAGGATGACATGAACTGCTCCAAGGTGTCGATGACCTTCTTCATGATTAAAGGCATTTGTTGTCTTCCATCCCAAAACCCGGTTGTTCCTGCATGTAATAAACAACAAGAAGCATAAGTAATAAATGATACCTCTCTTGATGAGGCTTTTTGAGGAATTTATAGGAACACATGACATTACTAGCATATAATCAAGAAAATGTAAGAAAGTTAATAAAATTTTGAAAACATGAAAATATGCTATGAATCATGTAAAGGAAAAGCATATGTATCTATCTAATGGTATAATTATCAATTTGAAAGCATGGAAGCATAAAAATATTCACTAGTATCCTAGTCAAAATAATGAAAGCAAGAAACTAAATAAGATAATTCTATCGGTTAAAAGTCTCTAGAAATGCAATAAAACCTAAATTATGCTTAGCCTACTGCTATTAACAATTCCTATGATGATAAAACAAGGGAATCAGTGATACTACCTTGACCGTGGCTTTGAGGTATGGTGAGCACTGTTAGATATGGCTGACAACCACAACGAGGCTTGAAATATGCTTGTCCTCAAATCTAAGGGCTAGATATCTGAATTCTCTCATCAAATTGATGGTAAAGGGTCACCTCTATGTCCTCTAATAGATTTGGTGATTGAATTACTCCAAGTGCACGTGGAATGGGCGTAATTGTTTTTCTTGGCGCTCCTAGCCTCATAGGGCCTCCATGGCTTGAATTGTCATCTTGATCTCTCAATTGCAATAACAAAGCTTTATCTCAAGGAACACAAGTGAGTGTCTATCTCGATAGGGCTTCGTCGCATACAATTGAAAACTTCTCTATATCTTTCCCCAATTCGAAGGAGGATTTTATAGTACCTTGGAGGGCTATATCATAGCTTCATTAGGAAGCCAATATCAAGAATGGGTAGTTGAGTTTGTTGGACAGAAATATCTAGAACCTTCCTCACTCAAACCGCTCCAATCCGTAACCAAATGACCATTGGAACTAACTTTGAATTGGTCAAAGGCTAACTAAATTTGAGGCCTGAATGTGGCTGACAAGCGTGGTTAGGTATGCTCACCATGGGTGTCAATAATGGTTAGCATTGACTAGGCAAAGGTGCCCAAATGAGTGGTTAAAACCACTGCTATACCTTGGTATTTGTCCAAGGTCTTCCATATGGTCTTCTAGCATGTCCCATATGAGTAGTCACCTCGAAATGACACATTTTAGGTGTCTACATAGTGTTATCTTCTTTTTATAACATCATAAATTTATAAAATTATTTTATACATTAATGTTCATAGTACCTAAAGAATCCAAGCAAGTACAACCAAAAACAATATCCAAACCATCCATCTCAACAACATGAAAATTAACATGCAATATATACTTATCCATAGAATGTTTCAAGTCTTCAAAAATTTAAAATCTCTATTCTTGAAATCTCTCTCTTTTTGAACCTTTAAACTATTAGTCAAGGCCCTACTGATGAAGTTATACTTGCTGCTAGGGTTCATGGAGACTAAATTTTTTCTTTTGAATGTAATCATGAACTTGCAAAATAAAGTTTTTATATTCAAACAGGTCTTTTTGAAAATTATTTTGTCTATATTTTCCTTCTATCAGTTTTCTTAAATTTTCCAACTTTATTTTTAATTCCTTTTTTCATCTAGGATCCTACCTCTCTTTTCATCCTTTTTCTCAAATATGCTTGAAAATACAACTTCAAATTCTTCCTGTGTGTATGAAGCATTAAGGTCATATTTAAATCTCATATATCAACATGAAGCTTCCCCTCACAAAGATTCATAATCTTATATTTCCATTCCAACCTAGAAAAATTTAAATATTTTTTTTCCACTTCATCAACCATTCTCTAGTGTCAATATAATCCTTTCTAGTGAATATTGGAAACTCTATGACCTCCACCCCCCATTCCCTCCCCCCCCCCCCGCCCCCAAAAACAAAACAAAACAAAAAAAATCCCAAAGCATCTTGGATTTTAAATAACAAAAAATTATCAAAAATAAAATTTCTTATTATTTTCTTTATTTAAAAAATAAATTTTAAAAATTTTCTATAAAACAAATCAATTGATAACCTATTTTCTTAGTTGGAGAGGGATGTGAATTTTTCTCTTTGGATAATTTTTTTGTACAACCAAAATCAACATTGGTAGACCAATTTCAAATGGCCATAACTCCCTCAATACTAATCAAAATTTGGCAAATGATAATTTTTTGTAATAATCAAATTTACCTACATGATAGTGCAATAATATTCTAAAAATAATTGTGAAACAAAAATATATAAATTTTTTCTTTCATTTTTTTTGAGTAGCAAAAAAGATCATCAGTAACCCAAATTCAAATAGCCATAACCCTCTCAATACTTATCATAATTTAGAAAATGACTAGTCATTTATGTAATATAAAAAAATATATACAAAATGGTGCAACGATATTTAAACAAATCTATTGAAAAAATATATAGCTCCTACAAGATGAGGTATTGTTTCTAGAAAAAATAATCTTAACTTTGTAATCCATAAAAAACATAATCCCCACTTTGCCATAATATATGAGGATTTACTTGCCTACGATTTTCCTCTTTATGTTGTCCCATTTTTTAAGGCACTCAGGGAATGGTTTTCTTAGTTTTTTTTTTCATCTTGCACTTTCCATGTATGTTTCTTTCTGCTTCACTGATCCACCCTATTGTTCATGGTGGATTTTTTGTTTCTTTCTAGTTTTCCCTTGCGTGGGAAGGAGGTTTCTCTTAGGCCTATTTCCCAATGGTGGTTTCTAGTTTTCCCGCCATTGGGTTGATTCAAAATTTAAAATTTGGCTTTGGTTCCTTTTCCCGCCCTTGGGAAAGTTTCAAATTGTTTTTAGTGGATGGGGTGGTTTGGCGCTTTCTCCCACCCTAGGTTTGCTTGAAAATTCCTACTTCGTGCCCTTTGATTCAAAATTGATTTTTTGGCGGGCTTTCTCTTCCTGCCCATGGTTCCTTTGGTGCTTAGGAAGTAGTCTTCCTCTGTCGCAAAGGATTGCGCCTTCCTCTGGAATTTAGGATGGCACATCCCTATTTTTATCTGTGTTTATCTAGTGTTTCATTTTGCTTCTATCCATTGTTTAGTGTTACATTCTAATCCATTTTAATTAGGTTTTGGGATCCTTGATAAAAACCCACTTTTAATATATAACCTACCCAAAAAAATAATATATACTTTGATACCCCTTGTTATGAAATTCAAATTTTATTAACAAAAAATCATTCACCATTTATACAAAAATATCAAATCATGCATCCACAAATAATATTCCACAAAAATAATCCATACAAAGAGATAAAATTTGATAATACACTTGAGGTAGGGCAACACACAAGATATTACTTAATATAGGAATCACTCCATAGTTGCTCCTTGAGCCAATACTATTATAAGAGAATAGTTGAAATGACTTCCTTCTATAATTGGGGGTATATCTCTCTTTTACAAGAATGTTATGGTTTACCTTTCATGAGTTATAAGGTCACCCATGTGGTAATTCATATTCCACGAGTTGCAAAGTGTATAGAATTATAATATGACACCATACCATATATTATTATAATATAATATTATGTGTGATCCATGCTATAATATACATATACAATATTTTATTATATCCCCACATTCATATATCTAAGTACCTAGAAATTAGTTGAGATCTCTAATCCCCAAACCATGAAGGTGGTGTGCTATTTTAAAGACCAAAAACTTAGCATACTCATTGATTCTAGTAGGACCACAATTTTAATGATCCTTGGGTAGCTAAACAAGCAAATTATTACATCTATTCTTGTAATTCATTTGAGGTTATGGTTGACAATATGGGTACTCTACAATGTAGGGGAAAATATAAAAATGTAAAAGCGATTATGGAAAACTACAATCTTAGGGTGAACATCTTTACCCTTTGAGGAATTGCAACATTATGTTGGAAACTCAATGGCTTCACACCCTAGGATTGATAGTTTAGGATTTTTTGGATATCTAGATGTAATTTATAGAATATGAGAGTTAGTAAACTCTCTAAGGAATTAATATTACCCAACTTATCAGCTCACATCACATGAAATATTTTGAAGAAATAATTTTAGATTGTGATCGCACAATTGTTTATACTAAAGGCCTAAAATATTGATGATATAGTTTAGTCACCTAAATTACAAGAAATTTTGGAAAAACATGCCTCTGTACTTGTAGAACCATAATGTTACCACTGCAATGCTCCCATGATCATGCCACCGAGATTGTTCTTGAAAGCTTACCACTGAACACTCATCCCTATTGGTACTTGTATATGCAAAATATTAAAGTTGAGAAGATGGGACAATAATTATTAGCAACAAGGTTCATTCAATCAAGTAGTAGACCATATTATTCCCTAGTACTCTTGGTTTGTAATAAATATGGGTCTTGACTATTATTGTGGATTTTTTAGAGCTAAAAAAAACTACCATCAAGGATTTTTTTATTTGTGCTATTAACACATTATTGGAGGAAATCTATGGTGCCCACTTCTTCTTAATGCTATATCTTTGTTCAAATTATCGTTAGATCAGATTGTAAAAGGAAAATATTTTGAAGATAGAATTTCAACTCATGAACGTAATTATGAATTCCTTGTCATGTCATTTAGCCTTACCAATATGCCATCTACCTTTTAGAATCATCAATACAACCTTTCAACCATTTATACATAAATTTATTTTGGTATTTTTTGACAACATTTTGGTTTACACTTGTACATGGGAGGAACATTTGAAATTTTTAGACCAACACTATAAATATTGGCAAATGATAAAATATGTAGCAAACAGTCCAAATTTTCTATTGGAACAGAAGAAGTGAAATACCTATGTCATATTTTAGGGAAATGGGTCAATATGGACCCTAAAAGTATTATAGACATACAAGAATGACCTAAACCAAAGAATCTCAAAAGTCTTATGGGTTTTCTAGGCCTCATTGGCTATTACCACTTTGTCCCTATTATTATAGGAATATTGCATTCCCTTTGACTATTATGCTATAGAAGAACTCGTTTCTATGGTCAACACCCATTATATATATATATATACTACTTAAAAAACTTATACTCTCTACTCCTATCCTTATAATGATTGATTTATCCATGTCATTTTTGGTTGAAAGTGATGTCTCAAGAAGTGGAATTGGTATAATGCTTATATAGGAAGGTTGGCTAGTGGCCTTCACTAGTAAAGTACTATCACACAAAAACCTAAGAAAAATAATTTATGAGAAGGAAATATTTTTCCATTAAAACATAATAGTCAAAGGGATACCCCTACATGGCATACCCCAGTCCATAATATTTGATTATGACCATGCATTTACTAGTTATTTATGATAGAAAATATTCAAGCTACATGGGATACAACTCAAGATGAGCTCAACATGCCATCTAAAAATCGATGGAAAAACTAAATTTGTTAACAATTGCTTAAAAACTTATCTATATTGCTTTGCATCTAAGCATTTGACTCACTGGGTCAAATGGTTTCCTTTGATAAAGTGGTGGTATAATACTTTCTATCATCTATCCATCAATATGATACCATATGAAGTAGTTCATGTATGACCACTATAGCTAAAAGATGATACTTGGGATTTACTCCATAAACTACAATAGTAGTTTCCTCACTTTCCAAATATTCTTGAAGGGGGTGTTGGATTTTTAGCCAAATTGTCACTAGTCCCAAAATCCAAGATCTTGAGTAGACTCAAATACAAGAGAAATAACTATATTATCTGGCCAAAATAATGAACATAATATTCATAACAATAATAATATTAATAAAATGGCTAATATCATTCATGCAATAACATGAAGAAAAATTATAGTATAATTGCTCAAATTGTATACAAGCTTCTTTGTATGATGCTTGAAATACATATATTCTTCAATTGATACATTACATGGAGCTTTATCTCCATAATATAGCCTTAACAAGATGGATATTTGATACTTGACTATTGTTTTTCTCACATATCTAAGTGATGCATCTTTTCCTATTCCATGCAAAAGATAAATCCTCTCATATATTTTGTCTTCTCATATTGCCAATTGTAAACATGACTCTTGGATATTTATTTGAACACTTTATTCTATGATACTTGCACACTCCTATTTACACACTTGCACACTTTACTATATAACACATTGCACACTCCTACATCTATACACATGCACACTCTATTACATGATACTTGTGCACATTCTCACTCCTCACACTTGCACACATAATTACATGACACTTGTACACATCCTACACATGAACACTTAAAGGAGAAATATAAAACACACTCCTAAAATGTAGACTCACACTCTAATATATTACATATTTATATTTGTACCATAAAGTTACCATGGGGGTACATTAGCATGTACCGAATAATATAATATTCTCCATTAGGGGGAGGGCATGTTAGGAATCTATCCTAACATAATTATTACTATATATTTGTCTAGTGTTAGCAGTATGTTTACACCTTGGGTTTCTAGTGTGCATGGTACCATTATGGTGTAACTTTTAATTTTATTGTAAGTAGGAGTTAGTGTCTTGGGTCACCTCTTTCATGTGGTCCAACCCTTGAGCATTAGTGTTAGGGTTAATAAGAGTCTATATAAGGACATTTTTTTGGATTAGAATACATCTCATATATCTTCTCATTTTCTATTGGAGCTCGACTTCCAAGGAGTTTGCCCCCTTGAAGAGGCTTGTAATATCTATTTTTCTTGATTTATATAAGTTTGTTATTATTTCTATTTAGTTTTTTTTTTAAGCAAAAAACCCCTTGCGGGGCTGCCTTGGTCTAAGAGACCACGAACAAGGGGTTCTACACCATCAAAGTCACCCGGGGGTTGCACCCAGCCCTGCCCGCACCAACATTATCAATTGGATTTTGGGTACCCAATTTAGCTTTTTGGTAGGGTGGAGATTCGAACCTGGGACCTCCCTTGGAGGATTGCCCTCTCCTCTCCAACTCACCTACAACACCTGGGTGACATATTTTTTATAGTGGAAAACACCCCTTTCGGGGTGCCACTTTCAATAGGTTGGGCATAGGAGGAATGGAGCCTTGTCAGCCTCTACCAGCACATAGAACATTCCTAACTATACCATATATCTACAATATGGAGACAAGGGGAATGGAACCTGGGTCGGCCTCTACCAGCACCCAGGGCATTTACCACTACACCACAACAAGCAGATTCTATTTAGTTATTTTTCATGATCACTTATGTTAATTTAATTTTTGCGATAATTTAGTTAGTTTTAAATTGTGAGTATTTCCATTAATTCTTACATTGATCTTTTAGTTATGCTTTTATATGAAGGTTCCTAATAAAAGTTTTGGATATGAGGTAAACTTCAATATAGAACAGGGAGATCATATCATAGTAGCATCTTGGTCAAATCAATGACTTTTTGACTCCTAAGAAATTGATAATAAAAGTCCATCTACATCATCAAATGGTAAAGGCCATTTAATTCACTTGAATCAACCATTAGAAGAAAATAATGACATAAGTTATGACAAAGTATAATACACGAGTTCAAATAGAGGAGTTAAAAATGTAAAGGAAGAGGGGAAGGCATATTTTAAAGTAAATAAGGTGAAGGAGTTCAAGGTTAATCTATGTAAATAATTTTCTTTTTTCTCAAGTAGCATAAAAACTTCTCGTAATAAAAATGAAAGTAGTACAAAGTGTATCCATTGCACTTTAGGCTTTGAAGAAAAATATAATAAAGAAATGCATATGGAGGATATCAATGGAAATTTAGGGTTTCTAGGGTAGTGTAATAAAGTAATTAGTATGGAGGATCATCCTTGCACCTTAGGATTTTTGGGGAAACATAAATAAGGAAGTGTTTATAAGGCTATTGTTCACATTTTAGAACCTTTAACACAACATAAATATTTAGAAGATAAATCTCATTTTAAGAAATACAAAAAAATAAAAGAGGTTGAAAAAAATGAAATTGTTTTTGGGAATGTAATAGGATAGGAAAGCTATCAAAGCATGAACAACGGGTAAAAAATCAAAGGGAAATTCATTTGGGAATCCAAATAAGAATATCACTAATGTTAATAAGAAGTGGGCTAAGCCCACTAATAAAAATAAAAAATTATGATGAAAATGATACCATAAAATATTAGAGGTATGAATAAGATCCCTAAAGGGATTTATTAAGGAATTAATGTGTTGTTATTCAATTTATTTTAGTACAAGAAATAAAATTAAGTAGTGAGGAATGTAAGGATGCTTTTAAAAATATTTAGAAGATGAGTGGTTGTCTAGAAATTTCTTTTATAGGAGGTTCAAGCAATGTTGAAACAAATGGGATACACACAAATGGTATGGACAATACATGATTTCAAACTACATAATCTCTTCAGATATTTGATTGCAAGGAGAAGATCACAAACCCATTTTTTTAACTTGTGAATTACTCAATAATGGTCATCCAAAGCCAATTTTCTTGTAGTCTATGTGGCTCTAAGTCCCCAATTTCTTCCATATGGTTATTTTATGGTGGCACAAAGTATATTTTAAAGGATCATATATGTACAAGTTTGTTAAAAGATGAAATATTTAAAGGAGCATATGAAGATTCATAACAATAAATTTCTTGGTAGCATTTTTAAGTAAAAGAAAATCTAAACTAAAAAATTTACAAGTGATAATACAAAACAATGGAAGGTAATAGGATTATTATGTAAAAGAAAAACAATTACAATATGATTATTATAATGTGTTGAAAAAGGATGAGTCATATTGGTTTCAAAAATCTAGGGAGAAACGGCTTAAGTAATAAGACATATATACAAAATATTTTTACGCTATAGCAAAAACAAAACTTTATTTTCATCACAAAAAAATAATTAATTACAAATACATGAAGTATTGAAAGAAGCAATTAAATATTTTAAGAATATTTGTTTAGATACTAGGGAAAAAATGAAAGCATGATGGAGAAGATATATGTGGAGGATTTGCATGAAGTAACTTTCACTTTCCATACTAACAATGCACTAAGCCCCAATGACATTCCTACAATTATTTCAAAATATTTAATATTTATTAAAGAGTGATATGTTGGTTGTGGTTGAAATGGACAAGAAAAGTAAGGCTATAATAAGTGATATCAATGCCACTTTTATTAAATTGATTTCCAATAAACAAGACACAATATTTTGATAATTTTTGTTTAATAAGCCTTTGTAATATAATTTATAAGAGCATTTAAACAATTATGGAAAATAGGTTGAAATGTATTCTAGATTGTGTTATCTTGGAGGAATAAGCTGGTTTTATTTGTGGTAAACAAAATCTTGATGGTGTAATCATTATAAATGAAACCATACATTCTCTTCACTCCATGAAAAAACTAGGTGTGCTGATGAAATTATATATGATAAAAGCATATGATAGGGTTTCCTAGAGTTATATACATGATATTCTAAAAAAATTTGGTTTTGATAATAGTTGATGTGATAGATTAAATGTTGTTATAGCAGTACAAATTTTTTATTTTAATCAATGGTTCTCATGCTAGTTATAGTCATCTTATGGAATCTACCAAGGTGATCCATTGTCTCATTATATATTCATTATTATTGTAGAGGCATTATGGAGAGCTTTCTCAAAGGTAACAATGGAAGAAAAAACAAAGGTATTTAGGTTAAAGAAAATGGTCCTTTGAATCTCATCTCTAATTTGTTGATGATACTTTTATTTTATACCTTAGATAACGAGGCCATGGAGTTTAAATCAATATAATCATATTATGAGAAAGCAATTGGATAATTAGTTAATTCTCTAAAATCCAATATTTTTTAATTATCCATGATCTAGATTTACAAACAATTATTATGAATAGTTTAGGGTTTAAAAATTTAAATTGTTTACCAACCTACTTGATTATTCCTATGTCTCATAAAGGAACTAACAAGTAGCTTTTGGTCTCTTGTTTTGATAGAATGAAATATTACTTGGTTGGGAAGATTAGTTCCTAAGCATGGTGGTAAGGCTACAACTCATATAGACTACATTAAAATCCATCCCTATTTATATGATGCCACTTTCAAAATTACCACTAGATATAGTATCAAAAATTGATAAAATTCAATGAGAATACTTTTGGAAAGGATGTAAGAAAAATTTGAGGTTTACTATTTATAAGTCATATATGGTTTTCAAAGAAAATAATATTAATGAAGTAGGCTTGAAAAATTATAGATTTATGAGTTTGACCTTAGGGGTAAAACATGGGTGGAGATTATGCAATAAAACCATTTAGGAAAATAACCCTACCCAAAGTATCACCAACATGGAACTTAATATTAGGTGGTTTATAATTGATAAAGAAATATATTATATGGTTATTCAATGAGGTTTATTATGTAAATTTGTATTTTGATGCTTGGTTGAAGCCTTATCCTCCTATCTCTAATTCAAAATAGTAATTTTTGGCTTGGGCATGCTTATATTTTAAAGGTCCATAGGTCAAAGAAATATTAATATAAGAAATAAATCCAAATCATTAATTTCTATGAGTAACTTGGTTAAACTCGAATAAATTGTAGATGAAATTCAAAAGATGATTCAAGAGTTTTATTTGTTGATCTTTACATGAAAGGATGAGTTGGATTGGAATCTATCAAAAGATGGTGAATACTCAACCAATTTGGGATATGAGTACTTATAGCCATCAAAATTTCCTACTCCCAAAGTTATTCCTTGAAAGAATGTTTGGTCACTAGAGGCTTTTCCTAAAATATCAACATTCCTTTAGTTAGTAATTTAAAGTAATATTTTTATATGAGGGAGCCTACAAAGAAGAATATATCATGAACCTTTCAAATATGAATTGTGTGAGAAGCATTTAGGAACATCATACCATTACTTATTCATTGTCCCTTTTCTCAAACCATTTATGGATATTTTTTAAAAAATACAAAAATATATTGGGTAGCTCCATCAACTTTAAAAGAGTTGTTGAAATTTTGGATTAATTATTTCAAAGTTAAAGAATTATGTATTATACTAAGTATTGATCATGCCAATATTTGTTGAAATTTATGGCTTGAAAGGAATAGTAGGATTTTTAAAAATAAATCTCAAAATCATGTCTATGTTTGGAACTATGTTATTGTCTCTTGCATAATGTTTATAGATATAACACTCATAATGGAAATTATCAAGTGTAGAAAAAGAAGTGGCAATAATTTGGTTATATGATTAAACATACATGGAATAGTAATATACTATAATAACAATAAAACAAATATAAATATCTAAAAATTAGATTTGTTCAAATTATTTTTGATGGCACTTATAAAGGAAATCTAGGGAAAGTTGATGGAGGTGGTGTTTTTTAAAATAACGATGAAAAATATCTTCTCTTAATTAGAAGCATATGAAACTTTAACTAAAAACTATGCAAAGGCTAGGGCACTTCTTATGGATATTTAATATTACAATTTAAAAAGGAAGGAAATATATTTCAATTGAGGGGGATTCAAAAAATTACCATTAACGCTATCAACAAAAATGGATATGGGGATTGGATAAAAAATAATGCTATTGGTGATGTTCATAATATATTATTGGAGGTAATCTCTTGGAAATGTGAACTTATCTATAGAGAAGAAAATTTGATAGCAAATGGGATGAACAATTGTTAGAAACAAAAAGTAATTGTGTTGTTGGATTATTTTGTAGTAAAGAGGAGAACATTAAATTTGGGGTTATAAATATATATATTCCAAATATAGTTACTCCTTATGAAATATTTTGGAAGGACCTTAGCATACTTTTGTCAAAACACAATGCTAATTTTGTTGTTGTGATCTATAATTCTTGGGGATGACATCAACATAATTCTATCTTCTTTTGAAATGAAGGGTGGTACTCCAAGATGGTCCAAATCAATGCAATATTTTACTTCATTTGTAGATTAAAATGACCTTTGGGATGTTAGTACTTTAAGTTTTCAATATATGTGGGATAATAGATGCATTGGAAAAACTCATAAGGTAAAAAGTTAGGATAGATTTGTGTTATCCAATATGTGGTTGTAGAGTATACAATCTCTTCATATATTTGATTGTAAGGAGTGGGTCACAAACCCATTCCTTTGACTTCTGTTTTACTCAATAATGGTCATCCAAAGCCTTTTTTATTCTAGTATATGTGTTTTTAATACCCTAAAATATTCTATATGGTTATATTATGGTGGTATGAAGGAATATTTTAAGGATCATATATGTACAAGTTTGTTTAAAAAATAAAATATTCAAAGAAGCAAATAAAGAATCATAATGAAAATTTTTTTGGTAACATTTTTAAGGAAAGTTAAAAAATTGAATCTAAGTTCAAAAATTTATAATATATAATATAAAATAATTGAAGGGACTAGGATTCTTATGTGAAAGAAAAATAACCACTTTTTGATTATCATAATACATTAAAAAATGAGTCATATTGGTTCCAAAAATTTAGGGAGAAATGGATCAAGGAAGAAGATATAAATACAAAATATTTTCATGCTATAGCAAAAAAAAAATCTTTTCATAACATAATTCTTTTTTTACCTCTAGATACAAGAAATATTGAGAATGAAGAAGATACAAGTAAGGAAGCAATTAATTGTTTTAAAAATATTTTGTTAGATACTAGGCAAGCTTTTACAAAATATTTCATTAATTATCACGTAGGGAAAAATGAAAGCATGATGGAGAATATATCTATGGAGGATATGCATGAATCACTTTCACTTTCCATCCTACCAAGGCACTTGGACCCAATGGATTTTCTACAATTTTATTTCAAAATTTTCTAGGATTTATTGAAGAGTGATATGTTGATTGCAATTGAAGAGGATAGAAAAATCAAGACTACAACAAGTGAGATCAATTCCACTTTCATTACATTGGTTCCCAAGAAATATGACACAATTTTTTTTAATAATTTTTGTCCAATAATGCTTTGTAATATGATTTATAAGACCATTAAAAAAATTGTGGAAAGCAAGTTGAAAGGCATTCTAGATTGTGTTATCTCAAAGGAACATGGTGGTTTTGTTGATGGTAAATAAATTATTTATGGTGTAATAATTGCACATGATGTCATACATTATATTCATTCCATTCAAAACTAGGTGTGCTTATGAAATTAGATATGATCAAAGCATATGATAGGGTTTCCTAGATTTTTATATATGATATTCTCAATTTGATTTTGATTATAGGTGGTGTGAATGGATTAAATGTTGTTATAGTGCTACAAAATATTCTACTTTTTTCAATGGTTCTCATGCTAGTTATATTCATCTTACGAAATCTACCAAGGTGATCCTATAGAGGGGGAAAATATCCTATTGCATATGCTTCTCGGTAGATATCCTAGGAGTTGAGGTGAATGTAGGGCTATTGTGGTTCTCTACACTCGAGGGATTGGGGATCAAAGGGTTCACTAGCAATGGTTTAAGGACTTGCTCCAAGTCTAGGATTGAAGGTTTGATTTATTTATTGAGCAAGTACCTAAGTTTGGTCTTACTAAGATCTAAACTATAAAGAATCAAAGAATGACCTAGGGAAAAAAACAATGCAAGCAAACAAAGGAATATTCCTAGAATAATTATTTGATTTAATAAGGACTACCCCTAATATTGTAACAAAGTAAATATTTTCTTTTCAAGTAAAGGTCCAAGAGAGTGCACAAACAAAATTAACCTAAATGTAAACTATATGCTTTTCTTTGTTTGATGCCTAGATCTAAAAACCAAAATATAATTTTCTGAAATTTGTGTTCTTTTCTTCAATTATAGAAATAAAAATTATCATAGACATTCAATGAACAAATTAAAATATCTAACAAAGCACTTACTTGACCCAGTGATTGATCCTAGCCAAATTCATACACTATAAATATCGATTGTGAATTAACCTAAGAAAAAACTTCAAAATATTGGAAAAATTGATCAGTGTTTGGGGATCTACTTAGGTTGCTATGTGGTTTATCTTACAGGTGTAGCAGTCAAGCCCCCCATCATCCATTTAGTTGACCATTCAAAAAATAAAATGATTGTTGAACTTTGGGAATAAGCAAAATAAGATATAGTAGTATGAAACAATAAAAACATAGTGTAAATAAAATGGATGCAATGGAAAACAAGTATGTAAATGAGATCCTATGATTTTGGGAGAAAAAATTTGTGCCCAAGCTGTTGTGACCAAATTTTCACCCCATAATTAGGGGTCAAAAATTCAAAAACAAAGGAGACGTTGAAACCAATGATTTCACAAAATTTGTACCCTGTAAGGGTGGGGCATGAATTCACACAAGAGTGCTTAAGAGCTAATTTAAGAATGTAAAATATAATTTAACACTAATAATTAATGATCTAAGAGCTAATAAATCCATAAAAGAAACTTGATAATCCTATAGAGGAAGTAAGAGTAGAGGTAGCAAACAAAGTGGAAGATCTTTCCTCTTTAGAAGGAAAATGATGTGCTTCATATTAAAGCTTCTCTACTTGTTTATCTATATTAGAAAATAATAAATAAATAAAAAGTAGAGCACCAAAACATTCCAAAAGCATCAAGTCTCTAGAGAACATGTATGTCGATTCCAAAACTTGCCAAATTCACTTATCCAAGAGAAAAAGGAAGTCCAATCCTTTTATTCATAGGATTTTTGGAGGCAGTTTAGATGGAAAAACGAAAATCAACCTTGAACAAGAGTCAACATTAGAAACATCAACCAAAAACTTGGATTTGTCAAGAGAAAAACCCAAATTTACAAAATTTAGGCCTTGTATTGGACGACCACAAATTTGGCAAGGCTAAGAGATAAAGCAAGGAAAAATGGGAAAAAGAGGTTCAAACTTGCACTTAGTAACTTTGAGGGGTTTCCTAAGGATCTAAGATAAAATGATCATTTTGCTGGGTCAATTTTCCATGTCTACATTTTCCTCCCCTTTGATGCTTTTTTGGCCCACTAAATGTGTCAAAATAAGATGTTGACACCTATAGGTGAAAAACAATGAGCACAAAAATTGGTAGGAGGTTTAGATAGAAGGATAGTGCAAAAATAGTGTCATTTTGAACACTTTAAAATTTTGCATGCTTTATGAGGTATTAATGAGATTAATTTTCCTAACATCGGGGTACCCACTCAAGTTTCAAAAGGAATGCAAAATTCCTAAAGAAAGTTGAAATGATGAACACAAAAGAAAACATAGTAATAAATAGAGAAAAATAGAGAAAAGAACAAAAATATAAAAGAGGAGAGAGGAAAAGAGGGATAAAAGGAGAAGGGAGGCTGAAAATAATAAATTTTCACCACACAAGGGATAATAAAAGAGCTCTAGAGAAAACAACAAAATAACACTTCCCACACATTTTTTAGCCATTGCGAGGGGTGAGGTTGATGCAATAGTGGAGTGAGCATGAGTAAGGACCAAAACCCAAATTCTAGACTAGGTTAGATTAGGGTTTTATTTCATTTTTTAAAATTTTTATGAAATTTTAGAGGAATTCACTATGTGGGTGTTTGATGCAAATTCAAAGTCTAACTACAAATTTGGTTGTACATCAATGGTGATCGAATTTGCACCCCATAAATATAGGGCAAAAATTCATGAATTCGTGCTTTAGGAAGAAGGGGCACAAATTCATAGAAGAAGAGAAAAAATATATAAGAGAGAGATAAGAACGAAAAGAGAAGAAAGAGAGAAGTATAAGAGGGAGAGAAATTAGATGCACTTGCTTAAAATTTTGCTTATGTTACTTTTCTCTTTTTTTAATTAATTAATTCATGCTTATTGATTATGATGATGAAATTGATGAAATTTTGTTTATGTTTATGATTACAATATGATGTTCTCGAGAGCAGGGAGTGGTGGTTGACCTCTATAGAGGACGATTTTTTGTAGATTATAATGAGAGAGGGACACACTATAAGAAATGGGTCTACTACATTTGGTAGAGATGCCTCAACTGGAGGTAGAGAAGATGCTACTAATAACATTGGCTAAGAGGTGATATCTAAAGTCATCCACCTTTTGGCTACTCATAGGGAAGATAAACATCATACAAGAGTATGTGTGGTAGATCTTGACGATCCCTATTAAGGGGCACTGGTACCATAGATAACATTACAAAATTTTTTAGGGGACCTAACACATGAGGTCCAATAGAATGGACTACACATCGATGATATGCTTACATGATACAGAGTTGGAACACTGACTACTGTGCTCTATAGGGTTATGACTAGGCTACTGGTGTGCCACACTAGTAGGTGATACTTACCATGGGCACTGGTAGGGGTAGTGGTAGACATGTGATACCAATGGGTTAGGTTTGCATGGGGCCCATATATTCTATCTTGCCTATATAGGATATTATACAATGTTATGCATAAGCAAAAAATAGGTCTAGTTTGCATTACTTTGCTCTAGGTGTAGTTTTGGTAGCACATGTCCATCTGAAGACCTCATGCACTACCAAGACCATTGCTCAGCCTAGAGCAAAACATATAGGTGAAACCAAGACTATAAGTGAGTCTAGAGGATGTATACCTTTATCTTATCACTAGGGAGGTGGGTGATAGATGAGCTATGGGAGCATTAGATCATATGGAAACCATAGTGCCTACACCCTAGATGAGTGTAGGATAGAGAGGAGATAGCTTAGATTAGAGGATTTTGTGGGTCACCACAAAGAAGGGAAAGTTGGAGCTATATTAGTTTGACTGAATACAATGGAAATTTGGTATTCTATAGGAGATATCAAACCTAGGTGACTACTAGTTCAAATAGGTGTGAAGGGACACATAAGGAGTTGAAAGAGACCCTAATGTGGGTAGGTTTTTGGATGACCTAGATGACCCACTCTATGTGGACCTAGAAGTTGATGATATTGGGGTGGCTCAGTATTAGAGATGGTACAGGGGTATTGTGTCCTCAAAAATCTCCTCATTGATGCTAGTGTAGAGGCACTAGATCATGACTCGATGGGTGTAGTTGGTGCTTCAAGAGGCTACCCAACACATAGTTGAGTGATAATAGATGGGTGCAATCCCATCTAGGTAGACATAGGTATAGGTGCAGATAGATATGGTGATGACCATAAGTATGACTGTCACTCTCTTTGGCTTAGGTGGAGGGGGACATTAGGAGGTTCACCCACAATTATAGCGGTTAGGCCAAGAAATATAGTGGAAGATTTACCTACCATGTAAGTGATAGGACCTAGAGAGACCATGGGTTAGGATGACACGATGAGGTTGAGACACTACATACCAAGATGACACCCATGTAGAGGGATATGGACCTAATATGATAGGATAGATGCAAGATTTTGAAGTGGCTATGGGGTTCCCTAAAAATAGAACTCATAGAGAGGAACATAGTGTGGGATGAGGTAGACTAACTTAGGGGAGAGATGAGCCAAATAGAGTAGGAGAATCAATAGGCTTAGATTTAGGGCATAATTTATCATCATTAGAAGCCAAAAGGGTGATGGAGTCCTGATATTATAGGAGAAGTTATAGATGGTAGGGGAGATGTTAGAGGTATTTGTATGGAGGAAAATATTCTATCAAGAACTATACATTTAAGCATTTCCAATAGAGTAGAAGGTTCTTCTACTATCCTCCTTATAGTCATAGAGCAAGTCATAGTCTAGGTCATAGATTATCTCACGATCAGTGAATATACCCCTACCAAGACCACCTCCAATAGGTGGAGTAGAGGATACTGGTTCACAGAGCTAGGATGAGGATTGGAATGAAATTCTAGCTTTTAAGTGTGCCATGCATCCCTAGGGTAGGGGATGGTTGAGTGTGCTAGGATTCTATTGTGGTACATTGATCCAAGTGATATGCTCTATTTTGAGTAATATATCGTGATGCAACTTATATTTATGTGTTTAATTATGTGTGTATGAATTTTATGTGTTTATAAATTTTTTATTATGCATGACTAGATGAATGATTGAAGAAAAATAAAAAATGCATGAAGACATAACAAATGCATACTATATGAACTTAACTAATGAATGCATAACTAGATGACTAGATTAGAAGCATAAAAATCTATTGGAAGAAGAACAAAAGAAAGAATAAAAACAAGAAGAAAAAAACACTCTATTCAAATTCGTGTTCCATAAAAATGGACCACGAATTTGTCTTAGAGAAAATTTTGACCCCATAAAGACAAGGTGCAAATTTGGCAAAAAATAAGAAAGGTAAAAAGGAGATGAAAGAGAAAAAAAGAAGGTAAAAAAAAAGGTAAAGAAAGAAAAAATATGCTTAGAGTGTAATATTTGAATTAGTTTATAATGCAAGGGGTCAGTGTGTTCAAATGATCATAAGCCAAGAAAAAAATAAAATAAAATATGGAGTGAAACCTTGTGAGGATGCATTCTTTCCAATGGCCAAGGATGTAGCAAAAATTGCTATACGTGTAGTGCTCACAAGTGGGCATGAAGGTATCCTATAAAGGTGTTATACTATGGGTGTGATGCTCACTAATGACCAAAATATATCCACTATGGGTGTGATGCTTGCTAATGACAAAAAGATGAATCAAAAACCTACTTTGGATGTGATGCTTGCTAGTGGTTGTATGTGGAGTGATACCTGCTAGGATGTGTGCTCAAAAATGGCCTAAGTAGAGGTTCATGCTCACTTGAAACCATGAAGTTATCCTATAATAGGGTGTAGTGCTCACTAAGCCAAAATGAAAAAATTGTAAGTTGATAGGGGTGTAATGTGTGTTGATGGTCAAAAGGAGTGCAACTCGATAGGGGTGTTAGCTTATTGAAGAAGAGAAGAAGATTGATCAGAGAAAAGAAAAAGGTGTTGTGTGTGCATGTGCTAGAGAAAACAAAAATAGATAAGAAGAGCAAGGTGAAAAGCAATGTGTATGTGTGTGTTTCCTTGTTGAAATTTTAAGAGCTAAGGGATGTGCATAGAATAGTCAATGGTCGTATGAGCACCATAAATGATATCCATGTGGTATTTATCCTATATTATGAGGACATCTTAACAATCAAAATATCAATAAAGAAAAGTGTGAGAAAAACAATATGCATAGATAGAAAAAGAAATGTAAATTCTTTGTCTTGGAGAAAAAAAAAGATGATTGAAAACTTGCAAAGGACAAAGGACATACAAGATATGAAGAACCATATCCCTTGACTTGGAGAAATTTAGAATTATTGAAACATTCAAGGTCAAGGAACATGCCCTAGGTTAGGGATTTTCTAAGCATCAGTGACCTAGTATGAGTGCAATTCATATGAGCTAAAACCTAACTAGGTTTCATCACTTTCTTCATTGTAAAGGCCCCAAAAAATCTATATGATCAAGCAACCATGCAAGCATGATTAGGCAATAAAATAACCATATGAAAAGCATAAGTGCAAAAAGTAATATGTCAAGCAGTCCATGCAATGTATGATAGGAATTCATTTAGTATGAGCAAGCAAACAAATGAAAGATGACACAAAATAAGAAGAAAAATAAAAAGAAGAAAACAATAGAAGAAGAGATATTATCAAAAAAACAAGAACAAAAGAGATATAATATGAATTCATGCATAATATAATTTTAGATGCATTATGTTCATTGGTTATTTAAAATATTTACCATCTAAAATTGCTAAATTATGGTCTCCTAAGCCAAACTTGGTTGTTATGATAAAGGGGCCTAGCCAATTGGCCTAAAATTTGCCCTTTAGATCCATAAGAGCATTTGTGTTCTTTTGGTTTTCTTTGAGAACAAGACCCCCAAATTCAAAATAAAAAGTACAAACTTTCTTAGAATAATATCACTTGAGCATATTCTAATAGAATTAAAAATGCTCTAAGGCATAGATGCACTTTCCATCTAGCAAATCTAATTGGTTTATATAATCTAAATGATACTCATCATTGATCAAGGCATATTACAACAAGATACATAAATACAAGACCTCTAACTCTAAGGGGAAGACTACCTCAGTGTCATAAACCAAGACATAGAGGGTTGCACCTATAGGATTTTTTACACTACTACGATAGGCCCACAAGGTGGGGTAGAGCTGGATATGCCAATCACAACTAGCCTTAGTAGCTTCTTAAGGATCTTAACTAAGGATTTGATGGATGATTTAGCTTGACCATTATCCTTAGGACAATATGGAGTTGACCATTTATGCTAAATATTGTACTACACAAAGTTTATGGACATCCTTATTCTTGAAAGGAGTGTCATTGTCAAATATAATTATCAAAGGAATTTTGTACCTATAAAATATTTGGTTCAAGATGAACTTAGATACTTGAGATCCAGTCATCGTAGCCAAGGGTATGGCTTCTACCCACTTTGTGGAGTACTCTATTGCTATAATTATGAAATTATTTCCATCAAATGATGTGGGATTAATATTCCCTACAATATCAATTCCCACATGGAGAATGACCAAGGATAATAAATAACCTAAAGGTTTTGAGAAGGAGCATGAACAAGGTTATCATGGTGTTGAAACTTTTATAACATAAAATATAGTCACATGTATCTTTATCCATGGAAGGCCAATATTAGCTGATCTAAAGGCTTAATAATAGCATTTTTGCTAAAATGGCCTTCACATGATCCTTCATGTGCTTCACTTAGGGCTAACCAGGCTTCATCAAAGTTAATGCATCGTAAGAGGATGCCCTCGAAATAACATCGATATAAAGTATTACCAATTATGAAAAATCAACATGCTATTTTTCATAAAATATTTTGTTGATTGGGGTATAAGCCATCAAGAATTAAACCTCCTTTAAGAAAAATAAAAAATTTTGTATACCAAGGCTCATATTGAGAAAATTTGATGTTTAGGGCATCTAATAGAATAAGTCTAAAACTAAGGGATGTAGGCTCTTGAATTTATTGAATGATAAGCATTGATTGATCATATTCTAACTCTAAGGGGATAAGGGATTTAACAATGACCATGGAATCTACATAGTAGTTAGAGGATCTAGAGATAGATTCTATGGTTACCTTATCAAAAGCAGACAAGAGCTTGGTAATAATATCCTTGCACTGTCTTAATTTATCATCTTGGTTTTGATAAACATAGTTGATATAATTAACCACAAGTTGAGTCACCAAATATGGAAAGGACTCTAATATTTAAGACTAAGGTTACCCTAAGAACTATGATCAAGGCTTCATATTATGCAATATTATTCGTGCAAGAGAAACAAAGATTGAAGGAAAGGGGATCAACTATTTTGTAGGGTTGACTAGAATGATTATAGTCCTAGTTCCCTTTAAGAAATGGACTCCATAAAAAACAATGACCATGATTTAGGCTCTTCTTTTTTTTGGTATGTTAATAATTTTCATTAAAAACAGGGTATTTGAAAGGCCCCCCAATGCCTTGTACAATAGGAAAGCAAGAGGAACAAAAAAAGGAAACACCGAGAGAGCCTAAAGAGGATGTTGAGAAGGAACAAAATGCATCCACGTAGGGACAAATGGAAAAGAATAACCCTAAGGAAAGATCAAAACATCACACAAAACTAGAGAAAACTAACAAAGAGACAGGGCATGCATTAGGATTAATTAGGTGTGTCAGTCTGCATAGGAGAAGCAACCACAATCTCCTGGTCAACATCCTTAACCTGGTCCTTGAGAGCATCCTTAGAGGCATCCTTAGAAATTTCCTTTGCAATCTCAACAACTTCGTCATCCTTGATGTCAGAAATACCGGTAGTAGCAGAAACAACAGGCCCCTCTTCATACATGTCATAGAAAAAGAGCATACTGAGAGCATTACGTTGTTATTTGAGCTGAGCTATTCCTTTCCCAAGCACACCATAGGCAGTTTCCAAATGATCAATGGTAGCAGAAGTGGTATGGATAACAAGTTTGTGGAGATACTTTTCCACCACATCAGGAGAATCACAATCAACTTTACGTTCTTTCTTGATGACTTCAGGGGTGGGAGTATCCTTAAACTTAAGCCTTTGAGAACATCATATAGGATTTTTTTCAAGCTTAAATTTCTTTTTGACATTGGAAACAGACTGGGGCTTCTCAGACTTACTTATTTTGGATTTGGAAGCTTTAGGGCTGGGAGTAGAGGATGAATTCTCTTCAGAAGAGGTAGGGGTAGGAATGTTTCCTTTAGATAAATTTAGGAGTAGATAACCATAAAGGATTTTAAAAAGCCCCTGATGGGAAGGCCAGCCTTCCTCCTTCTTGCCACGGGTGGAAGTAATGGTGTAATCAATGGACCAATACAGAGCAACAAGGATGTTTAACATTTTAGCATCTCTAAAGTGGTTAATGAAGGACAAATGGAAGCTACATAATTGGGATTCTAGATCATCTACTATAAGATACTACATGATAGGCTTAAGGATTTCCTTCCAAGGGGTGGATAAGTGATGACGATACAAACCTTTCTTATGGAATTTATGCACCTGTGATGATGAGTCAAAATGGAATAGCTCGAATTCCCATTTGTGCTTGTTACTCCTTACAAATTGACCATCGAGGGGCTGCCCCATAATTTCAGCCAAGATCTCCAACGTGATTTGGAACTCAACTTTGTGTATTGTGATGATGCCATTCTCCCACATATCTATAAATGCTATTGTAACATCCCAGTTGATGCCAAAGAATATTTTAAATAATGGGATGATACCTCCTTTATCCTTCAAAATAGCTTCAATACTGGTCTCCATCTCGTAGACCTCTGGCTCAACATAAATAACTTTCCCTTCCTCCATGGTTGCAGAACAAAAAAAATCCAGAGGATGAAATAGGGCAGGGAAATTACAACCAAAAATAGCCAAAGCAAGAAAAAATTCTAGTTTATTTAGGCTCTTCTAATTCTAAGCTAAGAAAATTATTAATAAAATTGATGACTAAGGGATGGGTGGACTCTAGGGGAGCAACAATCAACTAATCAACAATGAACTAACATTTTATAGCCTTCTGACCTATAAAGGTTAAGTCAAATTCACTAAGGGATAGAAACCACTTAGCAGCTCGAATTTAAATGTTGGGCTTCAACATTAAATAGCAAAGAGGATAAAACCTTGCAACTACCAATATCTTATGGCTAAGCATATAGTGTATCAACTTTTGAGAAGCAAGCACTATAAAAAGGCAAAATTTATCTAAGGGAGTGTATTGGGTTTAAAAGCTAACCAAAGTTCTACTAATATAGTAGATAGCTCACTCTTTATTCTGATCATCATGTTGAGCTAGCATAGCCCCCAAATCTTGGGTTCTAGCTATTATGTAAAGCATTAAATGCTTATTTGGACTAGGGAGAACAAGGATAGTCAAGGAAGTGAGATGCTTCTTGAGTTCATCAAAGGTTGTTTGACACTCAATATCCCACTTGAACATTACATATTTCTTAAGAATTTTAAGAAAGGGTTATCACTTATCAACTAACTAGGCTACAAATCAATGAATTTCTTGAAGTTTTCCTTGCAAGCTACATATTTCAGTAGGTTACAAGGAGGAGTCATGTTAGTGGCAGCCACTATCTTAGAGGGATCCACTTCAATGCCTTGTCTAGACACTATGAAACCTAAAAGCTTTCCATATGTGATTCCAAATACACATTTGGAGGGTTTAATATGGACTTTGTATTATCAAAGTCTTTCAAAGATACATCTTAAATCTTGAGAATGAGTCTCTTGATTGATGGAGAGACCAAGAAGATTGTCCACATAGTCTTCAAAAATATCATGTATCATGTCATGAAAGATATATGTCATGGCCCTTTGGTATGTGGTTTAAATGTTCTTTAAGATAAATGACATGATTTTATAAAAATGATTCCCCATAAATTTATGAAATCTTTCTTGCCCTGGTCCTCAAAGCAAATCTTGATTCAATTATATTCGAAGAAACCATCCATCAGAAATATAATTCCACATCCAACAGGTAAAATCTATGATAATTTCCATGTTGGGCAAGGGGAAGTCATCCTTGGTACATGAAAAATTGATGTCTTGAAAGTCAGTACACACTCTAATTGTTCCTTCCTTCTTATCCATAGGAATGATGTTGGAGATCCAGTTACAATAGTTTATGGCTTTGATAAAATCGATGTCAAGGAGTTTTTGGAGCTCCTTCTTGACTAATAGGGCAACTTTAGGATTCATCTTCCTAAGCTTCTGCTTAACATGTTTTACATTGGGTATAACTACTAGGTGATGCATGAATAGGGAGGGATCAAGCCTAGGCATGTTGGCATATGAACAAGCAAAAATGTATTAAAATTCTATCAATAATTTGGTCAATTTTTGTTGCTCATCCATGGACAAGGCTTTTCCTAGCTTAGGGAGTCTAGGGATTTCCTTGGTTCCTATACTAAGAGTATCCTTAATAAGGATATGGGATTCATCATAATAGAGAGTAGGGGCACATGTCACTCTTAGGTGCTCAAGATATTTAGGATACATAGGAATAGGATCCACTTGATAACTAGAAGACTCAACATGGTTGACACAAGAGACCGACCCATTAAAGGAGAAGCTATTTTGGAGGATATTTTTATGATCCATATCACAAAGAGTATCCAATTCAAAATACTCCATTGGGGTCACAACTAACTTAGGATGCACCAAAGTTATCACATTGTAAAATAAAATGTTTGAGGGAGAAGGTAGTCCATCATATTCATTACTCCACTCTAGGCCATGATGATCCATGAATTTGTTGAAGGTGAAAACTTGATCATGATTGGTTGGTAAGGATTGGTTTTTATTGGAAATGTAATCTATGCCACATCTCCCAAGCCAAATATCAACTTCCAAAGGCTATTGAATGCCTTTTTGTTATGGACCCAAAACCTTACCTACATATCCCATACTAGAAAATATCTGCTTAGAAAGTGGGTGATTATTAGATAAATAACAATGGATAAAGGTTCACTCTACTAGAGAGGGGTTGCTAGCATGAGTATTTTCTTCTTGGGGCATAATCATGTAGACAAAGGTACACATACTTATGTGTACTCACATTTTTTTATAAGACAAACCCATAGCTTAGGATGAAGGTGGTAGCTTGGCTAGATCTAGAAGAGAACTTTCAAATAAATTATTGGCTTGAATTTATGATGAGGCTATGGTTGGTGGTTCACCAATGATTTTTAAGTTTTCAAACTTCTTGGTGATTTAGGAATGATGAGAAGAAATGAGAGGAGGAGAAGAAGAAATTTTGTGAAGAAAAATAGATAAACAAAAATTGATCATTGATTGAACTTTCTCAACCATTAAACAATATTGGAATGGATGAGGATCGCCCTGGATGGTGATAATCTAATTCTTAAATTCATACTTTAAATATTGATAAAGAGTACAAGGGACAACCTTCATGGAATGAATCCAAGGGCATCCGAGAAGAAGATTAAAATATGTTAGGCAAGATACCACATAAAACAAAGTGTCTAAGATCTTGGGTCCTACCCTAAGGAGAAGGGATAAAATTTTGTAGGACACTTGGGACTCTTTGTTGAAATCCTTTATGATGACATTAGGTTTGGCTAAATATTTCTCCATAAGTCCAAAATTTTAGAAGAAATTATATTTGCATATATTGAGGGAGGAACCATTGTCCACTAAGATCCTCTTGATGAAATTTTCTCCAATATATATAGTAATGTAAAGGGGAGAATCCCCTTGTAAGTTTGAGGAAAGAAGATCATCATCATAAAAAGATGTGTGACTTATACGATATTTTATAGGTTACTAAGGGGATATCTTGCAAGAAAAAGTGTTGAATTAGAAGCATCAATAAGTCTTACCTATAAATAGAAGTTTGTAACAACTCTAAGAGGGATATCTTGGTAGGTGTGTTACTTAACTATTGTTGGATGTCAAAGGAAAATTTTTGTGGTGGCTTCAATACTAAGGTTGGTTTTTCTACATTTGTGCTCATTTTTTTGGTACTCTTAAGAACTAAGGGTGGTCTAGAAGTTTGGTTGGATGTAGAACTTATCTCCTGCTAAGATTGTTGAGTTAGTTGAGCTTGATCTTGTTGCCTTGTAGTAGCTGCTATCATACCCACCTTATTTTTGTAGGGAGGTGGCACATTATGACATGACACTTGATTAGTTATTTGTTGCCAAATATTGGGTAGAGGATTTTGGAAGATCCTCATATCTTGATTAGTTTTAGGTGTTTGTTGAGAAGGAGGTTGATTAGTTGGAGATTTGTGGTTAGGAGTGAGTTAGAAATCATCCATAACAAGGTGACCTTTATCTATTAAATCCTAAAGCACATGTTTTAACCTATCAAATGAGTTCATCATGTGCCCTTCCACTCTATGATACTCATTATATTAATTAGGTTTATACCAAACTATCATTGTATCATTTTGTCTTATGGGAGGTAGTTTGATCATCTTAGCTTCCTAAAGTTGCTTAAGGACTAACAAAATAGGTTGGTTGAATCTAGTGAAGTTTCTCGATGGGGGTTTCTAGGGTTTATAATTACCAACTTATACAAGGTGCTAACAGTATTAACATTGTTGGTTTACCTATTATTTATTACCCCATCACCAACTACGTGCTTGTTATTATATTCAATTTTTGTGGTCCTTTATTCTTCTCTCCTAAACTTGATTTGACCTTTTCTTATGAGAACTTTCTCTACTATTCTTTCCAAATCTATTGCTTGTTTGAAATAGGTAACAATTACTATTTCCGACTCATATGAGATCTGCTCTTGTAAGTTACCAATAAATATATCTAACATGTATCAAGGACATAGGGTGTACCTTAATCATCCAACTAAACTTCTACATTGAGATAAGAAGTATGAGAAAATTTCATCATTTACTTGCTTTAGGAGATACAAATCTTGAATTAATACTCCTTTCTCCACATAAGATCCAAATTGTTGAATAAATAACTCAGTTGCTTCTTCAAATTTTCTCAAAGAATGATGGAATAGTTGATAATACTATTCCAACTCCATACCACCAAGGCTTTTAGAGAATATTTTTAGCATGTCATATTGTTCTAAACATCCTTAAATATTCAATTGGTTCCTCTGTTCTATTATAAATAGGTAAAATTAGCATTGGAAAATTCTTAGGGTAGGGCCTAGAGGCTACTATAGGATCTAGGGGTTGATTTCACATTTCCTTATAGTTATAAGTTAAACTTGGAGATTGAAGTGTATCCATTATTAATGCCAGTTTTTTTACTATACTTTTCAAACTTTACATGTTTGAATTGTTGTTGTGCAATACCCCTAGATTCCCTAAGGGCAGGTTATAGGTAGGTTGTTGAAAGAAAACTTGATTAATATTATATGCATTAAAATTATTGTGATGCAGGTTGTGGAATGGGATGTTTTGTGTAGCATCTTGCTATAGGATAATATTTGCATTTTATGAAACACAAGAAAGGATATTTAGAGGAGGAATATTATGAGATGGAAATTGACCATTATTTTAGGATGCACTACTAGTTGGAGAAGGTTGTGAAAATCCCTTAATTTTGGTAGTTGTTGTAGTAGCATATGTAAGCCTATGAAATAGATTAACATTAGGAGAAGATCGAAACAATGGGTTGATGCAAATATTTTAAGGAGAATTGACTTGATGATGAGATGTACCAACTTCATTGAAGTGGATGTCTCTTTCCAAGCCTTCATTCAGGGCTTGCATGTGTTGCCTAAAGAAATTCTAGAGTTTATTACATGATTTGAAAGTGACTTGACCATGAGGTCCTTTAAATTTGTTTATATTATGCTATAATTTAATACTACGAATGGAATTTGTGGTTGTAGGACCAGGTACTCTCGTGGGTATATTGATATGGGACAACCACCAAAATTGAGAGACCAAAAAGAGAAATGATAGAATATTATATACTAATTGATAGCTCCAAGGTAACTAATTATCCTCATATAGTTACATTTCATAAATGTGTGTTTGGTACCTAGGTGTTGTAGGTGAGTTGGAGAGGAGAGGGCAATCCTCCAAGGGAGGTCCCAAGTTCAAATCTCCACCCTACCAAAAAGCTGAATTGGGTATCCAAAATCCAATTGATAATGTTGGTACGGGCAAGGTCGGGTGCGACTCCTGGGTGAATTTGATGGTGTAGAACCCCCTGTTCATGGTCTCTCAGACCAAGGCGGCCCCACAAGGGGTTTTTCCCTTAAAAATAAATAAATAAATAAATAAATAAATAAATAAATAAATAAATAAATAAATGTGTGTTTGGTTAAACTTACACCACGAACTGAGAGGTTTCTTGGGCAATTGAACCATCCATAGTAGTCAGGTGATGACATGGCCATCATCATAAATCCTATTGCTTAAGGATAAAAAAGTGGTATAATGCAATTGTTTGGTTGATAAGCATTTTTTGGTTGTATGCATATGTGTAATACATGAAATGGACTTGGCAAAATATTCATCAAATAAGGTATTAATAAATATAGAGGTTTTATTAATACCTAAATACTTAATATCAATGTTAATAATTAATATTAACATTAGATATTAATTAAATTAATTAAAGTGAATAATTAATTTAATTGCCATATTTTCCTAATGTTATATTTTACATTAACATTAGAAAATTAATAATGTAATATTATTAATGATTTATTTATGTTTATATGGAAAATTAATAAAAGTATTTTAAGCTTTGCATAGAAATACATGCAATAGAATATTTTGAGTCATTTAAAAAAAATGATTCCCTAACGAGCAAAAGAAGTTGGGAAATTCGGTTAAGACTTCATCTTCTTATTGGATGGATTTGGGAGGAAAGTAAAATTGGGGATGGAAAAATAAAAAGAACAAGATGAGAAAAGCTTGAAAGAAAACCAGGGAATGAAAAAATAAATTCGAAGCAAAAGAGACTGAGAAGCATTGTTCCTTCCAAAAAATTTAAAGCATTTGAATTTATGCACTAGTTTGTAGCTATAAAAACACTTCCACGTGATTTGCTTAAACTTTTATTAGAGGCTATAGAATTTGTTTTTTTGGTAAAGGTAGCTTGTTTTATAGACTACTGTAACCAATGTTTTATACATATAATATTTCTTCTAAAATGATACTACTATGTTACCAAACCTTAGAAACTAAAAAAAATGAAAACTAGATTGTTTTGAATCCATTTTTTTTGTGATGGAAGACAAAATATCCTTGCATGTTTTTGGGTGTAACTAGATCATAACAAATTTAGTTTTGAGAAGGCTTCTAGTACATCAAACAAGTTGTGTTTTTAATGGTTTCCAGTTTATTGTGATTGGGAGGGATTCCAATCATTATTTTAGTTACCTTGTAAGTAATACATAGTATCTTATTTTAAAATGCACAGGCTCTATTTTCAAACTGATCACTGAATTAGAATGTTGTATTCTGATTTACCACAACATGATTTTTTTTATTGACATTTGTTATGATATATCATCAATTTATTAAAACAATATGGATGTCTTACAACAGAGTTATCTAGGGTCTTGTTTTATATCATTCATAGGAATTCATATAATTAGTTTAGTTTAATATTGATTTGGACGTAGATAAATTATTATATTCAGATAATGGAAAAGAAATAATATATGGATCCTTTTCAAAATAAAAAAAGGAGGAAATTTAAGTTGATCGTAATATAATTGATGTTATTTCTGAGTTTTTTGGCTTATTAGAAGAAAGAGTAATATTATTTTATTTCTTTTGAAAAAAAATATAAGAAATAATGGTATTATTTCTAAAAGAAAATAGAATTATTAATTTAATGAAAATAATAGTTTTTTTTTTTATATATATTCTTTTTATGGAATTCATTGACCATGATTTCATCAAAGAAATAACTGCATATTGGCTTTTATAAAAAATAAAGTTATTGCTTTGACTGTAAACAAAGATAGAATTTTTATATTTTAATTAATTAAATATGGGAATAGACAATATATATTGAGTTTAAATTGTTATATTCCTAAAGAATGGATAAGGAGTCCATTCATGAGAGAAGTATGGGATTCTCTCAAAAGCCTACTATATGGAATTTATTTAGTAAATATGCATGGTTTGCATGATTTAGATTTTATTATAGTGCATATTAAGTTGCATTCATAAAATCATGAGCTATTCTGATCCATTATTTTATCATCATTGTATGCTGGAGAGAAGGAAGAACCATATTTGATGCTAAGGGAACTATAGAATGTGTATTTGTAATTGAAATGAGATATTCTTTTGTACAAGGATTTTTATTTTAAGATATTTTCAATTATGAAGAGATATAAAAAAAGAAAAGAGTGTATTTTTATTTGATGAAAATGATGATAGAGTGGTTATTGAGAAACTCGTGTTTTATATGAACCTGAAAGGTTTTATTATTTGTAAATGGTCATGGTGTAGTAAAATATGCATTTTGGTTTATAATTGTTCCTCTTGGATATTCTTTCATTATTGATATAAAGGAAATGGAAAAAATACTAAGATTATGAGATAGAAGTTTTTGAATTGTCAAATCTTTAGTAATATGTTATGATGCTTAAATCTAGTATTTCACTTCCTTTTTGAAAGATTTTTGGTTTTTTAAAATGTAACACTTGTGGGTTGAAAGGGTATCTTAGGAGGGCATAAAATTAGTAGCCATGTTAGATCCCTTAAATAATATGAACCCCAAAGTCTTGGGAGGGGTTATGGTGAGACAACACCTAGGTTATCACGAATGACACCTAGAACAGTGAGGCTTGGGTGTACCCAAAGTTGTGAGGCTTAGACTATAATTCCTAACGATGATGACTAGGAATCATTTGCAAGTCAATATAGTGATGGCACTTTGAATTATGAGGATCGGGTGACCATGCTTATTATCATGGAGAGTGATAATAGCCTTAGTTGACCCACCATGGAGTTGTTATAACTAAGCACTAAGGCATTACACAAAAGTAATCCTACATAGATGGACTTATGTAGGGTTAGAAAAATGCATCCCCTTTTCTATAAAAAATGACTTAAAAAGGATAATACCTATGTTGTGGTTAATTTGTCTTATACCCAAGGAGGATATTAAAAATGTAAGGGGATCATTGAAGGTGTCCTTTCTAACTAGGGTGGTTTATAAAGGTAAACTCCAAAATTATAATATTTTTGTCACTCTTGTCCGCTTGAGAGTCATATACAATGACAAGATCTCAAAATATGGTATTTCCTTATTAATATTGAAAATATTATTGGGACATGTTTGTGAACCTTACCTATGAAATAAAAAAAATATCTCTCTTGGGTTGGTTTAGTTGGGTTACAAAAGCATGAAATTTAGTTGATCTATCTCCAAGTAAGAAAATAGTTGGTTGCAAATGTATCTGCAAGATCAAATATAAAGTAGATGGTTCACTTGACAAATACAAATCTCCACTACTTGTGAAAGGATAAACTAAATATTGGCGCAAAAACCATCATTGAACAAGTGGGAGCATGCCTGAAGGTCCTCAAATAGCATTGAATGACAACTTGGCTCAAGAGAGGTAGGGGTGGTCGATCTCCAAAGAAGACCATCTCCTTCGATTCTAGCTACCTAAGCCACACAGGGGGAAAGGAAGAAATATAATGAGAAAGAAAGAAAAGGGAGGCCATAGCCAAAACTAACAAGGATAGGGTATGGTCGTATCAAGACACACTCCTTCGACATCATCAGTGCAAAAAATAGCAAACCACCTAACTGATTAGCCTATTCTATCCTCAATTCTTATTCGATGCAGTAGGCAAGGGTGAATTCTAGAACCAATGAGAGGGTGCATGAAATATAGATAGCAAAATTGGAGTGCTCCCACCTGATTGACTTTAGCAAAAATGAACCTCTATACCTAGGGATGGATGCGAATTCTAGAACCACCTAGCCAGACCCAAAAAATCTAAATAACAAAATTAATTGAACAAGCTCAGACAACCATCACAGAAATAAATATCCACACAAGAAAAAATAGAAGCGAAGATATATGGAGAGACCAAACAATGATACACTATTATTTACAAGGTAACAAAGAATTACATATGAATTGTAAAGGCATGGAGCTATGCTTTAGGATGGTGATAATTACCCTATTTATAGAATATTTTACAATGAATTTAAACTCATGGGAAAAATTAAACTAGAATGATCGAAAGATGTATTGTTGCTCTACTCTTCAGAAGAATGACAATTGTCT
Source organism: Wollemia nobilis (assembly GCA_028583015.1). Taxonomy (NCBI): domain Eukaryota; kingdom Viridiplantae; phylum Streptophyta; class Pinopsida; order Araucariales; family Araucariaceae; genus Wollemia; species Wollemia nobilis. The sequence continues at coordinate 2,678,310 of JAQPPZ010016703.1, read as the reverse complement.
GGAGGAAGTTAGGTATTCTTACATAGATATGAGCCTTTAATCACTCATGTCAAACATGTTCAAGCAATAAATTCAATGTACTTTACCCTTTCGAGCAGCTGGAAATTCTAGTTGATCATTGTAGGCTTTGTGTTCCTCCAATTGCTCTTTATCAACTCATACCAGGGAAACTATGATTATTAATGACCCATGTTAATTATTTTGAGGGGGACAAAGGATTGGGCTCAAAATTTTAATATCATTTTTCCAGAGTCTTATCTATCTTTGGGGAAGGGAACTTGAGACTTTTGATTATTGTGCCATAGTCTGATTCTTCCATCCAGGGATTCAGGATACCAATATTCCACCCAATAGTTGAGGTGGAGATTTGGGATCCCATTATTCCATCAAATACCAGAATTGGAGATTTGTTCTACTACTCATCCACTTGGTATATAGAATCTGCTTCAGTTGTTAATACCTCAAAATTTGGTTGACGTTAATATATCATCATCTTAAAAAAAAAAAAGGTGAGTGAGGAGGTGCAAAATTTACCCACACTCTTGGTGGTTCACAGGGGATTTCCTTTTTAAGGTAAATAAGGACCTAGAAAGTAACTAATTTTGAAATATTGAACATATACAAATAGAAGGAAGGAAGGAGGATGAGATAATGAAGTCATATAAACAAAATCATTCAAGAGAGACTACAAGACAAAAGAGGAATATGGTAAAAGGTGAATGGAAAGCAGGGTGAGAGGAAAGAGGAAGGATAGAAGGGAGGGAAAGAATGAGTAGAAAAAATAAGGAAAACCAAATAAAGAGAACCAAAGGGGAAGAAGGGAGGAAATGAAACATAGAAAATAGTAGAACTAGAAATATGACTACCACTAACCTCATCAGTTAGTGGCAACAAAGAACTGAGAAAAGAGAAGGGAGGAAAGAACACAAAAGAATGAAAGAAACAAAAGGGAAGGTGATCCATGGGATACCCTCATAAATCACATTCTTGTCAACAAGGACCAGAACCATAATGCTCAAGGTATTTTTTCTTGATGAAACCATGTAGATATTTAATTAGCTTATAACCAATACTGTAGAGAGTCTTCAATTTTGGCCATATTTCATTATATGCTTCTCACACATACTACCTCTACCTTTGTAGGCATTATTTATAGATTAGTTATCCCATTAGTTGAGGAGTGGGTACTACTTTCAATGTTGTAGTGTATAACATTTTGGGGATTGCATGAAGTGTAGCATGAATTTTAAACCTTGGTTCATTGAACACAGGGTCACAAAAAAATAAATAAGAATACCGAGAATAAAGGTAAGTGCTTCAAAATCACTATACTTTATGAATATCCTTCATAGTCACCATTGAATAGGAAGATTTCACTAGCCTCATACTTACTACATTTTTATTTCATTGTCAGTTTATGTACACAAAATTGTGATGTGAATGTCATACCACAACCATTGATTCACTCTGGAAATCATCCAATAAATACATAATAACTAGACCATATTATTTTGAAATTGAGATGCTTTTGGTAGTCCAGTTAGTATTGCCAAAATGTTTTCCAAGCTGCTAAGAGGTTACAACTTGGTAGATCATCATGTATATAAGTACTTATGTAATTGATGATTAATGTGGTAATAAATTTTGTCATGCGATAACAAGTACTGGTTTATCTAGCAATAGGCTCCAATGTCAACATATTTTTGGATCCACCTACTATGAAATACCTACTTTGTGCATCTCTGAACTCTCCACATGTGTTTTATAGCAACACCTATTGATTGGAAAACCTTCCACTAGAATCTCTTTGGGGGTAGCCTCTTGATCAACTAGATCCTTGAGGTGGAGACAAAAGGGGTGAAAAATTGCACCCTTTTTGCAAGTGGAATTCCCTAATAGGTCTAGATTATCTGTTTTCTAGGAAAAGGTACTAGCAATAAGATTTTTCATTGCAAAAGTGGTGCTTGCATATCCTTTGTGTGAGCTTGAGAAGAGATCCATATCTTGCATTTTGTATAGTTGTGGTCCTAGTCCATATATAGCTTTCGATGGTATTCATGGCAGATACTATGCGATCGAAATAGTAACCGTATTAGATGAAAATATGGGTGATAAGGTAGGATCTCTTGAAGATGTATTTCCTACTTGAATTAGGAGTCGCTCAACCTACAGATCCTCCTAGGAAGAATAATGAGAATCTATTTTCTCTTGATTGATACAACTAAAGGCCTATATCCAAACTAAAATCTCGAATATAGTATACGTGAGCCTAGACAGGGAAAAAATGGTATTCAAGGGGGATCCTTTCCCAAATCCTTTTGAATTGTATGTTGAATTCTATGATAGACTCAAAAGGGGCCCTCTTGATGAATGAGAGGAGAATCAAGATTTGAAAAGAATTCATAGAGCCATCAAATATTTCAACAAGAGTTCCCACCAAATCCATCCATGAGTGGATGGTTTTTTGTCCAAGAATACGATACCACCATAGCACCCTTCCTTATACAAACAATACCAGGAGCCTAATCATGACATCTTCATGTAATATGTCATAGAGGGATACCAGAGTAGTGATATCTTCAAGGTATTATCGAGCAGTCCCCAAGGTGCCATCATATTTTTTCAAAGCTTCTAGGGCACCTTCAAGAATTTGATGTCAATATTGGAGGTCTAGAGGACCAGGGTCATTCCACTATGGATAGAATAGATGTGCCATTGAGGCATGGGCCTTCATAAGTCCTAGTTCATGTGTCAGATTCAAAGTCACCATATGAATATACTTTCTTCGTTGATGAGGTCAAGGCTTCTCATCAAACCTTGGGTCCTCCAAGAAATAAAAATCTTTTAGCATATGAAGGAAACTAATATCATGATCTAGATATACTGCATAGTCAAAATCACCAGGTGATTTTCAAAGATATGGGTAAACTAGAGTATCACCAAACTCTAATTTCCTCAAACACAAACTCAATGAGAACCATATTAGAGTCACCAAAATTTGGTGTGAAAATAATCATCGGATGAGCGAGAGTGCACCCTACGGTCCTCGACCAGCATTGAATGCCCACATAGCCTAGGAGAGGCAAGGGTTATTGATATCTGGAGAAGGCTAACTCCTTCAGTTCTAGCTACCTACGCTGCAAATGAGGAAGGAGGAAAGGGAATGATAAATAAAGCAAAGGGAGGACATATGTAGAACTAACAAGGATGGGGTATGGATGCATCAATACACACTCCTTCGACGTCACTAGTGCAAACCAAAAAAAACCACCTAATAGATCAATCCATCATGTCCTCACTTATTTTTCAACATAGTGGAAAAAGGTGAATTCTAGAACCAACGAGAGGGTGCATGAAATCTAGATATTAGAATTAGAACACTCCCACTCAAGTATCTTTAGCAAAAATAAACCTCGATATCCAAGGATGGATGTAAATTCCAGAACAACGCAACCAAACCCATGAAATATAGGTATCAGAATTAAGTGACAATCTCAGAAAACCATCATAGAAATAAACATCAACACATAAACAAAAATATAAGCGAAGATAGATTGAGAGACCAAACAATGATACACTATTATTTACAAGGCAACGAAGAATTACATATGAATTGTAAAGGCCATAGAGCTACGATTTAGAATGGTGAGCATTCCCCTATTTATAGAATATTTTATAATGAATTCAAACTCAACTATTAATGGCGTTCAATAGGAAGAATCATGTTGAAATAATTGAAATGTTTACTAATGCTCTACTCTTCAGAAGAATGGCAATTGTATCAAGGAATTTAGGTATTCTTGCATAGATCTGAGCCTTTAATCACTCCTATCGGACCTATTCAAGAAATAAATTCCATGTACTTTACCCTGTCAAGAAGTTGGAAAGTTTAGTTGATTGTTATAGGCTCTATGTTCCTTAAATTGCTCTTTATCAGCTCGTACCAAGGCAACTATAATTATTAATGACCCAACTTGATTATTTCAAGGACTTTGATGTAAACTCCGATCAGGGACGATCCTTCATGCACCACATTTCCAACATTTCGCTCATCACATATTCATGGGGATAGAGGATTGGGCTTAGACTTTTAATGTCACTTTCCTAAAGTTCTATCTCGCTTTGGGGATGGGAACTTGGAACTTGTGATCACTGTTCCATAGTATGATTCTTCCATCCAAGGATTTGAGATCCCAATATTTTGCCCAATAGTTAGGGTAGGGATATGGGGTCTTCCTTTGAGCATGCCCTTATACATTCTTCTATCCAATCCTAGAATTGGATATTTGTTCTGTTGCTCATCCACTTGGTATTTGGAATCTACTTTAGCTGCTAATACCTTAAAATTTGGCTAATCCTAATATATCATCATCCTAAAAAAGAAGATTGGGTGAGGAGGTACATTCACCCACACTCAAACAAAAGGAATTGACTATGAGGAGACCTTTGCACCAACAACACAAATGACTATTATTAGAACAATTTGGACTTTGGCATCACATCATGGATGGAAACTAGATTAGATGGATGTAAAAAGTGCATTTCTTAATCGTGATCTTGAATAAGTCTACATGTCACAACTAGAAGGATTTGTGATTAAAGGATAAGAACACAAAGTTTTCAAATTGAAAAAATCCTTGTACGGACTAAATCAAACACCAAGAGCATAATATATAAAGATCAATAATTATTTATTACAACATAACTTTATAAAGAAGTATGTTAGATCCAAATATCTATACAAAAAAGGTTGGAAATTATATTAGAAAATTTGTTGTATATGTTGATGATATAGTAATTATAGGAAGCTCCAAAAATCTGATGAATAAAGTTAAAAATAATTTAGAAAAGGATTTTAAGATGACAGATTTGGGTTTTCTACATTACTATCTTGGTTTAAATAATCAGAAAAATGAAAATAATATTACAATAACACAAAAAAAGTATGCAAAGTCTTTGCTTGAGAAATACAAGATGAATAGTTGTAAATACAAATATACTCCTATGTAGAAAATATTACAATTATCCAAATATGATGGGACATATTTAGTTTCAACCATAATTTATCATAAATTAATTGGAAGTATTTTATATTTAACAAATACTCGACCATATATAGTATTTGCTATAAATTATATTTCAAGATTCATGCAAGAACCTAGAGAAAATCACTATAAAGCCACAAAAAGAATATTGTAATATATCAACAAGACTATAGAATATGGACTTACATACAAAAAGGAAGATAATAATTTTGTCTATAGGGATATTTGGATTATGATTATGCCAGATGTATAGATGATAGAAAGTCTACATTAGGTTAATTTTTCTATCTTGGTTTAGGATCAATTTCTTGGTATAATAAAAAACATGTAGTAGCACTGTCATATACAAAAGCATAATATTGTGTAGCTAAAAATATAGTATGTGAAGCATTATGGTTATAGTACATATTTTCAAATATGGGAATCATAAGAACTCCAACAATAATAAATATTGATAATAAAGGAGTATTAAATATAATAAAAAATCTAATTATTCAAACAAAATATATTGAAGCTCAATGTCAGTTTATCCAATATCATTTTCAAAGTTATCATATTCAGTTGAAACATATTTCTACTGACAATCATATTACAAATATTTTTATAAAGGCACTGGGCCCAAGAAAATTTCAAATATTTAGGAATCATCTATGCAATTCAAGAGAAACACACATCAAATAATGTAATATGGGGGGTATTAGAGTATATTACATTATTTGATATGTATATTTTTCATGAGAAAATATGAAGAGTTAGAAAATTTGCAAGAGAATATTTCAAAGGTTATTTTTGTAAAACTATATTCTGGAGATAAAGCTTTGTAATTGTGTTGTATAATTTGATATAATGAAAAACTCTGGATTGTATTCATTCAAGTTAATGTTATAAGTTTTGTTCTATATTTTTAATTCTTATTGTGATTTTTTTCCCTTATTGTGATTCATATTATGAGTTGGGTATTTTCTCGATCAAGTCTAGTTATTCCCTCTTGGAAGAGCCCTCCTTTAATTGGTTCCTTGTTATCCAGGTTTGGCTCAAGAATCTTATCCGTAAAATTGCTTATTTTCTTGGTTGGTTGTTTAGAATAGGGTCCTCAATTCTGATAATCTCATTTCCCATGATATGGTCATCCTGAATCGATGTCATATTTCCTAGGTTGCATAGGATTCAATTACTCACCTCTTCCTTGAGTACCTCTTCTCTACCCAAATTTTATCTTCCTTGTTTTCCTTGGTCGACAGAGCTTGGGACATTCCTAACTCTGTTGCTGACCTTTGTATCCAATGACCTAACCTTTTCAAGTTCACCCACCTCAAATCCTAGTTGTCCTTTCTTCTTCTTCATTTCTTATGGTCGGTTTGTATTGAAAGGAATAATAGAGACTTTTAGGAGGTATTTAGGAGCTCTGAGTTAGTTCTTTCTAGGACCATCTCTATGGCTATGGAGAATGCTAACTTGGTCCCTTTGACTGATTGACCATACTCCCAGTCTAAGTCTAAACTGGTGAGCTACCTTAACATTTCCCCTAACCCTAATATCCAAACTCACCCTAGTATGGATAGATCCTTGGTGATTTAGATCCCTCCACCTTCAGGTTGGCTAAAGCTTAACTTCGATGGGGCATCCAAAGAAAACCCTAGTAGGGCTAGTTGTGGTGGAATTATCAAAGATGATAAAGCTAGGATTATTCTCACCTTTGCTGAGAGTTTGGATCTTCAATCAAACAATTTTATAGAAGCCAAAGCATTGTTTCAAGGTCTTTCTACAGCTAAGGAGCTTCAAATATAGTATCTCATTATCGAAGGAGACTCACTCAACACTATAAATTACTTAAAAGGATCTTGTTCCCCTCCATGGAGTGTCTGTTGGAAATATTAAGTTGTCATTGATGTCAAAGGATGTATGGCACTCAAGGCAATGTCAAAGTTTGCATGGTACTCAAGGCAAAAATATTCTCCAAGGGTGATGAGTTTATAAGGATGGAAAAATTATTCAAGATAGGGTATAGTGCAAAGCAAAATAACTATTTTTAAGGAAAGGTTCAAGGAAAAAGTTTAGTGCAAAGCATGACAAATATTTTTCAAGGAAAGGATTAAATATTTAAATATTATAAAGAAAAATTTTAAGAGACTTGGGATAAAAATATTTAAATCAAGAAGGGTTAAAGGTTTGAGATAAAGGATTTAAAATTATAAAAATTTAAAGGCTTGAGGACAAAGGTTTATAAAATATATGGACAAAGGATGGGAAATAAGTATGCATTATTTAAATAAAAAGGATTTAAATATTTATGGGTTTAAAATATTATGTTATAATATTTAAATTAAATATTATAACCCAAAGGAGCCAACGTTTTGGAGGAAAATAAAATATAAGTTTGAGCCGACCTTGGAGGAAATTCGAAGACCATTTTAGAAGCATATAAATACATTGATTTATTCCACCTTTGATTAATGCAAGCATTTTTTATTAATGATTTTCGTGTGTGATTAATGCGAATGGTAGAGAAAAAGATAATGAAGATTCAAAGGTGTGCAAGTGCTAGACAAAGATAAATCTGTATGTGCGTCTGTCACATTTCACCCAACTAGGGTAGCCCAGTGGTTGGTTGGCTTGTGTAAGTGCTATTGTGAAGGAGGCCATGGGGTTGAAACCCCTTGACATCATTTTACCATGTGTATTAAGCTTTGGATTAAGGTAGAATACTGTGATAAATTTGATGCACGTCCCTTTTGTTCTACTTGTTGGGGTAGTGTAGCCGGTTACAATCACTTGTGAAGGCGCTGCATCATAGGAGGTCATGGTCTCGAATTGTGGTGGTGCATGAGTTATAAGGTATTTTAGGTTTATTTGGAAATTGTATTTTGTATGAGGGCATTATTTTTGCATATCGAAAGTGGGAGTTGTATGGTGTATTAGGTTATTTTAAAATTGTATAGTGTGTGAGGGAATTATTTTTGCATATTAAAATAAAGGAGTTATAAGGTGTATTATGTTTTTATTTGAAAATTGTATGTTGTATAGTGTGTGAGGGAGTTAATTTTTGCATATCAATAGAAGGATATATAAGGTGTATTGTGGTGAAAATTATTTGTACTTTTGCATGTTAGAGAAAGGAGATATAAGGTGTAATTTGTGATTGATTTTAAATTATATTTTGCATATTAAAAAGGGTTCATAGGTGGATGATTTAATATCTATGCAAGAAAGAGAATATTACTAACCAGATTTTTGGAGGAACAAAAGGAAACTATTTTTGTTAAAGATAGGTTTGGGGAAGCTCATCATCATTGTGGTAGATTTAGAGGTATGGTGATTTAATTCCTTTCTCAAGGGTGGTTTTGTTTGAGGAAAATATTTTTGATGTCATATGGTTGGAGGTATAAGAATTGATTTGATGTGCATTAGTGTTGATTGAAATTGGGAGTAAATGTACAAAGGTTATAGGTCAAATTTATGAGAAAACTTATGCATTGGTTTAGAGTGATATTGTAAATGAAAGTGCAAGAGTTATAGATCAGTTTATGAAGTAAATTTATGCATTGGTTTAGAGTGATATTGGAAATGAAAGTGCAAGAGTTATAGATTAGTTTGTGAAGTAAATTTGTGCATTGTTTTTTAGTGATATTGGAAATAAAAGTGCAAGAGTTATAGATAAGTTCTGAGAAGAAAATTTGTGCATTGGATTTGATTGATTTTGGAAGTACATAAGGTCAATCATCAAGTGCTAAACTAAAGCTATCCTTTTGAATACAATAAATCTGAGACATGTGAAAGCGAAAGACTTAATAAATGTAAAGAACATATTGAGGATTTTTAATGCATATTAGTTTCTATATGTTGTTAAAGATACAAGAACTTTGGGTAGAATATGTCTAAATTGCTTTAGTTGAGAAAAGCACAAGGAAAGATATGAGCATTTTTTATATGCAATATTTGGGAAAGATATGAGAAATTGTTTATATGTAATATTTGGGAAAGATATGAGCATTGTTTGTATGCAATATTTGGGAAAGATATGAGCTATATTATGAGTAGGAATTGGAGCAAAATTATGAGCAGGTTTATGTAGAGTGGTGAGCAGGTTGGAGCAGAGTTGTGAGCAAGTTTATGCAGAGTTGTGAGCAAGTTTGAGCAGAGTTGTGAGCATTTTTTATGCAGAGTTTTGAGTAGATTTTTGCAAAGTTATGAGCAAGTTTATGCATATTTTTGATTAAGTTTGTGCAGAGTTGTGAGAAAGTTTTGGAGCAAATTTATGAGCAGGTTTTGAAGCAGAGTTGTGAGCAAGTTTTGGAGCAGAGTTATGAGTAAGCTTTGGAATAAACCAATGTAAAGGGGATTGGTGTCTCTTGTGGATAGAAGTCCACAAACTATAGCAAAGGGGATTGGTGTATCCTATGGATAGATATCCATGAACTAGAGCAAAGGGGATTGGTGTCTCCTATGGATAGAGGTCTAGGAACCAGAGCAAATGGAATTGGTGTCTCCTATGGATAAATGTCCTCAAATCAGAGTAGAGGAGATTGGTGTCTCCTATGGATTGAGGTCCACAAACATTGTAATAGGGAATTGGCTCCCACAAAATTAATTAAGAAATTTATAAAAAATAATTCTCCATGGATGTAGCCCACATTAGGTGAACCATGTTAAATCTATGTCTCTTATGTGTGGGGTGATTTATTTATGATTTAATTATTGCAATTGATAATATTATATGATATTTATTTAGAAATAAAAGTAAATTTTTTATCTTATATTGTTCACCCCCCCTCTCAATATAAGCTTGTGTTCTTCAATTGGTAGGAGAGTGGATTCCTTTGTGAAAGACTAACATATTGAAGGAAGAAATTACAAGAACACACATGGCACATCAGGAAGGGTTTTCATCAAACAGGGCACCATTGTTTGATGGTAAAAACTATGCTTTCTTGAGCATGGATGAGCTACATGGGATTATCACAACATATAAGATGAGGGCAAAAAAATATCAAACATCAAAAAGAGAGGAAGATTCCAAAGCTTCAAAGGAGGCAAATAATAAATAACCAGAATCAAGTAAATAATCAAGCAGTGGATAAGATGCTAACTTTGAGAGAAAAAATAAGAAGGATCCAAGAAAAAACAAATGTTTTAGTTGTGGTAACATTGGTCACTATGCAACTAATTGTCCACAAGATGGAATGTTAAACTCACAGTGACACTGAGAGGGGGGTGAATCAGTGTGATCTTTTAAAACTTTAAACTTGCAATACTTAATGCTGAAATAAAGCAAACTTAAACCAGATATAGCAAGTTAACAAGAGAGCATCACACAACACAGATTTAACGAGGTTCACCAATGTGGCTACTCCTCAAAAATGACTGCTTGGACTACCATCCAAATCCAGCCTTTGCAAAGCAACAACTTTACAACTTATTTACCAGCACCAACTGGAAGGAGCACCAACCCCTCAATTTTTTTGCACCAACAGAAAGGAGCACCAACCCCTAATTCACCAGCACCTACTGGAAGGAGCACCAACCCCTTATGCCAAGCTGCAACTTGGACTTCAAAGAAAATAACAAAAAAATACCTTCAACCTTTTTGCAAACTGTCTGTTGTTTCTGTACACTCTGCTTCTTCTGCATAATTTCTTCGCACCACCAGTTTGCTTCTATGCAACAGCCCCGCGCACTTCTCTTTAACACAAACAATTGATCGCTTCTTCTCCTTTGCGCTTTCCTGCTCTCAGTTCGCTCTCACTTCGCACTTAGATCGACATGACTCAACCTCTACACCCCATGCACTTAATTCACGCAAATTCGATACGCACTCTTCACACTTTCAATCTCCAAAATAGCCCTCCTTAAATAATAGAGATTTCAATAATAAATCTTGAACTATAGTCGGCTGTAACCCTAAAGATCATCGATTGCAAAACCCTAATTTTCGTCGGCCCAGATTTAACTCTGTCGGCTTCAACCGCCTCTGCCTTTGTCACTTTCCTGTAGCTTCTATCGCGAAACTACAACATGTCACGATATCGCGACACCTTTTACAACCGTACGCCTTCCTTTGACCTTTGTCGCGAAATCGTGACACTTTTGGCCTTTGTCTACTTTGACAACATTTTTGTCATGAAATCGTGACACTTCTAACTTTTGCTGATGTCATCTTCACTCTGTCATGAAATCATGACCCTTTTTGCTTCAAGGCCTTCTTCTCTGCTTTTGTCATGAAATCATGAAATTTTTGGCATCGTACATTCTCTCTCCTCCTAGAGTCACGAAATTGTGACATGTCACGAAATCGTGACATCTTCATCCTACTAGCTTCTTCACTGCTGCCTGTCATGAAATCGTGACACTTTTTGCATCCGTACATTTTTCTTTCATCCTGTCATGAAATCGTGACACTTTCACTTTCAAAGGCTTTTCCGCACACTTCATGAAATCATGACGCTTTTGGCTTTCGTACGCTTTCTTATCGCTCGTCATGAAATCGTGACACTTCAGCTTCGTACGCTTTCTTTGCAGCTTGTCGTGAAATCGCGACGCTTTTGGCTTCCGTACGCTTTCTCTGCAAAATGTCATGAAATCGTGACACTTTTCCTTCTTTGCCTTCCTACACTTTTTGAGTCACGAAAATGCGATATGTCATGAAATCATGATAGTTTTTCCAGCTTCGTCTCTGTCTTCCAACATGTCGCGAAATCGTGATAGTTCTGCCCGAACTTTCTCTCTCTTCCAACATGTCATGAAATCGTGACAGTTCTGCCTGAACTTTCTCTCTCCTCAACATGTCATGAAATCGTGACAGCTTTGCTCAAACTTTCTCTCTCTTCCAACATGTCGTGAAATCATGACAGTTTTGCCAGAACTTTCTCTCTCCTAACATGTCGCGAAATCGCGACAGTTTTTCCAGCCGTCTGCATACTTTTCCTTACTTGTCTTTTTCTTTGATTTTTTGCAAATGGGTCACTATGGTCTTCTTGGAAACTTACTGTCCATGCTCTGAATAACCTTTGAACTTTTGTACTCTGCATCTGAATGACTTCTGAACTGTTTGTCCATTGCATCATTAGATCTAACTGACTGTGTTGACAACAATGACAATACTCCTGCAACGCCTTGCTCAACAATCTCCCCCTTTGGAATTGTTGGCAACACCTGTGAAATTTCCTGTAACTCTTCTCCCCCTTTGTCAATAATACCAAAGGGCTACTGTAGACTCCCCCTGAGTCCATGCACACAATTCTCAGGCACAATTTGTTGCACTTAGCACAAATTATGATTATGAGCAAAAGAATAGCCAAATACTCGAATGCTCCCCCTGAGAAAGTGATCCCTGTAGCTAGTCACTTCTTGGGAAGTGTGACCACTCCCAATTTGTTTCGAAGGTACTCAAACACTTCCTTGGGCAATGGTTTTGTGAAAATATCTGCTACTTGTTCTGTGGTTGGGACAAAATCCAATTTAACCTCTCCTTCTGCAACTTTCTCCTTCAAAAAATGATACCGGATGGCAATGTGCTTTGTGCGAGAATGCATAACTGGATTCTTGGAGATGTTAATTGCACTGGTGTTATCACATTTTATTGTTATTGGCTCACTGAAATTAATACCAAGATCTTTCAGAGTTTGTTTCATCCACAAAACTTGTGTACAACATGTTGTTGCTGCAATATATTCTGCCTCAGCTGTAGATAAAGAAACTGACTCTTGCTTCTTACTGTGCCATGCAACCAATCTGTCTCCCAGATAGAATGCACCTCCACTGGTACTCTTTCTGTCATCTACACATCCAGCCCAATCTGCATCTGAATATGATATAAGAGTGAAGTCTTTACCTTTTGGATACCACAACCCATACTCCATGGTACCCTTGAGATACCGAAGAATCCTTTTTACTACTGTCACATGAGTCTCTTTGGGACTCGGCCTCGAAATCTTGCTACCATGCAAACCGCCTCGTGAATATCAGGTCTCGGTAGTCGTTAAATATAGTAAGCTTCCAATCATTGATCTGTACATGGTTTGATCTACAGGTGGAGATTTGTCATCTTTACTCAACTTGCAACCTGTTGTCATGGGAGTGCTAACTGGCTTACAATCCTCCATTGTGAACCTTTTTAGCATCTCTTTCACATATTTGATTTGGGAAATGAATATGCCTTTCTCATTTTGATTAACTTGTAACCCAAGAAAGTAAGACAGTTCACCAATCATAGACATTTCAAATTCTTTCTGCATCTTATTTGCTAAGTCTTTACAAGATTCATCTTTGCTGCTGCCAAATATGATATCATCTACATAAACAACAAGAACAATGAGATGCCCACCTTCTATTTTGACATACAGATTACTGTCCACCAAACCTTTCTTGAATCCCTGTTGAGAGAGATAGTTGTCTAGCCTTGCATACCATGCCCGTGGTGCTTGTTTTAATCCATATAAAGCTTTCTTTAATTTGCAGACAAGGTTGGGATCTTCACTAATTTGAAAACCATCTGGTTGTTCAATATAGACCTCTTCTTCAAGTTTCCCATTTAAAAAGGCAGATTTTACATCCATCCGATAAACTCTGAAGTTCTTGTGGACTCGCTAAGGCCAAAAACATTCTGATTGCTTCTAGTCTGGCCACTGGTGCAAAAGTCTCCTCAAAATCAATGCCTTCAACCTGTGCATAGCCTTTACAAACCAGTCTTGCTTTATTCCTAATGACCTGTCCGTCTTCATTTAATTTGTTTCGAAATATCCATTTGGTGCCGATTACATTCTTATTTGCAGGTCTAGGTACTAATTCCCAAGTTTTGTTCTTTTCAATCTGATCTAATTCTTCATTTATTGCCTTCATCCAGCTATCATCTTTGCTTGCTTCATCTATGTTTTTGGGCTCAATGCTGGATAAAAGAGAGTAATTACTTATTACTTTCCTTCTTGTCTGAACACCAGCTGTGGGATCTCCAATTATTTGATCTCTTGGATGATTTTTCTGCCAGCTGCCTATTTTGAATTTCTTATTTTCTTGCACCTCTGAGTCATCAATTAAGTCATCTGAATCAAGTGTAGGTTTGTTTTCTGCTTCATTTACCTCATCTCCTTCAATGACTTCTTCATAGATTGGGTAGTTTTCTTCAAATTCAGCTATTCGTTCCCTACCTTCATCAAATTTAACATCGGCACTATCCACAATTTTCTTGAGTCTCTTGTTGTAGCATTTGTAAGCTTTGCTTTTTGAAGAATAGCCAACAAAGACACCTTCATCTGCTCTATTTTCAAATTTCCCAAGATTATCATCAGTTTTTCTGATGTAACACTTACAGCCAAAAACTTTGAGGTGTTTTGCTGTTGCTTTTCTACCGAACCACAACTCATAAGGTGTTTTGCTTTCATGAGTTCTCAGCATGTATCTGTTTTGGATATATACTGCAGTGTGGACTGCTTCTTTCCAGAATTTGTCTGCTATTTTGTTTTCTGCCAACATAGTGCGAGCCATTTCCTGTACTGTTCTGTTCTTTCTTTCTACCACACCATTCTGTTGGGGTGTTCTAGCTACTAAAAATTGTCTCCTGATACCATGTTTTTCACAGTATTCTGTAAATTCATCTGAGATGAATTCTCCTCCTCTATCGGACCGTAAACATTTGATCCTTTTCCCTGTTTCATTCTCAACTAGATGTTTGAAAGATCTGAACATTTCAAAAGCTTCTATTTTATTCTTCAAGAAAAATATCCATGTCATTCTGGAATAATCATCGATACACAACATAAAGTATTTGTCACCATTTATGCTTTGTGTTCTCATGGGTCCACATAAGTCTGTATGTATAAGTTCCAAAGGTTTGCTAGTGTGATACTCTTTTGTTTTAAATGAGACTCTGGTTTGCTTTCCCTTTTGACAAGAAGCACAAATGCTATTTGAAGGTTTTCTAATGGCAGGAATATCTCTCACAGCCTATTTCGAGCTAACTTTTATCAGATTATCGAAGCTTATGTGCCCAAGCCTCTTGTGCCACAACCAGTTTTCTTCTTCCTGTCCAATGAAACAAGTACCTTCTGAAGTTTTTGAGAGTGTGTACAAGTTGCCAGACGTCCTTGATCCAGTTGCTATCAGTTTTCCACTGTTTGTTTTTTTGACTTCACAGCCTTGCTTCTTGAAAACTACTT
Organism: Wollemia nobilis; assembly: GCA_028583015.1. Classification (NCBI taxonomy): domain Eukaryota; kingdom Viridiplantae; phylum Streptophyta; class Pinopsida; order Araucariales; family Araucariaceae; genus Wollemia; species Wollemia nobilis. Next base: position 2,663,117 of record JAQPPZ010016703.1, on the reverse strand, counting down.
CATGTCCTTTATCACAGATCTGACTGACACTTAACAAGTTGTGTTTCAGACCATCCACAAACAAAACTTCTTCTGACTTGATTTTCCCATCACTAATTCTAACTGACCCTTTTCCGATTATCTTGGCTCCATCATTATTTCTGAACTTTACAGAGCCACCCTCATATTTTTGTAATTTTTCAAATTTTTGTTTATCACCTGTCATATGACTTGAGCAACCACTGTCAAGAATCCATGGTACACATTTATTCTGAGCCTTGAAAGCTGTCTGTACTATTAGAGATTCCTTTTCTTCCCTAAGTTGTTCTTTCTGTTTCCACTCTATTTTGACTACGGTATTGGGCTCTAGTTTGGATTTTCCCTTTTCAGTATCTTGTGCATATCTTTTAGAAAGTTTTCTATTTTGTCTTGTCCTATATGGTTGAACTCTTCTTTTTTGAGGTTGATTTGAAACAGAGGTACTACGACAATTTCTTGCAATATGCCCAAAGTTATGATAGTTAAAGCATTCTACTGCATAATTTATTAGAGGAGCAAAAGTATTTCTACTAGTGAAACTTCTTGGTCCTACATTATACTTGCAGTCTGCAATTTTATGTCCATAACCATTACATTTGAAACAGAAACCAGAAAAGTAATGATTGAACCTGAAAGATGGTCTTTGCCAGGTTGTTGTAGGAGCCATAGATCTTCTTTTCCTTTGATGTGTGACCTTGGTAAAGCCATCATTGTCAGTTCTCCTTTCGGGCCTAGCATTACTGCTTTCTTTTGCATGATTTGTTTTTCCTTCATCAGCCTATTTCTTATCTTCACTCCTTACAGATTCAACATTTCTGGCTTTTGGTCCGTTTGATGATTCTCCTTCAATAAAGCCCAGACCAAATTTGATGCCTGCAGGTCTTTGATCACTTAAGATTTTATCCAGCTTCATCGAAATTTCTTCACGTTTGTGATGGCAGCTAATTTTTTGATCCAGCTCTTGTATCTGCATTCGAAGACCAACATTTTCTTCTTCTAGTTTACAACAGTAATCTATCTTCATGGTTACCTGAACTTCAAGATCTTCGAACATTTTCTTGTATTCTTCTGTCTGTATTTTTAAACTGGTTATAATGTCGTTTGCATCCTCAAGCTTTCTTGAAAGTTTTTTATTCTTTCTTTTCTCAGATTTCCATTCTACAAGAGCAGAAACCAGCTCACCTTCTAGATCAACTTCAGCCTCAGTTTTTTCAACAGACACTTTAGAGTTCATACCTTCTCTCTTCTCTGAGTTTTCTGCCTCTTCTGATTTTTCTACTTCAAATGCCATGAATAGAGCTTCACCTGTTCCTTCTTCAGAATCCTCACTAGAGCTGTCCTCTGAAGAATTTGCATTCCTGGAGATAAAACTTTTCTTTTTGAAATTGCCTTTTCTGAAGTTTGTTTTCTTCCTCCATTCACTTCTTTCTTGATGCGAAGTTTCCTCACCTTTGTTCTTCTCATTGAGAGGACATTTGGTTGCAAAGTGTCCAATGCCTCCACAGTTGAAACATTTAAAAGGTAGCTTTCCTCTGTATTTTCCTTTGCCCTTTCTCAGTTTTTTGACAAAATTTGCTTCCATTTCATCTAAAGTTTCTTCTTCTTCAGACTCTTGTTTTGTGTCTTTACCTTTTAGGGCTTTAAATGCTGCTTCTCTGTCTATGGGATTAGACCTTCCTATTCTCATTTCATAAGCAGTCAAGGAACCATGCATCTCATCCATACTAAAGTGATTTAGGTCTTTAGCTTCTTCTATGGCAGAGACTTTAGAATCAAACCTTTGGGGAAGCGATCTTAAAACCTTTTTCACGATAGTAGCATCATCCAAATCTTCGTCGAGACCTCTGATTGAATTAGTGATTCCATTAACTCTCTACATGAAGGCTTCTATGTTCTCATCGTTGGTCATTTTTAATGATTCGAATTGAGCTCGATGAGTTTGAAGCTTGGCTTCCTTGATCTTGTCATCTCCCTCATGAATATTTTCTAGTTTGTCCCAAACATCTTTTGTCGATTCACAATTTATGATTTTGACCAACTCACTGTCCACTAATCCACACATGATGACATTTTTTGCTTTAGAGTCATTTTCAAAAGCCTTTTTACCGGTGCTGTCGGTTGGAGCAGTGGCAGGAGCTGTGTAACCATTAACTACTGCATTCCAGATGTCAAATCCCAAAGCTCGAAGATATGTCTGCATCCTGATCTTCCAGAACACATAATTAGTTTCGTCAAACAATGGTGCTTTGTTTGAGGAGAAACCTTCACCACCTGCCATAGCGTCACTACCAGGATCACCCTAGCTGATTGAGCCTATTCAGGAACCTTGCTCTGATACCAATTGTTAAACTCACAGTGACACTGAGAGGGGGGTGAATCAGTGTGATCTTTTAATATTTTAAACTTGCAATACTTAATGCTGAAATAAAGCAAACTTAAACCAGATATAGCAAGTTAACAAGAGAGCATCACACACAACATAGATTTAACGAGGTTCACCAATGTGGCTACTCCTCAAAAATGACTGCTTGGACTACCATCCAAATCCAGCCTTTGCAAAGCAACAACTTTACAACTTATTTACCAACACCAACTGGAAGGAGCACCAACCCCTCAATTTTTTTGCACCAACAGAAAGGAGCACCAACCCCTAATTCACTAGCACCTACTGGAAGGAGCACCAACCCCTTATGCCAAGCTGCAACTTGGACTTCAAAGAAAATAACAGAAAAATACCTTCAACCTTTTTGCAAACTGTCTGCTGTTTCTATACACTCTGCTTCTTCTGTGCAATTTCTTCGCACCACCAGTTTGCTTCTGTGCAACAGCCCCACGCACTTCACTTTAACACAAACAAACGATCGCTTCTGCTCCTTTGTGCTTTCCTGCTCTCAGTTCGCTCTCACTTCGCACTTAGATCGACACGACTCAACCTCTACACCCCGCACACTTAATTCATGCAAATTCGATACACACTCTTCCCTTTTCAAACTCCAAAATAGCCCTCCTTAAATAATAGAAATTTCAATAACAAATCTTAAACTATAGTCGGTTGTAACCCTAAAGATCATCGACTGCAAAACCCTAAATTTCGTCGGCCCAGATTCAACTTTGTCGGCTTCAACCGCCTTTGTCACTTTCCCGTAGCTTTCCTCGTGAAACTACAACATGTCACGATATCGCGACACCTTTTGCAACCGTACGCCTTCTTTTGCCTACTGTCGCAAAATCGTGACACTTTTGGCCTTTGTCTGCTTTGACAAATTTTTGTCGCGAAATCGTGACACTTCTAACTTTTGCTGACGTCATCCTCACTTCTGTCGTGAAAGCGTGACCCTTTTTGCTTCAAGGCCTTCTTCTCTGCTTTTGTCATGAAATCATGACATTTATAGCGCCGTACAGTCTCTCTCCTCTTAGAGTCGTGAAACTACGACATGTCATGAAATCGTGACATCTTCCTCTTGCTAGCTTCTTCACTGCTGCCTGTCATGAAATCGTGACACTTTTTGCATCCGTACATTTTTCTTTCATCCTATCATGAAATCGTGACGCTTTCAGCTTTCGAAGGCTTTTCCTACAACCTGTCACGAAATCGTGACGCTTTTGGCTTTCGTACGCTTTCTCTACTGCCTATCGCAAAATCGTGACACTTCTGGCTTCCGTACGCTTTCTTTTACAGCTTGTCACAAAATCGCGACGCTTTTGGCTTCCGTACGCTTTCTCTGTAGAATGTCGCGAAATCGTGACACTTTTCCTTCTCTGCCTTCCTACACTTTTCGAGTCACGAAAATGCGACATGTCACGAAATCATGACAGTTTTGCCAGCTTCGTCTCTGTCTTCCAACATGTCACGAAATCGCGACAGTTCTGCCCAAACTTTCTCTCTTCCAACATGTCACGAAATCGCGACAGTTTTGCCCAACTTTCTCTCTCCTAAACATGTCACGAAATCGTGACAGCTTTGCCAAGACTTTCTCTCTCTTGAAACATGTCGTGAAATCGTGATGCGTTTGCTTAACTTTCTCTCTCCTAAAATATGTCACGAAATCACGACAGTTTTTTCAGCCGCCTGCATATTTTTCCTTATCTTTTTCTTTGATTTTTTGCAAATGGGTCACTATGGTCTTCTTGGAAACTTACTGTCCATGCTCTGAATAACCTTTGAACTTCTGTACTCTGCATCTGAATGACTTATGAACTATTTGTCCATTGCATCATTAGATCTAACTGACTGTGTTGACAACAATGACAATACTCCTGCAACGCCTTGCTCAACATGGAAGTAGTAGCAGTGAAGAAGAAGTTGACTTTGTGAGAAGAAATAAGAAGGATCTAAGAAAACATAAATGTTTTAACTATGGTAACCTTGGTCACTATGCAACTAATTTTCCACAAGATGGAAGTAGTAGCAGTGAATAAGAAAAGGAATACAAGAAAAACATAGATAACAATTTATCATGAAAATAAAAATAGGCACGATAAAGACATAGAAGATAATGAAGATTCTCCTATTGTCAAAGACCAATAAGAAGAGAATGAATATGATACCATTGTCAAAAACAAAGAAGAAGAGAAAAAATATGCTCTTGTGATTGAAGACCAAGAAGAAGAGAAAGAGTAAAAAAATGAATAGGAATCCACAATTGATATGGAAAAGGAACTTGATGAGTTAAAATTGGAGAACTTAAAATTGAAAGCTCAAGTACAAGAGGATGATAAAACAAAGGCAAAGCTTCTATAAGATCTCAATGAATTAAAAATTAAAGTTGAATAGGTAAGGAAAATTGAAGAAGGTATGGCTGAGTAGTTAAAAGAAAAAGAGTTATAATGTGAAAGACTGGAACATGAGGTTGTTTATATAAAGAAGGAAGTTGAAAAGCTAAAGCAAAATATTAGGTTTAACAAATTACAAAATTTTTGAATGATATTATCAAAGCACATAGATATCCATTTATAAAAACAAGACTTGATTTTGAAGAAAGTCAAGAGAAACAAAAAGAGGAGTCAAGCTCAAAAGGAATAAAGGAATCAAAGAAAGGAATTGAAGAAGAGCCTTATACCTATGCTAATGTGTTGAGAGGTGATAGTATCAAAGAGGAAGCAAACAAAGAATCATCAAGGAACAGGGACCATCACAAGAAAAGTAAAGAAATAACCATGAGATCAAGGAATGATGAATATTTCTTCCAAGGTTATTGTTTCTCATGTAATCATTTTGGTCATAAAGCTATACATCGCATGTTTCATGATAAGAATGATTATGGCTTCACCAAAAGAAAGTTCAAGTCATTTAAACATTTCAAGGACTACAACATCATGTGTTTCAATTGCAATAAATTTGGGCATAAAGCTAAATGGTGTAGAACAAAGTTTCTAGAACTTCCAAATACAAGCAAGAAAAACAATGCTCAAAATATTCAAAGAGGTATGGCTTCAAAAGTTTGGAGAAATAAAATTGAAAAAGAAGAAGAGCATTATAAATTTGGAGTAGGTTCACTCCCATCCCATAATTGATCACCTCAAGAAATGAAGGTGGTGAGGGGGCTATACTAAGTGTATTATTTTTAACCCCAAGGATCCCTTTTCCATTGATGTCAAAGGGGGAGAGAATTCAGTGAGGAGGAGCAACTTCTCAGGGGGAGCATATTGGGAATACAGTTGCAGTAAAATAATTTTTTTTTTTGTAGGGTTGCCATCAATGAAAAGGGGGATATTTTTGTAAATATTTAGTTGTTATTGATGTCAAAGTGTGTATGGCACTCAAGGCAATGTCAAAGGGGGCATGGTACTCAAGGCAAAAATATTATTCAAGGGTGATTAGTTTATAAGGATGGATAAATTATTCAAGACCCTTGTATAGTGCAAAGCAAGGAAACTATTTTTAAGGAAAGATTCAAGGCAAAGGTTTAGTACAAAGAAAGGCAAATATTTTTTAAGGAAAGGATTATAATATTTAAATATTATAAAGAAAAATTTTAAGAGACTTGGGACAAAAAGGTTTAAATCAAGAAGGGTTAAAGTTTTGAGACAAAGGATTTAAAATTATAAAGGTTTAAAGGCTTGAGGACAAAGGTTTATAAAAGATATAGAAAAAGGATGGGACATAAGTATGCATTATTTAAATAAGAAGGATTTAAATATTTATGGGTTTAAAATATTATGTTATAATATTTAAATTAAATATTATAACCCAAAGGATCCAATATTTTGGAGGAAAATTAAATATAAGTTTGAGCCTACCTTGGAGGAAATTAAAAGACCATTTTAGAAACATATAAATACATTGATTTATTCCATATTTTATTAATGCAATTATTTTTTATTAATAATTTTCATGTGTGATTAATGTGAACAACAGATAAAAAGACAATGAAGATTCAAAGGTGTGCAAGTGCTAGATAAAGAAAAATTTGTGTGTGTGCATGTTATGTCTCACCAACTAGGGTAGCCCAGTAGTTGATTGGCTTGTGTGAGTATTGTTGTGAAGGAGGTCATAGGGTCAAAACCCCTTGACATTGTTTTATTGTGTGTATTGAGCTTTGGATTAATGCAAAAGACTATGATAAGTTTGATGTGTGCCCCTTTTGTTCTACTTGTTGCGGTAGCGCAACTGGTTACAAATGCTTGTGAAAGCACTACATCATGGGAGGTCACAGTTTCGAATCGTGGTGGTGCATGAGGTGTTTTAATTTTGTTGATTTTAAATTAAATTAGATTGAGTGGGAGTTATAAGGTCTTTTAGGTTTATTTGGAAATTGTATTTTGTATGAGGGCATTATTTTTGCATATCGAAAGTGGGAGTTGTATGGTGTATTAGGTTATTTGAAAATTGTATAGTGTGTGAGGGAATTATTTTTGCATATTAAAAGAAAGGAGTTATAAGGTGTATTATGTTTTTATTTGAAAATTGTATGTTGTATAGTGTGTGAGGGAGTTAATTTTTGCATATCAATAGAAGGAGATATAAGGTGTATTGTGGTGAAAATTATTTGTACTTTTGCATGTTAGAGAAAGGAGATATAAGGTGTAATTTTTGATTGATTTTAAATTGTATTTTACATATTAAAGTGGGTTCATAGGTGGATAATTTAATATCTGTGCAAGAAAGAGAATATTACTAACTAGATTTTTGGAGGAACAAAAGGAAACTATTTTTGTTAAAGACAGGTTTGGGGAAGCTCATCATCATTGTGGTAGATTTAGAGGTATGGTGATTTAATTCCTTTCTCAAGGGTGGTTTTGTTTAAGAAAAATGTTTTTGATGTCATATGGTTGGAGGTATAAGAATTGATTTTATGTGCATTAGTGTTGATTGAAATTGGGAGTAAATGTGCAAAGGTTATAGGTCATATTTATGAGAAAACTTGTGCATTGGTTTAGAGTGATATTGGAAATGAAAGTGCAAGAGTTATAGATCAGTTTGTGAAGCAAATTTATGCATTGGTTTAGAGTGATATTGGAAATGAAAGTGCAAGAGTTATAGATCAATTTGTGAAGCAAATTTGTGCATTGGTTTTGAGTGATATTGGAAATGAAAGTGCAAGAGTTATAGATAAGTTTTGTGAAGTAAATTTGTGTATTGGATTTGATTGATTTTGGGAGTACATAAGAAGGTCAATCATCAAGTGCTAAACTAAAGCTATCCTTTTGAATGCAATAAATTTGAGACATGTGAAAGTGATATACTTAATAAATGTAAATAACAAATTGGGGATTTGTTAATGCATATCATTTTCTATATGTTCTTGAAGATAAAAAACTTTGGATAGTGTCTGAATTGCTTTAGTTGAGAAAAGCACATGGAAAGATATGAGCATTGTTTATATGTAAGATTTGGGAAAGATATGAACATTGTTTATATGAAATATTTGGAAAAGATATGAGCATTGTTTGTATACAAGATTTGGGAAAGATATGAGATGGATTATGAGCAGGTTTTGGAGCAAAGTTGTGAGTAGGTTTATGTAGAGTGGCGAGCAGGTTGGAGCAAAGTCGTGAGCAAGTTTATGCAAAGTTATGAGCAGGTTTGAGCAGATTTGTGAGCAAGTTTTATGCAGAGTTTTGAGCAGGTTTGTGCAAAGTTATGAACATGTTTGTGCAGAGTTGTGAACAAGTTTATGCAGAGTTATGAGCAGGTTTGAGCAGAGTTATGAGTAGGTTTTGTGCAGATTTTTGAGAAGGTTTATGTAATGTTATGAGCAATTTTGTGTAGATTTTTGAGCAGGTTTGTGTAGATTTGTGAGCAGGTTTTGGAGCAAGTTTTGGAGCAGAGTTGTGAGCAAGTTTGTGAAAATTTGTGAGCAAGTTTTGGAGTAGAGTTGTGAGTAGGCTTTGCAGCAAACCAGTGTAGATGGGATTGGTGTCTCCTATGGATAGAGGTCCACAAACAAGAGTAAATGGGATTGGTGTCTCATGTGGATAGATGTCGATGAACCAAATCAAAGGGGATTGGTGTCTCATTTGGATAGAGGTCCATGAATCAGAGCAAAGGAGATTGGTGTATCCTATGGATAGAGGTCCATGAACTAGAGCAGAGGGAATTGGTGTATCCTATGGATTTATGTCCAAAAACAATGTAATTGGTAATTGGTTCCCAAGAAATTTATAAGAAATATTTGTTCGTGGATGTAGCCCACATTGGGTGAACCATGTTAAATTTGTGTCTCTTGTGTGTGTGGTGATTTGTGCATTGTTTCATTATTGAAATTGATAATATTGTATGATATTGATTTGGAAAGAAGAGTAATTTTTTTACCTTATACCGTTCATCCCCTCGTCTCAGTATAAGCTTGTGTTCTTTAGTGTCACCACCTTGATTGAAGTCGAAGCTTTGTTTTCACAACTTTAATAGTGCCTTAATTCAACATGTGTACCATGAAGGCAATAAATCAGTAGACATTATGTCCAATCATGGGCTAAGACAAGAATTTCTAAATATTTGGATGAGAGATTTTTCCCAATGCCTACTGGATACGTATGCTTCCAACTATCTTTCTTCTTATGTCTAAGTTGTCCAAACCTTGTGTTTGTCCATGTTGTCACATTATGTGATTCCCACCTTCATCCCATATGTGTGCTTTATATTATAGTAAGACCTTTCCTTATTTTTTTTATTGATGTTAAATATTAGAATTATCATCATATCCATGTTGCATACATATTTACTTAACTTTTAGAAAAACCCATGTTGTCAGTAGTTGAGATTCCTTATTTTTCAACATTCGAATTGGAAACCTAATGGAGTCACATGCACTATATTCCAGTCGCATAGTATTAGCTGTGATTGGAATACAGATCCAAATTTTTTATGCCTACTTGGAATTTATCTTCATGGTGAGATCCCTTGGAGGAAGTCTTGCTTGATAGGAATTTTTTCAATTTTGTGTGCCTTCCTATTCTCCTCGAGTGTTTCGATCGTTGGAATATCTATGATTTTACAAGAATATTATTTTCTAAAGTTTTATTTCATTGGACTAATCCAAAAATTTACAAATTTTGTCACAAGTGCTCCAATCCTTGTATTTCCATGATGTTGAATGAAGGATTACAATTTTTCCCTCTCTCCAATGTCATGCCTCAATCGTTATCATTCACTCTTTCCATTAGTACAATCATTCTTAATAGTGCTACATAACATGTGGTAAGGCATTTCAATGGCAATATAAGCCATTCAAGATCTACCAATCCTTTCAAAATGGTGGTATGCCCTGCTCCTATTACAGATTGTGTTTAAATCAAGGTCCTTCATAGGTCACTTTCCATATGTTGAAGCTTTTGTGGGATTTGGTGAGTGAGAGCCATATTTGGGAGGATTGGGATATTTTTTTAGTGGGTTATCATTTTTTTAGGAGCTTCAAGATGACCCTATTGGAACTTGGGTCTCTCTAGGTTGAATTTGTGGTTGAGGACATCCTTGGATCTCATGGTATTCTTCATTTCTTAAGTAAGTTCTTTGGAAATGACCTTGGGCTATCCATAGAGTTTGTCCAAACTTAGGACAATGGCACTATCTCCCTTCATGGCCACACTTTTGATGTTACTATTGACCTGCTTACTAAAATCACTATATTAGCTACTGATGGAGACAATATCCATCGGGAAAAGCATTCCATGGTGGTTGAACTCATACATTTAAGATAAAAAATGAAGTTCTTATCCAAGAAGTAAAATGGGATTGTGAGATAGGACCTCCTATCCCCTTGTAATAGAGTGTTAGTTCCAATAATGCAGTACCTCATTATTGACGAATTGTCATCATATCTTCACAACTTCCATATGGTGTTCCTCAACTTATTGAGGGATGTAAAGGTGATAAATGTCCCTGAGTATCTCTTCCATTTGATGGATATTTTTGTGGATAGTGTGAGGAAATAGAAGTAAACCCATCAAAAAGATAAAGGGTTACATTAAATTATCTTCAATTACATGGTTCAAAATCAAGCCCAAAGGAATGTCCTTCTTGTTGAGGTTAATATAGAAATTTATTTATCTGAATATTTTTCCAATGCAAACCTATCCTAGGCAATTAAAGAGGAAGTGCATAGTAATTATGCTAAATAGGTGGGTGCCTCATCAAGCAAGATAGGCAAGCAAAAGTTTCTATTAGGCCTGCGTGCTTTGTCTCCTTCTTCTAGTTGATGCTTAAAAAGAGCTAAATACTCTATTGAGAAAAGGTAAGAATGTGGTCACGGTGGCTCTTATGAAGCCCTCCAAGCTCAAATTTTCTTCTCCATCTAAAGAACACAAGATTATACCGAGAGGGGGGTGAACAATATAAGACCACTTTTTATTTTTCTTTCCCAATCAATATTATGCAATGTATAGATAGCAGTATCAAAAATAGTAATCAAAGAAATGCACAAATCCATACACACAATAGAGACACCAATTTTATGTGATTCACCCAATGTGGGCTACTCCACGGATAAAATATTTCACTAAAATTTTCTTAATCAATCCTTCGTAATCTTTTCCCTTTTACAATGTTTATGGACCTCATCCCAAAGAATATACCAATCCCCTAATAAAGTTAATGGATCTCTATCCATAGGAGAACTCCTTTCTCCTTGAAGAACACAAGCTTATACCGAGAGGGGGGGGTGAACAGTATAAGACCTCTTTTTACTTTTTCCTTTATACTTCAAAATAGTAAAGCAATATACCCAAAGCAATATCAAAGCAATGCACAATATCATCCACAAAGTGACACCAATTTTAACGTGGTTCACCCATAATGGCTAGGCTACGTCCACAAAACTTTTCTCTAAAAGTTATCTCAAAGTTCTTTGGGAATCCTTCCCAATTACAATGTTTATGAGCCTCGGCCCAAAGGAGATACCTTCCCCCAAACAGAATTTATGAGCCTCTCGCTCAAAGGAGATACCTTCCCTCTCTCGGCCTTATGGCCCCCGCCAAAGGAGATACCTTCCCCTCTCTCTGGAAATGATCCCTCGAAGATCAACCGCCTCTACCTCTTGCCAGCACGTGGAACTCCTTTCCACCGAAGACCTCCTATCCTCAATGCTTAGCCTAAGAGACCTTCGCCTTCTATGATCACGTCCACAGTAGCTCAAAGAACCTATACCAAACACAGTCAGTCGGTCTAGTACAAGTCTTCCTCTATCTGTCAGATCTGTCCAACACTTGAACAAATCAATCCTCTGCACACAAGCCTTCTCAAAGACTTGCCAAATATGTCCTCGGGTTCTTCTCAAAGAACCAATGCACCTCTGTCCTCATACAGCAGCACTCCACGTTCGTCTTTGCCCTTTGTGCTCTCTACGCCCTCTACTCTTTCTGCACACTCACAACCGCACTTGGTCGAACTTCAACCTTTGCACTGTCTGCACAATCACAGAGGCACTTAGAACAATTCACCATGACTCTTCGCTCACTCTACACACTTCGATCGAATTTCGCACTCTGCTCTCGACGATCGAACTTCTCACTCTGCGCTCTATCTACGAACGTCACCACCAACAACACCTCCAACTCTTCAAAATAGCCTGCCTTTTATAATAACACTTTCAAGATCAAAACCTTAATCTTAGTCGGCTGTAACCCTGATCTTTAGTCGGCTGCACAACCCTAAACTTCGTCGACTGTAAACCCTAATCTTCGTCGGCTCACATTTAACTTTGTCGGCTTCAACTGCCTCTGTAACTCTTCTGTAGCTTTTGCCGTGAAACTACAACATGTCACGATATCGCGACACCTTTGCAACCGTACACTTTCTTTTGGCTTTTGTCACGATATCGCGACACTTCAGCCTTTGTCGACTTCAACTAAGCTCTTGTCGCGATATCGTGACACTTCTATCTTTGTCAGCATCAACTTTGCTTTTGTCGCGATATCGCGACACTTCTCCCTTCTTCGACCTCCTTTCTCTTTTGTCATGAAATCGTGACACTTCTACCTCTATAGACTTCTCTTCACTTCTATCGCGATATCGTGACACTTCCTTTCGTCTGCTTTCTTTGCAACCCTCAAGAAATCGTGACGCTTACTTTCAGTACACTTTCTTGTAACTCGTCATGAAATCGTGATGCTATCAACTTTTCGTATTTTGCAACTTGTCGTGAAATCATGACGCTTTCAACTTTCGTATGTTTTATTTGCTCTTTGAGTCATGAAATTGTGACATGTCATGATATCGTGACACTTTTCTAACTTGCTTTCTCTCTCCTACTTAAGTCACGAAAATGCGACATGTCGCGATATCGCGACACTTTTCTAACTTGCTTTCTCTCTCCTGCTTAAGTCATGAAAATGCGACATGTCACGATATCGCGACACTTTTCCTCCTTAGCTCTTTTCTGTTCTTCGGGTCATGAAAACCCGACATGTCACGATATCGTGACACTTTTTCTCCTTAGCGCTTTTCTTTTCTTTGGGTCATGAAAACCCGACATGTCGTGATATCGCGACACTTTTTCACTGCGAGCTCTTTCTCTCGAACCTGTCAGCTTGGGGTTTGCAAAAGACTTTTGAAACTGTCATGCCGTAACCTTCATCAAAACAAATTATTTGACATCAAATCAAATTCCTTCAAAAGCTTCTTGACATCAATGACAACTTATATACTTGAGCAAAGGCAATGTACCCAAAGTACCCAAAATTGCCAACAATCTCCCCCTTTGTCATTGATGGCAAACCTTTACTGAAAACACTTCTCAAGAGCCAAAACTGAAACCAACTGTGCTAACAACTTAGAATCTTCCTTTGAAGTTTTGCTCCCCCGACTTGAAGCTTTCCTCTTCACTTTGAAGCTCTCCCCCTTACTCATATCTCTCCCCCTTTGTCATCAATGGCAAAGGGTCACCGTTGGGGCTCGGGACTAAGAATGAGCCTCTTAGCTTAGTCCCTCCCCCACCTCCAGATGAGGTGATTAATTCTGGGGTGGGAGTAAAACTCCCATTAGGCACTGATCATCATCAGCGTCTATAACTTCCTTGCCGGGCCTTCTCTTGAACTCTTTGTCCATATTCCTGTTCCTCGTCACTGTTCTTGTTCTTGTTCTCATCCCTGTTCTTGTCCATGCCTTGATCCTTGGACCCGATCATGCCACTGTTCCTGTTCCTCGTATTCTAGAATTTCAGCTCTACACTGTCTCGATTGTGTGACCTTCATTGTTGCACTTGAAACACTTGACGATGTTGTTTCTCCGAGGTAAACCCGATCTTTGAATCCACCAGCTTTGACCAAACCTGTTCTGACCAAACCTGTTCTGACCAAACCTGTTTCGACCAAACCTGTTCTAGCCAAACCTGTTCTGACCAAACCTGTTCCTGTTATGTGCCTTGCAATAAACTGCCTTGTGCCCAAACTGTTGACAAGAGTAGCAATACCCTTGAAAGAAACTAGCACTTCTGAAATTGTCGTTTACCTTCTTTACTTGAGCCATGCAATGTGAAGCCATGTGACCAAACTTATGACAAGCAAAACATCTGCCTTGAAATTTTCCTTTATTTGACCTCTTGGGTCCTGAAAACTTCTTCTTCTCATTCTGAATTCTATTTTCTATTTCTGTGCTTCTATCATTCAAGGACTCATGATCTGAAATACTTTCCTCATAAGAACTCTCTTCCTTTTGGAGTCTCTTACTAGACTCTCCAACTTGTTCCTTGTGTGGCTTAACAAAACCAAGGCCTGTTTTATCTGTTGTCTTTCTTTGACCTTTGATGAGTGACTTAACCTTTTTGGAGCTATCTTGAAACCCGTAAAGCTTATCCTTGTACTCTTTAGTTTCCTCTTTCAAAGAAGCCATTTTCTGTTCTAACTCACTATACTCAAGAACCTTAGACTCTAACTCATCCTTGAGTTCTTGTGTCTTAGCTATAGAGAAATCAAGATTTTCTATAAGATCATCTCTCTCCATACAACATTCATCTAACTTATCCTTGAGTCTAGCATTCTTCTTTCTTTCCTTTTTCAAAGCACTAAGAGCATTAATAAGTTCACTTTCAAGATCCTTTATTTGTTTGCTTTCCTAATCATCAAACCCTTTTTCGGATTTCTTATCACTAGAGGTGCTACCTTTTTCAAAAACCATACAAGCATCTTCCTTATAGTTTTCTGAAGCATCCTCATACATACTGGAAACCAAATCATTATTTGTACAATCATCCTCAAGGTGACCAAAATTTCCACATCTAAGACATTTCATGATAATGAATCTATGTTTCGGTTCTTCCTCTTTTTCTGGATATGAACAACATCTCATTTTCATTATCACTTGAAGAACTTTCACTATCACTACTAGAACACTTACTTGCTTTGTCTAGATAGAAACTCTTCTTGTGCTTGTGAGAATACCTCTTTCCTTGATTGTTGTGCTCATCTTTGTTCTTTCCGTGATGCTTATGCTTTTCAAAAACCTTGCTCATAGAATCTTGTTTATCTTCATCACTTTCATTCTTGGGAACAATACAATCAGTAGCATAATGACCAAACTTTCCACAATTGAAACATCTTATATTTTTCATGCTTTTGTGCTTTCTAGAGAACTTGCCTTTCTTGTTGTAATATGCCTCTTCATCACTAGAAGACTCATCACTATCTTGAAGTTGTTTACCCTTGGATTTCTTGGTAGCCTTGAAAGTCGCCTCTTTCTTGACATCAACCTTCACTTGAGTTCTCAACTCAAATGCTGCAAGTATACTATGGAGCTCATCCTTTTTCAACTTATCCAAATCTTTAGCTTCCTCAATAGCAGAAATATTTTCACTAAATCTATTAGGAAGAGATCTTAAAATCTTATCACAAACATCATTTTCAGCAAGCTCAAGACCTAAGTCTTTCATGGAGTTAACAACCTCATCCATACGAAGCATGTAGTCACTAATATTTTCATCATCATTCATCCTGGAGTTGTTCAAACATACCTTTGAAGTGTCTCAACTTGGCCTTTCCGACATTTGTATCACCCGTATGAACCACCTTCAACTCGTTTCCACATTTCACTAGCTGTCTTGCAGTTGAATCACTTTGGTGAGATCTCGCTTTCTGTAAGCCTTTCAGGATTGCATTCATTGCTTTTGAATTGTTGTGATGTAGGAGCCTTTCTTCTTTAGTATTAGGACCATGTACAGGAATAGTGTACTCATCTTCAATCACTTCCCATACCTCATTACCAAGTGCCATTAGATGAACCTTCATCCTTGCACTCCAAAGACCAAAATCTGACCCATCAAGAATAGGTGTTGCATTGCTACTTGAATGATCCATTGTGTTCTTTACTAGCTTTTCCTTCAAGCCGTTAAACTTTTCGAAGGCACCCGCTTCCGATACCAATTGAAGAACACAAGCTTATACTGAGAGGGGGGTGAACAAGATAAGACCTCTTTTTACTTTTTCCTTTATACTTCAAAATAGTAAAGCAATATACCCAAAGCAATATCAAAGCAATGCACAATATCATCCACAAAGTGACACCAATTTTAACGTGGTTCACCTAGAATGGTCAGGCTACGTCCACAAAACTTTTCTCTAAAAGTTATCTCAAAGTTCTTTGGGAATCCTTCCCAATTACAATGTTTATGAGCCTCGGCCCAAAGGAGATACCTTCCCCCAAATAGAATTTATGAGCCTCTACTCAAAGGAGATACCTTCCCTCTTGCTCTGGATTTATGAGCCTCTGCTCAAAGGAGATACCTTCCCTCTCGCTCCGGAAATGATCCCTCGAAAGATCAACCGCCTCTACCTCTTGCCAGCACGTGGAACTCCTTTCCACCGAAGACCTCCTATCCTCAATGCTTAGCCTAAGAGACCTCTCCCTTCTATGATCACGTCCACAGTAGCTCAGCAACCTGTACCAAACACAGTCAATCGGTCTAGTACAAGTCTTCCTCTGTCTGTTCGATCTGTCCAACACTTGAACAAATCAATCCTCTACACACAAGCCTTCTCAAAGACTTGCCAAATCTGTCCTCAGGTTCTTCTCAAAGAACCAGTGCACCTCTGTCCTCATACAACAACACTCCACGTTCGTCTTTGCCCTTTGTGCTCTCTACGCCCTCTGCTCTTTCTACACACTCACAACCGCACTTGGTCGAACTTCAACCTTTGCACTCTCTGCGCAATCACAACGGCACTTAGAATAATTCACCATGACTCTTCGCTCACTCTACACACTTCGATCGAATTTTGCACTCTGCTCTCGACGATCGAACTTCTCACTCTGCGCTCTATCTACGTGAACGTCACCACCAACAACACCACCAACTCTTCAAAATAGCCTCGCCTTTTATAATAACACTTTCAAGATCAAAACCTTAATCTTAGTCGGTCGTAACCCCGATCTTTAGTCAGCTGCACAACCCTAAACTTCATCGACTGCAAACCCTAATCTTCGTCGGCTCACATTTAACTTTGTCGGCTTCAACTACCTCTGTAACTCTTCTGTAGCTTTTGCCATGAAACTACAACATGTCGCGATATCGCGACACCTTTGCAACCGTACACTTTCTTTTGGCTTTTGTCATGATATCGCGACACTTCAGCCTTTGTCGACTTCAACTAAGCTCTTGTCACGATATCGCGACACTTCTGTCTTTGTCAGCATCAACTTTGCTTTTGTCACGATATCGCGACACTTCTCCCTTCGTCGACCTCCTTTCTACTTTTGTCATGAAATCATGACACTTCTGCCTCTGTAGACTTCGTCTTCACTTCTGTCATGATATCGCGACACTTCTCTTTCATCTGCTTTCTTTGCAACCCATCGCGAAATCATGACACTTTCAGCTTCCGTACGCTTTCCTTGTAACCCATCGCGAAATCGTGACGCTATCAACTTTTCGTACGTTTTCTTTGCAACCTATCGTGAAATCATGACGCTTTCAGCTTTTGTACGTTTTTTTGCTCTTTGAGTCATGAAATTGTGACATGTCACGATATCGCGACACTTTTCTAACTTGCTTTCTCTCTCCTGCTTAAGTCACGAAAATGCGACATGTCGCGATATCGCGACACTTTTCTAACTTGCTTTCTCTCTCCTCTTAAGTCGCGAAAATGCGACATGTCGCGATATCGTGACACTTTTCCTCCTTAGCTCTTTTCTGTTCTTCGGGTCACGAAAACCCGACATGTCGCGATATCGCGACACTTTTTCTCCTTAGCGCTTTTCTTTTCTTCGGGTCACGAAAACCCGACATGTCGCGATATCGCGACACTTTTTCACTACGAGCTCTTTCTCTCGAACCTGTCAGCTTGGGGTTTGCAAAAGACTTTTGAAACTGTCATGCCGTAACCTTCATCAAAACAAATTATTTGACATCAAATCAAATTCCTTCAAAAGCTTCTTGACATCAATGACAACTTATATACTTGAGCAAAGGCAATGTACCCAAAGTACCCAAAATTGCCAACACTCCTTAGCTCTGACTAGTGATCTTCTAGAAGAACTACTGCCCCCACTACTCTGGCTAATGGATCTCTATCCACTAAAGACACCTATCCTCACTACCCTGGCTAATGGATCTCTATCCACTAGAGACTGTCATCCTCTATACTCTATCACCTTCAAAGCTCTATCTCAAATATGTACTAAACATAGTCCTTCGATCTAGCACAAATCTACTCAATCTCTATCTCTAGTCTGGCACAAACCTATCCTCAAATCTACACCAAAATCTATCCTCAAATATATACTAAACATAGTCCTTCGATCTAGCACAAATCTATCCTCAATATCTATCCTCTGATCTACACTAAACATAGTCCTTCGATCTAGCACAAATCTATCCTCAAGCCTTAACACAAAGCTTGACTTAATCTCAAATCAACTCTACTAGATCTACCCCAAACCTTAACTCAAGGTTTGAACAAATCAATCAATCAACTCTACTCTCAAGTCTTCTCAAAGACTTATCTCAAATATACCTTGTAAGCTTCCACAAAATCTCACACTAATCTATCCACAAGTCCTCTCTAGAACTTGCCTAATCTGCTCTCAAGTCTTCACTAAGACTTACCTCAAATATGCTCAACAAGTCCTCACTAGAACTTATCCAAATTTACTCAATAAGTCCTCACTAGAACTTATCCAAAATCATAGAAACATAAAGATAATTGTTAGAGACTCAATATGCTTCACACTTATCACAATGCTCAATTACTTTCAATCACTCTTTTAGAAACATATAGAGAATTGTTAGAGACTCAATATGCTTCACATTCATCAACTCTCAATCACTTTCAATCTCTCTTTTATCATATAAACATATAGAGAATTGTTAGAGACTCAATATGTTTCACACTCATCCACACTCAACCTCTTTCTCAAATCAATTCAGAATATAGAACAATTTGTTTCATAGAACTTGAACTATCACTTCAACACATCCACTTGACTAGGCTCAACCAACTCTACTCAACCAATCACTCAATGAAATAATCCTTGCTCACAAACCCTAGTCCAAGCATATGAACACTCACTCAAATATTTCCAACAATGCTTATCAATCAATCTCACATAACAATGATACTCATGATCTTTGCAAACCCTAGTTCAAGTTCTTCACTCAATTAATCACTTCAACAACAATGCTTATAAAACAAGGTTTTATCAACAACTCTTTATTCCAGAAAACCTTGAAGCATTAATTCAAAACACACTCAACAATGCTAACCAAACAATCCTTTTCACTCCAAATTTGCATTCACAACTTTCAACAATCACTCACTAGGAAGATGTGCCCATACCTTTTGTTTGATGTAGAAGTGCCCTTAGAAAAACCTGTCTCAATCACAATTTTCTCCTTTGCCAATTTCAATAGTTAGATGACAAATATCACATTAACTCTCTTTCAAAATATTTCTCAAACACAAAAATAATCAATCCCAAATACACCTTATTACTCCTTGAAATTAGCAATCATCAAATTACACATAAAAATAATCACTCAAAATGCTCCTTATAATCTCCAATTTAATAAATCAAACTTTCAAAAATAACCCTTCAGAAATAATAATTGCCTACCCTTTTATCTCCCTCAAAACACTTAATAACCAAATTTAATTTAGGCAAAAATTAAATCTTACAAACCCTCAAAAATTATTTTTCAACCTTAGGCACATAAAAATATTTTCTATTTTCCTTCAACCTTAGCACATTCCAAATTAAGCGACAAACCCAACAATCATCAGTGCATACCTTTGTCTCAACCACTAAAAGGCCTCGATGGGTTTTGACCCTAAAACCTCTCTATCGAGCGCCTTACCAAGGTGCTAGCCCACCACATGGGCTAGGCGCTCCCATGAGGAGGGGAAGGTGCTTGCCCCTCTTTATCTCCTCGTTGGTGTCACTTCAAAAAAAATGATGACCTTCCTTCCTTGCAAAATATGAACCTCATGGGATTCGAACCTACGTCCTCCTTGCCACAAACATCTTAACACTTTTCGTCGTCACCAGTTGCACTACGTGGCTTGTGCAAGGTGAGAGGAGCCTAGCTCCTATTTGTCCCTTCTCTTCCATCGAAGACTTTTCAAACATGAAAATTGTTGCTCTCTTTCTGCGCATAAATCAGAACATTGGCATTCAAATAAGATATTAGTGGGGAGTCTTAAGGCAAAGGTTTTACCTTTATATATATGTAGTGCCTTGATGTTATACACGTCGATGCTCAAATCGAATTTAAAATTTGATTTATAAACTTTGCTTTATAACCCTTTTAGGGTTTATTTAAATTAATAAAAATTAATTTATAATTAAATTAAAATTAACTTATAATTAACTTAAGTAACATGAAAGTTAATTAAATTAATTTATAATAAAATTATATTAATTAATTTATAATTAATTTAAATTTCCTTTTTAATATTATAATAAACTATTATAATATTATTTTCTTGGGCCTCTTCTTTGCCCTTTAGACCTCATCTGATTTCCTGGAACCGGGTCTTGATCAACTGAAGGTGGACTATCCTTTTGCACTTATTGGAGAACCTGAAACTGATGCTGCCCATTAAAACTACCACTGATTGGTGCTGAAAGCTTGACATCAATGACCACTCACTCTTGACATCAATGACAACTCATCTACTCAAAATGTCCAACAATCTCCCCCTTTGTCATTGATGGCAACCCAAATTATTTTTACCAAAACTTGACCTTTTTCTTGTTCTGCTCCCCCTGGGAAATTGCTCCCCTAACTCAATGCTCTCTCCTTAAACCAAATCTCTCCCCCTTTGACATCAATGGCAAAGGGTCACCTTTGGGGCTCGGGGCTAAGAATGAGTCTCTTAGCTTAGCCCCTCCCCCACCTCCTCTTGAGGTGGTTAATTCTGGGGTGGGAGTATTTCTACTCCTAGTAAGCACTGTTCTTTACCTTTGTCCTCTTTCCTTCTCATCTGATCCTTCTGATTCCTTTGATTGTTCCTATTCATGTCCATGTTCCTGTTCCTATCCATATTCCTGTTCCTGCTCATGTCCATATTCTTATTCCTGTTCATGTTCATGTTCATGTCCATATTCCTGTTCCTGTTCTTGTTCCTATTCATGCTTGATTCTGGAATGTCTGCTCTACACCACTTTGTTGTATGTCCATCATTATTGCACTTATAACACTTAATGTTATTATTCCTTGGAGGTGCAAATATCTTGGGATTTCTCCTAGTGAAGCCATCTCTGTTCTTGTCATGTACCCTGTAATTCATTGCCTTGTGACCAAACTGATTACATGAGTAGCAATACCCATGGAAAAGTTACATGTTCTTGAAGTTCCCATATTCTTGTCTTTCATGTGTCCTACACTGTGAAGCCATGTGCCCAAATCTGTGACATGAGAAACATCATCCATTGAAATTTCCTTGCCTTGACCTCATTGGTCTCTTAGTCTCTTTTTCTCTATGTTGGTTCCTGTTCCATCTGTTTCTTCTTTGTGCATTGTTTCTTTCCTTGTTGAACTTTCTATTGTCCAACTCATCCTCAGAAGTCTCACTTTCTCTTACATTGTCTTCTTCTGAAGTTTCTTCTTCTTCAAAACTTGAGGTTGACTCTGTTTCTTGTTTCCTTTGAGCCTATTCAAAACCAAGACCTATTTTGTTTGTTGACCTTCTTTGTACCTTGATCATCTTATCTACAATATTTGAACTCTTTCCAAACTTGTGTAGCTTATCCTTGGACTTTTCTAAATCTTCCCTTAGTAGAGCTACTTCTTGTTCTAACTTTTCACATTCTAAGACCTTTGCTTCTAGCTTATCCTTGAACTTCTTTGTCTTAGCCATTGACTTGTTTAGATCATCTATAAGCTTTCCTCTCTCTTCATCACATTCTTGAAACTGAAACTCAAGTTGGGAATTTTGCTTTCTTACCTTCTTTAAAGTTTTAAGAGCATAAATAAGCTCTCCCTCAAGATCAACTCCTCCTTTTTCTGATTCTTCCTCTATTTGTTTGCCTTTGTCAACATCTTCATTTTCTTTTGACTTGTCTTCTATAGGATCACCTTCTTCTTCTTCTAGTGCCATTAGAATATTCTCTTCTGGTCCTTCAAGTGTATCTTCATATTCATCATCACTAAAACTAAAACCATTCCTTGTACAACTATCTTCAAGATGTCCAAAATTACCACATCTAAAACACTTGAGAATTATTGGTGACCTTTTCTTAACTTCTTCTTTTTCTTCAATCAAAAATAAGACTTCATATTTATCATTGTCTAAAAAACTATTATCACTATCACTTGAGTACTTACTTGCCTTGTCTGCATAGTAGCTCTTCTTTTGTCTTTGAAAGAACTTCTTTCCTTGTTTGCCTTGTCCATCCTTGCCTTTCTTTTGGTACTTGTTTCTTTCTGATTCCCTGTTCTTGTGATCCTATTTTTCTTCATCATTGTTATTTTTAGCTTCTTGACAATCAGTTGCATAGTGACCATACTTTCCACAATTGAAACATCTAACAGATTTTGCATCTTTAAATCTTCTTGAATCCTTATTCCTTCTACCATAATTAGCTTCTTCATCACTGGATGACTCATTGCTTGAATCTAACTTTTTGCCCTTTGTCTTCTTAGTAGCTTTGAATGCTGCTTCCTTCCGAGAATTAGGTTCCTCTTTTGTTCTTAACTCAAAAGCTGTAAGAATACCAAGTAACATATCTCTTGTCAAAGAATCACCATCTTTTGATTCTTCTATAGCAGAAATATTTTCACTAAATATTTTTGGAAGAGATCTTAAGACCTTATCACAAACATCTGATTCTTCAACATTAAGTCCAAGTCCTTGCATGGCATTAACAACCTCATCTACCCAAAGTAGATAAGTACTAATGTTTTCCTCATCCTTCATTCTTAACTCTTCAAATTGCCCTTTGAGATTTCGTATCTTTGCCTTTTTGACACTTTTATCTCCTTCATATATGCTTTGCAACTTATCCCAAATTCCTTTTGCATCTCTACAATGCATAAATTTTATTGATTTTGTTCTATGCAAACCTCTCAAAATTGCATTCATTGCTTTTGAATTGTAATGTTGTAGAAGCTTACCTTCCTTATCTGTAGGTGGATCAACTGGTGGTATGTATCCATTTTCAACTGACTTCCCAAATTTCATTGCCAAGTGCCATCAGGTGAATCTTCATTCTCATACTCCAAAATATATAATCACTTCCATAAAATATTGGTGTTGAATTATCTGAGGACACATTCTTAGAATCCATTGTGTTCTTGAAATATTTTCCTTCAAGTTGTTAAACTCTTTCGAAGGAACCCACTCTGATACCAATTGAAGAACACAAGCTTATACTGAGAGGGGGGTGAATAGTATAAGACCACTTTTTACTTTTCTTTCCCAATAAATATTATGCAATGTATAGATAGCAATATCAACAATAGTAATCAAATCAATGCACAAATCCACACACACAATAGAGACACCAATTTTATATGGTTCACCCAATGTGGGCTACTCCATGGAGAAAATATTTCACTAAAATTTTCTCAATCAATATCTTGGGAATCCTTTCCCTATTACAATGTTTATGGACCTCTGTCCAAAGGAGACACCAATACCCTAATCAAGTTTATGGATCTCTATCCATAGGAGAACTCCTTTCTCCTTAGCTCTGATTAGTGATCTTCTAGAAGAACTGCTACCCCCACTACTCTGGCTAATGGATCTCTATCCACTGAAGACACCTGTCCTCACTGCCCTAGCTAATGGATCTCTATCCACTGGAGACTATCATCCTCTATACTCTATCACCTTCAAATATCTATCTCAAATCTGTACTAAACATAGTCCTTCGATCTAGCACAAATCTGCTCAATATCTATCTCTAGTCTGGCATAAACCTATCCTCAAATATGCACCAAAATCTATCCTCAAATCTATACTAAACATAGTCCTTCAGTCTAGCACAAATTTATCTCAATATCTATCCTCTGATCTGCACTAAACATAGTCCTTTGGTCTAGCACAAATCTATCCTCAATCTCTATCCTCAAGCCTTAACACAAAGCTTGACTTAATCTCAAATCAACTCTGCTAGATCTGCCCCAAACCTTAACTCAAGGTTTGAACAAATCAATCAATCAACTCTGCTCTCAAGTCTTCTCAAATACTTATCTCAAATCTACCTTGTAAGCTTCCATAAAATCTCACACTAATCTGTCCACAAGTCCTCTCTAGAACTTGCCTAATCTGCTCTCAAGTCTTCACTAAGACTTACCTCAAATCTGCTCAACAAGTCCTCACTAGAACTTGTCCAAATCTGCTCAATAAGTCCTCACTAGAACTTATCCAAACTCATAGAAACATAAAGAGAATTGTTAGAGACTCAATATGCTTCACACTTATCACAATGCTCAATTACTTTCAATCACTCTTTTAGAAACATATAGAGAATTGTTAGAGACTCAATATGCTTCACACTCACAAACTCTCAATCTCTTTCAATCTCTCTTTTATCATATAAACATATAGAGAATTTTTAGAGACTCAATATGTTTCACACTCATCCACACTCAACCTCTTTCTCAAATCAATTTAGAATATAGAACAATTTGTTTCATAGAACTTGAACTATCACTTCAACACATCCACTTGACTAGGCTCAACCAACTCTACTCAACCAATCACTCAATGAAATAACCCTTGCTCACAAACCCTAGTCCAAGCATATGAACACTCACTCAAATATTTCCAACAATGCTTATCAATCAATCTCACATAACAATGATACTCATGATCTTTGCAAACCCTAGTTCAAGTTCTTCACTCAATTAATCACTTCAACAACAATGCTTATAAAACAAGGTTTTATCAACAACTCTTTATTCCAGAAAACCTTGAAGCATTAATTCAAAACACACTCAACAATGCTAACCAAACAATCCTTTTCACTCCAACTTTGCATTCACAACTTTCAACAATCACTCACTAGGAAGATGTGCCCATACCTTTTGTTTGATGTAGAAGTGCCCTTAGAAAAACCTGTCTCAATCACAATTTTCTCCTTTGCCAATTTCAATAGTTAGATGACAAATATCACATTAACTCTCTTTCAAAATATTTCTCAAACACAAAAATAATCAATCCCAAATACACCTTATTACTCCTTGAAATTAGCAATCATCAAATTACACATAAAAATAATCACTCAAAATGCTCCTTATAATCTCCAATTTAATAAATCAAACTTTCAAAAATAACCCTTCAAAAATAATAATTGCCTACCCTTTTATCTCCCTCAAAACACTTAATAACCAAATTTAATTTAGGCAAAAATTAAATCTTACAAACCCTCAAAAATTATTTTTCAACCTTAGGCACATAAAAATATTTTCTATTTTCTTTCAACCTTAGCACATTCCAAATTAAGTGACAAACCCAACAATCATCAGCGCATACCTTTGTCTCAACCACTAAAAGGCCTCGGTGGGTTTTGACCCTAAAACCTCTCCATCGAGCGCCTTACCAAGGTGCTAGCCCACCACGTGGGCTAGGCGCTCCCACGAGGAGGGGAAGGTGCTTGCCTCCCTTTATCTCCTCGTTGGCACCGCTTCAAATAAAAATGATGACCTTCCTTCCTTGCAAAATGCAAACCCTATGGGATTCGAACCTGCGTCCTCCTTGCCACAAATGTCTTAACACCTTCCATCGTCTCCAGCTGTGCTACATGGCGCTTGTGCAAGGTGAGAGGAGCCTAGCTCCTATTTGTCCCTTCTCTTTCATCGAACACTTTTTAAACACGAAAATCGTTGCTCTCTTTCTACGCATAAATTAGAACATTGGCATTCAAATAAGATATTAGTGGGGAGTCTTAAGGCAAAGGTTTTGCCTTTATATATATGTAGTGCCTTGATGTTATACACGTCGATGCTCAAATCGAATTTAAAATTTTGATTTATAAACTTTGCTTTATAACCCTTTTAGGGTTTATTTAAATTAATAAAAATTAATTTATAATTAACTTAAGTAACATGAAAGTTAATTAAATTAATTAATAAATTAATTTATAATAAAATTATATTAATTAATTTATAATTAATTTAAATTTCCTTTTTAATATTATAATAAACTATTATAATATTATTTTCTTGGGCCTCTTCTTTGCCCTTTAGACCTCATCTGATTTCCTGGAACCGGGTCTTGATCAACTGAAGGTGGACTATCCTTTTGCACTTATTGGAGAACCTGAAACTGATGCTGCCCACTGAAACTACCACTGACTGGTGCTGAAAGCTTGACATCAATGACCACTCACTCTTGACATCAATGACAACTCATCTACTCAAAATGTCCAAAACCATATCACAAGATCTAGAAAACTAATGTTATCCCTTCTATTGGGGTGATGTCGACCCATTTCATCAAAGAGGTTGACCCCATGGTTGAATTTGATGACATTGTGCTCATGGCCACCTCTATGCTCCTTTAGGTGGGGAAGATCATCAATCAAATAAAAAATTAGAAAGTGGCATCTTAGATCGAGGAAGATTCCAACATGGAGGAATAGAACTAGGGTCAGATCTAAGTCTTTGAGTAGCCAAGATGTCCTCTTTCCAATTTGTTCTAGGATGCTTTTTGACTTAGGTTTCTTTTTGTTGTGGCTTTAAGACTATTCATTTTTGTCTGGTTTCCTTTGTTTGTTGGATATCTAGTCCCTTGCTATTGCTTTTTTTGATAATTTCTTTGTTGTTGTTGGTGGTTGAGGTCTTCCCAGTTTTGGGATCCTTCCTTCTTTTGATGATGTAAAGGTTTGGGGATCCTCTTAAAATACCATTATCAATCAAAAAATATTGTGATTTTTATTATAATTTGTCTATTTTATATTGGTACCTATGTGATATAATTTGTAACATTCTATGGTAGTATAAGGCTTCTAACGCAATGACGAGAGTGAATTGTTAGCTAACCTAATCAATTTGTTGTTAGCAATTAAGCTATTTTATCATAATATCTCAATATTAATACTATCACACAATAATTTACAAATATTCACACAATAAAAGAACTTGCTATAATCATAAATTTCACTTAGTATTCCAGTATTAAAATAGTATTGAAATTATTTATGATAATTGTTGGAGCGATGGCAGCATCAAGAATGGCAGTGGTGATAATGGTTTCAACAACATATTCAAGTGGGGATTTGTAGTAGTTTGAATCCTATGATGGTGGGAATATTGATGGTTTAGAGAGTGGTCACGAAGATCTTCCTGATGATGAATATGGATGTGGTAGTCCCAATGTAGTTACAGTTTCATCAGGTGAAAACTCCAAAGCTCCTTTGTGGAATTCATCCTCTATTTCCTTCACTGACAAAGTGCATGATTCATCCGAGGTTTCTCCTTTCTAAACCCCCATTCCTTTTTCTATCTTAGGAAGTGAATTCTCCTATCTGTGTGGAACAATGGAACCCCTAATATTCTAGGAATCTATCTCTTTGATTAGAAAGTTTGTAGGGGCTCAACCTAATATCGAGTCCATCCATGAATGGGCTCTTTCAAAATGGTGCATATCAAGAAACATGGAGCTAGTTTCTTTCCCTCATGGTTTATTACTTATCAAGATTAACAATGCCCAAGATTCAAATCAGATCCTCACTGGAGGTCCTTGGTATTTTAGCAAATGAAATCTCTTCATTCGTAGGTGGGAGGAGGATTTTGACCCTAAAAATTTGAGCATCAATATGGATCCCATATAGGTAAAACTCCATGGTCTCCCTACATAGTTTTTCTATCACGATGCTCTCAAAGGAATTTATCAAATCATCAGAGAGCTGGTGGATATTGACCTGACTACCATGGTTAGATCTAGTATGACCTATCCTCACATTTGTGTTATAGCAAACCTAGACTCAGCTCTCCCAACCTTTGTTGATCTAGTCATAGACTCTTACAGGTGGTGTCAAGGCATATAATATGAAAACAAACCAACCTATTGCATAAAATGCAAGTCCCAAGGGCATATTAGGTCCCAATGCCCAACCCTCAAGAATGATATTTAGAAAGAAGCCCCTCATTGAAACCCTAACCAGGATTAGAGTTTCCAAAAAAATTGTAGACCAAGAAAGGAAAATAGGTCTTGTCTCACTCACAACTAAAGTCTTAGATTTTTTAGAAGTCAAATTAGGTTGGCTCTCTTTTCACTAAATATAATCCGTTCATGCCTTTAGTAAACCATCAGGATGATGATTCAAATTTTTGTAATGATGAACCCAATCCTACTGCAAATGTTGTCCCTTACCCCTCTCCACCATGGTTGGAAGAGCTTTTTGAAGGTCTTACTAGCTCCCCCTCATATTTTAGTCCATCATACCCTCCCCCCTTGTCCAAAGTGGTTGAGTCTATTGTAGCCTTGTCCCTCTCCCACCTGAACCCTAAATATCTTGGCCTTCCTTCCTTAGCATCTCAGTCCCACCCTAACCATCCCCATTCACCTCCATTCATTTGATCTCAGCCCTTTATCCCCAAAACCATCCTTGGAAAGCCATTTTGGTGTTTCAATCCAGCAACTCCTTTCCCCCTCTCTAGTCATCAAGTAGCTTCCAAGCCCTAGCAAATCTATCATTAATGCTGATACATGCAATGAAAAAAAGAGAGGTAGACCTACAAATATTGAAAAAATATGGAAATAAATAGAGGATGCCATAGAAAATGGTCTTCAATCGACCATTTTGACATCCCTTCCAGATACAACAAACTTGGAACTTCAATCTGATGAAGAAAAAAGAACCAAACCACCTCCGTCTCAAGGAAGAGGTAGGGGAAATAAATCTACCTCCAAGACCTCTAGATGAAGATTCTATCCTGGAATGTAAGAGGCCTCAATGGGGTAGCTAAATAGAGGATAGTTAGATCAATCAAAAAAGAAATAAAACCAAACATAATTTTATTACAAGAAACCAAGTTGGATGCCCAAAACAATGAAGAAGTTTGTAGATCCTTGTGGAAGAATAACAAATTTTCCTACAACCCATCCTAAGGGGCCTTTGGTGGTCTTCTGTGTTTATGGGACCTAAAATCTATTGAAGGTAGAATTATCTCCACCTCTGATAGAATAATCAACATCCTCTTTATTAACAGAGAAACAAACCTCCAATGGATCACATCCAACATTTATGCACCAAACAACCCCTTTGGTAGGTGGACTTTCTGGAACACTCTGTCAACAATGCACAACAATTTTGAGAATGAACCATGGCTACTTGTAGGAGATTTCAACTCCCCCCTCTTTCCTTTTGATAAAAGAGGAGGAAACCCTATCACCCCTAGATGCATGAAATAATTCAGTGACTTTATCAATAACAATGAATTGATGGACATGCATTTGCAAGGTTCAAATTTCACATGGAGCAATAGAAGACCTGGTAACCAACTAATTCAATTAAGGCTTGATAGGTTCCTCATGTCCAAAGATATCATCCACTACTTGGGAGATGCCAACTTGTATGCCCATCCTAAAATAGGCTCAGATCACAACCCTCTGGTCCTAGACTGTTCTCACCCAAGGTAGCTCTTCAAAACACCCTTTAGGTTTGAGAAAGTATGGTTCATCCACCTAGACATCACGAATCGCATTGATGAGTGGTGGAAGAATGATATTCCAAGAAATCCTATGCTCAATATTTTTAGGAAACTCTATTTTTCAAGTTTAAACTCAAAGCATGGAATAAAGAAGTGTTCGCGAACTTGTTTCTTGAAAAGAAACACATTGCTAAAAGACTTGGAATTATAGAGAAACTCATCCAAGATGGAGACCCAGGGCTAGATATTTTTCAAGAAGATAAATCCCTCCTCGTGGATTTCCACAATAGTCTTTCCAAGGAGGAAATTTTTTGGAGGTAGAAATCTAGAGCATTATGGTTGAAGGAAGGGGACGCGAATACAAAAATTTTTCCACGCATCCACTCTCAAACACAGAAGCACGAATAGAATAAAGGAGTTAACCAGAGGTGATGGGTCCAAAATAGATGATATCCAAGAGATAAGGGATGAAGTTGTTTCTCATTTTGAGGAAATGCTCAGCCCAAGCCCTCCTTGCCCCCCATGTTGGAAACCCCCTACTTCAAAACATTCCCCACCTGGTTTCTCATGATCTCAATTCGGGGCTTCTCAAAGATTTCATGGAGGAAGAAATTAAGGAAGCATTATTCTCAATGGAACCAGATAAAGCACCAAGGTCCAGATGGTTTCCCCCCTCATTTTTTCCAATATTTTTGGGATATTGTGGGCAAAGAAGTCTCTGAAGCTATTCAATTCTTTCAAAAATCCAAGAAGATCCCAAAAGAGGTAAATTCTACATTCATTGTCCTAGTCTCAAAATCCCAAATTTGTAAGTCTATCTCTGACTTTAGACCCATTAGCCTCTACAGCATGGTGTACAAACTCATTACCAAAGTTATGGCCAATAGACTCAAAGATATTCTCCCATCCATAATTGACCATTATCAAGGGAGCTCTAT
The DNA here is from genome assembly GCA_028583015.1 of Wollemia nobilis. Lineage (NCBI taxonomy): Eukaryota > Viridiplantae > Streptophyta > Pinopsida > Araucariales > Araucariaceae > Wollemia > Wollemia nobilis. The sequence continues at coordinate 2,632,693 of JAQPPZ010016703.1, read as the reverse complement.
GAAAGGTAGATTTATTACTGATGAAGTCATAACTATCCATGAGCTTATTCATTCAATAGTTAAAAATAAAAAATCCAGTATGTTTCTTAAGCTAGACATGAACAAATCTTTCGATAGAGTTTCATGGCAATTCCTATTTGAGGTCTTGGGTAGGTTTGGCTTCCATGAAGACTAGATTGCTCTTGTTAAGGAATGTATCTCCACTGCATGGTTCTCAATCATCATTAATGGCTTCCCTATTGGTTTCTTCAAAAGTTCCAAGGGCATAAGGAAAGGTGACCCCCTATCCCCCTTCCTCTTTATCATTATGGTGGAGGATCTAGGTAGATCCCTTTTGGTAGCTTGCTCTAGAGGTCTTATATCAGGCATCAAACCCATCTGTGTCAAGGGCCATCACCCACCAGCAATTCATTGATGACACCATTTTGGCATCGTCCTCCTCCATCCCTGAAGCAAAAATTATTAAATCCATTCTTAATTCCTATGAAAAAGCTATAGGATAGAAGGTAAATTACAACAAAAGTAGATTATATTTTTTGAATACCCCTATTCTAAGGTAGAACAAATTTTAAAAAATCTTGGATGCACTATTTTTGAACTCCCCACCACTTACCTAGGGTTACCTATGTTCCATGGGAAAATCTCAGCTAACTTGTTATATTTGAACGCATCAGTAAGAATCTTGATGGGTGGAAGAGGGCAATGCTAAGTCAGGCATCTAAGGCTACATTAGTGTAAGCCTACCTCTAAAGTATCCCAGTTTATTTCTTATCAATTTTTAAAGCCCCAATATCAATTTACCACAAAATTGAGCAAACACAACACAAATTTCTATGGGATGGCAATGAGAACCAGAATAGATTTACCCTTGTAGTGTGGGATAGAGTGTGCTCCAAAAAATACCAAGGAGGCCTTGGATTAAGAAGGATTAGTAAAATAAACCTTGCTTTGATAGCCAAATAGGCATGGAGAGTTTTATCAATGAGAAAATAGCCTGGATAGACATTATCAAGCGAAAGTACCTTCAAAACTCACCTTCCATGGGTAACCATCGTCTTCCTATGGGGTCCTATTTTTGGAACTCCATTAATCAAACCAGGGATATCATCAAGCAAGGTATTCTACTGTTCTTAGGATGCGATAGAGTTATCAATTTTTGGGAGGATCCTTGGCTCTGTGACCAACCTCTCATCAATGATCTAAATTTGTCTATCCTAAAATATATAATCGATACCCTCTTTGGTGGTAAAATTGTAGAATTTATTACTCAAGGCCCCAGTAGGTGACAATGGAAATCAATCCTTTATGATAGCCTAGTCATCTAGATTAATGATGTAGTTAGGACCATCCAGAATCTCATTTGGTTATGTGTCATCCCAAAAAACCAGTCCCTTGATTCCCCAGTCTGGAAGATGTCTAAAGACGGTGACTTCACTGTTAAACAACCTACTATTTCTAGGATCTACCTCTTTTAAAGTGGGATATAACCAAGATTGTCTGGGCAAAAAATATTATTCCCAAAGTCTCTTTCTTCTTGTGGCTGGCCTCCTAGAATAAAATCCTCACCATTGACAATATTATGTCCAAATGCCTTTTCATACCTAATTGGTGCATCGTGTGTAAGTCCAACTGGGAATAGACCACCCACATATTCTTGGAATAGCCTTTTTCACTGGTTGTGCTAAACCTTGTGTTTGATAATTTTAGCATTGCTTGGGCTCAACTTCCATCTTTCTATCAGTTGTTCCATCAATTGCCTCAACCCTTTCAAAATTTGCAGCTCAACTTCCTCTGGAATTATTGCCTTCACCACTACCTCTGGAAAATTTGGTTAGAACGTAATAGTAGAATTTTCAAAATCTAAGCAAACGACCGTCACAAGATTACCCTTATATTTTTATTCCTAGCTACTAAAAATGCCTCTGTTATCTCTTCCCCTGAAGCTCCTAAACCTGGCCTCGAAGCTAGCCTCACTTTGATGTTTAAGCTTACTAATGTTTCTAGTGTACCTCCTTCTGTCAATAGGTCTATCATTAGGTGGACCCCTCCCACCCTTTGGGTGGCTCAAATTCAATTTTTATGGAGCCAAAAAAGGTAATCCTGGTGTTGCATGTGAGGGAGGCATCCTCATAAATAGCCAAGGGAAAATGTATCTAGATTTTGTAGAAGACTAGGGAACCTAGACAAACAACATGGCCAAAGCTCATGCGTTATACCAAGGTCTTCTCCTCATAGATAATATGAACATTAAAAAAATGGTCATTGAAGGAGATTCCCTCCACATCATCAACTGCCTTAAGGTAAACCACACTCCTTCCAAGTCCTTAAGAAATATCTTATATGAATGCAAAAGGTTTATTAGCAAGTACAATGACATTGTCATCTAGCATGTCTAGCGTGAGGGAAGCAAAACCACTAATTGGCTAGCTAACAAGGGTGTTAGAGAAATTTACATCCAAGTATGGAATGACTATTTTCTACATGATATCAGAACTGGCAACTCCAATAATTATGTCTATCTCATGTAATCATTCCAAGGTGAACATAAAGGTTTCTAGGGAACTTCATGCTTTGATTTCCAATGTTGTGGCATCCTCGGGCATGCACCTAGTCAGAATTCACAAGGCCATTCACTTGGACCCTAAGAAAATATCATGGAAGTGGGTTCTCCTTCTCGAGGCCCAAGATTGTAGCACAAAGAGAAAGGGCGATGGTTTGAATCCCCAAGCTAGATATGCCCCCAAGCCTCATGTTTCTTTGTACACCCACATCGTGGCAATTATTCCCCTTGGTATCTAGCAATGCATGTGTCCATATTTGAACTGCGCAACTTAGATTTTCTCAACTCTCTATAGGGAAGTCACTATTTCCATGTTTCAAGAAGCTCCTATCTCTGTGCCACCCTTGAAGATGGAAACATCAATTTTCTCATGGTAGATATTTAGGTTTAGGCGATCGTGATTCCCTCTAATAGTGGTTGGTAGCTCATGCTTAGTCTTCATACTCTCATCAAAGTCTGGTTTAGTTTTGATCACATGAATTTCTAGGAAGCTCTATTCATCATTTTCATGGTCATGGATGGCAGAAACTCTCCTCATGCCCTCACTACTATGGCCAAGTCACTCAAAAAAGTCCACTCTGGACTGGTCCCTAGACTATCTCTAGGCCCAAGGATGACTTAGCTTATGTGTGATATTTTTGGGCTTTTAATTAATCCCCAGAGTTTCTTTTCTCTCAGGCATGTTAGAGTCTTCCTAGTTGAGCCCTTGTTTGTTATACACTGATCCCTTCCTCCTCGCCATGGCCATAATTGATCCTGACACCCTTAGCCTGGAACCTGACATCGAAACCATTTTCAAGAACCATGACTTTCTTACCTTTCTTGGGAAGTTTAGGGGTGTCGATGATGAAATTACGAAGGATTTTGTTAATTCTTGGGTGAATGGCCAGGTCACTGTCAGAGGTTTGAAGTTCAATATCACCATGACTCTTATGGAGGAGATAACTGAACTTCCAAATGATGGTTTTAAGCTCCATAGAGATAATCACACCATCCAGGAAGAGCTAAAGCATTTCACTAATAAGGGCAAGAAACTAGTTAGAAACTAGAAAGGCATCGTTCAAAAATATTTATCGAAGTCGTGGTGTAGAACTCTAATCCCTGTGATGTAGTACATCATAGTGGATAAGATCGATGAACCGATGAGGAGCTTCCACTTGGAATTCCTTAACCATCTTAGGGATGTCAAAGAGGTTAATGTCCCTGAATACCTCCGAAGATCCATGGAGGTATCCATCGAGAATTTTTGAAAGAAAGCTTCCACTCATGTCAAGCACCAAGGCCTATTTTTGATTATTTACAATCATATGCTCCAAAAAGTGGCAGCCAAGGTGACCATAAACCCAGTCATATGTTTTGAAGAGGAAAAATCACCTATTGAGGCTGTGATGAATAGTCATGGTTCTTGCAACCATAGAAGCTCACCCAAAAATGCACTAGGTAAAATAAAATGCCTGGATCAACTAATGAAGCCTAGTGAATCCACGATAATGGAGAGCATGGAGCCTGAGCTTGATCAGTCCCTCACGGATGCTAAAATCATGGCCAGGGCCAAGCGTGACCCTTCGGAGATCCTGACTAGAATACTGGAAAATATCTACCAGTCCCAAACAAGAGCCATGACCAGCCTCCAGCATGTGATCCACATTTCCAAAGCTATCTCCGCTAGCAAGAGTGAAATGTTCAAGGCCATCCTCCCAGATCCAACCAGTGAGAAGGAAAGTATGGAAGTGTTAACTCTGAAGTAATTTGGTCTTTCTATGTTTGTTTTTCCACTCCCTAGTTCCTTTTTTTCTTGTTGGTTTCCCCTCTGGTTCTCCCTAGTCTATTTTTTTGTGTTGTTCTAGTTTTAGTTTAAGCAGTTAAATCTTTTTGTCTGCTTAGTGGTTATTTTTTTATTTTTCCTTGGTTCTCTTTGTACAAGGTTCATGGAACCTTTCAAAACCCTTTCCAAAAAAAAAAAATAGTATTGAAATTTCCATTACATACATCTCATAGGCTTGCTCTACATCTCATAGCCTTTACAATGACTCTTGACATTTCAACTTCAAAAAACTATTCATCTTCTTAGACTCTTCACTCTTTTAAGAGATATGACTCTTAATATTTATCATAAAATAAATATGTTTTATTGACTCCTAATAATGAAAAACATCTAATGATTACTAAATAAAAATATTTACTTAACTCCACACACTAAATACTTACATGACACCTAATATTTACACAACTTTAGACACAAATATTTACAAACATCTACAAGGTACTTATAGAATTCTTGCAAGGTACCAAATAATGTAATAGTTCCAACATTTGCTCCTCTAGGTAAGTGATTTTATCATAAATTCAAAATTCATCAACTTCCTCACTACCATTGAATCAATCCCTAGGCCTAGAATAAGCAAGTAGAGATATGAAGATGAAATCCAATAGTGGTACACTCATACACTAGATTTTTTTACCTTCTATGTCAAGGCCAAGTCAAAGGTGACTTATATTCTCACTGTAAGTTAAACCATTGGAGAACCTTGGATAGTCTCGAAGGAATATCCTTATCTGATAAAGGATGATATATAAAAATAAAACTATAAAAATACTAGTGTATAATGGTCCTTTTGATGAGCAATTCTTGAAAATCTCAAATCCTAAACATAGGAGAGGACTGAAGATATAGAAAACTATAGAGGGGTATTCAAAAGGAATTCTACCTCGTTCACCTCCTATCATAGCTCTAGATATTATAATATTTTTTCTACTAATAATATTGACAATGATAAACACTAGGGTAAGAAGATGATGAGGGATATGCATGTAAGAAAATAAGGATATCCACATGGGTCAATATTTGAGGACATTGTGACACAAGAAGTAATACAAAAACTTGTTGAATGACAAGGGTCACGTCAATTCAAGGAGGGGAAATTTATCAAAAAGGACCTCATCTTGAGTTGGTGATAACCAAGGCCTAAATCATGACCACCTCCATTTTTTTCACTCCACATTTTATTTCTTCTACTATCACTTCTTTATCCTTTAAATTTATTTCTTTTTACTTTTCCAAACCTTACATTTATTTTGTTGTACAACCCTCACAATCAATATATTCTCATAAAGGCACCCTACCTCCCATTGTAACATGTCACTGGTACCACTCATATCACTTCATTCCCATTAGCTACCATTAAAATTACCATATCACAACCACTAGTATCATACATCATGATCCCTTCACTCTCATAGCTAGTATCTCCATCAACTAAAACCTTGGCTCAAATGGTGATATGGAAATCCACTTCCACGTCTTCATTCACTCTCATATCCAGCCAATGTGTTCCACACACCATATCATACCATCATCCTTGCCATCATGTCATGTGAACCAAGTATCTCCTGCTTGATTTGATTACATTTCCAGCTTTAACTTATGTGACTGATCCTATGAAAGTATCCTCAAAACCTAATTCAACTACAAGGTCTAGCCAAGACTTTTTCTAGAATAATATTTGTGACCTATATCCATGAGGTATTTGACTCCCTCAAAAATAAGGATAGAAATTTTTTAGAAGAGTGTAAGAATTTGAATGACAAGAATTTAAAGACACCAATCATCATATAATTGCAATTGGGTTCTGATGACAATACACTTCTCATTATAGTAGTCCCCAATGATGTTTGTAAACCCACCATCATAGTTGCTAACTTCACTACTACAGTGTCAAAGTTGGATCTGAATAGGATGGATCCATAATAAATGATCTAGATTAACTATCCATTGGGATGGCCATGAAATTTGACCAACTAATAGTGGATAATGACATAGTAAGAAAGAAAAGGGAAGAAAATGTATTACTGATAAGTACAAATGAAGGAAAAAAATATATATCTATAGTAGGAAAATGAATCCCTCAAGAAAGATTTTTTTAAATGAACCAAATTGTAATAAGTTGAGGACCTTAAATCCTAACTTGTTGAAAGTAAAAAATTGAAGATATATTATAACAATTTGTATATGGGTAGGATCAGTTGAAGAAGTATTTTGAATAAAAGAATTTATATTTGGTGAAACAATTAGAGCAACTCCAAGTGGCCCAATAGAAGAAATATAAAAACATCTCTAAAATACAAGTAAAATTATAAATCTTATAGAGGAAGCCATAGTTGATCTAGATGGGATGTTGGTAGAAAATGTAAAGTCCCTATGGGATGATATAAAAATCAATATCATAAGTGCCAAGAGGTACTTTAAATTTATAATCAATATTAACAACATCCTCAACCAAGTGGCGAGGAATATCAAACAAACAGAAGATGAAGTGGTTGTGAAGGAGAGGTATAAGAAGATGCTTAATAAATTGGCCATTATAATAACATTGTAGACATAACATATGGGGATACATTGAAATTATATATAAAGAAACTAAAGAAGATATCCAATGATTAAAGATACCTACAAAATTGTAAGGATACAATGGTCTCTTTGGAAACCCTAGCATGTAATATGGAAAAATAAATTTGAGGTTTAGACAATGCTAGATTGCCAAATTTATTTGATCATCAAAATAAGCTTCTTAATGATGACATATTTAGCTCAATGACCAAAGAGGAAAAGGGCAATTTTGAAGCTAAAACATCTACAAAAACGTCAAATATCTAGAGACTTTACGTGGCAAGATACAAGATATGGTGGAAAAACATGATGGGTTGTTACAAAAATTATATTAGGGCCTAGAAGGAGATGTGGATGATATTGCATATATTAAGCTACCAAGAAATGAGGAGTGATAAAAGGTACTAAATCTACTACCCTAAAGCATGCCAAGAGAACCAATAATTTAACAATTTTGTAGAGTACATGCCCAAGGATGAAGGTAGAATTTGAGATCTCTTACTAATAAAATTAACACCCTACCTTGAGATTCCACCCATTTTGGAGATGCACAAAACCATTTAGATGAATAAATTAAGACCTCCAAAAAATAATTTTTTAGTGAATATCAGAAGATTAATTTGCTCAAGATGATGTGATTGGTTTATAGGAGTGAAGCACCAACAAAATAGGAATAATTAATTCACAAGAGCAAAGTGCTCCTTGATAGGAGTGAATTGCTCATAGATAGACAAATGGCTAGAAAAAAATATGTGCATCTTGAGGAAGAATTTGAGAAAGTGACATTTTGACATGTAGTGGTGAGACCAAACATTTTAGAGGTCTTCTAAGTATTTTATAAATGCATTTAGAGGTATATAACATTTATAAGTGCGTCAGTTTGCTAAAAATACCCCTAGATATTTACTTTTACATGAAAGTAAACATTTACTACCCAAGGTTGTTGGAATATATTATATTATTTGGTACATTCTAATGTACCAGCTTGGGTACATCTTTAGATCAGAAAAGTATCTTGGATTAGAGTGTGAGTATTTAGTTTATGCAATGTAATAAATGCACAAGTGTAAAAAGTATTATGGTAATGTAAATGTGCATAATAGTCCATGTGCACATGAGTTCATAGAGTAGGAAGATGCAGAGTCTCTAGAAGAATGAATACCAAGAGTGCTCCATATGAAGTAACATTCCACTATATACATGTCTATGTGTGTGTGTGTGAGACATATATTGTAGAATGAGAGTGTGTGGTAGTATGGTGTATTTGAGATCTTTATTCAATGGAGATACAATTTTCATGAGAAATTATTAATTTCAATTCTATTAGTTATTGAAAAAGTTATTTATGAGTTTTATATATTTAAAATTTTTCCATTATCTTATATTTTTTATTGCAACTTTATTTTAGATCTTATGGTTATTTTATCTTAAGTATTTAGATTCAAAAGCTAATAAAGGTAAATCATGAGTGAATTCTTCCTATAAATCAGAGTCATGGAATTCATTGTAAATGTATTTGGATCTTGATAAAGTCACTACACTTTGTGAGACTCGCATTGTACTTCCTCCTTGAAATTAATAAAAAAATTGATAAGACTTTTGCTTTATATCGATATTGCCCTCCTAGATTGTACAATACATGATGATTATGACAATGTCCTTTTATCCTTTTGTTATTCCTTGTTAATTTCATATCATGTGCATGGGATTTTTATTGTTGTTATTTATTTTCCTCATGATTTGATTTATCCCAAACTCTCCTTGGTCATATATACTCTTAATATCTTGCACCCTAAACTTTTGAATATACTTTTCATGTGTTTCAATTTTTGTGTTTACTTTCTATACTTTAATATTCCACTTTAATTTCATGCAACTATATTAAATTATTTATGAGTTTTATATGTTTATAATATTACCATTATCTTATATTTCATATCGCAACTTTATTTTGGATCTTGTGGTTATTTTATCTTAAGTATTTAGCTTCAAAAGCTAACAATGGTATCAGAGCCACAACAAGGTTTTGTCTTACACAGATTTTAAAGTTGCAAAGGTAATTTCCATTGGTTAAGGATAAACTAGTGAAGTTGAATAAATTACCTCTAGAAAATAAAACTAGTGAAGATAGTATTTTTCACAGTGTTGAAGGAAAACCAATGAAGATTGAAAATTTACCTATTCCAAGAGAAAATTCAAAATAGAAGGAAATTTACAGGTCTTGAAGATAGACCTTGACATTGATGAGATTACGAGGTCCAAGAATGACGTCCTATTGAATAGTTGATATATAGAAGAATATTATAGATTACTATTTGGCTAGTCTTTCCATAGGGTTGAAGGAAAACTCATGAAGACTAGGACTCAACATAGATTTCTTTCCACTAGTTTTGAGAATAACTAGTGAAGCTTATTGATTTTAGAATTTTGGAAATTTGAATGTATTTGGTTGCTACTATATAAGTTTTTGTTGCAAAAAATTCTCTCTCAAATGTTGATAAGCTTCCTACAATAGATAGAGAAGAATTTCACCTTTGGTTTCCTGAAAGTCTATGTGCTTTCCTTGTGTAGGAATTAGTTTTGAGTTGCATAAAAGGAGTAGACATTACAGATTAAGGAGGTCTAAGAAAGATGTATCATTAAATATTGAAGACTATAGATTAAAGAAGGAGGTGACCCAAGATAAGAGGTCCCCAATAATTTGAGAAGCTGATAAATTAGAAGACCCAAGGAAGAGGTCTCAAGTGAATTTGAAGAAGATGAAAAAGGCTAGAGAAATCTTATTGTAAAGTTGAAGAAGTGGGAATTGGAGGAGATTTGAATAAATTTCATGATAGAATACTTAAAAGAGGAGAATATCGTGAAAATAAGAATTTGGGATAATTGTCACCTTTTGACAACAAGACCAAAGGGAAGAAAGATTTGGTAAGAAGTTTGCTAAATTTTGAGAATATTATTGAAGACCTCAAGACATTTAAGTTCTTGATAAAGAGGACAAAGAAAGAGGTCAAAATTCAAATAGAAGCTTAAAGGATAAATAAGAATTGAAGAGGCCACAATATTAAAAATTTTAAGGACAACCACAAATATTTGAAGTCTTATTTATGGAGAAGAAGATTTTTGAATTTTGTAGTAGAAGTTGAAGAGTCACAGGACAACTTGAAGGTGACATAGTGCTCTAAATTAAATAATATTTGGGTAAATTTTGGAGTGCCCTTGAACAACCAATTGAAGGAAGGCTTGAAAATAAATAAAGGTAGTGAATTGAAGGAGCTAGAGGTTGTATTTGAACAACTAAATAAAGAAGAAGAAATCATATTATGTGATCTGCAATAGGTAGCATTAGGAGAAAAGAGAGCTGCATTTTGGAGAACTTTGGGGCAGATTTTGGAAAGCTTCGGATAGTGAATAAAAAAAAGTTTTGGAAGTAATTGAAGCTGCAAATTGTAGAGTCTTGGACAACGCATTTGGAGAGAAAAAAATAGCAAGTTGAAAAGATTAAAGTTGATTTTTGGGCAGGAACTAGAGCTACAAAATTTACAACTTTGAGATATAATAAAGGTGAATGAAATCACCAAGGAAATTAGCTACAAATGAGGCCAAAAATGTATGCAATATTGGTGCTACAAAAATTTTATTCTTCAAGAATTAAAATCAGTATTTTATATGTTTTTTAAGAGCACCAAATTAGAGCTATAAAAATCAGCAAGTAGTAGTTTAAGAGAAGAGTCTTCAAGCCAAGGAAGAATGCCACATTATCATCAGTAAACATGCACATATAACAACAATATTTGAAGTTAAATTTTACTTGAAAAGGAGTGATAAGAAGTAGTATTCTATGTTTTTTTATAAATCTAATAAGTGCAAGAATAAGTGCTAAGGTATTTTAAAACACCATGAAAGGCATTAAAATGTTGTAAAATTTTTTGTGAAGAACAACCACCAAAGAAGTGGTAAAACCACCATAGTGAAGAAGCCACCATGAGAGTGGAGGAATCATCGAGCAAGAGGATACCCACTATGAAGAGCCACCAATTTGTAGCTAAGCCATCATGAAGAGCCACCTTAGAGGAAATCATGGAGTGCTAGTTTTAGAGAGCCACCGTTGGAAGGTGGATCCACCAAGCCTAGGAGGAGGAGTAAGAACCATGGAGGATAAAAGCACCATCATTATTAAAAATTCCATTCGAGGAAGACAATCCATGATAGATGAATAGGTAGCATTAGTTGGATTTTAAAGGGTGGATGTGAAAGAAGGTAAAATATTGGAGAAAGTGAATTAGGGTTCCAAGAGATCTTTGCACATGTGGACATTGGAGAGAGCAAAAGGAATATGCCACATGGTTTTTGAAATTTCCAAGAAACTCTAACACTTGGAAATATTTCAAAATCCACTCATTTTTTAGCATTACCCAATGTAGAGGCACAAAGGAGTAAGCATTTGTTTGAAAAGGAATAGACGTTTCTTGACATTTGTAATTATGAAGTTAGAACACTAAATACCTTGGGTGAATTAAAATGTTCAAAGCATCTATTAATATATTTGCATTTATTGAGGAGATAAGAATAGATTGAGAGCAAATTATAAGATGAGTTCACAAAGAGCAACAAGGAGATAATTTCAAGATAAACAATGTGGAAGACCATTTACTAAGTATACTCGTGGAGCATGTAGAGAGCTTTAGAAGCTCATGCCTGGAGGTCTTGAAGAACCTCAAACGTATCTTCAAGAGAAAACACAAATTTTCCAAAGTAAAAGGCTTAAGTGATACGTTGGAGAACAACAAACGTATTTGAATTTAATCAAGTACAATGAACATTGGAAAAGCTTTGGTGGATAATTAACTAGTCAAAGAGGAGAAAGAGCTAATTTTTAAAGCAAGCCAGAGTACGATAGAAAGGATTAAGAACTCCATATGTGCAATAGAGGAGGAGTGTCATTCAAGGGAAGGTCAAACATTTTTGACCAATATAGTTTGCATATCAAGATTGAATGTAATTTACTTTATTTTGAAATTGATTATTTGCCTAAGATAGGAGTTATAAGGTTGGGTGAAATTATTATTTTCTAAGGTTAAAGTGAAATTATTTTACTTTATTATTGGAGAGATAATATATTGAAGTAATATTTGAAACATTAGAAGTTTGATTATTGCCATTTGAAAAGTTTTATGAATACTTGAAAATTGATTTGAATAATTGAAGGAATTAATTTGAAGTTTTGTGATTTGATTATTTGAGTTTACAAAATAATTTGAAATATTTGCAATTTGATAATTTTGGAGAAATAAGGTTTCCTACATAAAATTAGGAATACAAAAATTGCAAATATATGTTTTTATAGAATTTATAAATTTCTAAATTTGGAGTTATAAGGAATTCAACACCAACATAGGATTGAAAATTTTAGAATTGAAAAAATTTTATTTTTTGAAATTTGCTAGATAAAAAAATTCAACATAGGTTTTGGAAAACTAAAAATTGCATTGGTATTTAGTCTAAAAAGAGACATAAATATTGAATTTCTAAAAACTGAAATTACTTCAAAGGTATTTACATTAGAATAATAGAATTTAAAGTTTATTAAAACATTAGGGAGATATAAGGTAGTCTACAAGTGTTATCATGACAACACACAAATTATTTCTTTCAGAATCCCAATTACTCAAAGGTCCTAATTGCACTTCATGGAAAAAAAGTAAGATCAATATATATTTTTGATATATTGGAGGAGTGGGTTTTGAAAGGGCCCCAAAACCTTACTTACATTTGGATCAACAAAAAACCAGGTCAACAGACCTACAACAACACAAAAAAAAACATTGGGCCCATAAAGGTAATCCCAACATACATAAGGGAACTAATGGGTGGTTTTGAGATGGAGAAACAAATGTGGAACATCAAACAGAAAGGAAGGACTCAGTTCTAGGTAGAATCATCATTGATTATAGTAGTTTCATTACTTACCTTATGGTGATCTCTGAGCTAGATGTAGAGATCATCCAACACCTTGGAAGCTTGGTTGTATAAAGTCAAAGTATCTCTATATGCATTAGCATCAGTAGAAATCATCACCATAGTGTTGGCAAAGGGACCAAGAATGGTATTCTAAAACAAGTTGACTACGGGATCATCTTTCAAGTCAGACACCTTTGCACTGGTGGGATTGTCATCACACATCACCTTTAGAGGGTAGCCCTAGATCTTCACCTATTTTGGTTTGGGGGACTCCCAAATGGCTTATGGGCTATCATTGCATTTACTCCTAATTTTTTGCTCCTTAGGGAGTAACATCAAAGCATAGATTCATCATACTGAGGAGAATATTTCTAAGGATGGCCTAGGATAGGCTTTTTTATTGATTTAGAAGAATTGGGGGACCCAATATCCACTTCATCATCATCACTGGAAGCACCAATAATAGGGGATTCATGGCTCAATATGTGATAATTGGATGGTGTAGACACCAAAACCTAGCCACTTGTCATCTACGCATCCTCAAATCATAGCCATCCATTATATATATTTATATATATATTTATGTATTAATATGAATATTTTATATATATATTATATATATATATATATATATATATATATATATATATATATATATATATATATATATATATATATATATATATATATATAATAGAACCACCCATCACGACTTAATCTCGACCATTCATTTCACATGATCCGTGTCACTTGTTCAATCTCAATCTCAACCCTTCATCATGTTTTAATCTCGACCGCCCGTTGGTGTCATCGAAACCCTAACATGATCAAGGGAAAATTATAAAAGATGATTCATTTTTGTGAATCAAGGTCTAAAAATTTAATATCTGAAGATCTTTGATCATTTTTCCACCTACAAACCCTAGAATTCTACTAACATCTCCCATATTCATTGTTGACCAAAACCCTCGTTGCCATTGAAACCTCTACATACCCAAATTTGGTTTTTTTGAACACTTTCCTATCATCCAAAAACACCTTAGAGCATATCATAAATACTCCTAGGTATATCTCAAATGTCACAGGGTATCCATAACCATTTGCAAACACTCCATGGCATTTGATATACATTGTGCTGCATCCACTGAGCCCTCGAGCACTCACGAATGTCAACACATCACCAGATCGAGGAAGCAAATACATAAATAAGATAAATCATAGTATATTATGACAAGGTAACATGTATTATTGGTTTCAACTTACATTTTCTGTACTTGACTTACATTTTATCATCATTACACCTAGGGTTTGTAGATATGTTATTCATAGGGTCTCACATAGTGGAGCCCTCGCATATACTACTAATCTTTTTGTGTTGTGATCTATTTGTAGGTATAGGAGATATCTTCATTGATGGTTGTTGTAGCTTGAGTGGCCCCGTAGGGATACACAAGCCCACTCACAAATTGTTTGGAGTGAAGATGACCTAAAGACACCAACATTCTTTTGAATGAGGGTTTCAAACCCTCTTATTGTAATAATTTGTATCAAAGTAAAAATTTGCATTGTAACCTCCAATTTAGGGTAAATTTATTGTGTAAAGTGGAGATCCAGGCTCTTCACTATATTCAATATAAATAAATATATTTTATTTTTTATGCATATTGTATCATTTGCTTTGATCTATTGCTTTTATTGGTGTTGTTCATTTTTGCTTTACAAAATGGTGATCATGGTGGGACCCCCAAAGGGTTTCACATTTTAACTTACCTTGTCAATATTTTTTATCTACATTTTTTTGTTTCTGTTGTAGGTTTTGGAAATCTGTTAGCACAAAAATTATGAGATCTAGGGCTAGGGTTTTTGGGAAGCAACAATATTTGATCTATGGTCGTGCAAACGCCATCCAATATTCGAGGGATGCCACACAACATCCATGTGGATGCTACAAAGTATCTGTGAGTTTCAACAGAGAAAATTATGAGTTTTAATAGAGAAAATATGGGTTTCGATAGAGAAAACTATGGGATTCTGTATCACATTTGTAGAGTTGGAGAAAAATACGTAGGACTTCTGGTAAGTCCTATTTAAACTCTACTCACATTTTTTCTTTTTAAAAAGAAAGAAAAGAAAATAAATATTTATTGTTCTATTTAAAAAGCAACATCTTGCATTGTTAAACATCTTAGGTATTCATAAGCATTTTCAAAATCATATAGAATTGCACATAGGGATAAATCTACATCTGTGCATTCATTTTAGTTGCATTAGACATTCATTACACTAGATTCAAGTTTTTGTTATCTTTCATGGTGTTTTTACTTTCTGCCTTGTGTGTTGTTTGCAATAAACAAAAAAGCATAGTAGTTGCACTTTAGGCTAAAGTTTCCCAATCCTCACTCTTCTAGGCTAGAACAAAGTCACTTGTGCTCAAGCTTCCTCCCATTATTGGAAACACTTGCTGATTTAGAGTGGAAGAGCTAGGTGAACCCTCCACTATTGGAAACACTTGCTGATTTAGAGTGGATCTTAAGAGGTGTACCCTAGACTCTTTTGAGGGGCTTGGTATTAGTGTTCCTAGTCACCAACTTGGTTGAGTGAAAGAGGGTTTCTTTACATTTTGTGAAAACCATAGACAACAAAATTTAAAAATAATCCACACACTTTGCATGTTTCATTTTCAACATTAGTGAGTTGGATTTCATCACCAACCACTGATCGAGACTAGTGATGGTGGGCTTCATCTCCATCCGTTGGCTCACCCCATAGATACCTTAGTAGTCCATGAGTGATTTTTCTAGATTTCATCACCAGAAAAATCCTCACTTGACATCCACCTTAGGAAGCCATCTTGCATAGTTGTCTTAGGCTTAGAGAGTCTGCACATCAAAACACACAAATCAAAAAAAATAAAAATAAAAATATTGTTGCAAGATATAGGATACAATTGTTTGTTTGATTCTGTGTGTTTTTATTTACCATCTCACTTTCCACACACATCCTTCACATTCACTACCCCTGCTTGCTTATAGCTTATGGTATTGACTAGAAATCAAGCTAGAGCCATGAGTCAAGCACCAACCTCATCCATGGAGTGCTCCACTCCTTCCCCAACCACTTTTGTGGCTAACCCAACTAGCATAACATAGACAAGCTATTTTGGTTTATCTACAGCACCTTCTCACATAGTATTCACTTTGAATGTTGATGTGATGCAAAGAGCCATCCACACCTCCATTCCAAAAATTGAGCCATCCACACCCACTGATCCTCGCATCACCTACATAGACATGGACAAAGTTGGAGCTTATTTAAGACCAACCAATCCTATTCTAGAACCACTTCACATTCCACCCAAACATGTTCCTTCTTCTCAGTAGGAACTTGCTCACTCACATCCCAACAATTTTAACCAAGTCTACACCAACCCTCTTTTTGAGGTAACATCTACACCTTCACACCAAATTCCTCTACCACAATGTAGCCAAAGCACCTCCATCCCATCTACCTATACCACTACCTATTCCAACCCACTCTATGAAGCACAAGTTAATGCTACTTCATATATTCCATCCACCATTCCATCTACCACTCCCTCATTTAGTTGTGATTCCTTTCACAACTTACCCTCCATTAACCTCCACCAACATTGCCAACACTTACATCACACCTACATCCACTTCCACCACAACTACACAATCTACATCAAAAATTGCCATACAACAAGCATGGCAACACCTCAATCAATTGCTCATGGGCCAACAAGATGCTCATTCTTACCCTCAATAACAATCACAAGTAGCAAATTTTAAACCCCATTCCATTCCAAGCCAACACACTTTCTTCACCCCTGATCCATCTTGGGTATCACAATCTTCTCAGGTTGCTATACCCACACCTCCATTCACCCACATCAACCCCACTTCCACAACCCAACATATTCACATTCCACAAACCTCATCTCCACTCCATCAATAATAGTTACTCCATCACCAAGCCCAACAACATACCCAACATCATCAAATACCCCTCAATCCATCAAGCCATCAACATCACATTCCATCTCAATAATTCACCACTCCACACACCCCACCTCCACACAATCATCAAATAATTTAGGGCTTCTACACACATATGGAAGACCCTAAAATCCAATCCATGCAACAATATATTGATAACTTGATTATGCATACTCTTGGTATGATGTACCAAAAGCCTACATTGAGATAATTGATCAATCAACCTATTCATTTTTTGGTACCATCATCGCCTTATCCGATAGACTTTACAATACCAAAATTTGATAAATTCAAAGGGATTAAGGACCCTAGAGAGCACATCAGCACATTCATTCACTCATGCTTTTGAATTCAAGATCAAGATGCTTTGATGCTCAAAATTTTCCTCAGAAATTGAGGGAAGATGCCTTAGATTGGTATAATCATCTACCACACCATAGCATTTACACATTTGAACAATTGGTGGATAAATTTTTGGAAAGGTTCTCCCTCAATGTCTATAAGAAAACCACATTGATCGACCTATACAATCTTAGACAATTTGATGAAGAGTCGGTCTATGATTTTGGAAATCGTTGGAGGGCAGTTATCACTAAGTTGTCATTCTCCCTACCAATGGAAGAATTGACTTGAATGTTTGCAAGGAGTTGCCTAAAACCCATCTCCTTGTTATTGTAATTATAATAATATAGAACATTTGATGAAGCTCTCACCCAGGCTCATGTAATTGAAGAGATAAAAATTCAAGAGGGTGAGATAAAACCAAAGAAAAAATAATGGTAAAATAAGGGCCAATCTAAAGGAAATTATTCTGGCCAATCAAAATTAGGATAAGTAAATCAAGTGGTTTTGAGTCAACCCCAAATGACTCAACAACCCCATAGTCAACACCAACAACATCAATCACCGCAACAACCACAATAAGTAAATTATCAAGTGGTGCCCCCACCACAACAACTTCATAACATAGTGCCAACTATGGATAACCATCAATATCGATAATCTATTTGACAAGATCACACCTACACACCCTTATCTGAATCATATGCCTCCATCTTTCATAGGTTGTATGACACTAATGCTATTACCTTACCCAAAATTAAACTAGATGATCAAATCAAATATGGCAAGAACTATAAGGAGCACTTATTTTATCCTTTCCATCGATAGAAAGGGCATGACATTAATAATTACTTTACATTTAAAAACATGGTGCAAGACTTGATAGACCTAGGGGCCATTAAGTTTGATAGTCCCTTGGCACAACAAAATCAAAACCTTGGTATATACCAAACACCACTTCCTCATCATGAGGAACAACAACAAATGATAGGGGGATCAAATACCATGACTCCTCCTAACCAAGTTAATCATGTACAATAGTACCAAGGTTTTGTGGGGGCTATCCATGTAGTCACTCAAGGTCAAAGAAGCACCAATCAATAAAATGAACAACAATAGGTAGTTCAACCTCCTATGGCATCACAAGCAAGTGTGTCTCCACAACCTACCAATTCATCATCACCCATCCATTTTTCTACCAATTCATCCCATCCCATTCACCTTCCAAGTCATCCATAACATTCATCTCCAAGCCATCCATAAAGACCCATCATCTCCCTGAGTAGCCGACTAACAACTAGCCTTAAAATAGCTTCAACAAAACTATCCATCTATGAGCTCATACAACAATCTCCCCCACATTATGAGGCATTAATGGAAATTTTAAAGTCCATTGAACTTCAATCCCAAGATACTAATACCTTTAACAATTTTATGGGGAGTATTCAAACATGTATGGAACCTTCTATCACATTCTATGATTTTGAAATTAAATCAATATCATCAGAATCACTGGATCCTCCATTACATATCATGGCTCAAGTTGATAGGAAGCCCTTTAAATGAGTGTTGATTGACATCGACTCATCCATCAACATCATCACCACCTCCACCCTTCAACATCTCAATCTTCCACCCTCACACATAACCAAATCCACATTCACCTTGAGAGCATTCAATGATGCTCTTTGTTCTACAATTGGCACTATCATCTTACCTATAGAAGTGGGGGTTAAGATATTGCATACCATGTTCCATATCTTGGAGGGGTCCATGGCTTACAATGTACTCCTTGGGTATCCCTAGATAAGGGAAATGAAATGTGTCCCTTCAATATTACATCAATGCTTAAAATATGTACATGAGGGATAGATTCATTGCATACCAACGGATATCGAACCATTTAAGTACTACAACTTCATTTCCAATCCATATGAATCCACACTTCCATCCATTCACCTATTCTTAACTCCATCAACCACACCATCCACCTCACATCACACCACTTCTTCATCAAAATATCCTATTCTTGAGGAGCTCCCCATCACTACCCCACATCAAGCTTCCACTTCCACACCCAACTTCATCATTGATTACATGTACATGTGGTCAAACCCAATCCACACCATCCACATCATCAACATCAACATCACCCATTATCACCACTCATTCATCATCCTCCATCCAACCTACTCCACAAACACCTACTATCATTTCATCCACATCAACATCATCAGTCATCCATCAAATCCCTCAACCAAATCCATCTTCATCTCCACTAACTGATGTCTCACAAGTTGATTTGATAGATTGTGAGATGCCATTTCACCATTCATCTCCTCCCCTCATTGGAGCCACAAGCCACCCATGAGCCCCACATCTCCACATCCACTCCATCCACATCATCACCCACACAAGTTGTAGTCCACCTCACTAATCCTAGCATTGGTGAATATGTGGTTCAAGATGTCATAGTTACACCACTAAGCATCCAAACTATTAGGGATTATGATCACCCATGTGACCCACCCTTATCCATAGGAGTAGTGTACAATATGGGTTCAACACCTAATAAAATCAATTTCATATATGGGGGGTCGATTCATCATCCGATCCACTTTCCCTAGATGAACCTAAGCAACCATCCTTACCAATATAGAGCACATGTCTAGTTTCCCATCATGATACTTTCATCAAGTTAATTGGCAAGGATATGGTCTAGGATGACATGAATAGGGTATGCATGAAATCATCGAACCTCAATATCAAGAAGTGCATGACCATTCAAGTTTGGGATACCATTCTCATCCTTCCACTTCCTCTTTTGAACAAGCTTTTCAAAGCCTCCATTTAGATTCAAAAGAGGAAAACAATCACAATGATGACTTTGAGGAATTATATGAAGAATACGATATCATGTCGATAGCTTCAGATGAATCCAAAGAGGAATCGACCCCAATCACTCCATTCACTGAATATGATGAGTATTATCTCATAATGTTCCCCATCCATCAACCCATTTTTTATTTGCTTCTCCCAAGGGAGCGAGTTGAGCCTACTGGTGAACCACCACCTCCACTTCATCCACTTCACAACAACTTGATGTAACATATGTACATAATAAAAAATAAACAAAAAAAATCTTTGCATTGCATTTGCATGGCCTTGTCATTTGTATTTACAAGTGTTGCTTGCTGCTATCTAGGTTCTCAAGGTTCCTTCATCGATTCTAAAAGGTAGGACAAACCACCCTTCACATTGCCACCCACCATTTCCCACTAAGTCATCATGAATCTGGTTGACTTATTCACCCCACTCCATAATCCATATGATTTGGCAAAACCAATTCCTATTGATATAAGCCTCATTGATATGGAATAGATTTCATCACCACCATCCTTTTCTAAATTCATCCTTTTTGAGGAATTGTTAAGGGCTTCTACCATCTACATTCCTCTACAACCTTCACCTTCACCTTTGCCTTCACCCGTAGCTCTGACTATTTTCTAGGTAGAAATGGAAGAGACTATGCTAGAGGAGTTTGATAATATCATTGATGACATTCATCTGATCCCAATACCCCATCATCTTGAGGAAGGTTCACACATGGCCATTGAAGATACTATAGATGTGAACCTTAGTACAGATGCGAACAATCCATAAATCATTAAACTTGGAAAAATTTTATCCATTGATGAACAAGAGCAATTGATAGCTCTCCTCAAGAAGAAGAAGGGCATATTTGCATGGTCCTATAAAGACATGCCTGGTCTTGACCCTAACTTGGTTGTCCATAATTTAACCTTGCATCCTGATGCTAAGTCGATCAAACAAAAATTGAGAAAGTTACATCCTACCATTGCCCTCATGGTCAAAGAAGAGCTTCAAAAGCTATTAGATATGGGTTTCATTCAACCCATTGACTATCCTGAGTGGCTTTCAAATATGGTGCCCATTCGCAAGCCTAACGAGGTGATACACATTTGCACTAACTTTCAAGATCTTAACAAAGCATGTCCTAAGGATGAATTTCCTCTACCAAACATCGATACTCTTATCGACACTTGCACTGGCCATGAAATGCTATCTTTAATGGATGGTTTTTTAGGATATAACCAGATTCAAATCAATCTTGATGACCAACACAAAACAACATTCACAACACCTTGGGGGACTTTTTGTTACAAGGTAATGCCATTTGGCCTTAAAAATGTAGGTGCCACTTATCAACGTGCCATGACATACATCTTCCATGATTACATGCATAAGATCATTGAAGACTATGTGGATGATTTATTGGCAAAATCTAAAACCCGACAAGAGCACATTGGTGTCTTAGAAAAAGTTTTTGATCGACTTCTAGAGCATAATGTAAGGTTGAACCCCAAGAAGTGTGTCTTCGGTGTCACCTCAGGAAAACTACTAGGATTCATTGTCTCCAAGAGAGGCATTGAAGTGGACCCAAATAAGGTCAAGGCCATCATGGAGATGCCTCCCCCAAAAAACTTGAAAGAGTTGCATAGTTTACAAGGAAATATCCAATCGATCCATCATTTCATTGCACAACTCTCAAACAAATGCAGGCCATTCAATCACCTACTACAAAAGGGGGTGACATTTTCATGGATAGAGGAATGTCAAAAAGCTTTTGATGATATCAAGCAATACTTGGCTTCTCCACCAGTCTTAACTCCACCTCACTCGGGGTCCCCTTCCATATTTATGTTTCAGCAATAGACTTTGCATTAGGGACAATGCTTGCATAGAAAAATGAAAACAATCGAGAGCAAGCAGTCTATTACATTAGTCAAACACTAGTAAGCTATGAAACCAGATATGCTTATGTGGAAAAATTATGCCTAGCAGTGGTTTTTACCACTAAGAAACTTAGATATTACATGCTAAGTCACACTACCTATGTCATAGCTAAAGAAAATCCTCTATGTTACATGATGTCTCACACTTACAACAACACCCACACTACAAAATGGATAATGCTTCTAATAGAATTTGATCTTGAGTTCATCAATCAAAAATCCATTAAAGGTCAGGTAATAGCCGATCAACTTGTGGAAGCTCCACTTCCTAGTGATCAACCCTTGATTATTGAGCTCCTAGATGATTCGGTATTTACCATCACTGAATAAGAGGAAGATGTCATTCCTAAAGAGGATGTGGATATTACACTCTTCTTTGATGGTTCTAAGTGCAAAAAGGATAAGGTGTAGGAGTCGTATTTCATACACCACAAGGGATACCTATTCCTTTATCATTCAAACTTGATTTCCCATGCACAAACAATAATGTAGAGTATGAAGCCTTAATATTAGGACTTCAAGCAGCCATAGCTATGAGCATAAAGTATATCAAGATATTTGGTGATTCCCAACTTGTCGTTCATCAAGTAAACGGAGAATACCAATGCAAAGAACCAGTCTTAAAACTTTATCATGAAGTAGCAATGAAATTGCTTGTAAAATTTGATTGGTATGAGATTGATAGCTTGCCTAGATCAACTAATAGATTTGCAGATGTGATGGCCTCTCTAGGATCATTGATTCCAAAGAACTTCAAAGGAGAGGTACAACCATTAATTATCACAACAATCTCTAAATCTACAATTTCTCATGTTGAATCTAAAGATGAGAAGGATGTTTGCTTTATCCATGTAGAGTCATATGAGCCTTGGTCTAGTCAAGTAAAAGCCTTCCTCAAGTTTGGAACACTCCCATCAGACATGTCATGAACTACCAAATGAACTTTCAAACAAAAGGTAGCTCATTTCACTCTCTTGGGGGATATGTTGTATAGATATGGTTATGATGGAGTCCTCCTTCATTGTCTCGAGCTTGCAGAGGCCCAAAGAGCAATATCTGAAGCTCATGATGGTACTTGTGGTGGTCACTTTAGTGGAATGGCCATCACAAAGTGTATTTTATGCATGGGTTATTATTGGCCCACCATGGAATATGATTATTGCACTTATGTCAAGAAATATCAACAATATCAACAACATGCTAATTTAACTCATGTGCCATCACAAGCCTTACAACCTATTCAGAGTATTTGGCCCTTTTCACAATGGGGTTTGGACTTGATTGGTAAAATCTCACCTCCTTCCTTGGGATAACATACATTCATCATCACTACCACTGAATACTTCACAAAGTGGGTCGAGGTAATTCCTCTAACTAGTATGATAGGACCTCGAATTGTGGAGTTTATACTTCAACATATCATCTATCACTTTGGTATCCCCTCAAAAATAATCTCTGACAATGGCAAGTCTTTCAAAAACAAGGATGTTCGAGCACTTTGCGAGAAATATAATATCCAACATAGTTTCTCGACTCCTTATTACCCATAGACAAATGGACAAGCTGAGGCAACCAATAAGACCTTGATCACTATTCTCAAGAAATTAGTCAAAGAAAATCATCGAGATTGGCATACTCAGATCCCCTTGGCATTATGGGCTTATCGAACAAGCATCCACATGCCTATTGGGGCAACACCATTCTCATTGGTCTATGGTGTCAAAGCCATCATGCCTCTTGAGCTCGAGATCCCCTCACTACGTATTTCATTACAAGAATTCATAGATGATGATACTGCTAGACAAGCACATCTTGACCAACTCACGCTCCTCGATGAAAGGTGAATCAATGCCTTGGAGCATTTACGAGTATATCAAGATCATTTAAAGCATGCTTACAATACCAAAGTCCATCTACATGAATTCCAAGTAGGAGATCTTGTCCTTAAAGAGAATCAACAAAACACCAATGCATTACCACATCTTCATGATAAATTCATGGCTAATTGGTTAGGTCCATACATTGTCAAACAAAATGTGGGTCAAGGAACTTATAGGCTTGCCAGTCTAGAGGGAGTAGAAGAGCTTGAACCACTAAACATCATCCACTTGAGAGCATTCTATGCTTAATGTATTTTATATATGTATATATATACATGGCTAATACACAAAAACATCATTCATACACATTGCATTTCACACATTCACTTTCATAATCACATTCATTATCATTTCGATACATTTCATCCACCATATTAGGGGTCATTTGCTTAGTTTAGATAATAATTGATCCAATAAATCTTGTTGCCTTAATCAGGGGCACCTTCAAGTTCACCATCATTCCTAGGTGTTTTTGGTCACTCAACCACTCCTAGTGTTTCAAGCAACCTCCAATACATGTCAAGTTTTCTCTAGGACCAAGGCACATTTTCACTAAGAAAATCTTGAGTTCTGGGAGTTGACTCTAACATTCTTGAACCAAACACATCTCACACATATTAAAAACATCTTGTGTCAAAGAGGGATAACACCATGATTGGGTTGAACCTCGAAGTAAAAAAGTCATCTTTGCTTGTCCCATTATGCACATAGTCCAAAATAAAAAATAGTGGTCTTCACCACTATACAACACTTCCAAATAAAATAATGAGTAGTAAGGATAGGGTAAAATTCTCATCACACTTAGGTTGAGAATCTGATTCCCCAAAGCTCTAATTCTTTTACAAATCACACACCATAGATCCTCAAGTAATAAGGATAGAACTACATTTCCATCCAGATGGTTAGGTAGTCTGATTCCCCAAAGCTTAGAGATCATATCATTGGACTATGGAGCTAATCTCCATCGAGGCTATAGATGCTTGACTGGTAGTGGAGTACACTCATGCATGGTGACACATCTCTCTTGAAGAGACCTCTGACCGCACATAAGGACAAGCTAGCTTCTTGGTCTCCTCCATGATAGGTTTCATCTCAATTTACTCAATATGGGTTAATGAACTCACTTGCACACACATTGGTTCTTGATTGCCTTGAGTCACTACCATGCTCATGATTGGTAAATGAACATTTCACTGCACACACATTTGGTCTTGGAGAAATTAGACAGAACTTAGTGAGTTTGTTTGACATCACTAGGATGTTTGAGTCTCTATAAAACAATTCTAGAACAACCATCCATAAGCCAAAATAACATCCATGTCATTATCACATCATTACATGAGTCTTCCATTTCACATACCACCATTTTGGTGCCCCTGATTAAGTGACAATGATAAATATGGTCAAGTAAAATCTAAACTATAAATGATCATTAGTGTGTCAGTTCATTTGCATTATTATCATAAATCATATACATTATCATTACATTGTCATCACATCACATACACATGCATTCACATAAACATTCACACAAATTCATAACATAAAATAAAGCCATGTATATATATAATCACATGTACAATGAATGCTCGAAGGCTATATACAATGGAGCACCAAGGATCATATACAAAAAGTGCATCTAGGCACTAGCTAACACCCATAGGTAGACCCTTGAGATCTTGATGGAGCCCTAGACCTAGAGTCACTATGCCTAATAATCCCTGATATAGAGGAGGAAGGTTGCACTGGTAGCCCAATGTCATGCTGCATAAGGAGATCCTCAAAATCATGAATATAGCCCTCCTAGGATCGAAGGTATAGCACATCCTATCTTTGATGAGCATCCCTCTATGCTAGCTCTACCTGGAGCCTCGCTATCATATCCTCTCCTCCACCTATCACCACTCATGCATCTAGCTCTACCCGTAGCTGAGCAATCTCTACATATCACTCTACCACCATCTATTAGAGTTGGTCTCGCTTCCTCGAGCTTAGCCCACTCCTCCTCACTCTAACCAGGAGGTCTCTTTGAAACCTCCTCCATACCACCACCACCATCACCATCACCTCCAATATCTGGAGGTTTCTCTACTGCAACCCTCATACACCTCCCTTGACTCTAGACCGATGATATCTCTAATATTGAGGAGTCTCCTTGGCTTCTTTGTCTCCCCATCATCTCCACTACCCTCCTCAACCACCTAACTTGGTACCCATGGTAGTTATGAAGTAAACCATACATCATAGTCGAATTGTGGTCTTAACATCATCCACATCTAGGAGATCTATCTCCTCATCATCCTCATACTCCACCTACCACTCCTCCACACAAGGTAGGCTTGACTCATTAGATCGATGCCTATACAACATTAGAGCATCAGGTACTCCCTATTATATCCCAAACTATCATAACACTTATGAGAACTGGATCAGCTCCACCTCACTCCCATGTCATCCAACCACCCATCTAGCCTATCGATCCTTCATAGCTACTCTCCATCACTAGGCCACCTAGCATCCCACCATGGTCTCTAGTACACCTGATCTGGTATCAACCCTACCCATAAATCTCTACACTCCTAGCCATTATGACTAGGATGACTCGGTTGTACCTCCTTAGCTACCTACCATCTCAATGCATAGGGTTGATCCCTATCCCACTCATGGTAGGCCCATAGGATGAGCCACACTAACATGCTCCCAACCCTAAATCTATAATAGTACACTATAGCCCAACCCCTTCCACCCCTACCTCTTCACCTCATACAACTCTAAGTATATCTATGCTAGTAGCGTAGGCACCCATGCATACACTCGAGGCTCATCGATCATATCGTACACCAATCGAATCATGTTCCATGGGAACCAATAATCGGTGTTGTTAGGCACCAACACATTAGCCAGTAGGAACATGACTAAGGTTGGTAGTGCCTCCAACTCCTTCCTCACATACATGTCCAAATATCTGATCCCTCCACCTTGGATGTTCACATCCCTCCATCCATCCCCAAAAATCTACCTCATCTCATACTCCCTATCATGCCCAACTTGGACATGTAACCCCTCCACTAGTACTCAAAATATGTGGTATACATCCTCCAATGTCACCATCATCTCCCCTATCGGGAGCTGGAAGGTTCCCCTATCTGGATCCCATCTCTCCAAGGTAGAGAGGTACCCCTCATCAGCCCTCACCACCTCAATGTGGGCACACCCTACCAATCCCACCCACTCCAACCAATCCCAATGATCCTTCTACAATACCTTTCTCACCCTTGGTATGATAGGTGAGAATCGATGTCGAGCCTCCAAGATCCTCAACTATAGCACAACACAACAACAAATGCACATTACCATCACATTCATTAAAAAAAAATTGCAAAATCCAAACAAGAGAGCTAAGGGCACTTACCTCAGCCACCTGCACCTCAACTCTTACTATCGCATCCACTCCCTCCATTGCCATCACCTCACTCCTTCACACTCCTTCACACTCACTCACTCTCCTTTAGACACCACTTCTCGAACTCTCAAATGCAAGAATGAATCAAATTTCACCTCTACAACCCTTTTATAGCTAATTTTGGTACACTCAAATACCCTAGGGTGTCTTCTTGTGCACTCAAATGCTCCCCTACATCTACCAAGTGGCAAACACTCTCCCATCTGTGCATGATGTGGATGTTGGTCATGTTTGGATCTAGAATGTTGCAAAAGGACTCAAAGGGCCTCAAAATGTAGCAAAACCCCATAAAATCACCTCAAACTCCATCCATGCATCCATTACATCATTCCATTATGTTTTGTGATGATACAGATTGATTTGGGTGCTTAATTTTTTATTGTGACCAAAAGTCATGAAAATACCTAAATCACATAAAAATACCTCAAAATGATCTAAAATTTCATAAAACTACCACATTCATTATTCTAATCATTCATCACATCATTCCATCATATTTTGTGATAACATGGATTGATTTGGGTATTTAATTATTGATTGTGACCAAAAGTCATAAAAATACCTCAAATTGCTTCAAAATATCCCAAAACAATTCCAAATTTCACAAAATCATCAAATTCACTCATCAATTTCATTTTCTAATTATTATTATCCTTTAAAATTAACATTCACATTCATTTACATCATTCATATCATCCACATAAACCCTTTTTTGGGTAAAAAAAATCAATCATGCATCATTCATATCTACATCATTCACATTTCCTTACATCATTCATATCATCCAAGTGAACCTCGTATCTAGTGGTTTACTCTATCCCCCTAGTGATTGTAATGATTGGTTATCCATGCAATTTGGTAGGATGGGTAGATCACCATAAGGATGCTTGCTCATATCATCATCCAACATCCTCTTGTTCGAAAAAAAATCTTTTTGGTCCCTCATTTTTTGAGTGAGATTGTGCTCAGACTAATTTGCTCAAAATTTATCATTGATGCCCTTTTTATGGGGTCATAAACATGGATAAATTTTACTACATCATTTCCTTTACATTAAGAATTAGTGAAGTCACTAGGATAGTATACAACTAGGATGATTGGTTCCTTTTACATTCATTATTTTGCATTTTAATGATGCCAAAAGGTATATTTTTCAACAACATAGAATCACCCCAAACTTGGGGTAACCAAATTTGATTTTGATTTCCCACATTGGGATACATCATTTACATTCATTTACATCATCCACATTCAAAAACCCTTTTCTGTTGGGGAAAAATATAATCACATCATTCATATCAACCTTTTTTGGGGCAAAAAAATATTCATTCATTTACATCATTCATATCATCCACATTTCAAAAACTCCTTTTCTATTGGGGTAAAAATATAATCAATCATTACATCATTTACATCCATTACATCATTTATATCATCCACATTTTTGTCAATTGGCTCATGAGATTCATTCTTCACTCATTCACCAATTGAGGGGGTAAGCTACAACAATAATTTTTGTCTTCAGGATCTTCTTGCACACCGAGGAAAGAAGTTGCTTCACCAAACCAGGTGTCTCTTGTTTTTGCACCGCATTGTGTTTCACGCAACGCGATACAAAAAGGGGCATCTATAGACACCAAAACCTAGCCACTTGTCATCTACACATCCTCCAATCATAGCCATCCATTATATATATATATATATATATATATATATATATATATATATATATATATATATATATATGTAAATAAATCCTCAGCTACCCATCACGTTTTAATCTCAACCATTCATTTCACATGATCCATGTCACTTGTCCAATCTCAATCTCAACCCTTCATCATGTTTTAATCTCGACCATCCATTGGTGTCATCGAAACCCTAACATGATCAAGGGAAAATTATAAAAGATGATTCATTTTTGTGAATCAAGGTCCTAAAAATTAACATTCAAAGAGCATTGATCATTTGTCCACTCACAAACCCTAGCATTCTGCTAACACCTCCCATCTTCGTCATCGCCCAAAACCCTCACCACCATATCCACCATCAAAACCTCTACGAACCTCTATCCATGATTTTGTAGAGCATCCCCCATAGCCCACAAATATCCCAAGGCATTTCCTCAAATGCTATAGAGCATTTCTAGAATGTTGCAGGGCATCCACAACCATCCTCGAAACGCTCTAGGGCATTTACTCATGTTTTGTTATGATCGACAAACCCTCAGATGCTCATGGGCATTCGTGCATCACCAGATCGAGAGGAAGCAGAGACATAGATCAAACAAATCAGGTATATTCTGACAAGGTAACATAGTGTATTATTGGTTTTCAACTTACGTTTCTTGTATTTGACTTACATTTTATCATCATTGCACCTAGGGTTTTGTAGATTTGTTATTTATAGGGTCTCACATAGTGGAGCCCTCTCATGTACTACTAACCTTTTTGTGTTGTGATCTTGTTTGCAGGTACAAGAGATATCTTCATTGATGGTTGTTGTAGCTCAGAGTGGCCCCGTAGGGATACACAAGCCCACTCACAAATTGTTTGGAGTGAAGATGACCCGAAGACACCAAATATTCATTTGAACAAGGGTTTTAAACCCTCTGATTGTAAAATAATTTGTATCAACACAAGTTGCATTGTAATAGTGGAGATCAAGGCTCCCACAATATCAATATAATATCATTTCTTTATTGTGCAATATTTCTTGTGTTTGATCTGTTATCATTATCTTGGTGTTGTTCGTTTTTGCTTTACAAATGGATTGGAGGGGCATTCTTGTACATGATTAAATGTAGGTATTGATGGATTGGATGGGGAGAATTTCCTTTCCTAATGCTATCAATGAATATTGCCATGGATCTAAACAAATAATTGGGAATTTTAATTACTTTGATATCCCTAATATGGTTTAGGAATGCAAGGTGGAAACTACGCAAGGGAACATCAATTTTGTAAAAGGAGAAAAATTCTGGGATATTGTTAAAGGAGATCAATATTGATAGTAGAAAAGCTTTGGGATATTATTAAAGGAGCAAAATCTAAACCTACTAAAGATGTTAGGGAAATTTAAAAGTATGAGAGAGATGAAGCAAAAGCACTCGTGATAATAATATTTGCAATTAAATATTACATACAACCATACATTAGTTCAACAATAACTACTACAAAAGCTTGGAATACTTTAGCCAATATGTTTGAAGAAAATAATAAAACCACCATCTTGAATCTTCAAACTCAATTGCTTTCTCTAAAATTTAATTGTGGTGAAAGTATAGAATTATTTCTAAGAAAAGTGGTAGATATAAAGGGAAAATTATTAATCTTAGGAGAAAAGGTAGAAGAAAAGTTTCCTGTTCAAGTAATTCTAAGAGCACTTCTAGAAATCTACAAGCATCTAGTCACACATCTTTAAAAATTCTAAGTAAAGATACATCATTTAATGACTTAGTCAATATACTAAAATAATATGAAGTGGAAAATTCAGTCAAAGATGAAATGACTAACAATGTATTAGTTTCAAAATATAATCCACAAAGAAATATTGATTCATCCTCAATAGGCAGATCAAAATGGAATAATAGATATTTTAAAGTACCTAGAAAGAAAGGACATAGTATAAATTATTGTAGATTCAATCAAGAAATCAAATATCAAGAGAATCAAACAAATTTTGGAAGCCAATCAAATAGGTCATTTCAACCAAGACAATATTAGAGTCAATATATCCCACATCAGTAGAAATTTCATTGTTGGTATACTTCTCAGAATCAATACAATCAACCTCAATTACAATAAATAGAAGAGAAACAAAAGGGACACTTAGCTCAAGAGATTCAAGAAATTCAAGAACTGGAAGAACCTATAGAAGAACATGAAGTTAAAGCACTTTCAATGAATATAGTATTTTATGAAGATACTAATCATTTACTTGACCAAGATACAAACAAAGAGTAGAATGAAGAAATTAGAAAAGAATATCACAAATTTTAGATCAAGGATGAATACCTAATTGAAGACTAAAGTCTTCAATAACCAAATAATGTAATACAGGGGGTGCTAGAATATATTACATTATTTGGTACATGCTAATGTACCACTTGGGTACATATTTAGATTAGGAAAGTGTCTTAGATTAGAGTTTGAGTATTTACTTTATGCAATGTAATAAATGTACAAGTGTGCAAAGTATTTTGGTAATGTAAATGTGCATAATAGTCTATGTGAACATGAGTCGATAGATTAGGAAGATGAAGAGTCTCTAGAAGAGTGAAGACTGAGAGTGCTCCATATGAAGTCACATTCCATTATATATATGTTTGTGTGTGTTTGAGATAGACATATATTGTATAATGAGAGTGTGTGGTAGTATGGTGTATTTGAGATCTTTATTCAATGGAGATACAATTTTCATGAGCATTTGTTAATTGCAATTCTATGAGCTATTGCAAAAGTCATTTATGGATTTTATAAGTTTAAAATATTTCTATTATCTTATATTTTATTTTGCAACTTTATTTTAGATATTGTGGTTATTTTATCTTAAGTATTTAGCTTCAAAATCTAACAAAGGTAAATCAAGAGTGAATTCTTCCTATAAATCAGAGTCATAGACTTCATTGTAAACATATTTGGACCTTGAGAAAGTCACTACACTTTGTGAGACTCACATTGTACTTCCTCCTTTTTGAAATTTAACAAATAAATGATAAGATTTTTTCTTTATATCGACATTACCCACTTGGATTGTGGAATACATGATGATTATGACAATGCCCTTTTGTCCTTTTGTTATTCCTTGCTAATTTCATATCATGTGCATGGGATTTTCATTGTTTTTATTCATTTTCCTCATGGGTTTATTGATCCCACACTCTCCTTGGTCATATTTACTCTTAATATATTGCACCCTAAACTTTTGAATATACTTTTCATGTGTTTTAATTTTTGGTTTTACTTTCTATACTTTAATATTTCACTTTAATTTGATGCAACTAGTTTAAGTTAGTTAGATTTATACATAGATTGAAAGGGGCATTGTCCCTTCCTTGCAATATTGTTGAAATGGAATTGTAAGCATATAAAAAAATGAACATTTATGTAATTTAACACCTTTAATAAATACATTTTTATAAATCTATTAAAATATTTACTAGAAAATAAAATATATAAAAATACAAGTTCTTCAAGCCTAAAATTGTTGACAAACATAATTTCAAAAACTTATAAGAAATTAAAATTTCTAAAATAATCATTAATAAATTTTTACATCTATGTATGCCTAAAATTAAGGATTTTTCATAAATTTCTTATACACCAAATAAAATAATAAAAATTATTTTTTATAAATTCACAAAAGTATTCATTAAACCCATAAATAAATAAAATCAAAATTAATAAAATAATACATACCATTTAAAAACCATAAAATATATTTATATAATAATATAATTTTTTTAAAACCCTTAAAAAATTTTAACTAAAATTTTACATACTACTACTTTCTAACCTAAATTTTAATCCATTTTCAACGTTGTTTTCTTCTGACCCAAATTTGAATGTTGCGTTGCTCCATGCTCCAAGCTAGCCTACATCTTCATCCCCCAAAATCAACTTTTCCCTTTAACTTTTAAAATTTTAAAGAATAATGAAACTAACAAATATAGATTGAAGAAATAGAGAATAAACTTAAAAAACATAATAAAAACCAATCAAAACAAGAAAGAAAAGCTAGTTAAGTGTTGAGTATTATAAATGTGAGATCTACGAATCTATGATCCTTTTACAAAGTTAATATATGATTTTTTAAGTTGCCATATATATATATATATATATATCACAATAACAAATAGATTTTAATTTTGTTTTTATAAAGTTTTACTTTTCATCTCCAATTTATTTCTATTTTTGTCTTATTTGAAAAGAGTTTCGTTTGATTTTTTATTTTTTATTTTTATTTCTTTTGAAAATGAATTTTTTTTCCCATAGATCCTTTTATAAATTAATATGTGATTTTTTAAGTTGACATATATATATATATATATGAGATTGCAACCAATCCATCTATAAAAATCAACACAATAACATATAGATTTTAATTTTGTTTTTATAAATTTTTACATTTTCATCTTCAATTTATTTCTATCTTTGTCTTATTTGAAAAAAGTTTCACTTGATTTTATTTTTATTTTTATTTTTGAAGATGAACCTTTTTTTCCCATAGGTTCACATACACGCGCACGCTCACACACAGACACACAAACATATGTTGCAATCAATCCATCTACAACAAGCAACACAATAACATATAGATTTTAATTTTGTTTTTATAAAGTTTTACTTTTTCATCTCCAATTTATTTCTATCTTTGTCTTTGAAAAGAGTTTCACTTGATTTTTTATATATATATTTTTAAATATGAACCTTTCTTCCCATAGGCATACATGAGTTGCCAAGCTGAGATGAAAACAAAGATAACTAATAGAAGTTGCACAATTAATAAATATAATTAACATTGAAAAGAGTTTCACTTGATTTTTTATATATATATTTTTTGAAGATGAACCTTTCTTCCCATAGGCATACATAAGTTGCCAAGCTGAGACGAAAACAAAGATAACTAATATAAGTTGCACAATTAATAAATATAATTAACAAAACTTGTAACAATAAGTAAATATTATTTGTATTTTTTTTAATTTATGCTAGTTTTTATTTTTATTTTTATTTTTGTTAGATAAAAAGCTATATACAGGTTAAGATATTGATCTTATCTTTACAAACTTAAAAAATTAAAATAATAGCTTGTGGCACTCCATCTAATATATTTCTAAAACAAAGTTCTAATAATCATGGTCGTTACTTTCTATATTGCAATCAATTCATGGAAGAATGTGATATAAAATTTAAGGTGTTTAAACTCAAGTTTTGACTTAGAGATCAAATTAATTAACCTGGAGCAACTGTGCTAGAGGGTTTTGCAAAACAAATATAAGTAACAGTGTCAAAGAATTTTGTGAAAACAAATTGAGCAATAGAGAGTCGTAGGGATTTACAAAAAAAAACTAAGCAACAGTGTTATAAGGTTTAGAGTTTTTTTTAGAATAAACAATATAATATTCATTAGCAAAAAAAATCTAATCAGTAGCATCATAAGGTTTAGATAATTTTTTGTGAAAAAAATTGAGTAGCGATGTCAAAGGATTTATGTGGAAAAATTTGAGTAGTGATGTTAGAGGATTTTTGTGGAAAATAATTTTGAACATCGACGTTAAAGGATTTTGAGAAAAACATCTGAGTAGTGGTGTAAGAGGTTTTATGTGAAAATTTTGAATAATGGTGTTAAAGGGTTTTGCAAAAAAAATATGAGCAAAGGGGAGTCAGAGGGATTTGTAAAAAAACAAATCTAAGCAATGAGGCATCAAAGGGTTTTTGAGTAGTGACGTTAGAGGGTTTCTATAGAAAAATATGATTAGCGATGTTAGAGGGTTTTGAGAAAAAATATGAGTAGCAGCATCAAAGGGTTTTATAAAAAAAAATTGAGCAATGATCTCAAAGGGTTTTGTGAAATATTTGAGTAGTGGGGAGTCAAAGGGCTTTGCGAAAAAAAAAATCTAAGAAACAACGCCAAAGGGTTTGTATGGAAAAGAATTTGAGTAGCGATGTTAGAGGGTTTTACAAAAAAATCTGAGCAATGACTGCAAAATTATTATTCTCAAGTAAATAATCATGGTGAGTGTGAGCTATGACGATGGTGATAGTGACATTCCTCAAAAATTTGAATTTGTTATTGGTGGGTCTTATGGCATAGGACACAATAATAATTCCAACCTTCATCCAATGATACACCATAGTCTAGCTGATAGCATGGATGTGTTAGGTGTGTCAATATTGGTGGGGAATCCTCCCTTGGATTATGTAGATCAAAAAATATTTCTTGAGGCTGGTGGGGATCCCTATCTGGTTCTTAGCAAATATGGATCTTTTGGTATGATTGGTAGTGTTTTTTGGTCCAATGGATATGTACCCTCATATTTGGTAGGTCTCATTGTGGTGGGGCATTGGCTACCTCTAGAGTACCTATTAAATATGGATATATGACTCCCAAGAAGTGTCCTCCTTCTCGCTCTTTTATTGATATTTTGAAAAATAATTCTTCTTTTGGTTCCCCCCATAATCAAAAGTTGTTTTGCATCCATCTCAAGGTCTTTCCTTGAGGATTCTATCTGAGCTTACGATGTCTTTCATGACCTAGAACTCACTTTTTGGTGGGGAAATTTCTTGGATTGCATCTTGACATGGAGTACATGTGTATATGGTCCCTAACCAACTAGCATCCTCAAGGATCAATGGACTTGGTGGCCCTTCCTAGAGGGTTTTTTCTAATCCGACTTAACAACTCTAGTGACTCGAGTTGAATCCTCACAGGTGGTCCTTGGTTCTTCAAATGAAGGGGTCTCTTTCTCAAGAAGTGGAGTGTGCACTTCAATCTAGATACCCAAAATATCAATCTCACTTCAATTTGGGTTTGTCTTTCAGGTTTTCCTATTTACTTCTAGCATGAAGACATCTTAAAAAGAATTGCTCGAGATATTGGTGAATTGATTGGCTTTGATCTAGCTACTAAAGCTAAGACCCACATGGTCTATGCATGCATGTGTATCAATGCTAACCTATAATCCAAAATTCCTTCTTCCATTGAGCTTATTTTAGATCTCTATCATAGGAACCAGATCATAGAGTATGAAAATAAGCCAGCTTTTTGTATCGAATGCTCTAAGCAAGGTCACCTCAACTCGTAGTGCCCAACCTTAAAAGTTTCCAAGGTGACTCCTACTAGAAAATCTCATGGTGAAGGATTTTGGCAACAACAACATTTTATCAACACATGTTCCAAAACTTTTGTTATGGTCGATGCTCAAAAATTCTAGCCTCTTCTCAATGGTGCTAGAGTAGATCTAAAAAAAAGACTTCTATCATCATCTTCAAATATCTCCTATCAAACTCATTCAGGGGTGATGTCGACCATTGTGGTTCATGAAGTAGCTCTTGCTATTAGCTCTATGGGGGACCCTTCGAAGGAACCATCCTCTGAGACTGTAGCTCCCCAAGAAATCTCTCCAGCTCAAGCTGACCTTCCTTCCTCTTCTCATGTATGCCCTCCTATTTTTGTTTCTAATCACTTTTCTTCTCTATCAGTTGATGAGCCTCTTCTTGTTGATGAGAAATATATATTTGACCTTCTCCAAATCCCTTCTCAATCACCCAAAGGCCTCTTGGGCCCTTCCCCTTGCAAAACCCTTCCCAAAAACCTCTCGTCAAGCCCTCCTTTTACAAGGAACCAAAAAAAGCTCTATGCTTGATGTAGGCTTTAAGAAGAAAAGAGGTCACCCTTCTACCCAAGATATAAAAAATAGATAATGTATAGAGGATATTTCTAATGGTACCCAACTCACATTACGCCTCTCTTCAAAATATAACCTCTCAATAAATCTACATGAAAATGATAACATATCCAAATTCCCCTCTTCACAAGGAAGAGGGAAGAGATCCTCTTCCAGAAGTAACAAATGAAGATCCTCTCATGGAATGTGAGAGGTCTCAATGGACATAACAAACAATGTTTGGTTAAGTCCATGAGGAAAGACCTAAAGCCTACCATTTTCCTTCTGCAAGAATCCAAGTTGGACATCCAAAATGCTTCTTGCATCTCTAAATACATATGGAAAAATTATGATTTCCTCATAAGTCTTGAAAATGGGGCTTCTAGTGGATTGTTATGTTTGTGGGATCCAAATGTTGTTGAAGGTAGACTCCTGTCTATTGTAGAGAATTTCATGAACATTCTATTTTTTAGCAAAGATCATAACTGCAAATGGGTTCTTTCAAATATCTATGCATCGAATTCTCCTTCTAGGAGATTCCATCTCTGGAACACCCTAAGCCAAATGAGGGAGGTTTTTTCCAATGAGGCATGGATGCTGGTTGGAGACTTTAACTCTCCTATGTTCCCCACTAACAAGAAAGGAGGTTCTAAAATTATAGCTAATTCTTATGAAGACTTTGCTTCTTTTGTGGATGATAATCAACTCATGGATATCTAGTTGAGAGGGCCCAAATATACATGGAGTAACCATAGAAGGGGTGATCAACTCATCCAAATTAGGCTTGATAGATTCCTCATATCCCTTAATGCCATCTACCCTTTTGGTGATGTTGTCCTTCGCTCCCTTCCTAGAATTGGATCTAACCACAATCTCCTATTTCTTGATTGCTCACTCCAAGCCTCCTCATTCAAAACCCCCTTCAGATTTGAGGTGATGTGGCTCCAAGATCCTGACCTCAAGACCCTTATCTCTTCTTGGTGGTCTTGCAACTTCTCTGGATCCCTTGCCTCTCAGGTTAGCAATAAACTCTGATTTGTGAAAGCAAATCTTAAGTAGTGGAACAGAGATATTTTTGGTAACATTTTCTCTAGAAAGTAGGACATTCAATCTCAGCTCATGAACTTTGAGATCTTTACCCAGGAAGGAGACCTTGATCCTAGTATTTGGGCTATTGAGAATATCCTCTTGACCGATTACCACAATATTCTCAAAAGTGAGGAAGTCTTTTGGAAGCAGAAATCTAAGGTAACTTGGTTGAAGGAGGGTGATTCCAACACCAAATTTTTCCATGCCATAACGTTGAGGCATAGGGGATCAAACAAAATTAGGGAACTCACCAAGGTGGATGGGATTGTTATAAGAAATATTTTTGATATCAAGATTGAGGTGGTAACTTTCTTCAAATATCTACTTGGACCCAACCTAGATTGTGATCAAAAAATATCTGAGACTCTTCTAGAAAATATTCCTAGGTTGGTCACTCAAGAGAAAAATAATATCTTGCTAAAATATTTCTCTATTGATGAAATTTGTGCTATTGTCTTCTCCATGCAAGGTGGAAAAGCCTCGGGTCCTGATGGATTTCCCCCTATCTTTTTTCAATGCTTCTGGGACATTGTGGGACCTTACATTGTTTCAGCCATTCAACAAATGCAATGGGATAAAAGAATTCCCAAAGATGTCAATTCTACCTTTTTAGCCCTCATTCCCAAGATTGGTAATGCCAAAACCCTTGCTGATTTTTATTTGATTAGCCTTTGCAATATCTTCTACAAAATCCTCACTAAAGTGATGGCCACCATACTCAAGCTAATTCTCCCCCACATCATTTACCCTAATCAAGGTAGCTCTATCCAAGGGAGACTCATTACCGATAGCATCATCACCATCCATGAACTTATTCATTCGATGTCTAAAAGTGGTAAGGTTGATCTCTTCCTTAAATTAGACATGAATAAGGCTTTCGATAGAGTGTCCTAGAAGTTTCTCTTCTCTGTCCTTTCCATATTTGGGTTCCACTCTGAATGGATTGACCTAATCAAAGAATGCATTACCAATACTAGTTTCTCAGTTCTGGTTAATGGATCTACTATTGGATACTTTCAGAGTTTCAAAGGTGTGAGACAGGGTGACCCTTTATCCCCCTTTCTATTCATTATCCTTGCTGAAGCTTTAGGTCGTACGTTAAGGTCTTCTTGTTCCAAGGGAGAAATATTAGGTATTAAGCCAACCTCTTCTCTTAACCCCATCTCTCATCAGCAATTTTTTGATGACACTATTCTTGCCACCTCTACCTTTGTTCCCCAAGCCAAAGTCATCAAGTCGATTTTGCTCTTATTTGAGTTAACTACTGGCCAAAAGGTCAATTTCTCCAAGAGCAAAATTTATTTTATCAATACTCCCATCAGATGACAAGCTCATATAGCCAACATCCTTGGTTGTGCTATTGTTGATCTTCCAACTATTTATCTTGGTTTTCCTCTCTTTGATGGACCTACTAAAAAATATTTATGGAATCCCATCATTGAAAGGATCCAAAAAAGTTGGTTGGGTGGAAAGGGGGGCTTCTTAGCCAAGCTGGAAAGGCTACTTTAGTCAAAGCTACCCTCTAGAGCATCCCTATTTTCTTTCTTTCCATTTTTTATATTTTGATCGAAGTGTGCAAAAATATTGAACAGATCCAAAGGAACTTCTTATGGTCGAGCTCTAAAGACAAGCAGAGATTCCATCTGGTTGCCTAGGACCAGGTCTGCTCTAGGAAATACTATGGAGGCATCAGACTTAGGAAGGTCAAAAACATGAATACTGCTCTCATAGCCAAACAAGGGTGGAGAGTCCTTCAGAATGAAAATACTCTTTGGGTTGATATTATCAAGGCTAAGTATCTCTAGAACCAAACAAATTTTTTGGATGACCCCTTACCCATCTCAGGTTTTGTAGTTTGGAATTCCATTATAAAGACAAGGGAACTTATCAAGAAAGGCATCTGGTGGAAGCTTGGAAATGGGTAGAAGATTAATTTTTGGGAGGATAGATGGTTGGGTGATAGTCCCCTTCAAGACCGTTCTAATCTGATTTTCTTAAGATCGGTAATTGATAACTTATTCGGTTCAAAGGTGTGTAATTTTATTGACACCAAAAAAAATTCTTGGAAATCCCTCCCTCTTGGTGATTTGAATGATGATCAAAGAAGATCTACCTCTATTTTATCCAATATGTTGCACCTCTATGTCATCCCTAGCTCTTTCATGGAAGACAAGCTCCTTTGGGTGCCCAACGAGAATGATATTTTTTCTATCAAAACCACATACTTCCTTATTGAAAGTCTAGGATAACCTTGGTTCCCTTCGAATATTATCTGGAATAAGCACCTAACACCTAAATTCAGTTTCTTTTTTGTCTTGTTATCCAAGACAAGATCCTTTCCATTCCTAATCTTCAGCTTCATGGGCTCCCTATTCCCAACTATTGTTACCTCTGCAATCACGCTTGTGAATCCACCCAGCACATCTTTCTATCTTACAAATTTTCTCTCAACATTCTATCCTCCTTATTTTCCATCGTGGGAATTGCTTGGGCAGCCCCTTTTCTCCTGAATGACTTGTGCTTACAGTGGCCCAACCCTTTCAAAAGCTTCCACCTTAAAAATCTTTTGGACTTTCTATCTCCCCCATTTCTTATGGGAAATTTGGCATGAGCGTAACTCTAGAGCTTTCAACAACTCCATCCATGACTATCATTTTGTGCTCTCTCAAATTCTCCATGCAACTATTGAGAACCTCTCTATTACTCTAGGCTTTGGATCCCCTGAACCTCTGGATGAAGCTTGTTTGGCTAGGTCCCTTAAGCTTCCTTCTTTTCCTATTTCTCCCCCTAAGTCAATGATTGATCGTTCACTCATCAGATGGACTCCTCCACCCCTAGGTTGGATAAAATTCAATTTTTATGGTGTGACCAAGGGTAACCTTAGCCCTACTGGTGCTAGAGGTATTTTTAAAAATCATGCAGGGGAGATCATTATAGCCTTTGCAAAAGACCTTGGGGTTCAAACCAATCACTTCACTAAAGCTCAAGCACTCTTTCAAGGTCTATCTCTTCTACCTCGTCTTCATTGTCCTAACCTCGTTGTTGAAGGTGACTCATTGAACATCATTAAAAGCCTTAAAGGGACCCAATTTGTATCTTGGAACATATCCAACTTGATATCTAAAGCCAATACCTTTCTTAGTGCCTCCACTAATGTTACTATCCAACATGTCTATAGAGAAGGTAACCAAGCTACTAACCTCTTAGCTAACTTGGGTGTCCCTGTGCCCAACCTTACCATCTGGATTGATAGCTTCCCTCCTTCTTTGCTTGATGTCAATTCTTGGTCCTCGTATTTCCTATGAACTCATCCTGAGAGTCTGGTGGGGTTGGAAGTCCTTTTCTAACACCCTGGTCATTGCCTTCCTTTTATGGAGCTTTATCAATTTTATCCTTATCCACTTTTGGTTTCCCTCTTCTCTGGTGGTTGAGTTGGCTCAAACACTCCTTTGTGGTGATAGTCATAACTTTGTTGTGATACATGTACCTCATCCTTTGGGATATATTAAGTTTCTCATGGTGTATGTCTAGCATGATGATGACAGTGGTGATCAAAGGCTTTCTCTGTGCATGATTGGATACCTCCTTACTCTTGGCCATGTATGGAGGATTTACTATAGTGTGAAATTCATTGACATCATTCTGTGTTACATGTGGATTTTTTGCTACAAGATAGATTTTAGAGGCATGTGGAGTACTTGTTACAAGGTGGATTTTAGAGGTATGTGGAGTTTCCATTCTAGAGTGGAATCTAGAGTCATTATGCTAAGACACACATGGAGAATTTGCTTTAGGGCTGATTCTAGGGGTATCATATTCTGGTTACACATGGAGGATTGGTTACATGGTGGAACCTGAGTTGGCTCAAACACTTCATGGTGGTGATAGTCATAACTTTGTTGAGACACATGTACCTCATCCTTTGGGAGATGTTGAGTTTCTCATGGAGTATGTCTAGCATGATGATGATAGTGGTGATCAGAGGCTTTTTCTATGCATGATTGGATACCTCCTTACTTTTGGCCATGTATGGAGGATCTACTACAGTGTGGAATTCACTAACATCAGTCCTTGCTAACTCAAGCAAATGCTCTCTTGGAGGAGTACAAATACTAGTACAAAATTTTGGATGAATTCAAAAGTTTAGTGGGTGATGATGAGTGGACTAATGCAAACATGATGTTGACAACACTGGTAATTAGCTTTGCTATCTAGTGTTGCGATGTTTTGGTTTTTTCCAAGGATTTTTTTGGGTTGTAGTTACTCTTCTCTCCTCCTCATCCACCCTTGTGAGGGCTTGTCTTATCACCTTTAAAGGATTCCTCTTTTACCCCTGCATGGTTCCTTGTTGGTTTTTTTAGGTCCTCTTTATTGGCTCGTAGAGGGTTTCTTGATTTTGCTTTGGTTTGATCAGGAGACCATATCCTAGCTCTCATATTTTTGTAAAAGGTTATAGGAACCTTTCAAAACCGCTTTTACCATTAAAAAAATAAATCAATTAACTTCAAGGAAATTTAGAAAAACACTGTATGAGCAGAACTCAAGAATCAATCTAGCTGTTATCATTTCATCTCTAACAGTTGAGAAAATGCAAGCAATTTTCTATGCAAATTTAAATACATGATTTTAATCATTTTAAAAATAATACTGAAAGAAACATTTTTTTTGCATTTAATATATATTTCAAAAAACATGCACAAAATGATTCTTCTATTAAAATTACTTCAATTAATGTTTAAAATATTATTAGATAGATAAGTTTATTTTGGAATACATTTAGAGCTTTTTAATAATTATATAACTTCTACTTACCAAGAAAAACACACTATATGCTTCACATCATTTTAGTTATCCTACTCCTACACTATATTTCATCTCACACTCTAGTATAAGAATTGAGACTAACTCGTCGCATGTATTTAGAATTATTTTCCTTCCTTGTAATTATAAAATAAATAATTTTTCATGTCTATCTTTGGATAATTTTAGGGACTTCTCATTTGTAAATATATAACTAAGTTACTGAGTGTAAAAGTTAAAGCAATATTAATTATGGAAATTAAAAATAGTCAATATTACCTTTTTAAAATAGTCTATGTAAACCAAAATTAATTATGACAATTAATATTTTATATATTTTGGTATGGTACTAAAAAGGGGGTTTTTGAAAGGAACCCCGAAAATCTTATTTACAATAGATGGGAAATTGGGCAGCGAAGGAAGAACTCAAAGGTTCTTCATAAAACCAACATGACTGACAACCCAACACAACTAACCAACAATATACTTAAAGTTTCCCACCCAAGCCAAGAAAAAAATATTTGCATTCAAAAACTAATCCAACATTCAATAGAGAAGGACTAAATATCTAGAAAAGCTCCCATGGATCCAAAACAAACAACATTTCCACCTAAATTTTAATGAATAAAATTAGATTTAGAAAGGATATTTCCAACCAAGTCATCCAATGGAAATTTAAAAATTAAAACCGCCAACAATTTAAAAATTAAACCCTCTAGCCAGCCATTAGGTGATTCTAACAGAATCCCAAAAGCACAAAGGCTTGAATCCAAAATCCCTGTAATGAAGCAATGAACAGGGATAAAACTAGGAGGCACAAATAACATCATCCAAAACCCTACAACATTAGGGGATCTAAGATACATCTTCTTACCCAATACAGGAAGCAATGAGCAGGGACAAAACTAGCAAGCATAAGGAACATTTTTTAAAAACCTACAACATTAGGAGATCTAAGATAGATATTCCTGCCCAAGATAGGAAGCAAAAATTTCAAACCAAGGGCATTCTAGATAAATCCAGACAACATAAGAACCCACCCAAAGAGAACCTCAAGGTTTAGGAAGGCACCCTAAACCAAAAATTAGGGTTTTGAAAGGCTCCTAGAACCTTCACAACAAGGTTTTGACAGGCTCCTAGAACCATGATAGGGTTTTGGAAGGCTCCCTAAACCTTAGAATAGGGTTTTGAAAGGCACCCAAAACCTTGTACAAATGGATTAGGCCTCTAGTAGAGGACCTAGGATTTTGGAAGGCTCTCCCAACCTAAAAAAAACAAGGTTTTTATAGACTCCCAAAACCATGATAGGGTTTTGGAAGGCTCCCTAAACCTTAGAATAGGGTTTTGAAAGGCACCCAAAACCTTGTACAAATGGATCAGGCCTCCAGTAGAGGACCATAGGGTTTTGGAAGGCTCCCCCAACCTAAAAAAGGTTTTGAAAGGCTCCCAAAACCTTGAACAAATAGATCAGGCCTCAAGAAGAGGACCATAGGGTTATAATTTGAATATATTAAAAAAAATCTATATTGCCTTTCTAAATAGTTCAACCAATTAAAAATATAGCTCAATATTAATTATGGCAATTAAAAAATAGTCAATATTACCTTTTTAAAATAGTCTATGTAAACCAGTATTAATAATGAAAATCAAAAAAATATTCTATATTACCTTTCTAAATAGTTCTATATAAAAAAGTGTATTTGAAATATGGAATTTTTTTACATCTACCAAGAAAATGTCAAAAGGCAATTAGTTGTAGAGTGTATTTTCATTTTTTACAATAAAAAAAAAATTATGAATAAAATAATTTATGATTATATACATGATTTTAATTATTTTGAAAGTAATACTAAAAGAAATAATTTATTGTATTTAATATATCTTTCAACAACACTTTTAGATATGTATAATATTATTCTTTTATTAAAATGACCTTCAATTGGAGAGATCAAGATGGCTCCACTATATAATTTGGAGACGAGGATGACATCTTTCTAGGTTGAAACCATCCTGTCCCTAT
Organism: Wollemia nobilis; assembly: GCA_028583015.1. Lineage (NCBI taxonomy): Eukaryota > Viridiplantae > Streptophyta > Pinopsida > Araucariales > Araucariaceae > Wollemia > Wollemia nobilis. The sequence continues at coordinate 2,587,967 of JAQPPZ010016703.1, read as the reverse complement.
ATACCATTCAAAAAATGATCTCCAACCTGGATTAAAGCAAGAAACAAGAAATGAATTTGAATTTTGAATTAGGTTTAGGCATGATTTTTTTCAACAATAGCTTTAAGGATGGGTCAGGGGTTTTTGGAGTCGATGTTGGTTAGATGCTAGGTTTGGAAGCCTCAAGAAAAGGTGTAGGATCCATCGTCAAGTTGTATGGCCTCATAAACATGGGTATTGGGGTGGGTCCTCCTGACCATCTCCTTCGCTCATCATCCCTCCCTTTTTCCTTCACTGATAAAGTCCAATCTTTGGTCCCTTCTAGTAGTGTTACCTTGAGTTGCTTCCTAAATAAGATAAACTGAGAGTCCCTTCTAAGATTACTTCCATGATTATTTTTTATGAATATCTTTCTCTCATCAAAAAATTTGTTAGTTATCATCCTGACATGGATACTATCATAAGATGGACATTCAGTAAATGGAAGCCTTGTGGGCATATGGAACTTGTAGCCATCCTTAAAGGGTTTTTTCATCAAGGTTAATAACATCAAGGATTCAAGGTGAATCCTTTTGAGTGGACCTTGGTTCTTCAATCAAGGTTATACACAATGGTGAATATTCACAAATTGGATAAATATTAATATTTCAAAAGCTATAAATTGGTGAATATGAGGACCCTCGACATCGGCCCATTTGCCTGAAATTTTTGGGACTAATTTTTTCTTAGGGTTAATTTACCACAATATATATCCAAACATAGGTATATTGTACTCGTTAGAAAGCTATTTTTGAGCTTGATCTAATAGTGGTATTTTTATGAAGTTATAAGATAATTTAATAGGTCAAAATTTGTCCCAAATATGACCTTACTTTCTAGGGCTTCAAATGCCCTAAATTTTGGTGTAAAGATGATTGATTTGATTTTCTTAGTATTCACCATGATTCATGTTGATTTTGATTAGGATTCACCATTTTTCAAGTACTTCGATTCCAACCCCTTATTCATAACCATATCTTGGATCGACCAAGCCTCTTTCTTTGTAGGTGATCTTTTGACTTTGATATTGAGTTGTAAAGCATCAACTCTGCCCCAATTTGGATTAGGCTTCCTAGACTACCAATTCAATTTTGGCATGATGACTTTATTTGAGGTATAGATAGGGATATTTATGATATCCTAGCCTTCAATATTACAACCATAGCCAAGTATCAAATGGTTTATGAACTAATCCATATAAATACTAACCTCGATTCAAATCTTCCAGTGTTATTCATAAGCACGAAACATGTAAATTTGCTATAACTAGGATTTTTGAAATTTTAAATTTGCTAATTTTGAAACCTTTCACTAGGGCCTATTCACTCAAAATTTATGGGGTGGAAGTTTTTTTAGGGTTAATTCATCCATTATTGATAATAATTATCCTATTTTTGTTTTAATTCACCTACCACTTTCACCCAATTCCACAGAAACTTTGACATCAAATTATAAATAATTTTGTTTTTCATACCCAATTCACCACATATACTACACGTATAAATACTAAAGGGGTATCGATAAACATACATCTAAAATATTCTAAATAAAAAATAGCTCTGAAGCAACAAAAAACCTATTATTAGTCGACATATTTTCCGATTGGTTGTAGGGTATTATCAATCAGAAAACATCGATCTATTTCATAAAATTTACAAGAATGTAGAGGAGTGTCTATTGGCATAGGCTAATTGGTTGCAGAGGAGTTTCAATCGACATATGCCGATCAATTGTAGAGGAGTGTCAATCAACATAAGCTGATCAGTTTTTTAGTGGAGTGTCAATTAGCATAAGTTGATCGGTTGCAAAGAAGTGTCTATCAGCATAAGCTGATTGGTTATAGAGGAGTGTCAATCAACATAAGATAATCGATTACAAAGTTGTGTCTATAGGTATAAGTCAATCGATTATAGAGGAGTGTCAACCGACATAAGTTGATTGGTTGCAAAGGAGTTTCAATCGACATAAACCAATTGGTTGTAGAGGAGTGTCAATCAACATAAGCTAATCGATTGCAGAGGAGTGTCTATCAGCATAATTTGATAGGTTGTAGATGAGTTTTTATTGGCATAAGTCGATCGGTTGTAGAGAAGTTTCAATTGACATAAGCCGATCAATTGGAGAGAACTACCAATCGACATAAACCGATTGGTTGTAAATAAGTATTTTTTAGCATAAGTTGATTGGTTGCAAAGGAGTACCAATCAACATAAGTCGATTGGTTTTAGAGTAGTGTTTTTTTATATAAGTCAATCGGTTGTAAAGGAGTGTCAATCGATATAAGCTGATTGACTATAGAGAAGTGTCAATAGGTATAAACCAATGGGTTTCCAAGAAGTGTTTGTTGGCATAAGTTGATTAGTTGTAGAGAAGTTCCAATCAGCATAAGCCAATAAATTACAAAGTAGTGTCTATCGATATAAGATGATTAATTGTAGAGGAGTACCAATCAACATAAGTCAATCGATTGTAAATTTATGTCGATAAATATAAGTCGATCAGTTGCAAAGGTGTGTCAAAAATTCTAAGCCAATCAGTTGTAGAGGAGTATCAATTAGCATAGGCTAATCAGTTATATAGGAGTGTCAATCAACATAGAATGATTGGTTGTAGAGGATTATCGATCCACATAGGCTGATCAGTTGTAGAGTAGTGTTAATCGACTATGATCAAAAATTTGTAGTAACATTAAAGTGACTATCAGTGATAGAAAGTTATGATGACTATGACAATAGGTAGAGTATTATTATTCCATAGTTTTTTTGTCCAAAGATATTTTTCTTCAGTTTCATAGGTAGTCTAGATGCATTATCTACAATTGTGGTAGACAAGTATCAGTATCTTGTTGTTGTGTGTTAGGATTATTTTTCTTGTCAAAGACTACTTCTTTTCTATTAGAGGTCATTCTATAGGGTAGCGTAGGTTCATCTAAATATTCATTGATTTTTTATGGAATTACAGTTTAACCTTGGTTACTTAAAAATACAAATTATTATTGAGGGAAGTATACAATTTTCCTTCAATTTCATATTCATTTCCTAACATCTAAAGGTTTTTTCTTTACATATACAATTTCACCTACAAGGACAATTCTAAAATATTTTACACAAATATCAAAATTTAGTGAGGCATCCACATCCACACAAACTTTATTTATTAATAGATAAATGGTTGTCTGCTTATCTACCTATTTTTAAATGCTTTATAAAACTGTATTCTATTAATTCCTTAAAATAGTGCCTTTTACATCCAAAAATGATATAGAACACCAAACATTGAATGCAGTAAACATTGTCAACCCTGATATGCGTCCACTCAAAGATATTCTAGTCGATGATATGTGACCACCTGATAATTTTCCTAATAATGACATTCAACAACCACTTCAAGAGATGTCTAATATAGACACATAAATCGAAAAAGGAAATAATAGTACAATTAAAATGGAGACCTCTAGGGAATATTGTAGTCAAAAATCTAAACATCAAAAGACAAGTGAATGGACTATTGGAAGGGATTTTAAAAATGAATGGGCATGATTATATTCCTTTATTGAGGGATATGAGACAAAGAAAGTGTGTATATGCATTATTTGTAGTTGGAAGTTCAGAAAGGATCATTTGTTACAAAATAAGAAAGACACAATAGAAAAATATTGTGAAAAAGTTTACATCAAAGAAATACAAAGTGATGGAAAAATTAAGAGATCTCATAGGTTGAAGAATACATTGGAATGTGTGCATGTGAGATATGTACTTGAATACAAAAAAGTAATGAAACACCAAAAAAATATCATTGAGAATGGTGGAACAATCTAGACCCAATTTCAAAAAATTAATAAGACTATATTAGGCTCAAAAATATTTGCAGTTTGTTGTTGTATACAATATTCTAAAAAAGGATCGATCCATGTCTGATTTTGTTGATTATAAGTAGTTATTTCAACTAGTTTATGTACAAAACCTTACCACTTCCCATTGGTCATATTGAAGTGGTTGGGAAATGGTAAAATGTCTATCACTAGTTGAGGAGGAATTGAGAGAGAATGTAAAACAAGCAAAATTTATTTCACTTTCTATTGATGAGGTAACGACTATTGACAACACATCTTGGATTTGCATACATGTCTACACATTCCAAAATCATTTGAGATAACCTAATTTACTAGCACTACATAAGATTATGGAAAATTGTAATGTGGAAAATATTTATAATATTTTTGTAACAAGTTTAAAGGATATTGTCAAAATGAATGAAAAATAAATTTCCACAAAGTTAATTTGTATTGGAGTTGATGGTGCATCTACAATGCAAGGAAAAAGGAATGGTTTTTGTGTTAGACTTCAAACATCAATTTCCCCATATTTTATTCCCATTAATTGCATGGCTCATTTAATGAATCTTGCATACAAAATTGTGAGGACATTTGACAATGTAGCCAGAGTGGAAGATCTCGTCCATGAAATACACTCTTAATTTTCATGCAATCCAAAAAGGTTTGCAGAGTTTCAATAGTTTTCTCTAGGTGTAATTGAAGGCAAAAAATTGTTAAAATATGTGGATACCAAGTGGATTGCACTTTTTCTTCCTACAAAAAGGGTTTTTTCAGAATATCAATCCTTGGTGGGGTTTAAGTATATGTACATTGTAGGGATGTTGACAAGGCAAAATATTTGTTATTTCATATCACTGACTTGGAAACTCTTCTCACATTATGTGGTATTCTTCCGTTATTTTTTTTTACATGGTGGAATCGATAGCCACCACGAATCCAGGCAGGCTGTTTAGCTTTTATGGCTACCATAGTATTTTGCGATGTCCACCTCAGAAGCTGCCACAGATCTTCGTGTAGTCTGCCCCTATAACTACCATGCCACAATCATTTTAAACCTTTTACACCACTGAAAGCACCAGGAAAGGGACAAAAATTCAGTTTGATGAGGCCCAATATTTAAACCTTGGACCTCCACCCCCCTTATGGGGTTTGGATGAACCAATTGGTCTACACCTTGGAACTAGTATTCTTCCATTGTTGCAAGAAATGAATTCTTTGATTAAAATCGCAAAGAAAAGAGCAATTTATATTTTCTATTTCATCAGGATGAGAAAACAAATATGTATTCTTATTGATATGATTTACTTATCCAAACAAAATTTTAAGGATCCTTTGTTTTATATTTGGAATACATTAGTTCAAGTCAATGATCCTAAAAACTTTTTAAATTTCAACATCAATGATAATATTTGTATTGCTATCCATGGAAATATGATTCATTTATATCATTATGAAAAGTGATTAGATACACTTACAAATGATGTTGAACAAGTGACCATAACACTTTGCAAATTCGATGAGGTTTTGGATAGTACTAAGAATAAATTAAAAAGAATTGTAAAAACATTAACAAGTGAAATAAGAGATTATTTTCATAAATATGAGACACTTTAGGCCATAGTTGTTGTTACTCCCATCTTATGGAATCCTTGTCTTAACCACAATAGTAAAAGTAAGTTGTTTGTAAAATATATGGGCACTCTTATGACACATTTATCTAAACGTGTGGAAGTAAATGGCATTCAAATCAATGGTATTCTAAACAAAGAAATTTTGAGAAAATAATCAACCAAATTTGGAATAACAATGGCTAATAAAATTGCACATTTCAAAAACCCACATGAGACTGGTTCCATCATGTGTTTCTGGAAAAAAATATATCGAATTAGTGTCTTACAAGATACTATGAGTGAATACTTTATTTTATATGAATTTTGTCAGAAAATGATTTTGGGATATGTAGAATAAAAAAGGGATTTTAGTGCACTATATTTTTTTAAATCAAAATTTCATAATAGGTTGGATAAAAATTTGGAAAATTGTTTGAGAATGTATGGTGTGAAAACCATGGATTAGATTGGAAGAACCACATTCATGGGTACCAAAGGTTGAAAATCAAAAGACACATGAAAGGGTCTATGTTTGGTAGAGTTGTGAAAAACCCTATTATATCCATATTGAATGTATGATAAGCTCTCGTACTACATTTGAGGATGCTTTGAATTGTATACACACAATATATGCATGCTCAACATATTTTCAACTTCTATTTTTCCATCAGTTTGATGAAGAAAAGCTTTAAATCAAGCAAGTTGTATGTACACCATGTCTTATAAAGTGTTCCAAAAGGTACTTAAAAATATACTATCCTTGTATGAGATAATTGATTTTGGTAAGCCAAAATGAATCCATACATGTTTTAAATAGATTTTTGTAGTTTTTTTAGCTATAAAATTCTTCTTGCAAGTAATCATGATAACCATTTTGGAAAAGTAATCAACTGCTACTAAATAATCATTACAATGCTTAAAAATAGGAAAACCTAAGGAAATCCATGGATATAGAATCCCAAGGCTTGGAAGGTACTATCAAGGGTGTATACAAGCTTTGTTTCTTGTTACCTAGCTTTGCAATGGTGCAAGGTGTACAAAATTTGATGTATTTTTTTATAATATTCTCCATATTTGGCCAAAAGAAGTATTTTTGAAGAACTACTAGAGTATTCTCCACACCAAAGTGACTTACTACTCTATTAAAGTCCACTTATCATATTATATTTGGTCATTTAGAATAGATCACACAGATGTATTCAATATTTCAAAATACATGTCCTTACAAATATAAATCATAAACATTCTTATATGACTAAAGAGCTTGATATGTTTCAGCAAATTTAGAGTCAACACCACACAAGGTGGACCAATTGGATATCCTATGCTTGAAAGAGTCAAGAATAGTAGTAAGTTCTATAATGGGTGCTCAGCTCAAGTAATTTATAGTCAAATTAGTGCTTCTATTATTATGTTGTATCATAAAATGAAACTACTACAAATATGTAGTCCATTTTTTATACCTCTCATTCCCAAGCTTGCTCTATGTTTGTATGAATTCTAGAGGTTTGTGATCAATGTGAATGATTGTTTCTTTACCTAGGATATAATGATTCCATTGTTTGTAGGACTAAATGATGGCATAGAGTTATTTTTTATATGTAGGGTACTTCCTAACAGTCTCATTGAAATTTTCATTATTATATGAAATAGGGTGGCCTTGCTATGTAAGGACATATCCCATTGTATATTCTAATGCATCTATCATTAGCTCAAAAGGTCACCTCAATTATAGAGGGGAAAGAATAAGTGCTAAGCATAATTGATCTTTCAACTTCTCAAAGGATATTTGTTGTGTTTCTCTACATTAGAACATGAATTTATCTCCACATTTGGTTAGTTGGTTTAATGACCACACAATATGTAAAAATCCAAGAATAAATTTATGGTATAAATTAGCAAGACCCACAAAGCTATGAAGCTTTGTGAGAGTCTTTAAATTTTTTCAATTTTGGATAACCTAAATTTTTTAGGATCAACATGAACACCTTCCTCATTAACAATGTACCCAAGGTACTAGATTTGCTTCTTCTAGTTGTGCACTTATCCAGGTTGGCATATAATTTATGCTTCCAAAGAGTTTGGAGAATTTCATGCACATGTTATAAAATGTTATTCCTATGTTTTTTTGTAGATGAGAATGTCATCCAAATACATAACTATGAATGATTTGGTGAAAGGCCACAAAATGTCATCCATTATTCTCATAAAAGCTGGTGAATTAGTCAAGTTGAAAGACATAGCCAACTATTTGAATAATTTTTTTTGAATTTTAATACATTTTTCCACACATTCATGGGCTTTATGGGAATTTTATGATGGATTTGAGATCAATCTTGGTGAAGAAATTTGTACCACATAACTGGTCCAATAGATCATCAATCCAAGGTAATGAATATTGATTCTTCATGGTGATCTTGTTTAGAGACCATTAGTTAATGTAGATTCCATGTACCATATTTCTTTGGCGCTAACACAATTGGACTATCACAAGGTGAAGAACTTGGTTTGACGTGACCCTTTTGAATTAATTATTGAATCTATCTCTTGATATCATCATTTTCAAGAACTAATCTATGATAAATATGGGTATTAAGCAAAGGAGAATTAGGACCCAAATAAATAGAAATTTTTACATCATACTAAAGTGTCACTCTAGTGGTTGACTTGAATATATCATCATATTATGCTATATTCCATTTGTCATTGTTGTTATGATGACTGCATGGTCACTATGGTAGCAACCATCTTTGTAGATTAAGGCTTGATCATCAAGAGAATAAATTACTTTGTTTTTCTAATCATACTTTTGCATTGCTTAGCATTGATAATGGAAATAGAGGTTGGAGGGGTTACCTTTGATATCCTATATTTCTTTGCTTCAAGAGTGATGATGAATTTATGGGGTCTTGGATTATACACACCATGGTTGTTTCACATAAATAGTTAGCCAAGTAGCACATCATAAATATCCAATGGAATAATATCACATAAAAATTCATCTCTAAATGGTTTGATGGCATAAGAGAGAAGACATTATTGAGTGACATAGATATCTCTCCCTCAATTTAGCCATCCAATATTATATGGCTATGGGTGAGGCTTCATAGGTAGATTTATATTCTTCACTATATTAGTAGAAATCAAATTCTTTTGACTTCCACTATCAATAATAAAATGTAAAGGCTTACCGTTTACCCAAAACTATAAGTGAAATAATTAATCCTTCTTAGCTGGCTACTCTATTTTAATTTATGCAATAGAGGGTTAGGTAGAAATAGTCACATGTGGTTCAACCTCCATAATTTATTTACCTTTATCCTTGTACAAGGGACATATTGGTGTAGTGGATGTAGAGGGTTGTGTCTTACCAAATAGAGTCTCAATTGCCCAACATTCTTCTTATGAATATTAGTTTTTCTTATGGTAGTCACACCATTTCTGAGTCTTGTTCTTTTGGGGCTTCTTCTCTTGTAACTTTTCATTTTGCTTCTAGTTCTGATTTTGCTACTAACCCTCTTTCTCTTGTTGCTTTTGGTTATCACATTTTCCTTTCTTTGATTGAACCTTGGTATTTTGGTTCTTATCATTTGAACCATATCATTTTTTATTTTTACATTTGTACATTTATGCTTTTGCTTACTATTGATTGCAAATTTGTATGCTTCGACCAATATATTGAATTCAAAGAAGTCCATGTCCTCCCTTATATGCCAATTTAGACCACTAGGATATTTGATAATATGATGCATATCGGTTTCTTGGATAACAAGTTTTGTAGATAGTAAATTAAGATTATTAGTATAGTCTTAAACAAACTATTATTTATCTTGATGTAATTGTTTTCATCGATGTACAAATCTCCATAAGTTTTGACTAGGTAATATTCATTTTTGATTACTTCCACAAACTCATCTCGTGTAGGGTCTTTTGAATCTTCTTATTTTTTCTTGTATATTTCTCACCAATTTTGGACTAGTATTGGTGCTTTTAGAAGGGAAAAAGTGATCTTCTCCCTATCAAAAAAGTGATTTATGGAAGACTATGTGGATAGTTGATCCATTCAATTATCCACTACTTTTACATTGATTTTTTCTTCAAAAATATGAATATCAAATTTTACCTAAACTTTGAATGGTGTGGGTGCATTAATTGGTTGTGCCATAGTGCTATAAGATGTAAGTCACTAAATAATTTGAAAAAATTAATCTAACATCTATTTTTTTTGTTTTTCAAGGGCTTAATCCACCATTTGTTTGAAAGGATATACTATATTGGTGTTTTCTACCATCTAAGATTGTTTGAAATCACTAAATAGATAGTCATAGGGGTTGTGCATATAGCACCTAAGCTTCTCATAGCCTAATATTATATTTAATATCATACACAAAAAAAAATACTTCTAATACCATTGATCCAATGTTTGGGAAACAAGGATCTAGATTCAAAATTAGAAGCAAGAATGAATGCTAAAAAATCATACGCTAAATTTATTAATTTAGAACAAATTTACAGAGATAGCAAAATTTGAGAAGAGATATATACCAACTACAAATTGATTAAAAAATTATATGTTTATGTACAAATTTTGTGAAAGGTGAATAGTCATGAATGTTCAAATTCCATGATGTAGGATGTAGAATATGGAAGGTCCACCATTGCTACTAGTATTCTGTAGTTGGAGGATTTAACAGTCTGCACTCTACACTTCATAATTCATAGTTTACATTCTACATTCTACAGTCCATAATATGTAGTCTGTAGTTCAAACTCCATAGTATTCATTCCATAATCCATATTCCAGAGTCCATAGTATACATTCTAAATTTGGAGGATTCCACATTCTACATTCTATTAGACTTCGTTAATCCACCTAGATCAATTTTGTATAAATTGTAGTGAAATAGTTATTGATATTACTCTAAATTAGGATAAAACACATGTTTTTAATGGGATTCTATTATATTCCTATAAATATTCTTCAAGCATTGCAAATATGTTATACTCCAACTAGCCAAGGGTATATATCCATAATTTTGATTTGAATAATAATCTAGTTTTCATACTTTCATTTTGCCTCAACTTGTGGAATAAGATAAGGATATCATGATATCCTCCTATTATAGTAAAGGAAGGGCCCCCTTGTGCATATAGGTAGAGGGATCCATAATTCATTAGATCATATCCATTTCCCTTTATGTTTTTTTTCCTTTTTGTATTCTATAAATATGCTAGATCTAGATTTCCCTTTTGGATGATTTTAGACAACACATATCTTGGCATAATTTTGCATGATACTAGATTAAAAATTTATAAAGGGATCACACATTCATTAAGTCAAAGTGATGCAACAAAAAAAATCACACTTGGATAAGTTATTTTCTTGTGTTAGAAGGAATATTTTTTGATCTCCACTTCTTTTGTGGGATTGAGATATAGTCATAAGTAACTAATGCACACATTTTTCCCATTAGTGGATCCTAAAGTTTGATAATGAGGGCATTACAAAGGTTTTTATTGATAATTTTTCAATATTATTCTATGGTCTTGGATGAGTCCTTAGTTAAAAAAATTGTCAATTATATTACTTGCAAAATATCTACTAAGTTGGAAGAGTTTTTTATTTTCCTCTCTTTTAAAGAGTTGAATGATGCCTTGCTTGTCATGTGAAATGAAAAGGCACTTGGTTTATATGGCTTACCTATTATTATTTTTATAGTAGTGTTGGAATAAATTGGTTTTGGATTTTTATGATATACAAAGAAGTAGAAAGAGTGGGTAATCTAGGTGATATTATAAATTAAGGGCTTAACCAATCGATTACGAAAGATAGTAATAGGAGTAATATCTTAAGGTGGAGGGTAATTACCCTTTTTAATGTGACATATAAAATTATCTCCAAGGTATTAGCTCATAAAATCAACTGTATAGCATAAGTGGTTATAGATGAGCAAACTAACTTCTTGATGGGAACATATATTCTTGACAGTTTAATTTTATCCTCAAGAATACTTGAATGTGCATTTAAATCTAGCAAGGATGTTCTCTTCATAAAAATAAAATTTGATAAATCCTATGTCTATATTTATTGATCATTCATATGCTTCAATGGATCAAATTTGGTCCTTCATTCTTGACAAATAATCTTCCTTATCTTTGGTTCATGCCTTTGCTAGGATATTTATTAATTAATCTCCTTGTGCTCCCATGTTTTGGTGAATATCTATTATGAAGTATGGATTGGTTGTTCATTTTTCATATGTTGCTAAAAATACCATTGAATTGGATATCTATTTGAGAATGTAGTTTAGGTCAATATTATTAGAGTTATTCCTTTGCCTGATTATGTTTAGGCAATGAATTCACATTTTAATAATGATTCAAAATTTTCTTATTAAATTAAAAAGGATGATATTGAATATGCGTTGTCCATTTTTTATGTACTTTATCATATTTTTGGTGTAAAATAATCTCCTTTGGAGTATGAATTTATAATAATTTTGGACAAGGACTAACCTGATTAGACTATAAAAGAATGAAAATATGTTAGGCATGGGAATTTATTAGGCTTTTAAGGATCTCATTTGGGTTCAATTTATATTTATCTAATATTTGCAAGTGGTTTATTGCTTACAATCCACATAATTTATAAATTTTGGTGAACAAGTACTTGTTTCTTGTTGTCAAGATTTAGGTTGTTAAAAAAGTATTTTTTTCTACTAAAGTTTTTTAAATTCTTTTTGTTGGTTGCCTTGTAAGACCCATGATGATCAATTTACCAATATTTTTAGGGGCTTCTTGTGGAAAAAGTGACACATATATCATATGCAATTTGTTGTTTTGTAATAATACACTCATTTTAGATTTTCTAAAATACCAATTTTTTTCCCTTTATAAACTATTTAGAAAATCATTGCATGCTATTTAATTTTGATCCATCTTATTATTGAAATCAAATAAAATTGTAAATGCTATAATTGTACAACTTGAATTATTTGAGTTTTTGTTTATTAGAACTAAAAATGAAGGATTCTAGGACTCATCAAACCACAAGCTTGTAATTTTTCCATATTTGATAGCCACTTATATGAATTTTCTACTTTCTGTGGTGATGCTTGACCTACAATTTTTCAGTTATTCAATTCAATGTTATAATATAGACTCTTGAAGCATCCTTACAAACTCAATAGCAACTCCATTAAAATTTTAGTAAAAGAAAGGATTTTTGTATCACATATTATTTATGTAAAAAGTAACTCCTAATTTTTTTTGTCTAAGATAAATACAAAGAGTTCGTAATCCATATTGTTACACTTTTATAAAAAGCAAGAATAAAACATTGAAATAATCATGAATTAAATCTAGCTAATATTTTATAAGTGTAATCCATGTTGAATTGAGTGCAACATTGTTGTTTCATTTTACAAACAATCAAAAGGTTAGTCATTGAAAAATTAGGGAGTCATGCCTAGGTTTCATGTCACACAATCAATTTTAATTCTTAATAATATATCATATAACAATATAACAACATGAATTTATCTAAGAGTTAAAAATATTTTGCTTAGTCTTATAGAATTTAATGCATCTTCAAATAATTTGAAAGGATCCATGGATTGTTGATATCACTTGTAATACATGAAGTGTCTTACTGAATTTATATTATTAATGTATGAATGCCTCATCATATAAGTTAATAAAAGGATTAGAAATATATTTCCATACAAACAAGAATATTTTCTTATTACAACACATCATTATTCATGCCAAAGTAACTAGTCAGTAACCAGTATTGCCATATCATCATACAAGTGGAGCTTGGATCATAGTGCAACTCTAAGACTAAAGTATGAAAGTTTCACCAAAAATCATTCTAAATTTAAGCAATATTTCAAAATTATTATACAAGTGGACTATGGATAATAGTGTATCTTTGAGAGTAAAGTATGGAAATATCACCAAAAATCATGCCAAGATTAAATAGTATAGCCATATCATTTATGGTTCATAGTGTAGCTCTAAGACTAAAGTATGAAAAATTCATAAATAAGCATACCAAGTTTAACAAGTCTTGCTAAATAATTATGCAAGTGGACAATGTTTCTATAGACACAAAATTCTAGCCACCTATTACCCATGCATCATCCAATCACAACCATCTATTATATATATATATATATATATATATATATATATATATATATATATATATATGAATAAATCGTAATCTATCATCACGTTTTAATATTGACCACCTGTTGTTGTCATTGAAACGTTAATTTGAAGGTAAGTTATAAAATATCACCCACTTTTGTGAATGAGGTTAAGCGATTAGTTGATTTGAAAGTTGATTATGAATTCTTGAGATCATTAGAGCCCTTCATCCATCATCATCCAAACCCTAGCATTTTGCTAACATCCTCACTCCTCACTACCATCGCATTCTCCAATATCCACTATTGAAATTCCTGTAAACCAGATCTAGTTCTGTCGAACACTTCTCCATCACCCACAAATACCTCAAGGCATCTCTCAAATGCCTCAGTGCATCTCTCAAACACCGCAAGGTATCCATAGCAATCCATAAATGCTCCAAGGTATCTTCTAGATGTGATGTTGCATCCATTGAGCCCCTAGATGCTCACGAGCATCCATGCATCACAGGGTTGAGGAAGCAGAAGTGTGGATCAAAAACACAAGCATACTTTGACAAGGTAACAAGTATCATTGCTTTTAAACTTATGTTTTTTATATTTGACTTACACTTTATCATTGTTGCACCTAGGGTTTGTAGACTTGTTACTTAGAGGGTCTCATATAGTGGATCCATTGCATGTACTACTAACCTCTTTATGTTGTGATCTATTTGCAGGTATAAGAAAAATCTTCTTTGATGGTTGTTGTAGCTAGAGTGGTCTCATAGGGATACACAAGCCCACTCACAAATTAGTTGGAATGAAGATGATCAGGATACACCAACATTATTTTGAATGAGGGTTTCAAACCCTCCTATTGTAATAACTGTATCAAAAAGCATACATAGAATTGTAACTCAAAATTTGGGGTAAATATATTGTACAAATTGGATATCCAAACTTCTTAAGTTATAATAAATCATATCTATCATTCTGTGCATGTGTTGCTATTTGCTTTGATCTATTTCTTTATTGGTGTTAGTTGTTTTTCACTTTACAAAATGGTGATCACAATGGGACCCCCAAAGGGTTTCACATTTTAATTTACCTTGTCATTATTTTTTATCTATGTTTTCTATTTTTTTTGTAGATTTTGGAAACCTATTCGCATGAAAATCATGAAATCTAGGGCTAGGTTTTTTGGAAGTAGTAGGATTCAATCTATGATTGTTCGAATGTCATCCAACATTCGGGAGACTGCACACAACATCCACATGGCTACTACAATGTATCTATGGGTTTCAATAGATAAAACTATGAGTTTTGATAGAGACAATTGTAGGTTTTGATGGAGAAAATTATGGGATTCTACACCATGTTTACAGAGTTGGAGAAAAATATGTAGGACTTTTGGTAAGTCCTATTTAAAATCCACTCACATTTTTGCTTTTTAAAAAGGAAGAAAAAAAAATCATTATTCAATTTAAAAAGCAACATATTGCATTAATAGGCATCTTAGGCATTCATCAATATTTTTAAGATCAAATAGAATTGCACATAGGGATAAATATGCATCTATGTATTCATTTTAGTTGCATTAAATATTCATTACACTAGATTCAAAATTTTAGCTATATTTTATGGTGTTTTTTATTTTTTCCCTGAGTGTTGCTTTTAATAAATCAAAAAATGAATAGTAGTTGCACTATAGGCTAAAGTTTCCCACTTTTCACTTTTCTAAGCTTGAAAAATTCATTGGTATTCAAGTCTCTCCCACTATTGGAAACACATTGTTGATTTAGAGTAGAAGAGCTAGGCGAACCCTCCACTATTTGAATCACTTGCTGATTCAGAGTGGATATTAAGAGGTGTAACCTAGATTCTTTTGAGAGGCTTGGTATTAGTATTTTTAGTCACCAACTTGGTGGAGTGAAAGAGGGGTTCTTTGCATTTTGAACACCATAGACAATAAAAATTTAAAAATAATTGCACATAATTGCATGCTTCAATTTTAACATCAATGAGTTGGATTTCATCACCAACCACTGATAAAGACCAGTGATGGTGGGTTTCATCTCCATACACTAGCTCACCCCATAGACACCTTAGTAGCCCGTGAGTGATTTTTCTAGATTTTATCACCAAAAATATCCTCACTTGCCATCCACCTTAGGAAGCTACCCTACATAATAGTCTAGGCTTAGGCATACATCAAAGCACACAAACAACACAAACAAAAACCAAAAAAAAAATTGTTCAAGATATAGGATACAATTGTTTGTTGATCTATGTAATTTTGATTGCCATTTCACTTTCCACACACATCCCTCACATTAATCACCCCTACATTTTTATAGCTTATAATATTGACTAGAAATCAAGCCAAAGCCATGAATCAAGCACCAACCTCATTGACGGAGTGCTCCACTCCTTCCCTAGCAAATTTTATGGCTAACCCAACTAGCATGACATAGACAAGTTATTTAGTTTTTTTGTGACTATCTCACAACTAACCCCAATATTGGAGACCCACTTGAAATTTGTAGAAAATTGAACTAATGGGATATTATTGAGCAATTGGTTTCTTCCTTTTTACATAATTATCCCATGATTTTTATTGAATATAAAACCAATGGGATCATTTTTACTAGCAATTTAGGTTACATGTTATTGCTTGATGTTTTTTTGCTATTTTGGCTAGCAAAATGATTGTTATTTCCATTTCTCAAATATATTGGTTTTATTGTTCATGTTGTTTTGTATTTTTTTTTGTCAAATTCATTGCTATAGCAATTTGTTGTATTTTATGGTCATTGTGGTTGTTATTTTTTAGTTGTGTTTAGTTAATGTTTTGTTGCTTAGTTTATTTTGAGGCGGGGAACCCGATCCCTAACATGTCTCCCCCGACCGAAGGGAGGCTTACTTCTACGTATCCTGGCTTCCTTGCCTTAAATATGTATCCAGATGGATTAAATGATGGGATATATCCGCCATAAGTGTTGGATATAGTTCGATAGATGTCTTAATATGTCCACTTATAGATGTCTTTAAGAGTAGTAGACAATAAGTTGTTGGTAAGTGCCTAAGGCCCTCCCCTCCCACGTTTGGCTCTTTCCAGGTTGCCTGGTAGGGATTTGGAGCGATAAAGATGTTATCGAAAAGCTGTTGATCTAGAAATGCTAGTGAAAAGCTCTTCATCTCGAAATGCTAGTGCTTACTCTTTCGGGAGGGCAGGCTTTCCCACTCACTCTGCCAGAAAGAGATAACTTTAATTGAATGGGGAGGGATTTCTCTCTTACGGCTAGAAAGAAATGGAATGGAAGGAGGGAAAGACATAAAGCTTCCATCGGCTATCCGCCAGAAAGCTATCGGCCAGACAGAACTCTTTCCTTTTCACCCGAAATCCCTATCACCCAAATCCGCACTCGCAAAACATCTTATCGCTCCAAGTCCCTAAGTCCTACCAGTATAACCGATTTGCCGTCATACAAAAACGATATTATATGACGGAGCCCGGCATAGAACTATCTCAACCAGTAACAAAAGGATACTAGAATGCTCCGCTTCTGTTTTTATAGGAAGGCAACATAGGCCTTTGCGGTAAGCAAATAAACAATCTACTCCCGACTGAGCGGGACCGGTCCCCGCATCTTCCCCCATCCATCTCCAATCGATAATCCTCGGTAACTGCTAGGGCACCTCTCCCTCGAGCTGGAGAAATCAGATCAAGAGAGTCTAGCATGCGTAAGATTACCGCATGTTGGACTATATATTGAAGTTGGATGTATGCAGGGCATACCCCTCCCCTAAAGGTTTTGTGCCACGTGTGGGAAGGGGGCTTTACCGGATGCTCGTCTTTAACGGAAATCGCCCCAAAGCGAGCAATTGTCTCTCCTCTCCAAGATTAAGTGGTAACTGCTAGGGCGCCCTTCCCTTGAGCGGGAGACAATATCCGCAAAAGGGAGTCTAGCATGCGTAAGATTACCGTCTTGTTGTTATATTATTTTTTGCTTTTAATTTTATATACCATGTTGCTTCTCACCTTTAGGTTATGTTGATTTAATTGTTAATTTGTTCTCTATTTTATTTCTTCGTTAGGTTTTGCTTTGTTTTTCCTTATCTTTATTTATGCTTTCATAGGGCTCTAAAAGGGAGGATGATGGACTGAGGATGTGGCACCACAAGGTAGGATGATGGATTGAGGATGTGGTAGCATGTCACAAGATGGGGCTTTGATGGTGCATGGCAAAGGGGAGAGACTGCCCGAAGGTAGTCAACTAAGCTAAGGTGAGAGATACCTTATGAAGCGCTTGAGGAACAAAACACCATGAATGTGGGCTAATGGACCTCCCCAAAGCAAAGAAAAATCTCCACCCATTGATTTCTCACATGTGACATACCAAAAACCCATATCTACAGGGCATATTCCACAATAAACACTAACTTTGATTGGAAACTATAGATGTATCTAATTTGGGTGCGTAAAGACCCATTATAGCAAATATGTGGGATAATGCCCCACCTAATAGTGTTAGATGACAGCGAGTGGTAGGGGTGACAAAGATATTTTGGTTGTAGGTCCATAGCATAGGAGGGCTGGGTGTGATAGCAAGAACCATGATTAACCCTCACTTGTTGCTAGGAAACCCTAAAACCCATACGCATTGATTATATTTTTGAATGCCAGAGAGGAAGAAAAGGTTGAAATATCAAGCACAATGGAGTCTCAAAGTGTCTTTGAGGGCCGAAAGCAGGATTGAAACAATCGTACAAAGGAGGAATGTATGAGGCACGATTCTAGGAGTGATCAAATTATGGTCTCATTGAAGGTTATAGAGGATGAATCTATATGCAATGGGAGCTCATCGCAGGAAGAGAAAAAAATTTAGGGTCATTAAATATTGGTTTTAACCTAAGCCCTAGGCATTGTGGTAGAGTCAAGCTAGATAAGGCTTACATGTTAACGACCCTGACTCGAGTCATGTTGATGTCACCTGAAGGAAGAAAATGGTTTTTTTTTAACATGTTATAATATGGCGCCTAAAGTTTCATTTTTCATTATGTTTTTGTGGGTATTTTATGAATACCTAGGGTATCTTAGTGTTCTTTACTCATGTTTCCTATTGCTAGGGTTAATTAATATTTTATCCTTCATAGGATCAAATTATTAACATTGAAATATGTGTGAATAGGGACAAAGGGGAGCTCAAATCAAGAAGGAGATATAAGGAGGAATAAAATAGTTTGTTTTAAATATTTAAATTCAAGAATTTTGTAAGAATCTGAAAGGTCATATTTATGTATTTCGTTCCACTTTTTGCTGCCCTCTTTTTGGTAAAGGAAGTGGAAACAAAAAGGATTCTTGAAGGTTTTAAATACCCATGGAAGCCCATTGTTAAGGGGCTAGAATTTTTTGTAACCAAAGACAAATTATTTTTGACAAATTTAATGCATACGAATTCAAAAACTTGCACCTTGTGAGTAAGACTTGAGGATATTTATTTATGAGGGTTATATATATATATATATATATATATATATATATATATATTTAAAGTGAAAAACCCCTTGCGGGGATGCCTTAGTCTAAGAGACCATGAACAGGGGGTTCTACACCGTCAAAGTCACCCGGGGGTCGCACCCAGCCCTGCCCACACCAACATTATCAATTGGATTTTGGGTACCCAATTCAGCTTTTTGGTAGGGTGGAGATTCGAACCTGGGACCTCCCTTGGAGGATTGCCCTCTCCTCTCCAACTCACCTACAACACCTGGGTATGAGGGTTTTATATTTAATGCTTGATATTTTTACTACATTTTGTGGACTTATATCTAGTGTTTAATTCTCTTAGGAGGTTACACTACATGAAGATTTATTTGAATGCAAGATTTATTTTCCTTAGAGTCTAGCACTTGATCTGATCGGATTGTGTTTATGCAGGTTTTTTTAGATTGAGTTACCCTTAGATTTTCTCACAATATTTGGTTTTACAGGGTTGGAAGCATGATGTTGTATTATGTTTGAATTTATATTTCAACTTTACTTTAGTTTAGTTGTAGTTTATTTTCTACAAGTTTTCTTTTATTTTTGCAAACCCCACTTGTTTGAGTCTTTCAATCTAAAACTCAGAATCCCAAAAGATCCTATTTGAATCATAAATTTGATCTGGGGTCTATGTTGGGTTGGAGGCTGGAGGAAATAGGATACACAAGTCAAGAGCCATTCCCTTGCAGGAGTTCCAGGTTTATGCACTCATGAGAAGGAGCGGTGGAGGAAGCAGAGGAAGCAGAGGATTGGGAGAGATGAGGAGCGGTGGAGGAAGCGGAGGAGGAGCAAAAATGGCAGGCAAGAATTTTGAACCAACGGAAGGAGAAGATCCAGAGGCAGGGCAGAATGCTGTAGCTGGAAAGGAAAAGGATTCCCTGTCAGCTCAGTTCGAAAAGGCTAAAGGTACAGATCCTCCAGATAAACCCTCAGACAAAGGGTCCCACTGGGGTTCGGGAGCTGGCAACAAGGGCCCAACCTTTTTGGAAATGCTTGAAAGGGAAAAAGAAGGAGCCAGTCAGTGAACTACCGCCCCTAATACCAAACAATAACAGGTTAACTGCGCCAGTGGAGATTATGGAAAGATTCTTGGATATGGAGGCATCATCCTTAGTTGGCAAGTTTTTGGGAGGAAGGCCGGACATTGAGACTATTCGCTCATGGGCCGCGACAAAGTGGAAAACTTTAGGAAGCTTAGAAATCGTAGCCATGTCAAGAGGTTTTTTTATGATAAGACTCAACAACAAAGATGATGCAGAGCGCATCTTGACAGGAGGACCCTGGTTTCTAGGAAGGCGTAGCCTCTTTATGAGGAAGTGGGGGGAGGATTTCAACCCTGAGAAGCAGAACATTAATATAGCACCCATTTGGGTCCGCTTACCAAACCTCCCAGCCCAGTTTGTTAATGAGTACTGGCTTAGTGGCATAGCAAAGATGATAGGAGAGCTCGTGGCAATAGACCATTCAACCCGGGCAAGGACTAGACTGACGCATGCCAGGATCTATGTAAATGCAAACTTGGATTCTGATCTACCTTCTCAGGTGGAACTAGCATATGGAGAGTTTCTAAGGATTCAGCCTATGGAGTATGAGAACAAGCCGACATTTTGTAGCGTGTGCAAAACCCAGGGCCACCTTCAAGCCCAATGTCTGACAATAACTACAAACAAGGAAGCCACGAGCGAAGGTTTTCTGGGGAAAGCTAATGGGAGAGGGATCCCAAAGTTTCAAGGACCGCGTCTTAACTTGGAAGGATACAGACAAGTTAAGAATAACCAGGCTGACCAAGCCAACACAGAACTGGCAAAAATCTAGGAGAAAGGAAAGCAACATAATGAGGGAGGCAAAAATCATAAGGTATGTAATAAAGATCCCAGCTTGAACATGTTTGATATCCTAGCAAATCTAGAAGTTGAAAAAGAAAATAGTAAGGATGATACCATCAGTGTCAAGTTTCCTGAAACCCTAGACTCCCCATCCAAATCGGGACCATCCACAGCTATGACAAAAAGCCCCAAAAGCTATGCTCAAAATGAAGAAAAATTGCCAGGTCATTTCAGTTTAAACATGGAAAAAATAGAGTCAAGAGTCGAAGTTGTGGAAACAAGAGCCAGGAATGTAGCTCCTAATCCGGTAGTGGAGCAAATTATCCCTTATCAGACGAGCCCAACGGTAAAAGGTTCCTTGAAGGAAAGCCCCCTGTTTAGGAACCAGATAGGAGAGGTGAACCAAAACAAGGCTGAGGATGAAGAGGGAATTGAAAACCCCCAAAATGAGGAAGAAGGTTCAAGCCCTAGACTATCACAGTATATGCCCCCTCATTTTAGTCCAAAATAGACTAGAAGCACTACCAAGCCTCCGATAGATTATGGAAGTGAAAGAAAGAAAGGGAGAATATCTACAGTAGAGCACTATAGAATGAGAATCAATGAAGAAATTGCAAACGAAAAGCAAAGAACATTGTTACAGCAAGCTATTCCTGGCCAGGATAATAGCAAAATTGACAAACCCCCTTTGGATCAGGGAAGGGGGCGGGGAAAAAATATCAAACAGTCTAAATGAAGGTTCTCTCATGGAATGTGAGAGGCCTAAACGGCCCACCAAAACAAAGGATGGTGAAGTCTATAAGGAAGGATTGGAATCCTACTATCATTTTCTTCAAGAAACCAAAACAGATGCGGCACAATCAGCACTTATAGCTAGAAGGATTTGGAAGCAAGGGGAAGTGGCCTTTCAACAGGCGAGAGGAGCATCTGGGGGCCTCATGATCTTATGGGATCCTATTAAAATAGAAGGAAGTATTATTCAGGAAAATGAAAGAGTCTTAAGCGTATTATTTCATGATTTTGATACTAATAAGAATTGGATTATGTCAAATGTTTATGCCCCCACCTCTGTCCAAGGGCGGTCTGAACTGTGGGAGTTTTTGGGGCATTTGAGCCAAGATTTTAAAGACATTCCTTGGGTGATTGGGGGAGATTTCAATACCCCCATTTACCCATCTGATAAGAAGGGAGGATCTGGGTTACCCTCAAGGAGCATGGAGGACTTCAATGAATTCATTAACACAAATGAATTGATGGATGTAAGACTAAAAGGAGCCAAATTTACATGGAGTAACAAGAGGATAGGAAGTCAGTTGATTCAAGAAAGGTTGGATAGGTTTTTTTATCCAAGGAAGCTACAACAATGTTTGGTGATTCAGCGTTACAAGCCCTTCCTAAATGCGCTTCAGACCATAATCTTATTCTATGGGAGGCATTTCAGGCTAACTCCTTTAAAAAGCCATTCAGATTTCTGTCAATGTGGGTTAAACATCCGGACTTCAAGAAACGAATAGAGGAATGGTGGCAGTAGCCTATCCAGGGAAGTGCTTCCTTCAAACTATCTCAAAAACTTAAGATGGTGAAAAACAACCTTAGAATATGGAATAAAGAAGTCTTTGGAAATATTTTTGAGAATAAGAGAGCAGTGGGGGAAAAACTGAGAATAATAGAAAGCAAAATCCAAAATGGAACCTATGATGAGGCGACAAGGACTGAAGAGAAGGAAACCCTTTGTGAGTTTTATAATATTTTAGCTTGTGAAGAGATGTATTGGAGGCAGAAATCAAGGGCATTATGGCTAAAGGAAGGGGACTCTAATTCAAAATTTTCCATGTTACCACATTGAGCAATAGAAGCAACAATAATATTAGAAATTTAACTAAGGTGGATGGATCCTCAACTCAAAACATTCAGGAGATCAGGGACGAGGCTGTTAATTTTTTAGTTCATTATTGGGTGAAGAACAGGCCTGTAATGCCCAAGCAAAGGACTCTCTCCTTCAATTCATTCCACAACTCATTGATGAAATGATTAACGAGTCTCTTACAATAGCTTTTTAGATGAAGAGATCAAGGAGGCTTTGTTTAACATGGATCCTGACAAAGCTCCTGGGCCGGATGGGTTTTCACCATGGTTTTTCCAAGTTTGTTGGGATATTGTTGGAGCAGAAGTTATTGCTGCAATCAAGGAGTTCCAAAGTTCAAATCATATTCCAAGGGGTTTCAATTCAACTTTCATTGCTTTGATCCCTAAAGGCCCCAACCCCAAGACTATGGCTGACTTTAGGTCGGTTAGCTTATGTAATATATCCTATAAAATTTTGTCCAAAGTTTTAGCCAACCGTTTGAAGAAAGTTCTACCGGTTATCATTGATCCAAGTCAAGGAAGTTATGTACAAGGAAGATCAATCTTAGATGGAGTTATTACTATTCATGAGGCTCTTCATACAGCCGCTCAGACCAAAAAAGTAGTCATGGCTTTAAAGTTAGACATGAACAAAGCTTATGATAGGATAAATTGGGAATTCCTAGAGGCAGTTTTATTAAAATTTGGCTTCAACATGAAATGGGTCAAGTTAATAAGAGAGTGTATTTCTAAGCCTTGTTTTTTAGTTTTGGTTAATGGGTCTACTGTAGGTTTTTTCAAAGCAAATGTGGTCTAAGACAAGGAGATCCCATAAGTCCTATGTTGTTCATCATTGTAGCTGAGGCCTTGGGAAGAACCATTAAGGCAGCAATGGTAGCTGGACTCATATCAGGTATCAAGGCCACGTCGCTAACTACCCCGGTGACACATCAACAATTTGTTGATGATACATTGCTACTGACTTTGGCTTATATGGTTGAGGCAAGAAGGATTAAAAATATTCTCATAATGTATGAAGAAGCGGTTGGATAGAAAGTGAATTTTGATAAGAGCAAACTTTATTTCATCAATACCCCCATTCCTAGGCAAAATAGCATAGCAAGGATCATGGAATGTCAGATTGCATCCCTTCCCACCTCCTATTTAGGTCTTCCCCTATTTACGGGGAAACCTGAAGGATCAATGTGGAACATAGTTCTAGAGAGGATCCAAAAAAGCTAGCAGGTTGGAAAGGACATCTGTTATCTCAAGCAGGCAAAGCAGTTTTAACTATGGCTTCACTTCAAAGTATACCCGTTTACTTCCTATCAGTCTTCAGAGCTCCCAGCAAGGTGTATCACAAAATTGAGCAGCTTCAAAAAAAATTTCTCTGGTCAGGGACTGAGGATAAGAAAAGGATCCATTTAGTAGGTTGGAACAAGGTTTGCAAACCTAAAGCTGATGGGGGGTTAGGATTGAGGAGAGTTGCTCATCTCAATACAGCTATGTTAGCCAAACAAGCATGGCGGTTATTGACTAAGGTCGATAATGAATGGACTGCCATAGTTAGGAGGAAATACCTCCAAGGTGTGAACTTCCTTAATGACAACTTAGCAAGCGGGGGTCTACTTTTGGAAGGCAATCCTCACGAGCAGGGATCTTGTCAAGAAAGGTCTTAGATGGATTCTAGGAAATGGGCAAACAATAGACTTTTGGAAGGATCGGTGGGTGAGAGCTGAGGAGTTATCCCAGAATCCTCGTTTGGCTAGGATTCAAGAGCATATGGAGCAGCATATTGGGAAGAAGGTTGCAAATTATATGTGGCAGGATATAAATATCAACAGGTGGAAACACATCAGAGTACAGGGTTTTGAAGCGGAGTCTGAAGAGCTTTATAACATTTTAACTCAGCAAATTATTCCCTCTGGAGAGGATGAAGATCACATTGTTTGGGCTGAGACTGAAAGTGGTGACTTCACAGTTAAGTCTGCCTATAATTTGCTTCTCAATGTGGAAGGTCAACAATTTCAACCGAGTTTGGTTTGGATCAAAGGCTTAATTCCTAAAATATCCTTTTTTTCATGGTTGGTGATTCAAGGAAAAATCCTCACTATGGACAATATGTTATCCAAAGGTATGGTTATTGCTAACCGTTGCTACATGTGCAGGGCAGGATGGGAGACAACCCAACACTTGTTTCTGGAGTGTCCGGTAGCGGAGTCCATCCTGGATGAACTTTTCCAAGCCTTTAGGATCTCGTGGGTTAAGCCTGCTCTTATATCCGAAGTGTTCCATCAATGGCCTCAACCCTTTGTTAGCCTAAAACTTAAGTACCTATGGAAAATCTATTGGCATCATTTTCTCTGGCAGATTTGGCTAGAAAGGAACCATAGAGCCTTTAAGGATACCATTCACAACCCAAAAACCATCCTCAACAGGATTATTGTCTTTGCGAAAGAAAACCTTAGCACCTTAGTGGATGAGAACCACTCAATTCTTCCCCAAGAAAAACAATTAGCTCGGGCCTTAGGTATTGAGGACAAACCTTCCATTCCTTTGCCCAATCCCAAAAATGGGATTTCTTGGGAGCCACCCCCTAGGGTTGGTTTAAACTAAATTTTGATGGTGCAGCCAAGGAGAACCCGGGAAGAGCTAGAGCTGGAGGAATAATCAGGGATCATCAAGGAAATCTGGTCAAGGCCTTCGCTGAACCATTGGGAATCAGAACTAATAACGAAGCAGAAGCTAGAGCCCTTTGGAGAGGGTTGCAAGTAGCCCAAGCAACTCAAGGTAACTTGATGATTGAAGGTGATTCTATGAACATCATCAACCTTGTTAACCAATGGCAAAAAACCTCCATGGAGAATCGAGGGAGTCATCCATGAAGTGAGGATCCTTTTTGCGGCAAGACAGAATAGGAGGGCTCGTCACGTGTACCGTGAGGCCAACAGGTCAGCTGACAAATTAGCCAACATAGGTGTTGATGTTGGTAGTTTGGTGACATGGACACAAGGTGTGCCACGTGAAGTGGAAAACATTATTAGTCATGAAAAGAAACCTACCCGTTAAGGAGAAATATGAATGGGTGTTCTTTCCCCATGGAGCTGGTAATAACTATGGGGTTTCCCTCTAAATCATACCAAATTGGAAATGAAGGTAACGGGGTGTAAGCCTTGGAAGATTCCGACAAGAGAATAGGAAATGGGCAAGCAAGAGGTTTCACAAGTGCAAAGTTCCAAACTTCAATTCCTGTCAATGTAAGTAATGTTTACGGTTATGTTTAGGTATGGGTGTGCTTTGTTAGTAAGGTGTTGTAGGGGATTCAACACAATTTATGGTAAGAAAGTTTCAAGGATGACTAGGATCTACAATCTCAGCAGAAGGTTGGATATTGTAATAGGTTTTGGGTTAACACTGCAAAACCCGGTAATTAATGAAGACTTTTATTTACCAAAAAAAAAAATCTGATTTGGAAAATATGGAGTGTACAAAATCCAAATAATTAGTTTCACAAACACTTACACATTTATTTGGATAATCATTCAAAATATTAAAAGGAATATTTCTGCACAACTTTTCATTTTGCATAAATAAGATAAAATCAATCTAGGAGGGAGGGTTTCTAACCTACAATTTCACATTAAATCAAAGATAAGAAAATGGAGTGGACAATTCCACAACACTTACTGACTTCATGAGCATAATCAAAGATAAAAGGAATTGCTAACTCCACTAACCCTCAAACTCACATTAAGTGTAGATAAAACAAATGAATTCTAACTTTCTAACTTGCTAACCTTCTAACTTTTAACTTTACAATTAGTAGAGCATTAAATCTGAAGATAAAATTGAACCTACTAACTACAAAGACTAACTCCAATATCACATTAAAGGCACAAATTTAAAATGAAGTGGACAATTCCACAACACTCTAACTTTGCATTTTAATCTAAAGATAAAATGAACCCACTAATAGGGATTTAGGGTAAGACAAATTAAAGCAAATATAAAGAAGGAATCAACACTCCCATTTTATCAATTCACACAAGCACACATTCATTGCAACTTAAGAAAATCAATCACAAATCACAAATGAATTAAACCAGCAGGCCCCTTGTTAACAGTTACTTGCAAATCACTTGGTTGTTTCTAGCACTTGTTATTCTTGATTATTTCACTTTCAAATACACATGTGCAATGCTTATATAACATAACCTTGGAGAAGTTGTTTTTATTTTTAACTTATTTGCAAGAGAGGGTTTTCGGATTAATACCCTGATTGTGATGGGAATTTTTCAATTGGGAAAAATATCCACTCAATAGAAATGGTGCTAGAAGGAGGGCATGAATTGGTTTATTTTATTATGATTTTAAATGCTATATTGTTCATTGTTACTTAAGAGCTTTGAATTATTGAATGTTTCATGTCCTTTTGACTATTATCTTTGGCCTCCTTTATGCACAATAGAAATGGCGCTAGGAGGAGGACATGTGTTATCACTTTGTGATTTGCTTACTAGAATTTATGTGCATCTAACATAGCTGTTCTATTGCAGAGATTTTATGTTTTTGATAGCTAATGTGCAGGTTTAATGGTTTATTGCATTGTTATTGAATCATTTTGATTGTTAAATATTTTATTCATAAGTAGCTGAAATTGGAACTTAATGCTTATCTTTAGCCTCCTTCACACACAACATAAATGTTCTGGAAGGAGGGCCTGAATTGGTCATTTGGATTGCTACTAATTGTGCTTTGTTGCAAAAATTCTTCGAAAATGGAATTTGATGTTTATCCTTTGATATTGTGAATATTGCTTTATGGTTTTGGATTTGATTTGATATGATTATTGTGCTAACATGGTTTGGTTGACAAGCAATCACATTCATGGATTTATTTTGTCATGATGCATTGAGGCTAACCTTATGAGAAAGTTCTTGGTTCTCATGATTCAATTGCCTAACCATTTAAATTTTGTTAGTCATTTTACACATCTTTGCAAGATATCTTTATTTGACTAACAAAATTGGTTTTGAAGTTATTCTTTGAGTTTCACTAATGGTGACATTTGATCAAATAAGAGCAAGAATGACATCTTTGTTAGGTGACCATTATAGTCATTTAAACATGCTTGGAATACCCCATAAAATTCTTGAAAGTGTATTGGAGTTTGCATCATAGTTTAGGCAAGATGTGGCATTAGGACACATACAAAGATTGTCTATCTACAAGAGCATGTTAATTCACTTGCAAATTTTCCATGAGGATGTTGCTTGTAGGTTATTCTCATACACATTGGATGACATAATATTGGGTTGGTATATCAAATTACCTATAGATGTTATCACTTCTCAAGTCCAACTAGAAACAAAATTTCTTGACCATTTTTGAAATCAAGTTGACCCAGTTATGTTGTAAGTTTAGTTTACCTCTATCTATAAACAACTGGTGGTCAAATATCTATCTAAAATACAAAACATGTATTTGTGCACCCTAGACATGACCAAAATTAAAATTATGAAGGAAAGGAATCTCCTCCGTGCCAATATCTAGAGAGGGTTGGCTCCCTTACTAATATTACACCAGTTTAAGACTAGAGTTGTAGGAAAGAAATTGGAAATAACGGAAAGAAATGGGAAATATAGCCACAAGCCAAAGATGTAGGATTGGGGATAGACTAGCATTAGGAATTCCAATCAAGTGCTATAGCAACATAGAATAGAAAGGAGGCAACTTAATCCACTTATAGTTCCTCGAAGACAACTTCCAAAATCGCATTCCAGTACTCACACTTACACTAGCAATACCCAAATCTAGGTGCAAAATTTGAACTTAATAATAGATAGAAAACATGAATATAAAATAGAAATGATTGAACATAAAGAAATCACACATAGAAAATAATTGTAAAATAAAAAGCCACAACTTATTCTATTTATGCTAAAAACTTGAATAGTTTTTCTATAAAATGTCTATCCTCCTTTTTACAATGGAAAATGAGTAGTATTTATAGAGGAATTTTGCATCTATCATTTAATGCACATATGACAAAATATTTACTGATCAATAATATTTGAGGAAATTCCTCCTCGAAGTCCCTAAGAATATTCCTCATGAGATAGCGATCTAGTTTCTAAGATGAAATCTCTAGAGAATCAACACATTTGGGTGTCGATGCACATAAAACTGCAAAGCTAGTTGTTGATTTGATGCCTCCATACCTCATTGGAATTTCACCCATATGCAAGATGTCTTGGAACTTATGAAAATCATCCTATAATTTTAATTTTGCAACTTTCTTTAATGTAAAGTTGGCAACGAAAATCACTCTTCACCCAAATAATTAAATTTTTCTTACTCGTCCAACTTGAGCATTTTTGAAAAATCTCCCATAATATTTGAAATCGAATTAAACCATAACTAAGTGATGAGCAAAAGTGCCTCCTCTAACTTTCAACATTTATTCCTTATTCACACTCCCTGGTGGAGAGGGCATCCACAACAACATTTATAATTTCATTTTAGTTACAACATGGAATCACGTCTTCCTTCGAACAATAAATGCTTCATTCAGCCATTTGATCACCTCTTGTCATTATTTTGTTATTGCATTCCACATACAACCCCTTACTTCACTCAAGTCACCACACTTTTCTTTGCATTCATCTCCTTGTCATAGCAGTAGTTAGGGTAAAAATTTGATTTTACACTTGATACTTTGAATCAGCTTTGCATCATTTTGACAAAGAGCTTCAGTTTCCTCTCAAGGTGAAAGCACCTCATATATGGCATCTTCCTTCTTGGAAATATACTTTTACCCCCATAAGAGGTGAAAGGTATTATCACCCTTCACCTCGAGAGAATGTAGTTTTGAATTTTCAATGCTCACTCCCTTAATATCCACTTGAAGCAAAAACTCTTGGTGCAACTCATGGGCTCTCTTTATGTAGTTTCATCCCATAGAGGGGCGAATGGGACTTTTGTCCCTCCCAGGGGGTGAAGGTGCTTCCACCTTTATTACTCCCAACATGCACCGAGGTGGGGTCCACATTATCATATTTTGTATACGTTCACCCGAATATAGGGTTAATGGCATGTTCACCACTCTTTCAGGGTGAACATGATGTTGACTTCTCAGCGCATTGACAAAGCAGGTCCTTTTAAAACTTTGAGGACATTTGCCCAAAGTGGGGAAAATGAGGCTTTTGCGCCAATTTAGGGTGAATGCATTTCATTTAAATCTCCATCATGCTTCAAATTTAGGCACACTCTCAACTTAATTACTTAAATGCCTTTTCACCCCAAAGTGGGGCGAAAGGGACTTTCACCCCTCATTTGGGGTGAAAGCATCCTTTCCCAAACTTAACACATTTTTTTTTTTTAAATAATGTCACATTCACCCAAGAGTGGGGTGAATGCATCAGTCACCCCACTTTAGGGGTGAATGCCCTTTTGCCATTCCTTTTTCTTAATGATCATAACATTAAATAAAAACATATTCACCTTTATGAAGGGCATCAAGTTTTTGTTCTTTGTTTGGGTGAAAGGACTGCCATGGCTCCTTGAACTTTAAAGTATTATTTTCCATGCCACCATTAGGTGACATCCACTGAATTTTCACCCTTATCAACAAATAGTTTGCCTTGTATCACCCATTATTCCCAATCATAAAATTCATGAAAAATTAGAAGGAAAATTAACACATAATAAAATTGTAACACATTATACCAGCCAAAATACTACAACATAGTATTAATATATTTTTTCTGATTTTGCAATCAATAAAATTTTATCAAAAACACCAATGTGGCATAATGTAAAAATTTCCAATATTTCTAGTGGCTCACGGGATATCCAGCTCACATAGATGCAAGCGATCCCAGACCTTTATCCATTGGGCTCCTTATTGGGTCTTCTTACTGGCTAATTTGGTTGGTTCTTCTGATTTGGATGTATTTTTCTGTTCCTGCTCAACTACTACTTTTTTAGCCACCTCTTCCTTTCTTGATATATGTACTACTACTCACTCTACTGCTATTGTTGCTTGCTTCACTGCTACTTTTTTACTATGGCCTGTTATTCCTACTCCTTCAAACTTTCATAGGTAATTTCATAAATCGTGACTACCTCAGCCCAAACATGTGTAGTGAATAAGTAGGGGACACTAAGTGATTCGTAGATATATCGTAGATTCTAGATGTCCTCCAGGCTAAGGCTCTTAGATCATTGGGCCAGCTCGAACAAGGATAGCTCCATACAAGTGAATTTCTTCATGAGTGTACTTGTTCCTTCATAATTGGCTCCTCCCACTTTTTGATCTCGGATGTATCCTTAGAAAAATTCCTCCAAGCTGCTTCTAATAGTTCCTTTAGTAGAGGTTCATCCCATTCATCAATAAAATCTAGAAATCCCATGTCAATAAGGGCATCAAAATGGATCATTGAAACTGTATGCTCTTCCTCTATGATGTTCAAGAGCTTTCTGCCTTCTCTCACTAGATCCAACCTCTGGAAGTAGCTGCACAGTGTGATATTGGAAGTAGATTAGGCTTGGTCCATCTCACTCATGGGGTAAACACCTATATTAGATTGATCTAGGGCTTGGATTTTTATATCCATCTCAAAATGAGTCTCCAACATCTCCTCAATACTGTCTATTACTTGTTGGCTCAGTTGGATCTAGATCTGAGCATCATAAAGATACTACAACACTTGAATTTCTCTTGTTGCCAACTTTTCACAACTTTGAGCCAACTGAAGGTGAGCCTCTTTAACTATTTTATGAGAGAAGCTTGTAGCCTATGTGGCCTTCTCTATCAACTGGTTCTGTATAGACTCAAGGTACACCTTTAATGACTGCACCTGCTGCTCTACTGCATCCTTATATTTCTAATGAGACCTTGCTTGCTAGTGCTATTGTTCAATCTCTGTCACCATATTCTCCTACTACGTCTTACTTGCTACCAATGCATCCTCAATATCAATCATTTTTATTTTGGTATCGTAGAATATTTGCTTGTAGTACTTATCATGCAAATAAACTAAGCTCATATCAACCTGGATATTTCCCATTATCTCAGTTGGATCAATATTCATTAGGTCCTCAATCATAATATTGTAAGCATAATCGCTCGATGTCATTTCTCCTTGTGGATTCTGGACCAGGGGAATTATCGTAGTGGTGTGAGCCTCCATGGAAACTGGGTTTAATGTGACCTTTTTGAGTGGTCTAACTGGAGCAAGTACCTCCTTTCTCCTACATATATTTAGCCACTATGATAAAATGAGGTGTGCTCAACTGATCTTATCTATGTCTAGATGCTTAGGCATCACCTAAGTTTTAGGTAGTGCCTGCATCTCCAAAAATGGCATGAAAGGAACCAACTTGTGCACGATCTAGCTCAAATGAAGAAGAGTAAATGAATATGAGTGGGGGGACCAAAATGGTAGAGTGAATGGAGGAATCTAGTTTAGTTACAGTTACACTCACTCTTAGAGGAGCTTGCATACTTACAACCATAGTAGAAGTGGTGGCATAAATGTAAGGGGAATGACACAAAAATGGATTTGATCCTAATGCAAATGAACTAAAAGAAAAAGAGGTCGAAGAGAGGGGAAGAGAAGGAGCAATAGTGACTTACGGGTGAGAGGAAGGGAGTGAAATAGACATGAAGGGCATATCAAATGGAAGAGCAACGTATGTAGAGACTGATGGAAATGAACTAACAACAACTACTTGCTCCTGAGTAGAAGAAGAGGGTAGGGGAGATGCACCTTTGGGTGTGGGCACCATGTATCCTAGTTATGGAAGCAGATGCATAATAAGTTATTCCTATTGATTCTCTACTTCCACATCAAGGTTAACAACTTCCACTTGTTGGTCCATCAGTTTCTCATGAAATAATGGAAACTCGCGGACAACTTCACCTTGAGAAGCTGACACCAACAGATATGGATCAACATTTACTGTGGCAACTACAACTGTATTGCAATAGTAGATGAAGAAGTAGCACCAGTTCTTGACCTCTTTGTAGCTTTTGAGAATGAAAGCACCTCTTGAATAGTTTACTTATCCAACAAATGTGCCTCACCTATTTTTTCTTTTATCATTGCGACCTTCATTGAAACACATATTTTTCTTCTTCTTATTTGTGTGTCTCTTCATTAGCTATTGGACGCTCTTCTTTAGCCACACTTTCACTACTATCAGACTTTTGAAAACTTTGAGGTAAGACCTTGGTGAAAGTTATGGGTTGATAGATGTTAACAAACTCATCATATGCTTTCAAAAATGCCTCATCCATTTTAAACCCAAAACTGAATGTATTTTTACCTCTGTGGACCCGTATAATCCACCAGTTCAAGATCTTCTATTCGGTCCATAGGGGCTGAATCTCTTTCACCTAAAAAAATAGTCCTGATGGAGGAATTTGATCTCTATATACTACAAGGTTATATTCGACTTCCTGCTCATAGAAGTTATGCCACGACATAAGTGACATCATATTTTCAACGTGCCACTCTAAATATTGCCCATCAATTGTGTTGCACCTTTCTTGAATATCTGTGGATAACAATGGAAATTTTTGGCTTTGATTATTTCCATAAAATTCCCTAACGATTCATATCTCCATCGCTATGGTATTTCCACCAGGCCCAAGTCTTGATGCGCTTCTATAAGCAATCTATTCTAGCTAACCTAGCTTACTTATATGCTACTGAATCTGAATGATATCGTGCATGTTGTTATTTTATCACACCCTGCTCCATAAACATCATTGGTATAATCAGTCTAGTGCACCACCTCCATTGAAAAAACATGCTCGATGGTGAAGTATGAAAGCAAGAAAGGCTTTCTTGTGAATCCAAAAATCCATACCACTATGCCTTGGGTAAGCAAAAATATATCTCTCTTCTCTACTGTGACCACGACTTATCTTATCTCCTGTGGAACTCTTTCGCTATTACTACAAATCAACTCAATTACGAGCCTAAAAATAAGTGGTTAAAACTATAGAATGACTCTCTTCTTGACAAAACAAGAGTCCACATATAGACTAGCAAGAGTTCATTCTCATCATCAACTTGTCTAATTGCAATAAATAAAAAATGTTGATGTAAATGGAAGAAGAAATACCAAACAAGGAAGGATGTATGCTTAAAAGAAGTATCTTCTCCCATATGAAGTTTCTCCAATTGGATGTGCATATTACAATAAATGAAATCGGCCTAATCAAAATAAATCAGGTTGGTCCCCTTCCTCATCATTGTTGGAGCATAAAACTCCACTTGAGATATACACTGCACAAGTGTTTCCTACCACTTGTGCATTGTGGAGTCTATAGAAAGTCCAACCATTGATGCCAGCATTGAAAATAATTTGGGGGTCTTGATTTCTAACAAAGGTTTCAGCAGATTCAGCAACTGCCCTAGCTATGGTTCTTTAATTAGCTGCATCTCCATGAATTGGCAATTTGTTATGGTAGAAACATATCTTTCCTCTTTCTCATTGATGTGTAGCTTCTTAAAAATCATATCAGAAGGAGGTTTTAATCCATAGGAAAATGCTTCCCTCACTTATTTGATGGAGATAGAAAAAACACCTCCTTATTCGCATTTCAAACTGTCTTGGTAACCGGATTGTAAAATCGGACGATCAACTTCACCAAATTTTGGTAGGGGTGTACGGGCATACACAAATACCAAAATAACTACACATAAAATGACATAGTAAAAGGGCTCTCCACTATTAATCCTTGCTTTATTGTGAACTCCACATCCTACCGAAGCTTCACCACACCCTTATTGGTGATCACACATTCCTTGACCTTTGCCATGGTGTAAGAGTATGGGTCCAAGTCTATGTTTTACTTTTCATTTCTGTAGGACTTCTTGGATTTTGTCCCACCTTCTACTCACTTCTTAGATTGCTTGGGTTCTGCAGTTTCTTTCACCTCTTTTCTTTTCTCACCCATTATGCAAACCCTAAAAAAATTGAAAGCACTCTATAGCTTATGCAATAAAAAACTCAAAAATGCACCAGATTTTTTTTAAAAAATTTAACTCTTGGGCAAGTTTACCTACTCTATTTATATAACATGCTTCAGATACCATAGTAAATGCAATAAATCTTCTCTATGGATTCAGAAGGAGGTGCGCTTTACTTCCCTTAACTGGCACTATTCCCAATACTATAATAACAACTAATTTTAATATTCGCCATTAAATCCTTCTTAAAATATGTGCCCTTCTGTTGTGTAGAACTTTGAATAGTGTGCCCTGGCTACTAAAACTACCTTGAAAAAATAAAATCATGACCTGGGATCCAATGGGTACCCTTGCTTTTTCCAGTATGAGATTTCATTCCTTAGGAATACCAAAGTGCCTCCCAACACAAATCCGGGTGCACATTTTAAATTAAATGCCTTGAAAATGTGTCTCAACATGCATGCACACCTTCCAAAATCCACCATGTACCAGTGGGCAAAACCACTTTGAGAGGGTACTTTTAAAAATTTGATTTGTACTAAAAACATCACGCGCCCAAAAATACAATGGAGAGTGAAAACACTTTGGAGGCGCACTTGGCTTTATTTTATTTCACTCCAAAAATATCTTCAACCTGCTTGGTTTAATTTTATGGTGAACATCCTCATTTTAAAACAATTTTAAGCTTTTCTTTTTTGCCCATATTTAGAAAAAGCACCCCTTCAAATTTTTTCAAAGCTTTTTGAGTTTTTTTTTTAATGCCATTTATAAAAGAGAAAATCACATTTAAAAAACTTTCTTTTCTTTGTTTCTAAAGCTTTTAATAATAAGGCTACGAAAACTCCTACTTTTATATTTTCATTTATCTTATTTTTGCCTTCCATCCTTTAATTAAAACTTTAACGAAAACCCTTTGTATGCAATCACCCAAAAATCTGAAGCATGCCTCCCACATTTTAAAACCTTTGTATATTGTTTTACCCCAATGAATTGTGAATGGGAATTTTTGCCCCACACATAGGAAAAAGTGTTATTGGTCACATTTAACTTCTCTCTAAACTGTCAATGTGGTTGCCATCATAAACTATTTTTAGCACGACTCTTAGGGTAATTTTTTTTTAAAATATTACCTTTAGAATTGAGTAGCACAGGTTGTAAGGTTTTCATTTAATGTTTTAGCCCCAACAAGGGGCGAATGGGGGTTTCAACCCTCATTTAGGGTGAAATACCTTTTAAATCCTTCTATTACGTTGACTTGGTACTTTATATAATCTTTTTCCCTTGTCATATTTAACACATACATTCACCCCATAGAGAGGTGAATGAGACTTTCACCCTTCCCTTAGGGCAAAAGCACTTTTGGTTGTTGCGCTCCATGATTCTGAAATCAAGCCCTATGCTTTGATTGTTTAATTAAAGTACTTTACTTGTGCTTCCAAATTTTTTTGTTTTGTCTTCAAATAATTTTCCCTAAAACATTTATCTTTTAAAATTAAAAACTTGCAAAGTAAAGAAACTTTTAAAACTTCGAAGCTTTTTGAACCTGTTAAAACTTTTCAGTGCAACTATTAATTCTACTCAAAATCATAACGTGTCTTCAAAGAACCACTTAGGAGTGAAATTGATTCTATAAGAGAGAGGAAGCATATATTTTATTTTTCTCTCTTTATATATATAAAGCAATAAAATACTTGTAAATGAAATCTATACATATTTACAAACTTGTACCTCTTGATTGCCTCATTGAAAATGGCCCTTCAGATGAATACCGTTTACTAGAATCGGTATATCCCAATCATCCATATCTTGAAGATGATATGCATTCACTGAATTCACTGCAAAAACTTGAAATGGGCATTCCTAGATCACATTGAACTTGTGGTGCTTCCCTAGTATGGCTTTGTCCACATTCCATTTGAGGACTAGATCTTCCACCTGAAATCAATGTTTTGTTGTCTTCTTGCCAAACTATTTTTGCATCATCTTTACATGTTCTATAAAAGCTTCATATATCTTTTCTCTCTCCTCCTCTAGCTGTAGCAATTGAGCCAACCTTAGGCTCATGGGATCAAATTTGTTGTCCTCATATTGGAACAACTACAATGTTTTGAGGACAGGTAGCTCAATGTGAGTGGGTAAACTGCCTATTTCCCACATGCCAAAGAGTAAGGAGAGGCTTTGAAATACTTATTAACTATTATACACTCTGCCCACAGGGCATAGTTCAAAAATAGGTGCCATATTATTTTATTACTTCCTAGTGTCTTTTTTAAGATCCGAAGTAAGTTCTTGTTCATAGATTTAGCCAAGCCATTCTCTTGCAGGTAATAATTGGAGGATGTCTTCATATAAATCCCATACTTGCTCACAAATTCGATGATATTGGCCTTAATAAATGGATTCCTATTATCTATTATAATAGTGTTTGGAACACCGAAACGGGTGATAATTCCTTCAAGGAAGGAGTCTGGTCAGCTTTCTTAGTTAGAATGTCCTCAGCCCACTTGGTCAAATAATCAGTCACCATTAGGATATATTTGTGCTCAATGGAATAATGAGGATCAATAACACTAATGAAGTCTAGGTCCCACTGCTAAAATGGTGCTTCCACTTGAATCATATGTAGAGGTGTAGACACCTAAAATGTGTCATGTCGAGGGCGATTACTCATATGGGCATGCTACAAGACCATATGGAAGATCTTGGACAAACTACAATATAGAGCAGTGGTTCTAACCACTCAATTTGGGCTCCTTGGCCTAATCAGTATGAACCGCAGCCTAGACTTGCGGTTTACAACTAAACCATGATTGAGACCTGTAGTTTTTAGTCTAGACCATATCTATGACCTGCGGTCTTAACTGAAGTTCAGTTGGCCTTCAATCCAAGCCAAATCGGTTGAAATGACCATTTTATATAGAAGAAGGTGGTTAGAGGGTGAAAGCTTCCATTCCAACTGTCCTAAACACCCCTTCTTTACCTTGGCTTCTCCAGGAAGCCACCCCTAGTCCTAGGGAATCCTATAAATACCCCCTACAAATGGGGAGACAATATAGATGATTTGTATAGCGAAGCATTGACGAATTATCAAGAGAGTGTGAATTGATCAAGCAAGTAGAAAAGCCCTATCGAATTGCATATTCATACATTCGAAGGCCACTTTTCTATTCATCCAATGATAAGTTTGCCATGGAATTTCAAGGAGCCTAAGAGGATCAAGAAATGCAAATCCGGGCAAATGAAGGCCCATCACAGTGATTCAACCACCACACCTATAAGAAGGACACCGAAGGTGACCCTTGAACATCAATTGGACAAGGAGGTCAAGCCCACTGCCCTTGGAATTGAGGGTAAGCCTATCATAGTGCTAACCATGACTATCAACCATGGTTTATAGT
Source organism: Wollemia nobilis (assembly GCA_028583015.1). Taxonomy (NCBI): domain Eukaryota; kingdom Viridiplantae; phylum Streptophyta; class Pinopsida; order Araucariales; family Araucariaceae; genus Wollemia; species Wollemia nobilis. The sequence continues at coordinate 2,549,768 of JAQPPZ010016703.1, read as the reverse complement.
GTAGACCACTCATCAAAGCTATGGTTTGTAGCAGAGATATAACCACCTTCATATTTTCATTTATGTCTAACTAATTAGGTTATATTAGTTGTTTCTATAGTTTAATGGCAGTTTAGCAGACTTCTGATTGTAGAATTAGGTTAGATTTACTTCTTTGTGTTTATGCTTCAATTAGGACTTAAATGGTTTCTTTATGTATGTTTATGCTTCATTTTCTATATCTGATCCATGCATAGTGTATTTTCTACTTATATTTATGCTATTTTATGAATCTTGATTCAATTTGCATAGATTAAAGGCATCCTTTACGTTTTCTTGATTATGCATGTTTAATGGTGTCATTATGCAATTTACCTAAAAGGGCCTCATCATGAGAGGCTGCCTATATTTTTGAAATTCTTGTGTTGTTTCTTGACCACAGGTAATAGTTTCAAAGGAGAACCAAACATCAAGTTCCTTCCCCATCGCAAAGAAGAAGGCACCTCCACCCTAGAGCAGTTCGTGCCATTCTGAAAGGCATTTGGAAATCATGCCTACCCTTAAGAGGGAAAAAAATTGTGCACTCCTATTATAATATTGTATCAAAATGATTATCCCTAAGGGGTATGTACCTGTAATCTTATTTTGGCTTCAAATACAATAGAATAAAGTGTTTTTATTCTAGTTTCATTTGTTGTCAATTTCGTTTTCTTGTATGCATGCTATATCTTTATCATTTATTGCAATAGGATACGCCATCGGGTGTGACCCTTTCTGGTGGTTACAAAGGTGATCATGGTGGGACCCCATATTTTTAGGATCTGACTGTGCTTTATTGGTTTTTTTCACTTGCAAATACAGACCGCAGCTATTAGCTACGTCCCAACAACTGAACCGTAGGTACAAGGTGCGGTTTATAGTCAAAAATACAGGTCAGATATGTGGTTTCCTTATGACAACACAGACAACCAAATTTAGAATATCAGATAGTGCAGGACTTGAGGTAGGTCCTATTTTTAGACCTCTATCACTTTTTTGCTCTCTGTGTTTTTACAATAAGGTTAATTCAAATGCAAAGTAGGAAATGAACTAAGAAAATGGTAAATCAATCATCCTAGTTTGCTTTCGTATTTTTCTTTCAATATAAAGGCACTACTGGGAACAATGGACTTCTGATTGTAGTCCGCCCTAGGCTACAACATGCTTAATAGATATGTGTGGATGGTTTGCATGTGTGAGGCCCAATTAGTGGCCATTTCATTGTAACGTGCATAGTCTTAAAGAGCATCTAGAGTATCTTGTATTTTTTGAATCTAAAACATCTTTCACTTGCATAGCATTTAGAAAATGAGCATGTATGCTATATGATGCATTTATTTTATGTACATTAAAAGGAACCACACACACCACGTTTCATTTAAACATCAGTGGCATTGGGCTCTCACATCCAACCCATTTGATTGAGACCAATAGTGGATATCATTACCACTTGGTTGGCTCATTTTAAATTGTATTATCAAGACCTGCTCGTGGCCAATACTAACCCAAGAACTGTCCTATTTGTGCAAAATAGCATGCACTCATCTTCAGAAGAGTGTATCGCTATGCACGGTGTGCTGGGTGGGGGTTGGTAGTACCTATGCTACCTCATTGAGTATGGACCTCACTCCCATATCCATATTGTGCAAGTATATAGGTGAAAACCTTTGAACAATTTGAGTATAACATCAACTTTTGCAAAACATGATAAGAGTTTCTACAACTGATACAACAAATATTGAAAACACATCAAACAATTTAGGGTTCAAATTTTAAAATGTAAAGAAGATAATCACATTGTTTACTTTGTATGCTTCTTTATTGCTTAAATCATTAAGATAAGGCCCTATTTGAGGCCACAATTTTTATTAAGAGAGGAAACCTCTCGAGTCTTGTTTAGTCAATTCATCATGATGACTAGGCATGATAGAGCTCAATCACGAGCTGATGAGTCAGAGAGTTCATGGAGGGGATATAAATGCTCCTGATGTTCTCCTAAGGATATTTTGAACCTCGTACACCTCCTTTCTAGGCATCACACTCATAGTACATCTAAGGATCCAATCCTCCTAGCACGACATTTTGATAATCATCACGAGCTCTCCTCGTCATGCAGGGGGTTCACCCTTACATAGCATGGGATTTATTGATATATGGTGAGAACCCAAGTCACTAGGTATCTACCTAGGGAGATAGAGAGTCATGGATCATATTCCATGAGTTAGTCCTATAGGGAATCTGAGTCTCATGCAGCCCATGAGAGGCAACTACTCTAAGACCAATTGGAGGAGACACACCGTTAGTGTAAGTACCTAGAGCATGAGTCTGCAGAGAGAAAGAGAGCGCATCAACAAATTTTAGATGATATCCAATGGCATGAAGAGAGGATTTACCAATAGAAAGCACGTGAAGAACAAACATGTGACATAATCCTCAAAAAGAAGCTCATACCTAGAATGTCTAGGCAACAATTCAATGCGATGCACCGAGTGCATCGTCAAGAGTTACCACTTAAGAAAGTAGATAGCCATTATTATATATAGATAGACATACCTGGGGTTATCAAAGAGTAGCATAAAGAGACATCTAGGGATCCCATGCATAAGTGTGAGGTTGATAGTAGTCAAGTCCGCCATGTGAGTAGTGTCAACACTCGAAGGTCGTCATAATTCTGGGGGCATATACAGTCTATTCCACCATATAAGGAACCTATGATTACTTTCCATAAATAAGAAGTCAAACCTATCCTTATCCGAGAATCTGATCCTCCATTGCATATCATAGTGAGGATACAATAGATTGCGTATAAATGAGTGTTGGTGGATACAGGATCATCGATTAATATCATTACCACCTCAGCATTCAAGCATCTCAAAATTCCACTTTCTCACATCAAGGAAACAAATTTCATATTGCAAGCCTTTAATGATGTGGAATCCCCTATAGTAGGCACAATAGTCCTCCCATCGAGGTGGGACAAATTATTATTCCTACATTATGCTATGTTTTAGAGGGATCAAGATAGTATAATCTGCTACTTGGTAGACCATGGATAAGAGCCATGGAGTGTGTACCATCAATAGTGCATCAGTGCATTAAGTACACCCATGGAGGTGAAGTTCATGTAGTTGAAGCAGACCCAGATCCCTTCAAGTATTATAAGCCTAAGGATAATCCATAGGAACCAGGTGAGGTGCCTATGCATCTACAAGCCCAATTGGATGAGCCTATCCAAAGTGTGGATGCAGCTTCATAGATGGTGTTGGAATTGCCATCCCCACGGCTATCACCTATGGAGTCACCTACCATCCCTGCACTCTTGACATTGCTTAGCAGGGAAGGATTAATAAATGCCCTTATGGAGTTTCTCATAGCTTCTTTAGAGGTATCACTAGAGTATCTACAGACTCCTCTCAAGGAGGGAGAACCTAGCATGGTCATGGATGCACCCGAGTGTATCACACCCTCTTCATCCATCATGACACTAGATATTTCTTACGAGGACTATGGTGAATATGAAAAGATTATGGGCTATTATTATGATTCTGCCCACCATAGAGTCCACTAAAGATTTAGGTTAGGTTTTCATCGAGTCTCCACATACGGATCCTATCTCGAAGACATCATGTGAGCATGAGGAAGGTTCAGTTATCATGACTGAAATAGAATAGCCTCAGTATATTGATGAAGTACCCATGATGCATGTAGTTGTGGAGTCTTCTCATGAGTTTTTAGGGATGGTCGATATTAGTCTAGATGATCAAGTGATTCTTAATCACATAAAGTAGGAGATGGGGTAATCCAGTGGTGTTTTCACATTGCCAGAGCCATAAATTTTGAAATCGGTCACTCCAGACTCATTTCTCATGGCACCATCTTGAGAGCATAAACAAGTAGGTTCCTCACATCAAACTGGGGGTACTGAAAGTGACACAGTTCAACACAATGAATTTAAACAAGAGCTTGAGCTGAGTCATATGCATGAGCATGTGGATAACATTGATGAAATGTATCATCAAGAAGCATCCACATCAACTCAAGTGAAGGAAATAGGGGATTTGCAATTACATAATGGATCTATAGCATCCACTTTTTTGTTTCCTTCAAATGATAAAGGTATTTCGAATTAGTACTTGGAAATACACATGAATTCTTTGTCAGTATTGCGAACCATTTTAAGTTGTATAGATTAGATGGAGCATCAAATGGATGAGCAAGATAAAGCATTACATTTTATCAAGAGCCGGATTGAAAATCTAGAATTACAAAAGCAACCCTTGCCTGAGGACCACTCCCTTCCTGTGTGAGTATAGGAAAATCCTCAGTGAAAGCAAAAGCCCATGCAGCCAACCCCACCATTGGATCCTCAAAGCAAACCAATGCGGGGTAAGAGCCCAAAATAGTCATAGTATAATGGGACACCATTACAAGAGTCTATGTATGATATCTTTTAGGAGCTGCAAGAGGCTAAGGTCATCACCTTACCTAATGTCATCCCTCTAAACCCAAATAGAGTTAAACCTACGGGTTATAGGGAGCATCACTACTATATTTATCATCGAATAGAGGGTCATGGCATTTGATATTATCGTGAATTTAAGAGTGTGGTGCAAAATTTGATAGATAAGGGGGTTTACCATGTAGATGATTCTCTTATAGTACCCTAATATGATGAAGTGGAGGTCACACCTCCTCATGAGTGACCTCGGAGTCATCAGTCACCTCATAGGCCCAATAGGCCAGTGAAACGAGTAGTTTCATTCCAGATGACTACTCTAACTTTGTTTCAAAAGTTACACGAGGCACAAGCATTCATATTACCTGAAGTCAAGAATAAGGCATCCAAGACTAGGTAACATGATAGGGATCTCTGTTGTGTGTACCATCGAGTGCATGGACACAACATTTAGAGTTGCCAGTCATTTAAGAGGGTCGTTGAATACCTAGTCGAATGATATTAGATCCATGAGGATGGCTCGCTCGTTCACCCATGTCGAAGCATAGGCAGACTAGTGAGATACAATATTCACCTGGAGAATTCAAAATCTATAACTCTTCCTAAAAAAATTGATTACTTTTTAGTAAATAGCATGCACATTGGGGGTTTTCAAGGTAGCATACCTTTCCCATCAGCCACAACACATTCGATAAGGAAAAATAAGGAAGCTAGAGGTATTGCACCTCCCTCACCATCATAAAATGACACACACACTAGGGGTATATAGGGCAACATGCCCTTCCCCAAAATGCTCCAAGGGTTCCTAAAAATTGCTTGTTTTTGTCAATTAAAAAGCTCCAAAGGCATCTGTAAGCCCGTTGGTCAACCTCAAAAGCTCTGAGGATTTTGCAAAATTGCTCGGTCATCCAAAAAGGCTCCAAGGATCCCTAAAACCACTTGGTCATTTCAATTAAAAGCCCCAAGGATTTGCATATAATCGCTCGTTCATCCTAAAAATATCCAAATGCATCTATTAGCCCTTTGGTCAAATGCAAAAGGCACAAATATTTTCTAAAAAAATGTTTGGTTAACCCCCAAAGGCTCCAAGGATTCTCAAAATCACTTGGTCATCCCAAAATGCCCCAAAGGTACCCATAATCCCTTTGGTCAATCCAAAAAAAGCTCTAAGGGTTCCTAAAAATTGCTTGGTCAATTTAAAGGCTCCAGAGGCATGTACTCACCATTTTGTCAATTATAAGGCTCAAAACCCGTAAAAATTATAAAATCAATAAAATCCAAAAAAATTGGTAAAGCATAAAATCCAAAAACATTTTCATTTTCATTTGAATTTTGCATTTACACATGCATTCATGGTATTCATTACATTGCATATATGCATTCGTCATCTATTGCATTCCGTAATAGAATTCATTGTGTTTGTCAGTCTTACAAATGATGCCACATTTGTGTTTAAACCATGCATCTCTACATTTATCATAATCCATCATTCATGTGAGCAATTGTATTTTTCAACACAACCTATAATGTTGCTATGGAGATATATTAGGATTTTTTGGTCACTCAGCCATACCTAGTAGTCTTATCAAGAGTTGGTAGAAAGCTCGTTTTGCTTTTGTAGCTAAGGTTCAGTTAGTAAACACCTTAGCATATCATAAGCCTATCACTAATCAATAAATTAAACAATCCTAACAAGGACTAGGGGAATATGAAAGCCATGAAGTAGGACCGAGTATCCTAAAGTGAAAAGAGTTATTCTTGCTTATCCCTTTGTGCGGATGGTATGGGAAATGTTGGCAGTTGGCAAAAGGACAGGTTAGTTCCCTATTCAAAATCCCTTGCTTACAATAAAATGAGCAATATCCCAAAGAGATATCCCACATCAATCCTCATGATTGATACCCTAGATTGATATCATAGATCGAATCCCCAAAGTGATATCCCATATTGATATCATAAGATCGATATTCTTAATCGATATACCAAAAATAGTTTTTCCAAGTAAATCCCCCCAAAGGAAAGTTTTTGAAGAAAATTATCAAGTGTAAATGTCAAAAAGTGAAGATCAAGTGAATATCATAAAACAGGCTTAAATCAAAGTTCAAAGTGAAGATCGAATGAAGATCAGAAATAAAATTTCACATCAAGATCGAGTGAAGATCATAAAGCAAAATTTCAAGCGGAGATCAAATGAAGATCCAAAATCCAGTTCGAAGAAAGATCAAATGAAGATCCAAAGACAGTTCAAAAAGAAGATGGAATCGACTCCCTTGCTTCACTACATATGAGCAAGTATCCCAAAAATTGAAAGATATAAAGGAATGAGCTTGAATCCCTACAATTGTCAACACTACTATACCTTACGCATGATGATATTTCTGATGTATTAGTACCTCGCTTATGAACAAGACCAATGTTTGAATGTGGAAGATCTAGCTCCAGGTGTCCTGCATTGCCTAATGGATTAGTCCAACTAAAATCTAAATTTGAGATTGGATAATACATTTGTGGAACCCCTATCTTAGCAATGGGTTGAATGAATCCCGCTTGACATTGGGGAATGCTCGTGTCTTATCTTAAAATAATTATTTGCACACACAGGGATAATTAACAACTAGGTTCTATCCTAGCAAAAGCCTTTTATATCATAAGTCTAGTATGGTCAGTATACAACTTTTGATAAGACTATTAGGGTGTTTTAGTCTCACGAAAAACCTCAAAATTTCTCTAAAAAGCAACAAATGCTGAAAAGAAAAGTATAAACTATTAAATGGTAAAATTCATTGCAAATTATCACATTGCAAAGTATCCAAGAAGCGATACATAATTTACATAAAGCACACTCAAGATATAGGATAGATACCAGATGAATATCAACAACGATGTTTAGATGACCACTAACTATATTGTGTATATTATTCCAAGTGCAAAAGAAATAAAATAGAGTGACATATTATATCATTCGCATCAAACAATTTCATACCATTGCATTTCATATATGGGTGATTAATTGATTAAATTATTATCTTAAGGATTTTCAATTACATTCATGGTTTTTATACATTTTGTGAAGTCATCCATTAGATTGATAGACATATTTGCATTCATTCCTTATGTTTTAAGTGATTAAAGCATACATGTTCATTTACATTAGATTTACATTAATGCATGAAAAGAAAGTAATTTCAAATATGCGTTAAGAAAAGAACATCGAATCCACATGCATCTATCATCAAAAAACACATCTAAGCATCTATATCACTGCATATCATCATAAATCAAATAGCTATCTAGTGCATGTCATCCATACATCACATCATATAGTAGTAGCATAACATTGTTGAGTGTATATTTTGCCCAATTGTAAAATACCACCACATGCAGAGTATTGAATAGAAAACTCTCTCTTGAAAAGAAACCAAATGAAAAACATTCAACTTCTCCAAGGTTCTGGTAAAATATCTAAATATTGTAATAGTGACAAAAATAATTCAATAATGCATGTGACCATAAAAAATGGGGCTTTTGATGGTTCTAAAAAATGCTTAGTTATTGAAAGATCTAACTGAAAAGCCAATGTGAAATAAAAGTAGTTCTTTTTAGGGTTTTTTAAATTGATGCTACCATGAATCCCTATTAGTAAAGTATTTTATCTTCACTTAAAATGTTTCAAATGATAAAATGTGGAATTTTCCACTTCATTTTAATGTATGTGCCTTTAAGATGAAGTAAGTTTTAGATAGTTGGGTTCATTTTATCTTCCTTATGTTGATGCCACTACCCTAATAGTAGTTAGTAGAAGTTAGTGTGTTAGCAATGTTAGCAAAATTAGCTTTCATTTCTTATCTTAATTTAATGTGAAATAACAGGTTAGTATCCCTCCTAAACCATGTGTTTTATCTGAAATATTAGATTAATGAATTTTGGAGGTGCAAAAATTCTAGAAAATGACCAAAATGGAAATAACTTGAGAGCTTAACAATTCTAGAAATGGACCAGAATAGAAATGAAACTAAAAAGAAATTAGCAAAAATTCTGGAAAAGGACCAGAATGGAAATAAAATAAACTGAAATTCTGGATGGACCAAAATGAAATGATTGAATGCTTGAAATAAAATGAACTTAACAAAAACGAATGAATAAACAATGCAGATTTGGTTAACTGAAAAAGTCAAATTCTGAATTATTTTAGCAAGCTCCTCCCCGCAAAATTCCAAGTTATGAGGTAATCATAAAACAACCTAAATTAATGGACCTGCAACATAAGCACAATACCATTAAATCAAGTGCAAGACTCAAAGGAAATAATAGAGAAACTGCATCATCTTGACCTTCGTCTATTGCAACCCATTTCATGGCATAAGACAATGGCTAGAAGTCACTAAAATGCAGAAATGATAAGACACTAAAAACCTTAGTTTTATGATTAGAAACCCTCCTTTTGATTTTGCTCACAAAATTTTGCTACCTTCTCAAATATGAAAAATGCTCTTTCTTATTGCTTTTCGGAATGTTACATCATTTTCAGCCCCCCTCTAAATAGGTAGGATAGCAAGGTATAAATAATTCTTAGAAGTCCTTTTGATACAACTTCTTTCACAATTAAAATAATAAATGGATATAATAAAATAATCCATCATCATTTTCTGTGATTTAATACAATAAAATAACACTTCTAAACATAATTCTAAACAATAATAAAACCAAAAACATAATCTTACGTAACTCCTTATGTCTCCCATTTCTCTTATCACATAGGCATTCTACCCAAGAACACCCCTTTGCACCTATCAAAATGAATAATAAAAACCATTTAACTATACCTTATAATCCCTATGATTTTAGGCCTCCTTTAAAACATTGAATATAATCAAACAACATTCACATTAAAATCAGGCAGGTGAATCTTATTCAACAAAATTTTTGATGTGCTGCTCGAAACCAAGGCCCGATGGTATCTCTTCGAAGCCATACCAAATGTGCCCAAGGATTGGGATGATGTCCCCCATCCTGGGTACTTTGGTTTCCATATAACCTAGTGAGGCCATCACACCATCGACGCAACCATGGCGCTATCAAAACCACATCGTGGTGCTACAATCGATGCAACCATGGCACTGTCAAAACAACGTCACCATGGTGCTACGTTCGATCACCACCATGGCGCTGTCAATACCACGTCAGGGGGCTACCATAAATGCAGCCATGGTGTTGTCAACCCTTCACCATGGCTGTCGAGCTCCTTGCTCTCGCACTCACATTGCGTAATACCAACAAAAAAACTTTCCATACTCTCGAGCTAGACCTTTATCTCCATCGATTAGGGTTGCGGGTTGCCCTAATAATGTTTCTTTGATGGCATGCCTCTGGTTTCAACCAATTTACTATCAAATCCGATGCCTTATGTGACATCCTCCTGAAATGCTAACACTATCTTTTGATCGCTTCCTCTTTTGCCAACATTACGTAGCCTCGAATATTTTGGAATAGCCACATTTGCCTTCGATCGTTTTGAATAGCTGCCATCACCTTCTCCTGCAATCAAACGTAACATGGTCAAACATATTATTATCACATCCTTTGTAAAGAATATTATAATAATATTATTATATACAATATAATAATATTATTATAATAATAACATTTTAGAATAAAAAAATAATAATAATATTATTATAATAATAATATTTTAGAACATTATGATATAATCATAATAATATTATTATAATAACATTTTAGAACATCATAATAATATTACTATTATATACATAATAAAATTTATGTAATTATATTAGGTAGATAATAGCATATTATTTTCCATCATAATCTCTTTGTACCTTTTGTATCCTCTTCTTGTTTTAGGTAATGTTTTGGTCAGGCCTTGCTTTATTAAACACATTCCATCACCTTAGACAGTATGAAGAACATTAAACTCTATTTATCAAAATGGATTTTAACTAGTATAAGCATTAATGCCTAGATTAATTAATCATTAAATATCAAATAACTAAAGCAATTAAAATCATTAACATAAATGGTCAAACATCACTATTCTTACAAGCCAAAGAAAACCAAAAACCTTTAATACCAAAACATGACAAGTGGGTCCCCAAGAATCTTGGGGTGGTTGGGGAAACTCCACAACAAAATGGCGACTCTGCTGGGAAATTATCCTGAGCATTTCGGTGAGAACCAAAAAAGAAAATCTAAAAATACACTCCAAACCAAGAAGCAACAAGTGTCATCAAATGCATAAATAATGTCAATAGACTCATAAGAACAACAAAATATTAGAATCATGCAATATTAACTTTGTGTGTGTGAAGTACTCCACACCTTATTGTTTGTAACTTTTTCGTATTGCATCACCAATTTTACTTGACTAGAATTATCGCAATGAATATGGAGAGCTTTGAGGGTAAAAATTTTATAGCATGGGCAACACATTCTATGGTGGCTTGGGCAAACACCTCAAAAATGTCTAACCATATTAGGATAAAATGTGTGTGCGATGAATTCATTGACCAGATCTAGAGCTTGGTTATGAGTCATCATCATCAAGGGTCAGTGTGTGCAAGTGGAACTTAGAGCTTTGGGGAATCGTATTCTCAGTGATGAGAATATAACCCTATCATTTACTGCTCTCATTTTTGACCAAAATAATTAAACCGGTTACGGATGAGGTCATCAGACTAATCTATCCTCATGGCAGACATAAATCTCAACCTTGTGGGAGTCATGTCACTAGGCATGAGTGTACTCCACTGCCAGTAAAGCGTCTATAGACCCGATGGAGGTTAACCCCATAGTATAGTCTTCTTTTCTTGGCTTTGCTCTATTTTTTTTTCTTAATGAATTTTGGGGATGACTACCTATTTATTCTGAGGGACAAGTAGTACGATCCTTACAATTCAGTTTAGATTTTTTGGGAATCGAATTCTCAACCAAGGTATGATGAGAATTTTACTCTATCCTTACTACTCTAATTTGTAAATCATGCTAGTGGTGATAACCACTATTTTATGAGCATAAATATTGTAGTGGTAAAACCCACTATTCATGGACTATGTGCAGGGTGGGATAGACCAAAATTATCTTTTCACATCACATCCCCATCCAAGTATGGTTTCATATTATTTTACCCAAGATGTTGGACATGGAAAAAAATGTGATAGACCCACAACAACTTCGGCAATAGTTTCCAAACCTAAGATCTTCTTAGTGTTCTTTGTGCCTTTGATCCCAAGATAATTGGACTTCACTTTCAGTGTTTGGGTTTAGCATATGGAGGTGGATTTATCATGATGTTTATGTGATAAGAATGTGCCCTTGAGACATGGGTGGATGATATGCAAAAATCAAATACTTCATGCTTCATGAGCTGCAAACAATATTCACATTTTCAAGCCCCTTTGCCATATGATTCCAATGTTTCACATCCTTTTAGTATTGGTTGACATTCATATACACATAGTATGACCTCTTACTCTTACAATAAAATCCAAAAATGGACAACCTTGACACACTAAAAACTCCTGAAATCAAAGAAAACAAAATAAACAGGAAATAAAACTGACAAGACAAACAATCAAGCAAGCTGATTATTGTACATACAATACAATGAATCTACCCTTAGGCCTAAAAATAATGCTTTAAATTAAGGTCATTAATAGGTAAGGCCAAATCCTTTCCATCCAAGGTTTTTAATATGAAACTATTTTCACCTAGGACTTCGGATATTAGATAAGGTCCCAGCCACAAGCAACCAAATTTTTCATGTTATCCTCTTTTCTCATGCCTTTTATCCCACAAAAAAACTAAATCTGAAAATTTGAAGGCATTAATTTTGGATCGTTTATAAAACCACATTTTTATTATATCTTTATGTTTGCTGAAATGAAGCATGGCTTCCTCCCTCTTCTCATCAAGATGCATTAATTGTGTTAATCTGGTTTTAAGTTTATTATCAGTCCCAATATAGTCTTTTATAAAATATAAAGTTTGTAATTTCAGATTAGTGGGAAAAATAGGATCTTTCCCATAGACTAAGTGATAAGGAGATTTCCCAATTGACTCCTTGCTTCTGGTACTATTTGCCCAAAGGGAAAATTTTAACTTACTATGCCAATCTCTAGGGTTCTTTTCAAGTAATTTTTTGATTATGCATAATAAATTTTTATTTGATGATTCTGCCAAACCATTGCCTTGGGGGTAATAATTGGAAGAGAATTTTAGACTCACCTTATTGTCGTACGCCCAATTTGAAAATTATAAAGAGGAAAATGCAGAACCGTTGTCACTTACTATGGAGTTAGGCATTCCAAAATGAGTGACTATGTTTTCCTCTAGAAATCTAATCACAACCTCGAAGGTGGCATTCTTAGTAGGTATAGCATCTATCCACCTTATGCAGTAATCAGTAGTGGTGAGGATGAACTTATGGGAATTGGATGAGTTAGGATTTATCACCCCAAAAAATTCTAATCCCCATTGTGCAAATGGTCTCATCTCTACCATTGACTGCAATGACATTGCTGCATTCCACTCTTTGTTGGCTACCACTTGGCATATGTATCATGTTCTTACATGTGTATGTGTGTCTTTAAATAAGTGGGTCCAATAATACCCAACTCTAAGAATCTAGTGTGTTGTCGCATTTATTGACCTGTGTCCAGTTCCATACTTACCATGGAATTCTTTGAGTACTTGGGTTGCTTCCTCTTGAGTAGTGCAATGAAGAAAAAATCCTTCATGATTCTTCCTGTACAACACACCAGATTTAATAAAAAATCTAGTTAATTTTAAACGTAGTGCCCTGCATTGAGTGGAATTAAAATGAGAAGGGCACTTACCATGCAACAAAAAATATACAATATCTACGTACCATTCCTCTGTAGTGATATCATTAACCTCATAGTTTTGGCACGTTATTGAATGGTCAATTTCTGCAATGGCCTTGAACAAACCTTGTCCATGCACTATATTCATGGGCTTTATCTCTAAGTCAAATTCTTAAAGGGTAGAAAGCCATTTCCCCTTCTTTCACCTAGCTCACTCTGTAAGAACATGGACTTTACTGCAGGGTCAGGAACTATAGCAAAAACTTTACTATGCATAATGTAATGCCTAAATTTTTTTATAGTTTTAAACAAGGCATATATTTTCTTGTCTAATACATAATACCTCAGCTTCGCGTCCTTCAAAGGAGAACTCAGAAAGGCTATAGTATTTTCAATGTTGTCTTCACTTTTTCAAGTTAACACACTTGCAAAAGAATGATCTGAAGCAAATGTGTAAACATAAAATGGTTTAGCATAGTCTGGACTAATGAGAACAGGGGCTTTGTAAATAGCATCCTTGATGCTTGTGAAGGTATCCCTTTTCTCACTGGTCCACTTTATCAGAACATCCTTTTTTAGAATATCATTTAAGGGCTTGGCAATCTCGGCAAAACCTAAAATGAATTTTCTCACAAAGTTAATCTTACCAAAAAAGGACCTAAGCTCCTTTTTGCTATTGGGATGAGGAATATACCGGATAATGGCTATCCGCTCTGGGTCTATATAAATCCCATATTTTAAAATGACATGCCCTACCAACTTACCCTTTGTTACCCCAAATATGCACTTTTTTAGATTTAGGGAAATTCCATGTTCCCTGCACCTTTGGATTGCTTTCCTCAAGTATCTTACATCTTCTTGGAGAAGAAAGGGATATCATCCACATAGACAATAATGTACTTACCAATGATCCCATTGAATGTAAAATCCATGGCTCTTTGAAAAGTGGCTCCAGCGTTTAACAAACCAAACGACATCCTCCGGTAGATAAATGTTCCCCACTTCGTGGTGAAGGTTGTCTTCATCCTATCATTTGGATGTATGATAATTTGATTATATCCTAAGTATCCATCCAAAAATGACATCATTTTAGATCCATTTACATTTTGGAGTGTAGACACCAAAACAGCACCAATCCGATTATGTGACAACAAGCACTGATCAAACTAACGCACAGCCCCCAGGGCAGCCCCCAGAGGTCAAACAGTGGTTCTAACCACTCACACAGCGATTTTGCAAGTCAGAAATCAATTTGGCACCTTTTAGACACTCAGCTTCTTATTCGTCCCACCCAGGGACGAGTGCGGATTTTTACTCGTCCTACCCAAGGACGAGTGCAGATTGATACTCGTCTCACCCAGAGACGATTACCAGCGCTCGCTTCGGGGTGGGACGAATGTCAAGTTTGATCGACAAAAAGTCAAATCTCGGCATGTAACAACTCAGAACTGCCACTTAGCTTTTCCTGCATGACATAGGAGTGCGAGTGAGTTCTTTTGACAACTCATATCTGCCAATTGACGTTCCCTTCACTGCATGGGAATAAGAGTGAGCTTTTCTAAAACATACAAAGACATGCACAGAGGCAGTTAAGAATCCCTTGATCAAGAAGAAGTCTTTCTTTCAGGCAAAAAGCATTCATGCAAAGAAACACTTTTGCATGTTAATTCAAAGAGACCCCTTGGGTCTATAAAATGGTGAGTTTCCTCACCCAAAAGATATACCGAGCAGGAGCATTTTGAGCGACGAAGTGCTGCTAATTCATTTACTTGCGATTTGTGTTTTCAACATCCATAATCTCTTAATCGAAAGAGAGGTTATTGGGTGACTTTTGAAAGCACGAATCAAGAACCAACACCGATTTTCTGACCACAATATTCTACCAATTTGCCGACAACACATCACATCAGGTTTCGGACCCATCCTAAGCGGATTGGTGTCGAAGCAAAATTTCACCCGCGGGTGGTTTGCCTTCGGGCACCCCCCCGCTTTATTTCTTTTATAGTATTTAGCTAGTTTCATGTTTATGCTTTTGTCAAGTCTTCATTTCATTTAGATTCATTTCAATCATAGTTAGATTTATCTTTTATTTTTCATACACAGGTGCTACTGATTCTTTGTTTGTTTCTTTGAACGCAGATTTGCAGCATTGGAGGAGCAACGAGGAATCGACCTTTATCAACGCAAGCGGCGACGACGTTTTGGTTCGCCCATCTTATATGTGGGCACGCGGAAGAAGGAATTCTGGAATAAGTTGTAAAAGAGCAATATTTAACGCTCCTATCCCATAAAAAGGAAGGAGACGCATTGTAACACGAATTCGCAAAGCATATCAATAAAAGGGCCGATTTTTATATTGCTTTAATATCTTGTGTTCATGTTCTTCCTTTTTATGCAATTTTCAATAACATAGGGTTTAAGCGTTATTTTAGTTTCATTTACATTGCAATTTTAGTTTATCCTTTTTGTTTCCGAAATCTCGTGCTTTCAATGGCGATCACGGTGGGACCTCTGTCCTCTATTTTTTTTTAGGTTAAATTACTGATCTAAAATTGCTTGTTTTTTTTACAGGTACCTATTTTTCAACATCAGACTGTTATTCGTCTCTACAAGTGACGATTACAGAATTGGTATTCGTTCCACCCCGGGATGAATAAACTATTCGTTCCACCCTGTGACGATTACAGTTCTGTTATTCGCCTCACCCAGGGACGATTATAATTCTTTGCAATTTTCAGAGCAAATCAGAAACTTTCGATTAGGCAGAGAAGAGGTAGGGGTTTTTTTAAAGCTTCTGTCAAATTTTTGTTTTTCTGTTTTTTGGTTTTCAGTTTGTATGGCTTAGGGAAAGATTTCTTTTTCGTTTGCCTGTTTCAATTTTTGCAAAATTAAAACGAACCCCACACATCACGTGGTATTTTAAACCAAGGCGTTGGTCGTAAAACCCCAACCCTTGAGCAAGACCAAAGGTGGATTCCATTATCACTTTGGCTTGAGATATTGCATCCATTACCTCGATCGCGACTGTTGCTAGACGTAAATCCTGACGAAAGCTGACCGAGTGTAGCTTGGGGTGATTCCCAGCATGCGAGGATAAGTCTTCTATGGTAGGTGTCATAAACAGAGTGATTCCCCTTCCGTACCGCCTATGTTCCACGTATCATCTGCTCTCACGTACCTATAGTCTCCCTCACGTAAGGGCGGGTATATAGAGAGGTTGGTATATCGGTCCGGCAATGGTATATTGAAGGGGCGACCATTTTGGGAGTTATAAGAGCCTTCATAATTGCATTTAAACGTTTCACAAAATTTTCAAAAACACAAAAACAAACAACAAAAACACACTAAACCAGATTTAGGGCACACTATTAATCTTTAAAAGAGATAATCATTGCTTGTGTGTGTGTATGCTATTTTCTGTTTAGACAAAAAAAAATCATAAAAATAAAATCATAAAAAGAATTTTTGCATTTTTAGGTTAGCATTACCATGGTGAATACTCGTAGCCAAGCCCAATCATGGGCAGAAGCTGCAGAAAATGCACCAAGAGAGACAAATCGTCTCCGATATAGCCTTGAAGACTTAGTCATCCCGCCTCGACGGCAGGGTATACCAGTTAGTTCACACCATGCAGAACATGGCTCTAGAGGTCCCTCCTTGAGGGGCACTCCAACCCATAGAGTTATAGAACATGGTTCTAGAGGCCCCTCCTTGGGGGGCTCTCCAAGTCCGGCCCTTCAATAGACGAGAATTTAGAACCCCTTCCCTAAGGGAAACTCATGAGCAACAAGAATCTTTTCAAGACAATAACATATATATACCACCTGGTCTAAACACGAGGCCTCCTATGGAAGTTCATTATGGATGGCCTAGTGATGAAGCATTGTGTAATGCTATGGAACAACAAAGGGTCCAAAAGGAAGAACCATATGATTTTGTGGTTCCTAATTTACCCCCAATTAATGTCAGACATAGTAGACCATATCCAGAACAACAGTTTCTCCCTACAGGGCAAGACAATTCTGCCCGCACTTTTTATGCATATCATAGAGAGAGAGAGAGGAAGATCACTACATTCCTCCAGAATAGTATCCAGTGCCGAAACGATGCACGTCTGCACCTGCTTTATATCCAGATCGCTTATTGAGACCAGAGTTTCAAGTTAATGCGGCCAACCTCGACAGAGGGAAGCAACATATAGGGGTCTCAGAGCACCATAATCGAAATAGATATGTAGGAGAGACATCTAGGCCTATAAAACAAGAGACAACAGAACAAAATGATTTGGCATTTACACAACTAGCCGCCCGCCAAGCACAAATCACGCGGCTTAGGCAAGAACAACAGGAATTAGAACATTTATGTCGCCTTGATCAAGAGCGCATTCAGCGTCAGACAGCTGAATTGTTTCACAACCATGCGCCTGAGAAGGCCCCAGTTCCTCGTGCACAACAATCTGAGATGTATGTGAGGCACAACCCCTTAGTGCGAGATAGGTCTCCGCGACCACAGCAAGCACTGCCTCCAAGACCTCTTAGACCTGAGCGGGAGGCCATTCCCCGCAACCATGATGGGCATCCTCCGCGGGCACCCGTCCATGTTTACAGGCCTAGGCCAAACACTCCTCAAGAAGATTATGAGGATTATTACCAAGAAGAAGAGTGGGCTGAAATGCCCTATCAAGGCAGAAGGGATGCTACTCATTTATCCATTCAAAGGCCTCAGGTTCCCCGCAACCCACAGCGGGAACAAACTAAGGAAGAGGAAATTATATCCTTCGATGCCTACAAAGTGTTGTTAGAACGCTTGGAGAATATGGAACTTAAGACTGGTGGGCCTCAAAAGCCTACCTTACGCCAACTTCGTAGTCATCCGATACATCCATCAGTGCCAACACCTCCATACCCCGAACATTTCAAGTTGCCCCAGTTGGCACTCTTTAAAGGGGATGAGGATGCTCAAGAGCATGTGACATGATTTTTGAGCCAATGCTTTGGTATACAAGACAATGATGCATTGCTATTGAGAACATTCATAACCACATTCGCAGGATCTGCCTCGGATTGGTTTACCCATCTACCGAAGCATAGCATCTACAACTTAGATCAACTAGTGGACGCGTTCCTAGAACGTTTTGCTTTCAATACAAAGAAAAAGGCGTCACTCAGTGATCTAGCTAGCCTCAAATAGTATGAGGAGGAGTCTATGGTGGCATATGGGAATCGGTGGAGGACGGTACTTTCAAAGTTGTCCTACCTCCCTCCTATGTCCGACCTAACTCAAATGTTCGCAAAGAGCTGTTTGCGATCGATCTTTGTGCTATTGCAACTGCAGCAATACGCCACTTTAGAAGAAGCTCTGGCACAAGCCAGACGTATCGAAGAGATCAAGATACAGGATGGCAAAATTGCCAAGCCTAAGAAAAAAGAGTGGAACAAGAGCACCAAAATAGGGAATACGCAACAGAAACCCGCCGCGGTCAATCAAGTTGCTATTAATGCCCCTACGCCTGCCCAAGCAACACAGCCTCCAAAGGCTAATTATCAGGCGGTGCCTCACAATAATTATGAGAAAGATAACAAGAAGCAGGATCAAAATCAGCGAGCGTCGCCCTAAGCGACAATTTACACCATACACTGAGTCTAGGGATTCCTTGTTTGACCGTTTGTCGGTGGCAAACTTGATTAATCTGCCAGATATTCCAACAATTGATCCTAATGCGCCAAAGCCTAAGGGCTACAGAGAGGATCTTTTCTATAGATTCCATAGAAGGAAAGGGCATGACCTTAATGTCTGTTGGACGTTTAAAGGTTTAGTGCAAGATCTCATTGATAATCACACATTGGTAGTGGATAACCCCATCGCACCCAACAACCAACAAATGGGTGTTTTCAAAGATCCTTTACCCACACATGATGCACAAACAAAACCTTTGCATGTCAACGAAGTGCAACAGAGTTGCCCCATGGAGGGGTATGTTGGAATGATTAGCATTGTGACAAGAAACAAGAGACACCCAGGAGTTGTCCCTGCAACAGCCACTAGGGAAGCTTCATCCACGTCACAACATCAACCAAATCCTACACAGTTGCCCCCACCTAGACCAGTGGCCACGATTCGAACTAGACTTACTCAAAGTCTACGGACCACATCGGCTAGGCTCTCCATTTATGAGCTTATTCAACAATCGACGCCCCATCGGGAAGCTCTTATGGAGATATTAAAGGCAATTGAATTGCAACCCCACGAAGCGGATTCGTTCAACAATTTTGTGGGGCATGTCAAACAGTGTACTGAACCAGTCATTACCTTCAGGGAAGATGAGCTAAAAATGGTGACTGGAGATGTAGCGGATCCACCCCTGCACGTTATTGCGCGGGTCAACGGGACTCCATACAAACGGGTGTTGATAGACACTGGTTCGTCCAAGTAACCTTATTACAACCGCTGCACTGAAACATTTGAAACTACCGACCTCTCACATTGCACCTTCCACTTATACCCTTCGAGCATTTAATGATGCGATATGCTCGACAGATTGGCACAATTGTCCCGCCCATCCAAGTGGGACAAAAGACCATTCATACATTGTGCCACATTTTAGAAGGTGAGATGGCTTACAATATCTTGCTTGGGCGGCCTTGGATCCGAGATATGAAGTGTGTCCCTTCAATTGCTCATCAATGTTTGAAGTATACATTTGAAGGACAAGTGCATGTGGTCCCCGTAGATTTGGAACCTTTTAAGTATTGCAACTCAGTGCAAATCATGCCGCAGTCGACCCTTCCTTCAACGCACGTGGATTTCCAGTTAAATCCATCTAAACGGGGTCTGACTAAGCAAGAATCTCCATCACCAAGTCAATAAAATTCTCAGGCGGGATCATCTTCTTCATCCAGTCCTCCAACAACGACGCCACCTACGGTGGCCACACCAACGGACAAAGGAAAGAAGCCCCTGGAAGCGGAACCACCTTTAGTCTCCAACATCTCTACAGAAGAGACGCCTAATAGAATGGAAGTTGAGACGCCTAGTTCACCCCACATGGAGTGGACTCAAGGAGAACTCCCATTCGCTTCCCCTCAATCGCCAACGATTACTGTTGAGATGTCTAACACGGGCATGGGGGAGTACATAGTGCGCAATGTTGTTGCAACGCCCACACTTCAGTCTATGCAAGACATGGGACGACCTCGACTCCCCATAGGCTCCGTGGTTCCTTTAGGCTACCCACCTAATCAAACAAACTTTATTTTTGGGGGCCTGGATCATGGTGTTGAACCTTCCCGAAAAGAAGAGGAAGATGAAGATCCATTTGTGGAAGATGTCAACTATCTGGCTAACCCAGACTTCGCATTACGATATCTTAGCCAATGCAATTGGCATGGATACGGGTTAGGCCGGTATGAACAAGGAATGCGTGTTTTGTGTCAACCAAGATACCAAATGCCTTATGATAAATCAGGAGTCGGGTTTAATCACCCTTTGCCCCTCGACATCTTGGTCAAAAACATGCAAGGCCTAGGGATAGGCAACAAGGATGGGTTGGCATCAGATCCATATGTCAATCCAAATACAACTTATACATTGGGGGATTATTTCCCATTACAAACAAATAACCTTGTTGACCTCACCAACCCTTTCCCTACGGCTGAACAAGGAGAAAACTCATGGACTCACCCACAAGGGGAAGATGGACAAGACCACGAAGGGTCTTCTGAAGATGAGTCGGAGTACGATCATTCGCATGAATATCCAATGAATGACGATCAGGAAAGCTTCTTGATGATGTTCCCATTGAATGATCCTAGTGAGCATAGGCTACCTCAACAACAACAAAATCCTTTGGACATAGATGACATGTTTGAACACTTACACATAGATCCAAGACCTAGGAGGCATTTCAACCTGGCGTAGTTATAGCAATTACTGCACCCGCCACTCCAGGCATACAACGAGCATCTTTCGCCTGGAGACCCTATCAAACCATCAGTACCTAGGGCAGACCCTGTTTGCAGGTCCGCGCATAGGGCTGATCCCTTTGTACCAGTGCCTATAGAGCCAGATCCAAAACACCAAGAACATCTAGAATGTCGAGTTGTCACATTTGCGGTAATGGAGATTACAATCATTTCATCAACATGGTCTCCATTGACTTGACCGCCCCCATCCATGATCCAGCCAATCCAACATGATTATTGCATCTAGACATAGAAGCTATCGATTGGGATCGCGCTGACACACCACCATCTCCATCAGAGTATTGGCCTTGCGGTGGGATGTTTCATTTCACTCCAGGACAGACTCGGGATGTCTTCCATGTTGAAGAGGAACTTGACGTTCCTAATGACGATCTTAATTCAGCAAACGATATCCATCTAATCCCAATTCCACACCAGTTGGAAGACGGATCCCATATGTCAGTTGAAGCAACGACTGATGTAGACATCGGCACAGATCCAATGAATCCATGGATTCTCAAGCTAGGGGTAAGTCTTTCCCCCGAAGAGCGAGCCGATTATGTTGCCCTTCTTAAGGAAAAGAAGGAGGTTTTTGCATGGTCATACAAGGATATGCCGGGACTAGACCCACAACTAGTCACGCACAATTTAACGCTTGATCCGACAATCAAGCCAGTCAAGCAAAAACTACGCAAGATGCATCCAACAAGTGGCCTTAATGGTAAAATATGAGTTACAAAAGTTGTTGGATGCCCAGTTTGTCATCTGTGTGGATTATCCGCCATGGTTGTCTAACATGGTTCTCGTCAAGAAGCCCGACGGGAGGATTCGCATATGCACCGATTTTTGAGATCTTAACAAAGCGAGTCCTAAGGATGATTTTCCCTTGCCGAGCATCGACGCGTTGGTAGACGCTACAGCGGGCCACGAAATGCTTTCCCTTATGGATGGTTTCTCAGGATACAATCAGATTCGTATCAATCCTGAAGACCAACTAAAAATGGCATTCACAACGCCTTGGGGGACATTTTGCTATAAGGTCATGCCTTTTGGCCTTAAAAATTCTGGAGCCACCTACCAACGTGCCATGACATACATCTTTCATGATTACATGCACAAAACTTTGGAAGATTACATGGATGATTTGTTGGCCAAATCTCTTTTGCGCCCAGATCATATCGGTGACTTGAGCAAGGTCCTTGATCGCCTCATTGAGCATAAAGTCAGACTAAACCCCAAGAAGTGCGTCTTTGGCGTCACCTCTGGAAAGCTCTTGGGTTTCATAGTCTCCAAACGAGGAATTGAGGTAGATCCAAACAAAGTCAAGGCAATCCTTGAAATGCGTCCCCCAACCACCATCAAGCAGCTCAAGAGTCTGCAGGGAAAGGTTGCGTCGATCAAGCGCTTCATAGCGTAGTTATCTGACAAATGCCGACCCATGAATAAATTATTGCATAAGGGGGTCACATTTCATTGGGATGACGAGTGCCAGTCAGCCTTTGACGACATTAAATAGTACTTGGCTTCACCGCCAGTATTGGCACCACCCAGACCAGGAGTGTCGTTCTATTTATACATCTCAGCCACTGAGGTGGCACTGGGCGCCATGCTGTCCCAGAAAAATGAACTTCACAGAGAACAGGCTACATACTATCTTAGCCGCACCCTGGTCAGTTATGAACTTAACTATGCATATGTTGAAAAACTCTGCTTGGCAGTGGTGTTTGCTACCAAAAAGCTACGCCACTACATGCTTAGTAATAAGACATATGTTGTGTCTAAGGAGAATCCATTGCGATACATGATGAGTCGTACTTATCATAGTAGCCGCACGGCGAAATGGATCATGTTGTTGACGGAGTTTGACATAGAGTTCATTGGACAGAAATCTATAAAAGGTCAAGTCATCGCCGATCAACTAGCCGAGGCTCCTCTTGAAGACGATCAGCCTCTAACTTTTGAACTACCTGATGATG
Source organism: Wollemia nobilis (assembly GCA_028583015.1). NCBI lineage: Eukaryota > Viridiplantae > Streptophyta > Pinopsida > Araucariales > Araucariaceae > Wollemia > Wollemia nobilis. The sequence goes on along the minus strand of JAQPPZ010016703.1, from coordinate 2,526,517 downwards.
GGGTCTTCCATGTTTCAAAGTCGCCAGATTCTGATGAGCCTGAGTCACAGGCTGACATAACCCTATTCTTCGATGGTTCTAAATGTGAGCAAGGGGGTGGCACGGGAATTGTATTCTTCACTCCACAAGGTGCTCCAATGCCCTTGTCATTTAAATTAGACTTCCCATGCACCAACAACAATGCAGAATACGAAGCCTTGCTCATAGGTCTTCAGACAACAATCACCATGAACATTAAACGATTGAACATCTTTGGTGATTCGCTGTTAATTGTCAATCAAGTAAAGGGGATATACCAATGTAAATGTCCAGTTTTGCGGTCTTATAAAGTCCTTGTGGACAAATTCCTGGCACAACTTGAATGGTATGACATCGAGGCACTCCCTCGATCATCAAATCATTTTGCGGATACTATGGCCTCCTTGGGGTCACTCATCCCGCAAGACCCTTCCGGTGAAATGACAACCATTCGGGTTACAACATTATCGCAATCTGCGATGGAGCGTGCAAGCTCCGATCCGACGCCGAGGGATCCACATGATCCAGATTGAACCATCTCTCGGATAAGTTCTCTCGAATTCAAGATTGTTTGATTCAAGCCAACCTGGGGTCCTTGTTCTCCCCGACCCCTCTTACTAGCAACACCACGTTGTTTTTACAAGTTCTTTCTTGCTCAGCTTTTGTTCGGGATAGACTTCAAGAGGGATTGGCCGTTCATACTATCGAGGTTTCTGATCAGCAAGATTGGTACACACCCATTCGGGATTACCTCAAGCTAGGTAATCTCCCACTTGGATTGACACACGCCGTGAAAAGATCATTCAAACAGAAAGCGGCAAAGCATGTCTTGTTAGGAGACATTTTGTATCATCAAAATTATGAAGGAATTCTTCTTCGTTGTTTGGACCAACAGGAGTCCGCTTGGGCGATCACCCAAGCTCACGATGGTACATGTGGTGGCCACTTCAGCGGTATGGCCATCGCAAAGCGCATTCTTCGCATGGGTTATTATTGGCCATCTTTAGAGCGAGATTGTTGCGCATATGTGAAGAAGTGCGTGAAGTGTCAGCACCATGCTAATTTGACACACGTACCTTCTCAGGCCTTGCAGTCGATTCAATCGGTTTGGCCTTTTTCGTAGTGGGGCTTTGATCTAATTGGAAAGATCTCCCCTGCGTCGTCTGGTCGTCACACGTTTATTTTAACGGCCACAGAGTACTTTACCAAATGGGTGGAAGCAATTTCGTTGACCACTACGACTGGAGCCCGCATTGCGGAATTTATTTTGCATAACATCATATGTCATTTTGGTATTCCATCCAAAATAGTCTCGGATAATGGGACACCATTCAAGAATAAATATGTGCGTGCTTTGACCACAAAGTACAAGATTCAACATAGCTTTTCAACACCCTATTATCCGCAGGCAAATGGGCAAGCAGAGGCGTCAAACAAAATGCTAGTCGCCATTCTCAAAAAGACAGTTGCAGACAATCATAAAGACTGGCACATTCAGATCCCGCTTGCCCTATGGGCTTATCGCACCAGCATTCGGACGCCCACTGGGGCAACTCCATTTTCGTTGGTGTATGGCTCCGAGGCAGTCATGCCTTTTGAGTTGGAAATTCCTTCCCTGCGCATTTCAATGCAAGAGTTCATCGATGATGACACTGCACGATAGGCCCGGTTAGATCAACTGATGTTGCTCGATGAACGACGCGTTAATGCTCTCGAGCATTTACGTATCTATCAAGAGCGACTTAAGAAAGCATACAACATGAAAGTCCATCTTAGGGAATTTCAGGTTGGTGACTTGGTCTTAAAAGAGAACCAGCAGAATTCTAATTTGTCATCCCATCTACGGGACAAGTTCACAACAAACTGGTTAGGTCCTTACATCATTGATAGTAAAATAGGACCCGAAACATACCGGCTTGCCTCTCTTGAAGGAATCAAGGAAACAGAACCCTTGAACATCATTCATTTGAGGTCATTCCACAGCTAGAGAGCCATAGTCCAACAAAAAGCTCCAAGGATTACCACAATCGCTTGGTCAACCCAAAAAGCTCCAAGGATTACCATAATCGCTTGGTCAACCCCAAAAGCTCCAAGGATTATCACAATCGCTTGGTCAACCCAAACGCTCCAAGGATTACCACAATCGCTTGGTCAACCCTAAAAGCCCCAAAGGTATCTATAAACCCTTTGGTCAACACCAAAAGCTCCAAGCATTACCACAACTGCTTGGTCAACATAAATATTCAAAAATCAACAAAAACAACACAAAAAAATCAAAATCCCAAAAACAATTGCATTTCAATTCCATGCATTCTCATAAAAAAAAAATCACAAAAACAATTGCATTTCAATTCCATGCATTCTCATAAAAAAAAACAAAATCACAAAAACAATTGCATTTCAATTCCATGCATTCTCATAAAAAAAAAATCACAAAAACAATTGCATTTCAATTCCATGCATTCTCAAAAAAAAAAAAAATCACAAAAACATTTGCATTTCCATTCCATGCATTCTCATAAAAATCAAAATACAAAAATATAGGTTGCATTAAGCATTGCATCCATACATTGCATATTTCGCTAGGTCATACAAGTCAAAAGCACCATAGTCTGTCATTATTTGGCAATTCCATCATTTCCACCTCAGATCCATTTTCATAAACGCATACATCCCGCATATCACCCTTTTATTTTAGCATCGTCAGTTGTAGTCTAATGTATATAGGGTTTTCGTCATTCAGATGTCTTTAAATTTCTAGCCAATAACTGTACACAGTTAAGCAGATTTTACACGGGAAAGTTTTACTTGGATCCCACCTTGGTACGTAGCATCCCAACACAAATTAACACACATAAAATAATTCCTAAGTTGTGTGAACGAAAGATGAAACCTGCACCGTAATCCCGGTTACCATAAGCGAAATGGCTATCTTGCTTATCCCCCTATGCAATTGACCCTAGAAATGCTGAGAGTTGGCAAAAGGACAAGCATCCTCCCTACCCAATTCCCCATGAATCCCAAGTTCTCAAAAGTTGCAAAAACATCAAAAATTTGCAAAACGTCAAAACACTAAAATTTGACATCCTACAGTGCACACATCAAAAGGCACAAACAATAGTGATTCTCGTCACTCCATATTCAAATCCCTTGCTCAAAAAAAAAAAAAAAGAAGAGACGAGTACTATCATAAAAAATAAACAGTGATTTTATCACTACAAAAGAGCAAGTATCCCCATACCCTTGAAGAAAAGAAGGGAGTCGAACTTGAATCCCTGGAACTCTCAGTATTTCGACAGGTCATGAGGCAAGCTTCAGTACCGGTTTGGTTGATAGCCTATTGGTCATTGGCGGTAAACCTCCCGCATGACGATATATCTGTCACATTAACTTGTGTGCAGATCAATGTTTGCATGTGGATGAGCTAGCTTATGGTATCCTAGATAACATCGCAGACAAATCCGACTAAATACAATAAAGGAGTTAGTGGAGCTAATTAGGTGATCCTCGATACGAGTTCGGTTGAAAGCCCATCTGGCATTGGCGGTATCCTGATGAATAACACATAAACGAACTCAATTGCACACACAGGGATGTGAAATAACTTGGTTAAATTCAAGTCGGATTTATACCTTGTTCAAAAAGTCTTGCGAGATAAATATACAGTTTTGGCTAGTTAATTAAAATATCTGCATCTCAGAAAAGCTTAATTCCATTTTCAAATAATCGATACATTTCATTCCATACATCACCATCAAAAAATAGACAAAATACAAAAACAAAGTTTTCACATCCACAAGCATTCCACAAAGTTATCCCATTACTATAGCAAGTCAATCCAATCTTGTACAGTCTATGGTGCATCGACAAACCATCAATAATTCATTTCATTCATTCCATATGCATACATCATACAAATCAGAATCATAGCATTCATAAATTGCATATGCATACATCAATGTAAAAACATGCACATAAAGATAAATCACGAAGAATGATAAACACCAAAAAGAATCATCTGTATATATATCACAACAAAATTGCCCGCAGGCTACAAAACTGGTCCTCAGACCTCCCTCCCATCATCCAAAATCCCAAAACCCCCAGCCTAGGGCGTCGGCCACCATGATCACGCAGGATCGGTGCGACGAGAGCTACCCCCTGCGGTATCCATCCTCTGAGACCTCTCAGGGTGACTGCTCGCCCCTGCATCCCGACCACTCGCACCGCCCTCCTCTCGTCGCCTACGCCGAGATGATGCCGACTGCTCCGTCCCGCTGTCTCTCGTCCGATGCGACGAGCCACTGACCGGAGGCTCTGGTATTCGCCCACCAAGGCGGATAATCTCACCCTCCATCTTCGCCCGATGTCGCCCCCAATCTGCCTCTCGTAGCCTCAACTCTGCCTCCCGCCTACGGTAGTACGCGATGGCGTCATCACGCTGTGCTAGCTGCACCCGTAGGAGATCCCTCTCCCGTGCAGCATCCGTATCCCCCGCCTGCTGGTGAGACGCAGCCCCTGCGCTCCCCTGCCCTACCAACTATGTCCGTAGGAGATCCCTCTCCTGCGTCATCTTCGCAAGCTCTCCATCCCGCCTCTGCAACAACCCCGTCAGTCGCGCTACCTCAGCGCGCAACCCTGCCTCCGTCTCCTCCGACCCAGCCTGCTCTGGAGCATCCTGCATCTCTGGCTGATCCTCCTCATCAACATCATCTCCTACATCCGCCACCTCCACCATCTCCACATCCGTAGGAGCTCCCCAACCCTCTCCTGGTGCCTCTGCACCCTCTCCGCCTCCCGCTGCCTCAGCTCCTCCCAATGGCCCCTCACCTCGCCACTACCGCAGCGTCCACCACTCCTGATACTCGACCGTCACTCCGACGTCATCTACGTCCGGAATGTCCAGTACAGTATCAGACTCCTCCCCCAATGGCTCGAGGATCGGCGCAGCTAAGGTCCTCTCATCACTCCGACGTCGATAGCCCATGGGTTCCCCAGGCAACCCCTGGCGTACCCCAAACTGTCGCGTCACTCGGAGATAATGAAAGTACTCCTGCTCTGTCCCATGACGCCCAATCACCCATCTCCCCCTCCGAACCCGCCGAAGCCACTCATCAGCCTCTGGCCATGCGGGACAATCCCGATATGGCCTCCATATCACATCTCCGGGAGTCAGTCGTGCCAGTGCATCTCTGTAATGGTCGACGTCTCCCGTGAACCGTCGACTCTACCCCCGCTCCTCCGACCGATACCATAGAGCCCCATACCCAATGTCTCTGTCAGCCATGTCAGCCCGGGTAGTCCAAGGCAACCCTCGTGGTCGCTCTACGGCTATGTGCTGCCAGGCCCAGCACTGCAACAAGAAACTGCAGCCAATCCCCTTCCGCCTCCGGCAGCGGACCTCATACAACTCATCATATAACTGCGCCAACAGTGTCTGACCCCATCTCATAATCACCGACGCTGTCATCGGACACTCCACTAGCTGCCACACCACCTCCAATAGGTTCCATGGGAACCTCGCTCCTGACGAGTCTGGCAGGAGCATGTTGGAAATGAGGCTCATGAGTAATGCATGCCTCACTCCCAACATTCCCCTCGCATACCAATATCGCACCAAAATCCCCCCAATATGACAATCCAGCTCCGCCCTCTCCAGCGAGGTCATCCCATCATCATCCTCTCCATATCCAAAGTACCGCGTCAGTACAGCCGTCCTCTGGCCCCGTGGCGTCGTCCGGATGGGGACCCCGTCTATCGAAATCCGGAGAATCCGATACACGTCCTCTAAGGTGACAGTCATCTCCCCTGTCGAAAGATGGAAGGTGTTCGTCCGAACATCCCATAGGCCGATCAATGTTGTGAGGTACGCCCGATCTGCCACAACTGCATCCAACCGAGCCACATGCTTGAGCCCTAAGGCATCAAGCCACTCCCAGTCATCATCACTCAACGCCTCGCGGGCATTAGAAAAAATCGTCGGCACCCGATGTCGACTCTTCACCACCTGCACATCACAGAAAACAACAAACATCAAAAACATGCATCAAATCACCATCACATGTACAAAAATGCATAACTGTACAGTAACATCTTTCATTCACATGTACATCCACAAAAAAAAAATAATAATAATAATAACAAAAATTTGACATGGTTTACCTACGGTTTTACCTAAGTTTACCATTTCAACCAAAAAAATTCATCTTTCATTTCATCAAAAACAATAAAAATTTGACATGGTTTACCTACGGTTTTACCTAAGTTTACCATTTCAAACAAAAAAAAAAAAAAAGAATTCATCTTTCATTTCATCAAAAAAGACAAAAATTTGACATGGTTTACCTACGGTTTTACCTAAGTTTACCATTTCAAACAAAAAAATTCATCCATTTTTCATTTTTTAATTTCATCAACAAAAGACAAAAATTTGACATGGTTTACCTACGGTTTTACCTAAGTTTACCATTTCAAACAAAAAAATTCATCCATTTTTCATTTTCTAATTTCATCACAAAACGACAAAAATTTGACATGGTTTACCTACGGTTTTACCTAAGTTTACCATTTCAAACAAAAAACTTCATCAATTTTTCATTTTTACATTTCATCAAAAACAAAAAAACATCAACATGGTTTACCTACGGTTTCGACCTAAGTTTACCATTTCAAACAATTTTTTTTTTACCAATTTTCCATTTTTTTTTAATTCCATACAAATTACAAAAAAAATATGGGCATGGTTTACCTACGGTTTCGACCTAAGTTTTACCATTCACATAGAAACACATTTTTAACCATGGTTACCCTAAAAAGTGTTACTCTAAGTTTCATTTTGGGTTTATCCTATGGTTTTCCATCTAAGTTTCCATCGGTTTGCATCCATGTTTCATTCAGTTTCATTCATTTACCTTTTAATTTAATTAATTAAGGTTTCATGCTTTAAATAAACGAACAACAATAAAAACACATTTGCATTTTTCAAATTCACAATCGAGGAGCTAGTGCACTTATTGGTCTCGCCTCGGCTCCGCCGCTCGACGACCCGGTCTGTGCACTCATGGTAGCTGGAAATTTCGGCAGCGCTTCGCGTCAGAAAATCTACCTCCTCCTCCCCAGAGCTCCAAATCGCAATCGATGAACAGTGCAAATGAACCAAATCCGTCATTTTTGCATATTTATACTTTTTGCCAGCTGGTAATCGTCCTTGACCGGGACGAGCGCTTTTCGGCACGCTCGTCCCACCCCAGGACGATTACCATCGTGGCGCACTCGTCTTACCCCGGGACGAGTACCGTCATTGCACTCGTCCCCCCCCGGGACGAATAAAAAAAAACAAAAAAATCAATCAACAACAACCACAACATAAAAATGACAAATGCCAACAAAACCACTAAAAATTGCCGGACAACAGTGCTCTTGCACTTCACCTCTTGGCATAAGAAAACTGATGTCGAGGTCTACCTTGTCGTTATCCTACTCCCTAAGAAGGCTACCTTAGCCGGACCGCTCCACGGGAAGACGGATTTTCGCCAATGTTAACCCCAAATGGCATCCCAAAATGGGTTCACACCCACCAAAAATAGGTCAAAACAGTCGGAAACTGCTCGAGCATGCTTAGCGGTAAACCATCTAAAGGCACCCTTGCACAAGTCATCTTGGGTCAAGCGACTCGTCGCTTTTCTCATGTCGGTCATTCCCTCATCGATTCGTCGCTTGAGGGGGTAGTCACACTTAGTTGCCAATCAACACCAATATACCCCGTCTTGGAAATGACACGCATTCAAAGGATCATTGCAAAAGACAATCGCGCCCCTGCTTGGGGCAGCAAACAAGCAATTATCACCAACCGATCATATACTTGGCATTCGTGAATCATGAACTCAAGGTTCCCACAACAAAAGGTTGCGCCCTTTGCCTATTCATGACTGATCAATGTCTAAGTTCAAGTAAGACCTCACCGAACCAGGTTAATACTTGATTTGAGTTCCTTAGCTCGTCAAAAGCAAGGATTCAAGAATGCGTGCCCTTTCCATACTTGGGGCATCAAGAGTTGGTTAGGTTACTGAGAAACCCTAATCATTAGTGCTTTGGTTATATATTTTTGCTCAGCACTGCACCATGTGCAACGCTTCCCAAAAAGGGGCATCTGTAGACACCAAAACAGCACCAATCCGATTATGTGACAACAAGCACTGATCAAACTAACGCACAGCCCCCAGGGCAGCCCCCAGAGGTCAAACAGTGGTTCTAACCACTCACACAGCAGTTTTGCAAGTCAGAAATCAATTTGGCACCTTTTAGACACTCAGCTTCTTATTCGTCCCACCCAGGGACGAGTGCGGATTTTTATTCGTCCTACCCAAGGACGAGTGAAGATTGATACTCGTCTCACCCAGAGACGATTACCAGCGCTCGCTTTGGGGTGGGACGAATGTCAAGTTTGACCGACAAAAAGTCAAATCTCGGCATGTAACAACTCAGAACTGCCACTTAGCTTTTCCTGCATGACATAGGAGTGCGAGTGAGTTCTTTTGACAACTCATATCTGCCAATTGACGTTCCCTTCACTGCATGGGAATAAGAGTGAGCTTTTTTTTCTTCTTTCCTTATGTGGTTTTCTAAAACATACAAAGACATGCACAGAGGCAGTTAAGAATCCCTTGATCAAGAAGAAGTCTTTCTTTCAGGCAAAAAGCATTCATGCAAAGAAACACTTTTGCATGTTAATTCAAAGAGACCCCTTGGGTCTATAAAATGGTGAGTTTCCTCACCCAAAAGATATACCGAGCAGGAGCATTTTGAGCGACGAAGTGTTGCTAATTCATTTACTTGCGATTTGTGTTTTCAACATCCATAATCTCTTAATCGAAAGAGAGGTTATTGGGTGACTTTTGAAAGCACGAATCAAGAACCAACACCGATTTTCTGACCACAATATTCTACCAATTTGCCGACAACACATCACATCAGGTTTCGGACCCATCCTAAGCGGATTGGTGTCGAAGCAAAGTTTCACCCGTGGGTGGTTTGCCTTCGGGCACCCCCCGCTTTATTTCTTTTATAGTATTTAGCTAGTTTCATGTTTATGCTTTTGTCAAGTCTTCATTTCATTTAGATTCATTTCAATCATAGTTAGATTTATCTTTTATTTTTCATACACAGGTGCTATTGATTCTTTGTTTGTTTCTTTGAACGCAGATTTGCAGCATTGGAGGAGCAGCGAGGAATCGACCTTTATCAACGCAAGCGGCGACGACGTTTTGGTTCGCCCATCTTATATGTGGGCACGCGGAAGAAGGAATTCTGGAATAAGTTGTAAAAGAGCAATATTTAACGCTCCTATCCCATAAAAAGGAAGGAGACGCATTGTAACACGAATTCGCAAAGCATATCAATAAAAGGGCCGATTTTTATATTGCTTTAATATCTTGTGTTCATGTTCTTTCTTTTTATGCAATTTTCAATAACATAGGGTTTAAGCGTTATTTTAGTTTCATTTACATTGCAATTTTAGTTTATCCTTTTTGTTTCTGGAATCTCGTGTTTTCATGGAGTATCTCATCAATGGTGGGTAATGGGTAATTATATTTTTGGCAAGCTTTGTTCAAATTTCTAAAGTCTATGCGCAACCAAATTTCTCCACTCTTTTTCCTAACAATGACAAGATTAGCCACCCATGTGGAATGCCTAACAGGGAAGATGATTTTAGCTTCCAGAAGCCTCTTCACTTCCTTATATATCAAGGGCTCTAGGATTGGGTTAATCGTTCTTTACCTCTATCTAAAAGGCTTGGAATTAGGCTTTAGAGGAATAGCATGCATTATTACATTCTGGTCATATGTTTTCAGCTCTTCATAGCTCCAAGCTATGCAATCAATGTACTCTCCTAAAACCTAAGCTATTGACTCCTTCTCTCATTGTGTGCATGCCTTTCCAATGAACACTTCACGTGGATCCACTTCACTCCCAAAATTGATTGAATTGCATGGTTCCTTGGGGGATGGTATTTTTATTTCCTTTTTCTTTTGATATCCAATATCAAACAAATTTTCAAGAGAGGCCCTATCACTTGGCATCTCATTCCATACTCCGGTTTTTCCTACTTCTACTAGTCTCCTCTATTCTTCGTCTATAACATGATTTTCAAATATACCAGAATTAGTAACAAAACTAAAAATGTGTCTATCACTATCAAAGACCTGTAAATTTGTGATATTTTTTGGTATGGAGGGGCAAGGCACTAACTCTATGGAAATTTTTTTACATTTTTTATGGTCAGAAGGTGAAAGCATGTTGGTCGCTATGGCTAACGAATCAGCCATTTTATTATTTTTTCTTGAGATGAGGGAAATATTGAAAGCATCAAACTCATTAATTAATTCCCTAACTCTGGCTTTATAGAGGTTCAACCTCTTGTCTCTACAAGTATATTGCTCCTTGATCTGTTTGACTACTAAATCTGAGTCTCCAAATGCCTTAGGGCACTTTACCTTTTCTCTTAGGGCTAACTGAAGTTCAAAAATTAGGGCTTCATACTCCGCCACATTATTGGTGGCCAGGAACTATAGTTTGTAGGTAGTAATCAAAGGCTTACTACCAAGACATGTGAGCTCTACCCCAGCTCCCGCACCTTATTTTGATTTGGACCCATCAAACTTTAGGGTCCACACCCTCTTGTTTTCTTTTGACGTACCATGGTAAAGATTATCATTTTGGAACCCTTCGACTATGTCTTTTATGTCAAAATTGTAAACCCCTAATTCTATTTTAGTAAATTGAATATCATTGGGCTTATTATACTTTGTAATCATTTCCCTAAGTCTGGGCTCTCTGTCTACCCAGATTTGGTTTGCAACTCCTCTCCATGTCAAACACATATGGGAGGAATCAGTCACCACATAACCATTGAGATTTTTGCTCCAATCTCTGCCCAAAACCATGCCATACTTGGTAGCAATATTTAGCACAAGGATACCCATGTAATGTTGGACCCTAGGCTCTGGGTTGATCTAAACTAGGACATATTTTATAGCACCTACTACATCCACCATAGATCTATCCAATTGAACCACCTTATTATTCGAATGAACAGGCTTAAGTCCTAGCTTTTGGCTTATCTCAAGAGGCATGATGTTGGTCGAGGCACTAGAATCAATCAAATAGTTGTGTAAATTCTTGCCTGTGATCCTAATGGTTATGAGAAAAGGGGGTACCTTTGGTTTCTCTTTCCTCATAGCAATTTGGGGTTCTACAGATTTAACCTCATGAATTTGACTCGAGGAATTCAATCTCTTCCCATCGATTTTATCCTACCCCAACAATTAAGAGACCTCATACATTGAGATATTGGCCTTGGTCCTTTTCATGTCTTCTTCCAAGTTATAAGTGGATGTTCCAGGATTTGAAACTTTTGGCATTGTCCTAGGTGCTTCCAAAAATGGAGGTGGTGGATTCACATCACCTTTTGTATCAAGAGGAACTAAAGGGTTGTTTGGGGGAGTAGAGGATGTTTTGGGATCCTTAGAAATCCTAGTAAAATACTTGTGATTGGCTTTTCCAAAACATATAGAGGCCTAATCTTCCAAGGCTTCATCCTTTTCCTCTCCTAACACATTCATATATTCCTCCATCTAATAATTTTCTAAATAATGAATAACTTTAGACACCAAAGTGTTTGACTTTCTATGGCAACAATGATGCATTTCCTCATCATATGACTCTGACTCATCACAATCCCATAATGTATCAGCTTGATTGGCTACCGGATTGGGTGCGTGCCCATTGTTAGACTGCATATTGTATGGTCCTATTCTCCTATGGTCATGGTTTCGATTGGGCATGGGATTTTGGGCAACTTATTTTTGTAATCAAATGATATCATTACCTTGTTTGATGGTCATTCTCTTGAGCTCTTCTAGCTCAGAATTGGAACCTTGTGGCTAGGACATGACAACCCCAAATCCACTGACATTTTTTACATTAGCAACCTCTATATTAGGCACTAAGGTTTGACTCTGGGTGTTTTGGGTCCACCATGGACCCTTGGCCCGCAAAGGTGCAACCATGGGATACACATTTGAGGCGTAAGTACTACTCACCTCAAATCTTGGTAAGGTTATCTGATTAGCATCCATCGTTTGTATAGTGGGTGGAATGGCAACATTAGGGTATGCAAAAAAATATGGAAGCATGGGAGTGAATGGGTATGACTGATGATATGGCAAAGCATTCATCATGGTCATATGAGATGTCATAGATTCATCATGGTAAATTTATTGTATGAGCCATATTGCCCTAACATGGTAAATTGAGGCATAGTGCCACCTTGCAGTGTTATTTTCTACTCAATAGTCATCGCTTTAGCATGGACTAAGGCCATCATTGTAACTTGAGGATTTCTCCTGGTAAACATGGCTGTCATCGGGTCTAATACTGTGAGTTATAATTGCAATGCCACAGTAGAGTCTATTACAAAATGACAAGTCATGTTTGTGTAAAGCTTTTGGAATCTGGCATTAAATGTTCTGAGAGGTTCATTAGGATACCTCTTGCATGACATGAATTGGTTATACATGATGGTAGGATCTAGCAATAACCTAAATTTATTAACAAAGATAGCTTCCAACTAGGCCCAAGATGTAATGGACCCTACAGGAGTATTCCTATACTATTCATGAGCCATTTGATCAAAGCTATTAGGGGAGAGTCAACAAGCGACATTTTCATGACTGACTCTCTTCCTAATCATATGGTCCTTGTAAATTTGAACATGCTCTTCAGCTGAAATGGGGTCATAATGGATAAACTTAGGGATAGACCTCTCAAGGTTCCTAGGTATGTCATGGACATCCCCATGTATACTTAACTAAGAACTTTGGGTACCAAACCAGGGAATTGGTTGTTGTTGCTACTCTTGTTGGGCCATATTAACCAAAGATAATGACCCTACTCAAGCAGTTGATACACTCAGGACGACGAATATGGGTACACTTGATGTAGCTCTTGCGGTGGAACTAATGGGTGCACATCCACTAAAGGTATTCAGATTCATAGGTCTAAGATCTAGCATTTCCAAATCTTTGCAAAGCATCTCTAAACCTAATGTATCAAAAGGCTCAGATGGGATTTTGATCCCCTGGATTTTGTATCTCGGTTTTCAAGGTCTAGGAGAAAGACTTTGAAAAATGGTTTCCTTAGTGGTTTTAGACCTAGCAGCAATGCGTCTAGGTGGATCCATCCTGAGAAAATTAAATCTATTCTACTAAGGTTTCTCACAAACTAGTCAAGAGTAACATGTTGCACTTGCAAACACAATATTGTTGAACCAAAACTAACCACGTTAGCATTAGGAAAAAAAAACTAAATCACAAAGCATAAAAGAAGGCCCCCTTCTAGCACCAAAGATGTTGAGTGTATATTTTTTCCAATTGTAAAATACCACCACATGCAGAGTATTGAATAGAAAACTCTCTCTTGAAAAGAAACCAAATGACAAACATTCAACTTCTCCAAGGTTCTAGTAAAATATCTAAAGATTGTAATAGTGCCAAAAATAATTCAATAATGCATGTGACCATAAAAAAAGGGGTCTTTTGTTGGTTCTAAACAATGCTTAGTTAGTGAAAGATCTAACTAAAAATCTAGTGTAAAATAAAAGCAGTTCTTTTTAGGGTTTTTTAAATTGATGCTACCTTGAATCCCTGTTAGTAAAGTATTTTATCTTCACTTAAAATGTTTCAAATGATAAAATGTGGAATTGTCCACTTCATTTTAATGTTTGTGCCTTTAATATGAAGTAAGTTTTAGATAGTTGGGTTAATTTTATCTTCCTTATGTTGATGCCACTACCCTAATAGTAGTTAGTAGAAGTTAGCGTGTTAGCAATGTTAGAAAAATTAGCTTTAATTTCTTATCTTAATTTAATGTGAAATAGCAGGTTAGTATCCCTCCTAAACCATGTGTTTTATTTGAAAGCTTAGATTAATGAATTTTGGAGGTGCACAGATTTTGGTAAATGACCAGAATGGAAATAACTTAAGAGCTTAACAATTTTGGAAATGGACCATAATAGAAATGAAACTAAAAGGAAATTAGCAAAAATTATCGAAAAGGACCAGAATGGAAATAAAAGAAACTAAAATTCTGGATGGACCAGAATGAAATGATTGAATGCTTGAAATAAAATGAACTTAACAAAAATGAATGAATAAACAATGCAGATTTGGTTAACTGAAAAAGTCAAATTCTAAGTTAGTTTAGCAAGCTCCTCCTTGCAAAATACCAAGTTATGAGGTAATCATAAAACAACTTGATTTAATGGACCTGCAACATAAGTACAATACCATTAAATCAAGTGCAAGACTCAAAGGAAATAATAGAGAAACTGCATCATCTTGAACTTTGCCTATTTCAACCCATTTCATGGCATAAGACAATGGCTAGAAGTCACTAAAATGCAGTAATGATAAGACACTAAAAACGTTAGTTTTATGATTAGAAACCCTCCTTTTGATTTTGCTCACAAAAGTTTGCTACCCTCTCAAAATCTAAAAAATGCTCTTTCTTATTGTTTTTTAGAATGTGACATCATTTCCAGGCCTCCTCTAAACAGGTAGGATAGCAAGGTATAAATAATTCTTAGAAGTCCTTTTGCTTCAACTTCTTTCACAATTAAAATAATAAATGGATATAAGAAAATAATCCATCATCATTTTCTGTGATTTAATACAACAAAATAACACTTCTAAACATTATTTTAAACAATAATAAAACCAAAAACATAATCTTACGTAACTCCTTATGTCTCCCATTTCTCTTATCACATAGGCATTCTACCCAAGAACACCCCTTTACACCTATAAAAATGAAGAATAAAAAACATTTAACTATACCTTATAACCCCTATGATTTTAAGTCTCCTTTAAAAAATTGAATATAATCAAACAACATTCACATTAAAATAAGGCAAGCCAATCTCATTCAACGAGATTTTTGGTATGCTGCTCAAAACTAATGCCCGATGGTATCTCTTCGAAGCCATACAAAATGTGCCCAAGGATTGGAATGATGTCCCCCATCCTGGGTACTTTGGTTTCCATATAACCTAGTGAGGCCATCATGCCATCGACACAACCATGGCACTGTCAACACAACTTTGTGGTGCTACGATCGATCAACCATGGCATTATCAAAACAATGTCGCCATGGTGATGCATTCGATTGTAGCCATGATGTTGTCAATACCATGTTAGGGGGCTACCATCGATACAAACATGGTGCTATCAACCCTTCACCATGGCTGTCGAGCTCCTTGCTCTTGCACTCACACTGCACAATACCAACAAAAAAACTTTCCATGCTCTTGAGCTAGACATTTATCTCCATCGATTAGGGTTACGGGTTGCCCTAATAATGTTTCTTTGTTGGCTTATTTGATGGCATGCCTCTGGTTTCAACCATTTCACTATCAAATCCGATGCCTTATGTGTTGTCCTCCTGAAACTCTAATGCTATATTTGGACCACTTTCGCTTTTACCAGCGTTACGTAGCCTTGACCATTTTGGAATAGCCACCCTTACCTTCAATAATTTTGAATAGCCGCCATTGCCTTCTCCTGCAATCAAACATAACATGGTCAAACATATTATTATCACATCCTTTGTAAAGTATATTATAATAATATTATTATATACAATATAATAATATTATTATATACAATATAATAATATTATTATAATAATAACATTTTAGAATAAAATAATCATAATAATATTATTATAATAACATTTTAGAACATCATAATAATATTACTATTATATACATAATATAATTAATGTAATTATATTAGGTAGATAATAGCATATTATTTTCTATCACAATTTCTTTGTACCTTTTGTATCCTCTTCTTGTTTTAGGTAATGTTTTGGTCAGACCTTGCTTTATTAAACACATTCCATCACCTTAGATAGTATGAAGAACATTAAACTCTATTTATGAAAATGGATTTTAATTAATCTAAGCATTAATGCCTAGATTAATTAATCATTAAATATCAAATAACTAAAGCAATTAAAATCATTAACATAAATGATCAAACATCACTATTCTTACAAGCCAAAGAAAACCAAAAATTTTTAATACAAAAACATGACAAGTGGGTCCCCAAGAAGCTTGGGGTGGTTGTGGAAACTCCACAACAAACATAAGCATTGCATACATATGCATCACATAAACATAAAATTAAAAATAAATGATCACACAATAATGAGCCATAATAATGATCAGTCATATCATATATAAATATGTGTCTCAAAGTACATCAGGAGTATACAAAAAAATGCCCGTAGGCTAAAAATGTGTAGGTCCTCAACCTTACACCAAAATGATATGTATAAAAAATATATCCTACAAACAATAGAGCTCTAGCTCTGATCTACTCCCCCTATACCAAAGCTCTCGTCACCTCCCTCAGTACCGTGCTTAGGAGCCTACTCTCCCTGCTACCCTACTATCTGCTATGGGTCCTGTTGAGATCCCTGAGTACCGCCTAGCCCGAAGAGGTATAGCACTCACCCAACTGCCACCTATGCAATGGGTACCTCTGTATGCCAGGACCTATGACTGGATGCTACGATAGACTACCCTACATCCCTAGACCTGGTATGACTACTACTGCCATGTGTACTAGAGGACCTATGTGTCCTCTCGCTTTGATGGGTGTGATGGCTCGAGCTAGTAGTAGACTGTCCTATAGTCCAAGATCTAGTCCAATAGGACTCTGGAGCATATGGATCCTTAGGAACCTCTACATCTAGCATCTAAATATATCCAACCAGTTGGTCCACCCGAGCAACCCTAGATGCATGCCTATCATAGGCACTCATCAGCAAACCCTAAAGGTGTTGTATCTCTGCCATAGGATCTCAACCACCTAGTATTTCTATTTCTGGTGTCGTTGGAGGCCCCATAATCACTTGAGAGGATGAGGGATCCCCAATTTTTTCCCTAAAAAAATCATGCTCTACTACTGTGACATCCCTTTGTGCCTGTGCCAAGTCATAAGCATGAGTGAGCTTACCAACCTGGGTCTCTATTGTGGTAGCTCGTGCTATCAAGCTAGCAATCTGTTACTCCACCTGTGTCAGTCAATGATCTCTATATATCAACTATGCCTACAAAGTAGTGATAGTAATGTCCTGCTCCCTCTACTACATATGGAATTACCCTATATGACTCTACAAGTCAGCCACCTATGCCAAGAGTAATCCCTCTACATTGTCAGGAAGGACCTCACCCTCCTTAGGAGGCTCCTCATCAGGATCAATCTTAGGAGCCTCCTCAGTGGCAGCCTCTACACCTCAGCTGCCCTCTATCCATTGGTGCATGCTATGCCCATAAGGATCCACCTCTGCCCCTGCCTGATCTACAACATGGCCCAAATGCCCTATCCTATACCAAAAAAACATAGAACACCATTAGTCGTACTCTAGAGTGGTCGCAAATCTATCAACTCTAGTATATTGGAAGTCATCTAGAGTGTCCCCTAGAGCCAGAGGCTAGATCCATGAGATATCCCTCTCTAATGCTAGGCACTTGTAGATGAATGGGATCTCCAATATGTCCTACACCATGCCAAACTAATGCAGGACATGAGAAAAACATTGGTAATCTCAGATCTTAGCCTTCTAGTTGAGTAACCATCTATCCCAGGGAGACTGTCAAAGCCGCTCATCGATCTCTGGCCAGTCATGACACTCCATGTAGGTCCGCCACTTGATATCGTCTATCCCAATTCCTATAAATTGGGTAATGTAATGTTGGACGTCACCAACATGGATCCTACTACAGAAGTCCTCCTCCTCTTGAGGCCAATAGGTAGCATAACACTGATGATCATCATTGATCTCTGTAATATGTATGAGCAGCTCCCTAGGATACTTTATCCTGATATGCTGCCAACCCCAAATCTGTAGGAGTAGACTATAGATGATCCCATGGTATCTTTGATCAGTGATCTGATATAGCTCTCGATACAACCAAGCCAATAGAGTGCTCCCCCAGGTTAGGAGTAGTGGCTATTGAATAGAGCTTTGGACAACTCTACACATAGTAGCTAAGAGGTTCCAGGGAATCCTCATTCTCGAGGAGTATAGAAGCACATATTGCACCACCAAGTGCATGAAAATTACCTCGCACATGGAGAAGACATTCTACCTCTGCCAATAGCCGATGTGGACCCCTTCGTGGTCAATGGCATGCTGAGCCTCCTTGCTCCAAGAACTGAAGATGGCATCGAAGACGGACTCTTTAGCACTAGAAGTCGATGAAACGATGGCCTCGCCATCAATAGTGATCCTAAATATCCTATAAACATCCTTTAATGTAACTATCATTTCACCTATAGATAGGTGAGACATGTTGGTCCGCACATTCCAGCATCGGGCTAACGCAGTCAAATAGGATTGATCTACCCTGATAGTGGGTAGATCCAGTACATAGCTGAAGCTGACAACTTTAAACCATTCTTGCTCCTAGGGAGTGAGATCTCCATGGAGATTCTTAAGAAGGTTAGGCTCTCATGCTCTAGAGGTCAATATTTGAAATAAATAGCATAATATAAGAAAAATCTAACTAAAACAAGCAAAAACATTATAAAAACGGATCTAAAAATCATCAAAAAGTAAAAAACTGATAAAATTGCAAAAACATGTCATCATGCAGGCCTAAAAATCAAAATTTTCAATCAGAAAGGTCAAAAATGCATTAGATGATATTAATTGCCTTTAAAAACTTAGAAAAAATAAAAATTTTGCAAATTTTTCCTAAAGTTGGTGAATCACGGGTCAACCCTGCGGTCCGCATGTAGTCAAAAATTGACCATTATGATTTTGAATGCTGACTGAGGCTGGCGATTATGGTCCCCAATTGACCAATTGAGAACCGCAGCTAGTACCTACAGTCCCCGATTGAGATCCGATCGGGTACACTACTGCGACCAAAAATGAAAAAAAAATAAAACCTAAGCTACCCTAGCCTAAGATAAGGTTCATTACCAATAATTTAATGAAATTGATTTACCAATTACTTAATTGGGTTCATTTTTAGTGGTAATGGATGTGAGGTCTTGGTTATTGAGTTACCTTGCCCTCGCCTCATCCATCACGGCTAGAATATTCTTGCCTGTGTCCGGCCATTGTCCCGTGAGTAGGTGTGCGGGTTAAGTTTGGTGGGTTGTAGGTGAGTTTTGTCAGTTGTCACTATCAGAGCTCTAGTTTTGCAGGTTGCTATCAAGGAATAATGAGAGATATTTTAAATTTGGAATTTTTATAGACTTCTCATGTTTCGCACGGACTACAGGCCCTAACCACGGCTCCCAAATTTGTAAATGGGAACCGCAAACCCTAGCTACGGTTTACAACTAGCAAGAAATATTGTAAAATACCACCATGGGAGGGGCCAAAAAGATAAATTAATGCCTACTATTGGGTCAGAACTCAATAAAAGCAAACTAATTTGGAAATTTGGTGATAATCAAGCACCGAGATCCAATTAAAAATTAAAAATTTGGCTGAGATTATAAAGCACATTCAATCAAGGTCGTCGCTATGAAAAATCCTTTAATGGAGCAATGCACCTCCAAGACAAATAAATAAGCTCAATGCATAATCCAAAAAATTAAAAAAAACCAAATAATTAAAAACACCAAATGCACCTTGTATTTAGTAATTTACCCTATACACTTGGCGGTTGTAGCAACTTGCACTCCATGCAATCCGACAATATGAGTAAATTACCATAAGGAAATTTAGGGCAAAAATAGTCATTTTTGACATGATATGCTTCTTTTCAATCCCTAAGAAGGCCTTCGTGGCTGGACGCTCCATGGGAACGAGGCGTTGCATGTCATTTCTTCTATGACATCTTTTTCATAAAATCATCGACAATTTGATTCAACACAAATTTGATTGGATTTGTATTAATTCGATTCCATAAGATGGATATTGTAGCCTGACTGCTCCATGGGATAGAAGTGTACAAATACTATAAACAATTGGAATCAAAAAGCTGAACTAGGCCTAGCAAATGCATTAATATGCTCAAATCTAAATTTATTCAGATCATCCATGGTGGTCAAGTGACTTCGTCAATTCATATATTGTCATTACCCTCATCGACTCATCCCTTGAGGGGGTAGCATAATATCAAATCATAATCAAAATCAACAGAATATCTCAAATATCGTAGATCCCTTAATCTTGTCAAAATTGCATTCGTCCTTGTGAATAATTTTCAATAGCTATCATAAGCTTACCTTTTGCTTGGGAAAATAACAAATATGATAATTTTTTTGTATCTCGTCTTCTTTCAGTTATATAGGCCACTCCTATTGTAGCATCAAATGCTACTCGAATGACTGATGGTGAGTGTAAGCTTTTCAAGTTTAATCCTCCAAAGAGTTGGAAGCAATGATTCCAGGATGCACGTCCTTTTGCAGGACCTGGGGCATCTAATGTTCATCTAACTAATGATCTTCATATAACCTTTGACATCATTTTAGGAGGTCTATTTTTACACAGTGTTGTTCAATATCACAACACATATCAAAAGGGGTATCTATAGACACATAAAACACATCATGTCGAGGGCGACTACTCATATGGGCATGCTACAAGACCATATGGAAGATCTTGGATAGACTCCAAGATAGAGCAGTGGTTCTAAGAACTCAATTTGGGCTCCTTGGCCTAATCAGTCTGAACTGCAGCCCAGACCTATGGTTTACAACTAAACTAAGGCTGAGACCTGCGGTTTTCAGTTTAGACCACAACTGTGATCTACGATCTTAACTGAAGTTTATTTGGTCTTCAATCCAATCCAAATCGGTTGAAATGACAATTTGATCTAGAAGAAGGTGGTTAGAGGGCAGAAGCTTCCATTCCAACTATCTTAAATACCCCTTATTGATATTGGCTTCTCCAAGAAGCCACCCCTAGTCCTAGGGCATACTATAAATACCCCCTCCAAATGGGGAGATAATATAGATGATTTGTATAGTGGAGCACTGATGAATTATCGAGAGAGTATGAATTGATCAAGCAAGCAATGAATCCCTATCAAATTGCATATTCATGCATTCGAAGGACACTTTGCTATTCATCTAACAATCAGTTTGCCATGGAAGTTCTAAGAGCTTAGGAGGATCAAGAAATGCAAATCTGGGTAAACAAAGGCCCATCACAGTGATTCAAACACCAAACCTATCAGAAGGACACTGAAGATGACCCTTGAACATCAATTGGACAAGGAAGTCAAGCCCACTTCCCTTGGAATTAAGGGTAAGCCTATCATAGTGCTAACCATGGCTATCAGCTGTGGTTTATAGTGTAGACTTCTCATCAGAGCTGCGGTTTGCAACAAAAGTATAACCACCTTTCTATTTTCATTTCTATCTAGCTAATTAGGTTAGATTAGTTGTCTTAATAGTTTAATGGTAGTTTAGTAGACTTCTGACCATAGAATTAGGTTAGATTTACTTCTTTGTGTTTATGCTTCAATTAGGGATTAAATGATTTCTTTATGTATGTTTATGATTCCTTTTGTATATTTGATCCATGCATAGTGTAGTTGCTACTTATATTTATGCTATTATATGAATCTTGATTCGATTTACATAGCTTAGAGGCATCCTTTACTTTTTCTTGATTAATCATGTTTAATGGTGTTATTATGCAATTTACCTAAAAGGGCCTCATCATGAGAAGCTGCCTATATTTTTGATATTCTTGTGTTGTTTATTGACCATAGGGAATCGTTTCAAAGGAGAACAAACCATAAAGTTCCTTCCACATCGTAAAGAAGAGGGCACCTCCACCCTAGAGTAGTTCATGCCATTTTGAAAAGCATTTGGAAATCACACCTACCCTTAAGAGGGAAAAAATTGTGCACTCCTATTGTAACATTGTATCAAAATGATTATCCCTAAAAGGGATGTACTTGTAATATGATTTTGGCTTCAAGTACAATGGAATAAAGAATTTTCCTTCTAGTTTCATTTGTTGTCAATTTTATTTTCTTGTATGTATGCTATTTCTTTATCATTTATTGCAATAGGATACGCCATCGGGTGTGACCTTTTTTTGTGGTTACAAGAGGTAACAATGTTTTCTTATTCCTACCAACATACCATTGATATTTATCACAAATTTAGCTCAAATTATGTGCATCTACAAAAATAGTAGGCCAAAAATACCTGGCTTAGATGATCTTCAAATATATAGGTCTTCCTACATAATATCCGCTGAATAAACCAGCATGGAACTCCAAAATTTTATGCTTCTCTAACTCTTTCACACATTTGAGGAGTACTCCATATATATTCCTATGGAACAACCCGTTTGGCAAAAGGATATAATTAAGGGCTTGCAATTTAAATATTTTATGTTGTGAAGCATCAATATGTGATGGAAATTTCCTAGAGGTAAAGAATTCGACAAGGTCCTCTATCCAGTCACGGTAACCTATAGCTTGATTTGAAAAATTGCTTTTGGTAATATCTTCATTCTGTACTGGAGCCTATGATTAAGAAGCTACGTTTTTGGCCAATTCTTGGCAGAGAGCTCACCCACAAACAAAATTAGTTGGTCAGATCTTCACATCATATTCTTGAATATTTGAGACCCAACCTACTCTCTTGCCACCTAATTCTCCTTGAAGAATGAAATTTCTGACATCTAGATGTATGATGTAGATGACTATCTTGCTTTGTGAAATGAAATATCAAAAATTCTTCAATGACTTCATATACTTGTTTCTCTATGAAGTTATATTTATCTTGGTGTGGGACAATGACTTGAATCAAGAAGGCAATAGACTTCTCATCCCCATCATCTTGCTTTTGAGTAATTATAGCAACATAAATTTCCTATTCTCCTACTATGTAAAGGACAAAATATTTTGAGTAATATGGATTAATCAGTACTGGCACTTGGGTTATTCTCTCCTTGATTTATTTGAAAGACTATCTCTTTACTTCTATCCACTTAAATTCTACATTCTTCTTCAGAAGCTCGATCATTGGCTTCACTACTTGGGCAAAGTTAGCAATGAACTTTTGAATGAAATTGATCTGGCCAAAGAATGATTACAGGTCTTTCTTGTTGACTGGTAGTGGCAATTTCAAGAGTGCCTAAGATCTCTTAGGGTCAATCTCCAGTCATTCTTGTGAAATAACATATCCCAAAATTTTCCCTTATTTGATAGCAAAAATTGATTTCTTTGGATTAATGGAAATTCTAAATTCTTGGTATATTTTGAACACTCATCTTATATGAGATATGTGCTCTTCCCTATGGTGTGAGAAAATAGTAATATTATCAATGTAAATCACAATAACTCTATTCATCAACTCACCAAAAACAATGTCCATAGCTTTCTGAAAGGTAGCACCAATATTTGAAAGACCAAATGGCATCCTATGATAGGTGAAAGTACCCCATTTTGTACTAAATGTCATATTGTGTTGATCTTCATCCTTCACCCAGATCTGGTTATAACCAGAGAAACTATCCAGTAATGAAAATATCTGCACTCTAGTGACTATGTGCAAGATCTAGTCAATCTGTGGCAATGAATAATGATATTTCAATGATATCTAGTTTAGATTTTGAAAATCCAGACACAAATGAATATCTCCATTCTTCTTTCGAACTAGCACCAAATTTGCTACCCATTTTGAGTGCTTGATTGGATAAACTATTTTGGCCTCCATAATTTTTAACAACTTTGCTTTCATGACCACTTAAATTTTTGGGTTTATAGGTCGTTGTTCCTATTGAAAAGGCTTCACTTCTTCCTATAATTAAATGGTATGTTGGATTACATTTTCATCATATCCTTTTAAATCATGATAGCTCCATGCAACAATGTTGAGGAACTCATAACACAAATTTTTGATATCTTCAAGTTTTTTTATGTACAGTCTATTTTGACTTTGATAATTGTATCAAGCTCTAACTGCATTTCCTTGTATTCCTTCGCATCTACCTTGATTTTATGTTTCTCTTCTTAGTCATTTTTATCAAACAAATTCTCAAGCAAAATTAAACCCCTAGGAATGTGATTGTTTTTCAATTGAATCATTCCTTCCATTTCCTCTTTGGCCAATGCTCTGTCCTCTATACTAGAAACCTCCTTAATCAAGAAGTTTTTTATATTTTCATCACTATATAACAGTTTCCAATAAAGTTTTTTATCAGGGATCAAATTTCTATAAATCACTCTCACCATATTCAGTTTCTTGACTACTTGTTCTACAAGAGATAAATTAGCACCAAGAGAAGCTAAAGTGTCTACATGTTTAATTTGCTCCTGAAAAATTACCTTAATGTTCAATGCTATAAAATACTCAAAAAAATCCTATACCTTGTTATGGTAGGTCCTCAAATAGTGCTACTTCAACACACATTTATTTGTAGTTTGATTAATGATGAGCTCAGAATCTCCAAATATTTGCAATTGCTTTATTCCCAAGTTTTTAGCTTTCTTTAAACAAAGACAAAGTGCTTCATATTCAGTGGTATTATTTGTGCAACTCTAAGTTAATTGATATGAATAGGTTATATGCAACCCTATAGGAGAAAAAAGAACAATACCAACCCCTATGACATTATTACACCTTGCACCATCAAAATACAACTTCCATAGCTGATTAGAGAGAGGATCTTGGGAGGCAAAAACTTCTTCTTTAGGTTGATCAGGTTTGGTTATAGTGTAACAACCAATATCAGTTTCTACCATTACATTGAAAACCATCAATAAGAATTCATCATCCAAGTAGAGCTCACCAAGAGCCTCCTCCATCAAGTCCACTTCTTGCACTTCCTCTGTCATCATGTTGACTACACCAGTGGGCTTTTCTTCTTCCTCCAATTTTTCTATATGAAAAGTGGATGGATTTTCATTATATATGTGGATTCATATTCCCTTGAATAGAATCTCTAAATGGAAATAATCCAAGGAAATATATTCCCCTAGTTTCGTTGTGAATTCTCTTGAAAGACACATGCTAAAATATGGTTCCAAGTCAACCACCACCACCTCTTGGATGACAGTTATTTGAAGTATGTCGTGTAGAACTATAGGAATATCCTTGATTACTCCAACCATTTTAACTGAGGTCCCATCCAACTGTAATACGCCTGGAGTGCTTATTGTGTAATCCATTCCTATTACTTCACATATCGCCTTTGGGATGACAATAGTCACAACACAAAATTCAATCATACAATTATGCATGATCCACACCTCAATTCTAAGGGACAAATAGAATGGGGGTTGTCTATTTTTACCAATGGTAGAAGTTGGCAGCATTTGTGCTAACACTATTTGGTAAAGGCTTTTATTTTGATCTTTTGTAGACTTGAGAGACTCTTGCAACATGTCAACTTGTCCAGGTAACTGTAATGCATCATATAAGCTCACCTTCGTAGGAATCTTCTTCATTTCCTCTACAATATTATAATTGGAAGTACCAGGGGCATTTTATTCTATAGCCTGCTTATACTTGCTCTGATACTATTGAGTAGCTTCCACCCTTTACCGCTTAGTTAAATATGGGTATTTGAGGCATTCTTTAACTTGCTCTTTTGCCTCTATTTGCACTTGAGTGGCTACAAGTTGTG
The DNA here is from genome assembly GCA_028583015.1 of Wollemia nobilis. Taxonomy (NCBI): domain Eukaryota; kingdom Viridiplantae; phylum Streptophyta; class Pinopsida; order Araucariales; family Araucariaceae; genus Wollemia; species Wollemia nobilis. The sequence goes on along the minus strand of JAQPPZ010016703.1, from coordinate 2,500,816 downwards.
AAGTTGACATATTCATATGCAACTTCTATTGAGCTTGATTGGGCAACAGATACTTCAACATGATAGAATATTTATGCTTCATTGTTGTACCAAGTGCTTTTGCTTACGATTACACTTTTTTATTTTGCACCTTTTGCTCAGAAGAAAATTTCAAAGGCTCCATTTATGTTGTATCAACAATTACTGGCTTCTTTCCAGTCCTCATAAGCACTAAAAATTACTCCAAATAAGGGACCATAAAGTTATGATCTACTTCCATTATCATATTGACTTTTCCACCAGCAAAAATTTTTGCTAATATCTGTACATAATTCAAATGAACCATGCATGTGTCTTCTCCATGAGGATCGTTATAGGTGGAACACCAATATGCTTTCTCCGATGTACTAGTTTCTTCATTTTCCAACATAGTTGTGCTCCTATCAGGGTCCTTGCTAGTGGTGGGTTGCTCTCTATTAATTGGTGGTGTTTGAAACCTCCTCAACCAAAAATTAGCTTCAACTTATTTCTTCTTAACTATCGTGATTTTTTTTAACATTGTCCTTATGATCAAATTAATAGATTGTATTTCTTGTAACAATTTCATGTAAGGATCAATATTTGAAGGTATAGGAGGTGTTGGTAAAGGTAGGGGTACTGATGGAGAAGGCAAAAACAATGGAATAGGTGGTGCTAGTAGTGCTAGGAAAGGAACTGGTGGTGGAAACTAAGGAAAAACTAGTGCATATAATTATAGAATGCTCAGGGTAAGTAGTTATAAAAATAAAAGTGGAGCAATTTGAGGAGGACCTGAGCTCTATGAGGGAAATGGGTACGTAGAAAGAATAGGTTGCAAAAATGTATTTGAATACAAATGTTGTGGAAGATCAAGAAGAATGGGCATGGTTACCTTTAGGGGAAGCTTAGCTATGGTGATAAAATTTGCTTTGGCCTTCTGTGCTTGTGTATACAGATCTGTAAAAGTATTTACATTGGCTTGTCAAACCGCCATACCAATATCTGAGTTGAAGTCCTAAAGATAGTAAAATACAACTTTCTCATGTGTGGGCTAAAGGCCATCAGGAAATATCTGCCATATTTGAGTGAACCTGATATTGAAATCCACTATTTCCTCCTACAAATGTCTTTGGATATTCATGAATTGATGCAACAAGGAAAATGGATCAGCTTGTTCATGAAATTTCTTAATTAATAGTTCCACCAACTAATCCCATGTGGTAATAGTAGTGGGTGGTAAATATCGGTACCAATACAAAAACTTCCCTCTAAGCGACAACACCAACAACCTTACCATAATATCTTCATATATAATTTTTTGGATTATCGCAAAAGAAGCAACATCTTGAATATACTCATAAGTGGTTTTACTAGTACCATCGTACATAGGCAAAGCCTTCAATGCTACTTGAGAAATTGGATTTTGTGCTTGCATCTTTAAAGCTCCTAAGCTATTCCATGTTGTGAACTACCTAGGTGGTTGTGGTTGTTGTAATTGTGAATTATGAGCTATACTAACTGGTGTATGAGGTTGAGAAGGTAGAACGCTAGTAGAAGTACTAGCTGGACTCAAAAGAATGGAAAAAACACCAAGTAGCTATGAAGATGTTGCAACTAATGTATGGGGTAATGGGGATGTATGATAAAAAGCAACCAATTGGGGATTTTCCCCTATTATTTTGGTGTCAAGTTCATAGAAATCAATGGGATATTTAGGATTTTTTGCCTTCGATCTTATGATCATGAAGTACAACTTCCATTGTCTTCATGTTCGGAGGCTTCTGGGTATTGCTGAGTCGCCAAATTTTCTAACCGTACACACGAAGGCAAAAATAAAACCTCAATACTATTGAAAGTGGAACTTTTGAATGTCAACTTGAGATAATATTTGTTCCACCGACTATGTTCTACTGGCAAGGACGCCACTTGCATTATCAGAGATGTGACCTAGGTTCAATCCCAATGGTGGATGTGTATAAGAAGTATTTCTTATATATATATATATATATATATATATATATATATATATATATATATATATATATATATATATATATATATATATATATATATATATATATATATATATATATATATGTTCCACCGACTATGGATCTTATTGGGATAGAGACTATCAGTCCCATTGGGCATGCCAAAAATTGTTGGTCAAATATCTACCTAAAATATAAAATATGTATTTGTGCACCTTAGACACGACCAACATTGAAAGGTCAAAGGAAAGAAATGTCCTCCATGCCAATATCCATAGAGGGTTGGATCCCATACTAATACTACATTGTTTTAATACTAGAATTGTAGGAAATAAATTAGAAATAATGGAAAGAAATGGGAAATATAGCCACATGCAAAATATGTAGGATTGGGGACATATTAGAAGTAGGAATTCCAACCAAGTGTTATAGCAACATAGAATAGAAAGGAGGAAACAAAATCCACTTACAGTTCCTCGAAGACAACTTCCAAAATCACATTCCAATACTCACACTTACACCAGCAATACCCAAATCCAGGTGTATAATTTGAACTTAACAACAGATAGCAAACATGAATATAAAATAGAAATGCTTGAACATAAATAAATCACACATAGAAATTGCTTGCAAAATCAAAAGCCACAACTTCTATTTACATAAAAAACTTGAATTGTTTTTTTGCATAATGTCTATCCTCATTTCTACAATGGAAAATGAGTAGTATTTATAGAGGAATTTCACCTCTATAATTTAATGTACATATGACAAAATGTTTATATATCAGGAACCTCTGTGAATAAATTCCTCCTCGAAGTCCCTAATAATCTTCCTCCTAAGACAATGATCCAGTTTCTAAGCTGAAATATTTAGAGAATCAGCACATTTGGATGTGGATGCACAAAAAAATACAAATCTAGTTGTTGAATTTATGCCTCCATCACTCCTTGGAAATATGCCCCTGTGCAAGATGTCTTGGAACTCATGAAAATCACCCTGTGATTTTAATGTTGTAGCTTTCTTTAACGTAAAGTTTGCAATGATAATCACTCTTTACCCTAATCATTAAATTATCCTTACTCGTCCAACTTGAGTGCTTTTAAAAAATCTCCCCTGATATTTAAAATCAAATTCACCCATAACAAAGTGATGAGTGAAAGTGCCTCATCTAAATTTCAACATTTATTCCTAATTCGTGCTCCCTGGTGGAGATGACACCCAAAACAACATTTATAATTTTGTTTGAGTTACAACATGGAATCATGCCTTTCTTTGGATGAAAAATGCTTCATTCAGCCATTTCATCACCTCTTGTCATTATTTTGTTATTACATTCCACGTAAAACCCCTTAATTCACTCAATTTTCCACTCTTTGCATTGCATTCGTCTCCTTGTCATGGTAGTAGTCAGGGCAAAAATTTGATTTTAAACTTGATACTTTGAACCAGCTTGCATCGTTGTGATAGAGAGCTTCAGTTTCCTCTTAGGGTGAAAGCACCTCATACATGACATCTTCCTTCTTGGAAACATACGTTCACCCCCATATGAGGCAAAAGACATTGTCGCCCTTCACCTTGGGTGAACATAATTTTAACTTTTCAATGCTCACTCTCTTAATATCCACCCAAAGCATAAACCCTCAGCATGACTTGTAGTCTCTCTATGTAGTATTTCCCCATAGAGGGGGAATGGGAATTTTTGCCCCTCCCAAGGGGCGAAGGTGCTTCCACCTTTATTACTCCCAACATGCACTGAGGTGGGTTCCACATTCTCATATATTGTATACATTAACTCGAAGAGAAGGAAAATGGAATGTTCATCCCTATTTCAGGGTGAATGCAATGTTGACTTCTCAGCACGTTGAACAGGTGCATCCTTTTGAAACTTTGAGGACATTCACCCCAAAGTGGGGCGAATGAGGCTTTCACCTCAACTTAGGGTGAATGCATTTAGTTTAAATCACCGTTGTGCTTTAACTTTGGGTGCATTCCAAAATTAATTACTTAAATGCCTTTTTCCCCAAAGTGGGGTGAAAGGTACTTTCACTCTTCATTTGTGATGAAAGCATCTTGCCCAAAATTAACACATTTTATTTTGTTTAAAAAAGTCACATTCACCCAAGAGTGGCGTGAATGCTTCAGTAGCCCCACTTTAGGAGTGAAAACACTTTTGCCATTAATTTTTCTCAATGATCATACTATTAAATAAAAATGTCTTCACACTGATGAAGGGAGTCAGTTTTTCATTATTTGTTTGGGCAAAAAGACTGCCATGGATCCTTGAACTTTAAAGTATTTTTTCCTTGCCACCATTAGGTGACATCCACTGAATTTTCACTCCATTCTCCACAAATAGTTTGCCTTGTAGCACCCATTATTCCCAAGCACAAAATTCAGAAAAATTAAAAGGAAAATTAACACATAATAAAATTGAAACACATTATACCAACCAAAATACTGTAGCATAGTATTAATATATTTTGCCAATTTTACAATAAATAAAATTTCATCAAAAATCCCAATGTGGCATAATGTCAAAATAATAAACAACAACCTAATGAATCCATGAGATAATTCTATTATAGGTTCCATGGATTGTACATTGAAGTGGAAAAACATTACAACATATCAGAATAGGAAGCCTTTAAAATTTACATGGGAGCCTTAGACCCCTCAATATCCAAATTTCTAAGGAAGCTTCTTGAAGATTCATCCTTGCCTAAGACCTACAAGGAGTCAATTATGGTAGAAATATGGTGGACTTTGAGAAATGTTAATGGGGGTAAGATATAATTTTGTAACCCCAAGGCTAAAAATCAAGTCACCCCTAAGTCGAGCTGAGGCACAACATTTTTCCATGAGATATTATTTTTTAGGAGTTATCGAAGCCAACCTAAACCAATAATCTAGTACCCTCTAATTCAACAATGTCTAATGTAAACAATCAATGGGACAAATATGAATATCCAAATGTTATATCCACCCTAGACATCATACCAGAGGAGATGCAAGTTTCAAAGCCAATGTACACTAATGAGAATTATGGTGAACAAGCCCATCAAAGTGTCAAGATTAATCCATTTTTAAAATTGTATGAACCTTCAAGTGATGGAAGAGTCCTATATTTAACTAGCATGGAGATATGTGATAGGACATGACATTCCATAGAATTGAATGAAGTGGTTGAAATAAATGATCAAGAATACCAATACATCCCAAATGATGACCCTTTTGTTTGGGAAATAAAGGGTTTAGAATCATTATTCACAAATGAGGATTGGGATGATTGTAGAAAGAAGAATGTAAAAATTTATCCCATTATAGAAACCCCTAAGCCATCAAAAGTGGTTTAAAGTGAGTTTGAAAGAGAATCAACAAATTAATTTGAAGACAAAATAATTTCACCACTTGTTCTTGGAATACACTTGTTGAAACTGATGGTCAAGAAAACCCACACCTTCTAAATGTGATAAAATTGAATAATGGGTTACAAATACGGATTGTGATATTGCAATATTGAATACAAAGAGTAGCCCACTTTTGAAAATAATTTAACCATCTAAGGAAGGTGAATGCGAATTTGATGAGAAACACGTTGATGAACTAGAGTATGGTGAATAAGTAGTTGAGCATCACAACTTGATGTTGAAAGATGATTACTATGATTATTGGGAGAAATGAGAAGAATATGCTCACTCTAAAACTTCTAATGAACTTTTTTCGTCAATTGATATGTAGGATAATACAATTGCTTTCTCACATGAGGATGTTACAAGTCGTATACAATCTAAGAATGTTTTGGAAGAAGGGTTGGAATATCATCAAGTGTTGGAAAATGATAATGATTCTACTACCATGGATAAAGAAGGAGAACCACTTGCTTTGGTACTATTTAAGGGGTAAGAAATTAAAAATATTGATCCATATATTGGCTCTACAATGTCTATGCCATATCAAAATGAGGAAATTCTAGAACCTGAGTGGTTTGGGTTTGATATTATTGATGATCCTAATGAAAATGTCGATTTTGAAACAACTCAAGGCATTTATCATGGAAAGGTGTTATGTGACACTATCTTGAGAAGCTAGATTCTTTCTTTGAAAAATATGAGCATATGTTTGATTTGGTGTCTAACTTTGGTATTTTTGAATATGTGTTTGATGATGATGAAAGTCATGAAGAAAAATGAAAGATTACAAATGCTCACAAAGGTTTGGCAAATGAAAATATGTAAAAGGTAAAATCTAAACCTTTATGTTCCATTATTCAAAATATAGGTAAAATGTTGCATAATGAAATTTTAGATTCAAATATGATTAATGATCAAGTGCCATGTGAGGTTAGCAAATATCTAGAATTGGTTTCTACTTACTTTACTAATAAGTTTGTCTTGTCAAACGAAATAAATGTGAATATGCTTGAATTGTTGAATCATGTCCATAGAATATTAAAAATTCTATCTAGGGTAAAAACTTATAATGATCCTTATTTAGTAAATATCCTAGAATTTTGCAAAGTGTTGCATGAGCATGATTGGCCTAAAAATTTAGAGGGTGACTTTATGTCAAATTTTTATAGAAATTACCTCTTATTTGAAGGAAATTTTATATGCTTGTGAAAATGAGAAATGTTGTCAAAGTGATGAATTGAATGTTGGAATTTACACCTCATGTAATAAGAAAGAAATAATTGAAAGTATTGCATTTTTTTTTCCAATTTAATGTGCCAAAATTTCAAACTAAAATTGCTTAATACTGGAATAAAAAGGGTAAAATAAGGGATTTGTATTTGTAGGCATAATTTCATTATAGGTTGATTACCGTATTATTCAGTGTGCCTATAATGTCAAAATTATTTCTATTCATGAAATAAATCAAATTTGGTATCTAGGAAATTCATGGTTGATTTTTATGCCATTTGTACTATATTGTATATTTTGTAAATACTTTTTGATTTTCATGTTTAGTCTTGGTTTTGTGTGTTGGTTTTCCTGTGAGTTGTTTTTTGTTTCTCTTTTATCCTTAGAGTGTTTTAGGAGTTTTATTTATGTGTGTTAGAGTCATGTCCATGCTCCCATACATTTACATTTTGAGTCAATACCCTTTATTGTGGTTTTTGTTTTGTGATGGTTGAAGAACATGTGCTTATACTGAGAGGGGGGGTGAACAATATAAGATAAAACTTTTTGCTTTTCAATCCATATGATAACATCAGCAATATTAAAGAAGTAAACATTACACAAAGCATCACACACATGAGAGACATGATTTAACGTGGTTCACCCAATGTGGGCTACTCCACGGAGAAAATATTCCTTATAAAATTTTCTCAACAAATTCTCTTGGGAATCCTTTCCCTATTACAATGTTTATGGACCTCTGTCCAAAGGAGACACCAATACCCTAATCAATTTCATGGATCTTCCGCCATCCCCTCAACTGTTTATGGATCTCTATCCATAGGAGAACTCCTTCTCCTCTACTCTGGTTGGTGATCCTCTAGAAGACTACTGCCTCCACTACATTGGCTTGTGGATCTCTCTCCACTAAAGACTCTTGTCCTCACTCAAAATATCTCTGTCCTCACTACCCTGGCTAATGGATCTCTATCCATTGGAGACTACTATCCTCTACTCTATCACCTCCAAATATTGCTCTCATCTCTGCTCAAATCTTCACTAAACACAGTCCTTTGGTCTAGAAAAATCTACTCAATATCTGTCTCAAATTTGCACTAAACACATAGTCCTTCGGTCTAGCACAAATCTTCTCAATATCTATCTCTAGTCTGGCATAAACCTGTCCTCAAATATGCACTAAAATTTGTCCTCAAATATTTCCTCAAGCCTTAACACAAAGCTTGACCCAATCACAAATCACCTTGCTAGATCTGCCCCAAGCCTTGACACAAATCTTGAATAAATCAATCAATCAACTCTGCTCTCAAATATTCTCAAAGACTTACCTCAAATTTGTACATAAGTCTTCACCAAGACTTACCTCAATTCTTCTCTACAAGTCCTCACTAGAACTTGTCCAATCTGCTCAACAAGTCTTCACCAAGACTTACCTCAAATCTACTTTGTAAGCTTCCATAAAAGCTTACTCAACTCAATCTATCACAGAAAACCTCTTCCAATCACACAAACAAGTTTCACACAGAATATTGTTCTAATATCACAGAAACATATAGATAATTGTTAGAGACTCAATATGTTTCACACTCATAAACACTCAATCACTTTCAATATCTCTTCCAAATCAAATCAGAATATAGAACAATTTGTTTCACATAACTTGAACTATCACTCCAACACTTTCCAATCAACTATGCTCAATCAACTCAACCAATAATACATATGAAATCTTACTCAACAATGCTTATCAAACAAACCTTTTCACTCCAACTTAGCATTCACAACATCCAACAATCACTCACAAGGAAGATGTGCCCATACCTTTTGTTTGATGAAGAATTGACCTCAAAACCTATCTCAATCACAATCACCCTCTTTGCCAATATCAAAGGTTAGATAGCAAAAACCTCTTCAAAACTCTCATTCAAATAATCCCTCAAAATATTTCACCATACATAGCATTAACTCTCAATTACACCTTATAATCTCCACACTTCAAAATATAAGCCAACAATTTGTTTAAAGAAAATAATCACAATAATCTTCTTTAAACACCTTATATCTTTCCTCAAATATTTAATACATCATAGCTTATCCCATTAAAATATAATTTCCTTTTCAAACCTTATAACTCCTATCTCAATTCAATTTATCAAAATCACAATAAAATATTTAACTTTCAAAAACCTTATAACTCCCTCCTAGAAAAAATAATCATGCCACATTAAACCTTAGGAGCAAATTTAATTTTGGAAAAATTAAATACCTTTGCCCTCGATGGGATTTGAACTCTCACTTGCACTTCCATAGTGCCCTAGCCATGGCCCACTTGCCACGTGATCTAGGTGCTCACCTTAGTAAGAAGAAGCACCTCATGCACTTTATTGTTTATGCCTTGGCACCAAAACCAAAATGTGAATCACCAACAAAATGCTGTCATTAGGGTTTGATCATGGGACCTCCCGCTCGTTAGCGCCCTAAGCACACAACCACTTGCCGCTAGCCCAACCACCATGGTTGGCTATGAGGCTCCAAGCCTCCCTCCTCTTATCCCTTCGATGGCCACCATGTAAGAAAAAACTTATCCTCTTCTTTCATATGGATCATAGTAATTTTGCATGCACTCACCAATGATTTGATCGAAGGTAAGTTTGGATTTACCAAGGCACATGGTATTTATACCAATGTGCTATCCCTTTTAGCACGTCGGTGGATGAGAATAATAATCGACGTCGACGCCATTAAATTAAGTCGCTTGCCCTTGTAACCCTAACCTTAGGGTTAATTAATTAAATTAAATTATAAACTAATTTATAATAAAATTATTATAATTAATTTAATTACTTTAGGTCTATACTTTAGACCTTTAATATTATAATACAATATTATAATATTATTCTTCTTGGGCTCTCAACATTAGAATTTTAATATTATAATAAAATATTATAATATTATTTTTCTTGGGCCTTCCTATTGCTCCTTTAGACCTTATCTGACCACCTTGAATATTATAATAGGGAATATTATAATATTATTTCTCTTAGGCCTAGAAGCAATATTTCTCTTGCAATGATTATTGAAATCGACTCTTGACATCCTTCCTTTTGCACTGCTCACTGAAACTGACTCTTGACATCAATGACAACAAATCTTGCTCATATTTCCAACAATCTCCCCCTTTGTCATTGATGGCAACCCATTTACCTTTTACCATTTCCTTTACTTTTCTTGCTTCTCCCCTAATTGAATGCTCTCCCCCTAACTCAAATCTCTCCCCCTTTGACATCAATGGCAAAGGGTCACCTTTGGGGCTCGGGGCTAAGAATGAGACTCTTAGCTTAGCCCCTCCCCCACCTCCTCTTGAGGTGGTTAATTCTGGGGTGGGAGTAGAACTACTCCCAAATTTCCTCGAAGGTACTCAAAAGTCTCTTTCGAAAGTGGCTTAGTGAAAATATCCGCAATCTGCTCCTTTGTAGTAACATATTCCAACCTGACTTGCTTATCTATCACCTGTTCTCTTAGAAAATGATACTTGATCGGAATGTGCTTTGTCCTAGAGTGCATCACTGGATTCTTTGAGATATTTATAGCACTTGTATTATCACACAATATGGGAATAGGATGATCATGCTTTATCTTGAAATCCTCTAGAGTTCGCTTCATCCATAATACATGTGTACAACAAGAAACTACTACAATATACTCTACCTCTATTGTAGATAAGGATACTGATGCCTATTTCTTACTTAGCCAAGAGACTAAACAATCTCCAAGAAAGAATGCTCCACCACTTGTACTTTTTCTATCATCAATACTACCAGCCCAATCTGCATATGTATAAGTTGTGAGAGTGAAACTATCACTTTTGGGATACCAGAGCCCAAAATCCATAGTCCCTTTTAGATACCTAAGAATCCTCTTTACTACTACTACATGTGTCTCCTTGGGTGCTGCCTGAAACCTTACCACTAATCCCACTACCTGCATGATATCTGGTCTAGTAGTTGTGACGTACAATAAGCTACCAATCATAGATCTATATAATTTCTGATTTACCTCTGGAGATTCATCATATTTACTTAACTTACATCCTGTAACCATGGGAGTACTTACTGGTTTGCAATCTTCTAACTTGAATTTCTTTAGCATCTCTTTTATATACTTGGTTTGTGAAAGGAACACCCCTTTCTCTGATTGTGAAATCTGAAGTCCAAGAAAGAAGGACAACTCACCAAGCATAGACATCTCAAATTCATTCTGCATGCTCTTTGCAAATTTTTGACACATCTTATCATTGTTCCCTCCAAAAATGATGTCATCTACATAAACAACCACAATTAGTAGATCATTCCCTTCATTTTTTATGTATAAGTTACTATCCACTATTCCTTTCCTGAACCCCTATTCCTGAAGGTACTTATCCAATCTTGAGTACCATGCTCTAGGAGCCTATTTTAGACCATATAGTGCCTTCTTCAATCTGCATACATAGTCTGGTTTATCTATTAATATGAATCCCTCTGGTTGCTCAATATAAACTTCTTCTTCCAAAACACCATTTAGAAATGTTGACTTAACATCCATCTGATATACTTTGAAGTTTTTAAAACTTGAGAAGGCTAAGAACATTCTTATAGCTTCAAGTCATGCAACTGGAGCAAATGTCTCATCAAAGTCAATTCCCTCAACCTGTGCATAACCCTTGCACACTAACCTTGCTTTATTTCTGACTACCTGACCATCTTCATTTAACTTGTTTTTGAATACCCATTTAGTGCCAATCACATTTTTATCTTTTGGTCATGGAACAAGTTCCCAAGTCTTACTTTTCTCTATCTGATCTAATTCCTCATCCATTGCCTTAATCCAAAACTTATCTTCACTTGCCTCATTGAAGTCTTTTGGCTCAATTTTAGATAATAAAGAAAAATTTGCTTGTTGAGTTGATGTTATTACCCTTCTCCTTGTCTGTCTCTCATATGGATTCCCAATGATTAGCTCTCTTGGATGATGTTTTTGTACATACCTGGATGGAGTCTTAGGAAGAAGTCTTTGTGTTTCTTCCTCTTCTTCTTCTGATTCCTCACGAAACTCCTCTTGACAACTTCCATCTTCTTGATACACAATTTCTTGAACTGGTTCTCTTAATCCTATCTTCTCATCAATTGTTACATTTATACTTTCTACAATAGTGCATGTCCTTTTGTTGTAGCATCTATAGGCTTTGCTCTTAGTAGAATAACCAAGAAAAATACCCTCATCACATCTTGGGTCAAACTTGCCCAAGTTTTGCTCTTCCCATATTATGTAACACTTGCTTCCAAAAACTTTGAAGTGTTTCACAGTGGTTGGTCTTCCCTTCCAAAGCTCATATGGAGTCTTGTGATGGTTTACTCTTATTTGAGCTCTATTGATGATATAAACTACTGTGTCGACTGCATCCCTCCAAAATCCATCTGAAATCTTGGATTCATTTAACATAGCTCTAGCCATATTCTCAATAGTCCTATTCTTCCTCTCAACTACTCCATTTTGTTGAGGAGTTCTTGCAGCTGAGTATTCTCTCTTGATTCCATGTTGTTCACAAAAATCTACAAATTCATTTGAGGTAAACTCTCCTCCTCTATCTGATCTCAAACACTTAATCCTCTTACCTATTTCATTTTCAACTCGTTCTTTAAATACCTTGAATTTACCAAATGCTTCTGACTTATCTTTCAAGAAGGCTACCCAAATCATTCTGGAGTAATCATCTATAAACAATATGAAGTAACTTTCACCTTGAATACTCTGTGTTCTGGTAGGACCACATAGATCAGTATGTATTAGTTTCAATGGCTCAGATGACATATATCCCTTTGATTTGAAACTTGTTCTAGTTTGCTTTCCATGTTGACAAGGTGCACAGATTGTGTTTTGTGGCCTTTTTAGCTTGGGTAAATCTCTGACAACTTGTTTATTGCTTATGTTGACTATGTTGTCAAAATTCAAATGACCCATTCTTCTATGCCACAACCAACTCTCATCTTCTTGTGATAGAAAACACTTTTCTCCTTTAATATCACTAAGCATATAGAGGTTGTTTGGAGTTCTACTTGCATTTGCAATGACTTTTCCAGTTTCAGACTTTCTTATCTCACATCTATCTGGGTGAAATGTAACCATATGACCTTGATCACAAAGTTGGCTTACACTTAGTAGATTGTGTCTTAACCCCTTGACATATAGTACATTTTCTGTTCTTGTTTTCCCGTTATCTAAACTCAGAGTTCCTTTTCCATAAATTTTTGTTGATCCATTATCACCAAAACTTATTGATCCTCTATTAGTTTCTTTGAGTACAAGAAATTTGTCTTTGTCTCCTGTCATGTGTCTAGAGCAACCACTATCAAGAAACCATTGTTCTTCTTTATCCTGAGCATGAAGAGTTGTTTGAACTAACATTGATCTAGCTTTCTCATCCCCCTTTTTCTCTTTCCTAGTTGTTGAAGTTGTATTCTTTTTACTTGACTCAGGAAGTACCATTTTGCACCATCTAGCCTTGTGCCCAAAATTATTGCATTTGTAACATATGATATCATCATTCATAAGAGGTGCAAAAGAGTTGAAATTTCTATTGACATCATTTTTCACATAACCAGTGTAATGTACAACTCTATGACCATATTTGTTACATGAAAAACAATAGCCATGGAAGAAAGTATGTAACCTATTTGGATGTCTTTGAAAATATGGTCGAGTGCTTCTCCTTTTGTTGTTCTTGTGATTAACTCTCATCCATGGTTCTTCTTTGCTTTCTTCTTTCTTGATGTCCTTTCCTTTCGGGTATGAGTCACGAGCTTATCTTTGTTTGATGTCTCTGTTTCTTGAAAGCTGGATTCCTCTTTCTGTTTCCCTAACTTTATATCTTGTTGAAGCTTGGTATTTTCAACTTCATGCCTTAGAGATACAATTTTTGCTTCCAATATTTCACACTCTATTTCCCTTGCTCTTAATAGATCTATCATATCCTGTTCAATTTTCTTTCCTTCTTCTACCTTTATCTTGAGTTCTGTGAGACTTTGTAGAAGTTCCATCTTTGCTTCTTCATCCTCTTGAATTTGTTCCTTCAAGCTTGAGTTCTTCTTTCTAATATTTTCCAAATTCCTGAGAGCAATAAAGAATTCCTCTTTTATGTCAAACATGGTCTCTTCTTCATTTTCTGAAGTCATGTGTGTTTCTGATGGATCTTTCTCCAAGCTGTTAGTCTTTTCATGGAGAGACCCGCTCTGATACCAATTGAAGAACATGTGCTTATACTGAGAGGGGGGTGAATAGTATAAGATAAAACTTTTTCTTTTCAATCCATATGATAACATCAACAATATTAAAGTAGTAAACATTACACAAAGCATCACACACATGAGAGACATGATTTAACGTGGTTCACCCAATGTGGGCTACTCCACGGAGAAAATATTCCTTATAAAATTTTCTCAATAAATTCTCTTGGGAATCCTTTCCCTATTACAATGTTTATGGACCTCTATCCAAAGGAGACACCAATCCCCTAATCAAGTTTATGGATATCTCTATCCATAGGAGAACTCCTTCTCCTCTACTCTAGTTGGTGATCCTCTAGAAGACTACTGCCTCCACTACACTGGCTTGTGGATATCTCTCCATTGAAGACTCTATCCTCACTCAAAATATCTCTATCCTCACTACCCTAGCTAATGGATCTCTATCCACTAGAGACTACTATCCTCTACTCTATCACCTCCAAATATTACTCTCAACTCTATCTCAAATTATACTAAACATTATCCTTGTATTAGCATAAATCTTCTCAATATCTATCTCAAATCTACACTAAACACTATCCTTCGATCTAGCACAAATCTACTCAATCTCTATCTTTGATCTATCACAAACCTATCCTTAAATCTGCACCAAATTTTATCCTCAAATCTATCCTCAAGTCTTAACATAAAGCTTGACTCAATCACAAGTCACCTTTGCTAGATCTGCTCTAAATATTAACTCAAAGTTTGAACAAATCAATCAATCAACTCTGCTCTCAAGTCTTCTCAAAGACTTATCTCAAATATGTCCATAAGTCTTCACCAAGACTTATCTCAAATCTACTCTACAAGTCCTCACTAGAACTTGTCCAATCTTCTCAACAAGTCTTCACCAAGACTTATCTCAAATATGCTTTGTAAGCTTCCACAAAAGCTTAATTAACTCAATCTATCTCATAGAAAACCTCTTCAATCACACAAACAAGTTTCACACAAAATATTGTTTAATATCACAAAAACATATAGAGAATGGTTAGAGACTCAATATGTTTCACACTCACAAACACTCAATCACTTTCAATATCTCTTCCAAATCAAATCATAATATAGAACAATTTGTTTCATAGAACTTGAACTATCACTCCAACACTTTCCAATCAACTATGCTCAATCAACTCAACCAATCATACATATGAAATCTTACTCAACAATGCTTATCAAACAATCCTTTTCACTCCAACTTAGCATTCACAACATCCAACAATCACTCACAAGGAAGATGTGCCCATACCTTTTGTTTGATGAAGAATTGACCTCAAAATCTATCTCAATCACAATCACCCTCTTTGCCAATCTCAAAGGTTAGATAGCAAAAACCTCTTCAAAACTCTCATTCAAATAATCCCTCAAAATATTTCACCATACAAAGCATCAACTCTCAATTACACCTTATAATCTCCACACTTCAAAATATAAGCCAACAATTTGTTTAAAGAAAATAACCACAATAATCTTCTTTAAACACCTTATGTCTTTCCTCAAAATAATTAATACATCATAGCTTATTAAAAATATAATTTCCTTTTCAAACCTTATAACTCCTATCTCAATTCAATTTATCAAAATCACAATAAAATATTTAACTTTCAAAAACCTTATAACTCCCTCCTAGAAAAAATAATCATGCCACATTAAACCTTAGGAGAAAATTTAATTTTGAAAAATTAAATACCTTTGCCCTCAATGGGATTCGAACTCCCGCTTGCACTTCCATAGCTCCCTAGCCATGGCCCACTTGCCACGTGAGCTAGGTGCTCACCTTAGTAAGGAGAAGCACCTCATGCGCTTTATTGTGTATGCCTTGGCACCAAAACCAAAACATGAATCATCAACAAAATGCTATCGTCGGGGTTTGATCGTGGGACCTCCCACTCGTTAGCACCCTAAACACACAACCACTTGCCGCTAGCCCAACCACCATGGTTGGCTATGAGGCTTCAAGCCTCTCTCCTCTTATCCCTTCGATGGTTGCCACATAAGCAAAAAACTTATCCTCTTCTTTCACACAGATCACAATAATTTTGCATGCACTCACCAATAATTCGATCGAAGGTAAGTTTGGATTTACCAAGGCACATGGTATTTATACCATTGTGCTATCTCCTTTAGCACATCGGTGGATGAGAATAATAATCGACGTCGACGCCATTAAATTAAATCGCTTGCCCTTGTAACCCTAACCTTAGGGTTAGTTAATTAAATTAAATTATAAATTAATTTATAATAAAATTATTATAATTAATTTATAATTAATTTAATTACTTTAGGTCTATACTTTAGACCTTTAATATTATAATACAATATTATAATATTATTCTTCTTGGGCTCTCAACATTAGACTTTTAATATTATAATATTATTTTTCTTGGGCCTTCCTATTGCTCCTTTAGACCTTATCTGACCACCTTGAATATTATAATAGGAGATATTATAATATTATTTTTCCTTAGACCTAGAAGCAATATTTCTCTTGCATTGATTACTAAAATTGACTCTTGACATCCTTCCTTTTGCACTGCTCATTGAAAATGACTCTTGACATCAATGACAACAAATCTTGCTCATATTTCCAACAATGGTCACTGATAAAATGACATATTTTAAGAATAGATAATACAACCCCCAAATAAAAAGGAACTGGGGGAAATAAAATGAAGCTATATAGCAATTATCCTTGGTTAAGTGTACTAATATGGTGGAATGTGAAACAATGGAATATTATGCCAAAGATTCACTTTAATGAACATTACATGAAGAGGCATTTATTGGAATTATGAAGGATAAAATCATCTTGATGAAATGATTAAGGCGAATATCTAACATGCTCTAATTCAAGTACCATATAAAGATTGACAAAGTTCTCTATTAAAGAAGACTACAAGCAATGCAAATATTGGTCAAATCAGTCACTAAGTTTGGATAAAATCAACTAGGGCTATGGATGCCCAATTTGTAGAGGGGATTTGTTTAGACAAAGCTTGATATATATATATATATATATATATATATATATATATATATATATATATTTATAATATATATAAATGAGCATTGAAAATATTGATCAAATTAGTCACCTAGTTCAAAAAATCTCCACCAGGGCTATGGATGCTTGACTGGTAGTGGGGCTCTATCTGAACAAATTATGCTCAAAAGAGACTTTGCAAAAATATTATTCAAAAATAAAATATTATGAGCAACATTTCATAGCCTAAAGGTAAACCAGATGATGGAATTTTGATGGTCCCAAGGATGCAAATTGAACCACATTGCACACACCATGTGGAAGTAAATAATCCATTTGTTCTCATATGAAGCTATTGACCTTACTTTCCTTGGGTGTTGCTAAATGGTGTATACTTTTATAACCTTTGGTTCATTAATTATAGAACTAGGTTCTTCATCAAAAATGCTCAAGAGCATTTCCCAATAGAGTCACCATTTTTTGTGACTATCTCACAACTAACCCCAATATTGGGGACCCACTTGAAATTTGTAGAAAATTGAACTAATGGGATATTATTGAGCAATTGGGTTCTTCCTTTTTACCTAATTGTCCCATGATTTTTCTTGAATATAAAACCAATGGGGTCATTTTTGCTAGCAGTTTAGGTTACATGTTATTGCTTGATGTTTTGTTGCTATTTTGGCTAGCAAAATGATTGTTATTTCTATTGCTCAAATATGTTGGTTTTGTTGTTCCTATTGTTTTGTCTTTTTTTTTCAAATTTGTTGTTACAACAATTTGTTGTATTTTATTGTCATTGTGGTTGTTATTTTT
Source organism: Wollemia nobilis (assembly GCA_028583015.1). Lineage (NCBI taxonomy): Eukaryota > Viridiplantae > Streptophyta > Pinopsida > Araucariales > Araucariaceae > Wollemia > Wollemia nobilis. The sequence continues at coordinate 2,483,067 of JAQPPZ010016703.1, read as the reverse complement.
TTGTTGTGTTTAGTTAGTGTTTTGTTGCTTAGTTTATTTTATTTTATTTGATTGTTGTTATGTTATTTTTTGCTTTTATTTTTATTTACTATGTTGCTTCTCACCTTTAGGTTATGTTGATTTAATTGTTAATTTATTCTCTGTTTTATTTCTTCATTAGGTTTTGCTTTGTTTTTCCTTATCTTTCTTTATGCTTTCATAGGGCTCTAAAAGGGAGGATGACGGACCAAGGATGTGGCACCACAAGGTAGGACGAAAGACCAAGGATGTGGTAGCATGTCATAATACAGGGCTTCAATGGTGCATGGAAAAGGGGAGAGACTGCCCAAAGGTAGTCAACTAAGCTAAGGTGAGAGATACCTTATGAAGCACTCGAGGAATGAAACACCATGAATGTGGGATAATGGACCTCCCCACACCAAAGAAAAACCTTCACCCATCGATTGCTCACACATGACATACCAAAAACCCAAATCTATAGGGTAGATTCCATGGTAAATGCTAACCATGATTGGGAACTGCAGAGGTATCTAATTTGAGGTGCGTAGAGACCCGTTGCAACAAATATGTGGGATAACACCCCACATAATAGTGTCAAATTATAGTGAGTGGTAGGGTAAATAGAGAAATTTTTGTTGTAGGTCCACAACGCAGGAGGGCTTGACATGACAACAGGAACCATGATTAACCCTCACTTATTTATAGGAAACCCTAAACCCTATATGCATTGATTATATTTTTGAATTCTAGAGAGGAAGAAAATGTTGAAATATCTAGCATAGTGGAGTCATGGAGTGTCTTCGAGGGTCGAATGCAAGCTTGAACCAATTACAGAAAGGAGAAATGGATGAGGCACAACACTAGGAGTGACCAAATTATGGTCTTATTGTAGGTTATAGAGGACGAAGCCATACGTGATGGGAGCTCATTGTAGGAAGAGAGAAATAAATTTGAGGTCATTGAAGCTTGGTTTCAACCTAAGCCCTGGGCATTGTGGTAGAGGTAATATAGATAAGGCTTACACCTTATCGACCCTGGTTCGAGTTGTGTTGATGCCACCCGAAGGAAGAAAAGAGGGATTTTTTAACATGTTATAATATGACACCTAAAGTTTTATTTTTCATTATGTTTTTATGGGTATTTTATGAATACCTAGGGTATCTTAGTGTTCTTTACTCATGTTTCCTATTTCTAGGGTTAATTAATATTTTGTCCTTCATAGGATCAATTGTTAACATTGAAATATGTGTGAATAGGGACAAAGGGGAGCTCAAATCAAGAAGGAGATATAAGGAGGAATAAAATAGTTTGTTTTAAATATTTAAATTCAAGAATTTTGTAAGAATCTGAAAGGTCATATTTATGTATTTCATTCCACTTTTTTCTGCCCTCTTTTTGGTAAAGGAAGTGGAAACGAAAAGGATTCCTGAAGGTTTTAAATACCCATGGAAGCCCATTGTTAAGGGGTTGGAATTTTTTGTAACCAAAGACAAATAATTTTTGACAAATTTAATGCATACGAATCCAAAAACTTGCACCTTGTGAGCAATACTAGAGGAGATTTATTTCTGAGGGTTTTATGTTTAATGCTTGATATTTTTATTGCATTTTGTGGACTTATATCTAGTGTTTAATGCTCTTAGGAGGTTACACTACGTGAAGGTTTATTTGAATGCATAATTTATTTTCCTTAAAGTCTAGCACTTGATCTGATCAAATTGTGTTTATGCAGGTTTGTTTAGATTGAATTACCCTTAGAGTTTCTCATAATATCTAGTTTTTTAAGGTAGGATGATGTCGTATTGGGTTTGCATTTATATTCTAGCTTTAGTTTAGTTTAGTTGTAGTTTCTTTTCTACAAGTTTTATTTTATTTTTGCAAACCCCACTTGTTTAAGTATTTCAATATAAAACTTAGAATCCCAAAAGATCCTATTTAAATCATAAATATGATCTAGGAAATCTGGAGTGTACATAATCCAAATAATTAGTTTCACAAGAACTTACATACACATTTATTTGGATCATATTTTAGGATATTAAAAGGAACATTTCTGCACAACTTTTTATTTTGCATAAATAAGATAAAATCAATCTAGGAGGGAGGGTTTCTAACATACAATTTCACATTAAATCAAAGATAAGAAAATGGAGTGGACAATTCCATAGCACTTACTGACTTCATGAGCATAATCAAAGATAAAAGGAATTTCTAACTCCACTAACCCTCAAACTCACATTAAGTGTAGATAAAGCAAATGAACGCTAACTTTCTAACTTTCTAACTTGCTAACCTTCTAAATTATAACTTTGCAATTAGTAGAGAATTAAATTTAAAGATAAAATTGAACCTAATAAATGCAAATAATAACTCCAATCTCACATTAAAGTCACAAATTTAAAATGAAGTGGAAAATTCCACAACACTCCAACTTTGCATTTTAATCTGAAGATAAAATGAACCCACTAACAAGGATTTAGGGTAAGACAAATTAAAGCAAATATAAATAAGGAATCAACACTCCCATTTTATCAATCCACACAAGCACACATTCATTGCAACTTAAGGAAATCAATCACAAATCATGAATGAATAAAAATAGCAAGCTCCTTGTTAACAATTGTAAATCACTTGGTTGTTTTTAGCACTTGTTGTTCTTTATTATTTCACTTTCAAATCCACATGTGCAATTCTTATATAACAAAACCTTGGAGAAGTTGTTTTTGTTTTTAACTTCTTTGAAGAGAGGGTTTTTTGGTTAATACCATGACTATGATGGGGATTTTTCAATTGGGAAAAATATCCATTCAACAAGTTTATCTATAGGACCCTCACACACAGTATTCACTTTGAATGCTAATGTGATGCACAAAGACATTCACATATCCATTTTATAAATAGAGCCATCTACACCCATTGATCCCCATATCACCTACATAGACATGGGTAGAGTTGGGGATTATCTAAGACCAACCAATAATATTCTAGAACCACTTCATATCCCACCTAGGAATGTTCTTTCTCTTCAACAAGAAATTTCTTACTCGTATCTCCACAACTTTATACAATCTTACACCAACCCTCTTTTTGAGGTAACCTTTGCACCATCACACCAAATTCCATCACAAGCATGAACCCAAATTACCTCCATCCTATATACCTATACCACTTCATATTCTAATCCAATCTACAAAGCATAAGTTAATGTTGCTTCGTAGATTCCATCCACCATTCCATCCGCCACTCCTCATTCAGTTGTGATTCCTTTCACAACTTACCCTCCATTGACCTCCACCAACATTGTGAACATCCATACCATATCCACATTCACTTCTACCACAACCACACAATTTGAATTAAAATTACCATACAACAAGCATGGCAAAACCTCAATCAATTGCTCATGGGCTAGCAAGATGATCATTATTATCCTCAATAGTAGTCATAGATAGCATATTTTAAATACCATTCCATTCTAATCTAGCATACTTTCGTCACCCGTGATCCATATTAGGTACCACAATCTTCTTAGGTTGCTATACCCACACCTCCACTCACCTACATAAATCCCACTTCCATAACACAAAATATTCACATTCCACAAACCTCATTTCTACTTCACCAACATCAATAATTCCACCACCAAGCCCAACAACACATCCAAAAGCATCAAATACCCCTCAATCCATCAAGACATCAACATCACATTCCATATCAACAATTCACCACTCCACACACCTCACCTACACACAATCATCAAGCAATCTAGAGATTTCACCCACACATGGAAGACCTTAAAATTTAAACCATGCAACAAAAAAATGATAGCTTGATCATGCATACTCTTGGTACGATGTACTAGAACCTAACATTAAGAAAACTAATCAATCAAACCATTCATTCTTTGGTACCATCACCACCTTATTTGGCATATTTTACACTACCAAAGTTTGACAAATTCAAAGGGACCGAGGATACTAGAGAGCACATCATCACATTCATTCACTAATGCTTTTCAATATCAATATTATTGGATGCTCATACATTTTCCTCAAACATTAGGGGAGACACTTTAGATTGGTATAATCATATGCCACACCATAACATTTTCACATTTGAACAATTGGTAGATAAATTCTTTGAAATGTTTTCCCTCAATGTTTGTAAGAAATCCAAATTGACTAACTTATATAATCTCAGATAATTCAAAGAAGAATCATTCTATAATTTTGGAAATTGTTGGAGGGTAGTTATCACCAAGTTTCTATTCTTCCTACCAATGGAATAATTGAATTGAATATTTTCAAGGAGTTTCCTAAAACCCATCTATTTATTGTTGCAACTACAACAATATAGAACATTCAATAAAGCTCTCACCCCAGATCACATAATTTAAGAGATAGAAATCCAAGAGGGTGAGATAAAAAAAAAGAAAAAATAATCGCAAAACAAAGCCAATCAAAAGGAAACTATTTTGGTTAATCCAAAGAAGTCAATCAATTGGTCCTAAGACAACCCAAAATGAGTCAATAGCAACATCAATAATCATAGCAACTGTAACAAGTAAATTATCAAGTGGTATCCCCATATTAACAACATCATAACATGGTACCAACTGGGGATAACCATCAATGTTGACAATCTATTTGATAAGACTGCATCTACACACCGTTGTTCGAATCGTACACCTCCATATTTCATAGGTTGTATGATACTAATGCTATCACTTTACCTAAAATCAAACCAAAATATCAAGTGAAGCATGGAAAGAAATATAAGTAGCATGTGTTTTGATCTTTCCATCATCATAAAGGGCATGAAATTAACACCTGATTTATGTTTAAAAATATGGTGCAATATTTGAAATACCTATGGAATATTAAGTTTGATAGTCCCTTGGCATAGCAAAATCAAAACCTTGGTATTTATCAAACACCACTTCCTCATCATGAGGAACAAATATAAACGATAGAGGGATCAAATACCATGACTCCTCCTAACAAAGTTAATAATGTACAATAGTACCAAGGTTTTGTGGGGCCATCCATGTATTCACCTAAGTTCAAATAAGTACCAATTTATAAAATGAATAACAACATGTAGTTCAACCTCCTATGGCACCACAAGAAAGTGTGTCTCCACAACCTACAAATTCATCATCACCCATCCATTTTTTTTCTAATTCATCTCATCCTATTCATCTCTCGAGTTGTCCACAAAGACCCATTATCTACCTAAGTAGCTGACTAACAACTAGCCTTAAAATAGCTTCAGCCAAATTATCTCTCTATGATCTCATACAACAATCTCCCCACACCATTAGGAATTAATGGAAATTTTAAAGTCCATTGAAGTTCAATACCAAGAAACTAATACCTTTAGAAATTTTGTGGGGATTATTCAAATTTTTATGGAGCCTTATATTACATTCTATGATTTTGAAATTAAATCAATATAATCACAATCATGAGACCCTCCATTACACATTATGGATCAAGTTGATAGGAAGCCTTTCAAAAGAGTGTTTATTGACACCGACTCATCCATAAACATCATCACCATGTTTTCCCTTCAAAATATCAATATTCTACCCTCACACATAATCAAATCCACCTTTACCTTGAAAGCATTGAATTATGCTCTTTGTTTCATAGTTGGCACTGTTGTCTTACCTATAGAAGTTGGGGTTAAGATATTGCATACCATGTTCCATATTTTTGAGGGATCCATGGCTTACAATGTACTCCTTGTGCATCCCTAGATAAGGGAAATGAAATGTGTGCCTTCAATACTACATCAATGCTTAAAATATGTACATGAGGGATAAATTCATTGCATACCCACAGACATCAAACCATTTAAATATTACAACTTCATTTTCAATCCATACAAATCCACACTTCCATCCACCCAACTATTATTAACACCATCAACCACACCATCCACCTCACATCATACCACTTCATGAAAAGCTCCTATTCTTGAGGAGCTCCCCATAACTACCCCACATCAAAATTCCACTTCCTCACCCACAACTTCATCATAGTCGATTGCATATACATGTGGTCAAGCCCAATCCACATCATCCACATCATCAACATCTACATTATCCATTATCACCACTCATTCATCATCATACATCCAACCAACTTTACAAACATACACTATCACTCCATCCACACTAGAATCATCAGTCATTCATCAAACCCCTCAATAAAATCCATATTCATATCCACCAACTGATGTCTCATACATTGATTTGATAGAATATGAGGTGCCATTAATCATACATCACTTCCATTATCTTAGCCACAATTCACCCATGATCCTAGCATTCCCACATCCACTCCATTCACATACACACCCACACAAGTTGCAATCCACCTCGCCAATCCTAGTATTGATGAATACATGGTCCAATATGTCACTATCACATTGATAAGTATCCAAACTAAGGGATTATAGTCATCCAAGCGATACAACCTTATCCATAGGAGTGATGTACAATATGGATTCAACACCTAATAAAATTAATTTCATATATGAGGTATTGATTCATCATTTGATCGACCTTCCCAAGATGAACCTACACAGCCAATCCTTACCAACATAGAGTGCATGATAGATTTTCCTTCACAATAATTTCATCAAGTCAATTGGTAAGGATATGTCCTTGGATGACATAAACAAGACATGCACAACATCATTGAAAATGCATATCAAGAAGCGCATGACGATTCAGGCTTGGGCTACCATTCTCATATTTCTACTTACTCTTTTAAACAAGATTTTCAAAGCCTCAATTTAGATTCAAAAGAGAAAACCATCACAATGATGACTTTGAGGAATTCTATAAAGAATACGATGTCATATCAATATATTCAAATGAATCCAAAGAGGAATCAACCCAAATCACTTCATTCACTGAACATGATGAGTATTATCTTTGAATGTTCCCCATCCATCAACCCATATTTCGTTTGCTCCTCCCAAGAGAGTGAGTTGAGACAAATAATGAACCACCACCACCACCTCATCCACTTTACTAGAATATCCTGTAACATATGTATATAATAAAAAATATTAAAAACATAAAAAAAAAATCAAAAACACAAAAATATTTGCATTGCATTTGCATGGCTTTGTCATTTACATTTACAAGTGTTGCTTATTGCTATTCAGGTTCCCAAGATTCCTTCATCGATTCTAAAAGGTAGGACAAACAACTCTTCACATTGCTACCCACCATTTCCCACTAAGTCATCATGAATATGGTTGAATTATTAATCCCACTTCACAATCCATACAATTTGGCAAGTCCAACTCCTATTGATATAAGCCTCATTGGTATGGAACATATTTCATCACTACTATCCTTTTCTAAATTTATCCTATTTGAGGAATTGTTAAGGGATTCTACCATCTATATTACTTTGTAGCCTTCACCTTCACCTATATATCAGACTATTTTATAGGTAAAAATGAAAGATACTAGGCTAGAGGAGTTTTATAATGTTATGAAAGCACGAGGATACGGAAACAAAAAGGAATATGCCAAGCAAGATGCGTTTAAAACCAAACTTAACGCTAAAAGCCTATATATTGCAACATGCATGAAAAGAAAGAACATAGACGAATCGACACAAGATAAAAGCAATATGAAAGATGCCCTCTTTATTGATATGCTTTCAAAGTCGTGTTACAATGCGTCTCCTTCCTTTTTAGGGGATAGGAGCGTCAAATATGTTTCTTATCACATACATAGATAGCAATCCTTCTTCCGCGTGCCTAAGATGGGCAGCCCAAACATCACCATAACTTGTGTATATGATTTTTGGCTCCTTCCTACTCCTCTGATGTTGAAGACCTGCATTCAAAGAAACAAAAAAGATCAGTAGCACCTGCAGATAGAATAGAACATGTATTTCCCAAGGCCTATTGTCAGTGTATGCATGAAAATATTAAACCGATGACCAAATAATATCAGATCAACCTAAAAATTTGACAAAAGCATAAATATGTTACCAGGAAGCCACTGCAAAAGGAATAGTCGAGAAATTCCTTACATATTTGTATTCGCTCCAGGGTGGGACGAATTAACCTGCAATAATTTATCAGAAAGCACCCTCTTCAATGTCCTGCTTAGGAAGCTCCAAATGACCTGCAAAGTTGGGGTTAGCTAATTGGGGGTGTTTTGGGAAGACCCAGATGGTCAGATTTCTCCAATTTGGCCTCTAGCACCCATATTTTGATGATGGCATCTGCAAATTAGTAAATGCGGGAAATGATAAAAACCTGGTCAAAAATGCTCAGAATGAAATGAAATTTAAACTACAGCCTATTTAAATAACCTAGAATAAAATGCAAAAGAAAAATCAAATAAATATATCATAGATTTATATTCATCCTGGGGTGGGGTATTTAGAACTGCGATAGCTTGGGGAGTGCTCGGGGGCGGGACGCCCACCGTTTGGGACTCTGTTTCGACACCAATCCACTTGGGATGGGTCCAAAACTTCTTATGGGGTGTTGTCGACAAATTTTGTGGGATATTGTGGCAAAAAATCAGGTTTTGGGTCTTGATTCGTGCTTCCAATAGTCACCCAATAACCTCCCTTTTGAATGAGAGATTAAGGATGTGAAAGGCACAAATCGCAAGTAGGTATGTAAATTGGCAGCACTTCATTGCTCAAATGCTCCTTCTCTATATATCTTTTGGGTGAGAAAACTCACAAATTTATAGACGTAGGGTCTCTCTATTTGAACTGCGCATGCGAGGGCACCACTTGAGTTGTTTTTCCTATTTTGAGAGAAAATCTAATTCCCTGATTTAGAATATCCTTGCATGAGGTCTCTAAAATAAATACATGCATGACTGAAGTCTCTCTTCTTGATTTGGATCCATTCCTCACAATTGCATGACTTGCAGCTTCAGTTAACTGGCAAACTTGTCGAGGTTTGACTTTTTACCAGTCAAACTTGCTATTCGCCTCACCCTGGGGCGAATGCTGATATTCATCCCTGGGTGGGACGAATGCCAGTTTGTATTCGTCCCTGGGTGGGACGAGCAGAGAGCAAGGTGCCAAAAAGGTGCCAAATTGACTTATGACCTCCAAACTATTTTTGGGAGTTGTTAGGACCACTATTTAACCTTTGGGGGCTGCCCTAGGGGCTGTGTGTGTCAATGCAATCAGCGCTTGTTGTCACATAATCGGATTGGTGTTGTTTTGGTGTCTACAGATGCCCCTTTTTGGGATGCGCTGTGCAAGGTGCAACATCGAGAAAAAATAGATAACCAAAGCACTAATGATTAGGGTTTCTCAGTAACCTAACCAACTCTTGATGCCCCAAGTATGGAAAGGGCATGCATTCTTGAATCCTTGCTTCTGACAAGCTAAGGAACTTAATTCAAGTGTTAACCTTGTTCAGTGAGGTGTTACTTGAACTTGGACATTGATAAGTCATGAATAGGCAAAGGGCGCAAACTTTTGTCTATGGGAACCTTGAGTTCATGATTCATGAATGCCAAGTGTTTTATCAACTTGTGATTATTGCTTGTTTGCTGCCCCAAGCAGGGGTGCGATTGTCTTTATCAATGAACCTTTGAATGCATGTCATTTCCTTAATTGGGTATGTTTTTTTTTATTAGTGACTAAGTGTGACTACCCCCTCAAGCAACGAATCGATGAGGGAATGACCGACATGAGAAAAGTGACGAGTCACTTGACCCAATATGAATTAGGTAAGGGTGCCTTCAGTTGTTTACCGTTGAATGCAAAAGCATTTTCCGAACATTCTGACCTATTTTTGGTGGGTTTGAACCCTTTTTGTGACGCATTTTGGAGCTAAAATTGTCAAAAATCCATCCTCTCATGGAGCGGTCCGGCTATGATAGCCTTCTTAGGGAGTAGGATAGGGACAATTTGTGACCCAAACATCTATTTTGGATGCCAATAATGTCAAGCGCAAAAGCACCGTCGTTCGACAATGTTATTGCTATTTTTGGTTAGGGTTTGAACCGTTTTGCGATGTCGTTTGGGGATGAAATTCTCGACAATCCATCATCTCGTGGAGCGGTCCGGCTATGGTAGCCTTCTTAGGGAGTAGGATAGTGAGAATTTGTGACCCCGACATCTATTTTGCATGCCCAGAATATCAAGTGCCAAAGCACTCTCATTGGACAAGTTTATTGTTGTTTTTGGTGCATTTTTGTGCAGTTTTTGCTGTTTTTGATTTTTTTGCTCTATATTCATCCCTGGGTGGGACGAATTCCTATTTAGTATTCATCCCAGGGAGGGATGAGTGCTAACCAGAGTGCTCATCCCAGGGGGGAACTAGTACAGGCTCAAAAGCCTATTTAAAGACCAAAGCTAAGTTTTGGGCTCATTTGCATTTGTTTTTCTTGGCGATTTGGAGCTCTGAGGAGGAGGAGGTCAATTATGCAAAGCGAAGCGCTGCCAAAATTTTCCTTCCACCATGAATGCATGAACCGGATCAAGCAGCGGAGCCGAAGCAAGACCAGTGAGTGCCCTTCATCTTTATTGTTTGTTGGTTACAGTTGGAAAACCGCAAGTTATTTGTTTTTTTGTCTTTTTGTTTTTTTTTTCAAATTAAAAAATGAAACCCTAGTTTATCAAAAGTAACACTTAATTTAAAACTTACTTGAACCCTAGTTAAACAAAGAGCAGAATTTTAGTTGAAAACTAAGCTTAAAAAAACTTAGTTTAGAACATAACTGAAAACTTCGCTTAACCCTAATTTAACAAAGATTAAAACTGAGGTTAGAAACGTAGGGTAAAACTGAACGTAAAAACGTAGCTCAACCCTAGTTATTTATTGTGGTTTGTGTTTTTGTGTTTGTGTGATCAGTTGATTTTTTTAGAGTTAAAAACCCTAGGACTGTCAAACAATTATTTTGATTTAAGGAATTAATTTTTTTGTTTTTAATTTATTAGTTAGAGTTAAAAACCCTAGAACTGACAAATTAGGTTTTTGTTGAATTTTGTTATGTTTTTTGTGTAATTTATCAGTTGATAGTGAAAAACCCTAGAACTGACAAATGATTTTGTTGAATTGTTTTGTTATGTTTTTGTTTAATTTATCAGTTGAGAGTGAAAACCCTAGAACTGACAAAATAATTTTTTAAATTTTTGTTGTTTGTTTTGCAAGTTATCAGTTGAGAGTTAAAACCCTAGAACTGACAAATTAGTTTTTGAATTTGGTTATGTTTTTGGTTGTACATTTTTATGCCTTGTTGTACAGTTTTTCATTGTGTTAATGGTTTTGTGTTGTTTTCTTTTGCAGGTTGTGAAGAGCCGGTACCGTGTGCCCACGGTGTTTACTAAAGTGCAAGAGGTGCTAACTTTGGGTGACTGGGAGTGGCTTGATGCCCTTGGGCTCAAGCAGATGACTCGATTGGAGCCGGTGGTAAGGGATCGGGCCTACCTGATGACCTTGATCAACTTATGGCAACCATGGACCAATACCTTCCATCTCCCAACAAGGGAGATGATGGTGACCTTGGAGGACGTCTACTAGATTCTGTGGATTCTGATAGATGGATTACCAATCAGGATGACACCACGGGATCAGAAGATAGTAGTGCTAACACGCTACTTTAGGCATGGAGAGGTGATGGGTGTGGATAGCCCAGTGGAGAGGGTAGAGATCGACTATCATATTGGTGGCATTCTGGTTCGATGGTGGCTAGAGAAGGGAGTGTTGGGAGTGAGGCACACATTACTGATGGGCCTCATTTCCAACATGCTACTACCTAAATCTTTGGGGGTGAGGTTCTCGTGGAACCTACTAGAGGTGGTATTCAGGCTGGTGGAGTGTCCGACGGATGCATCGATGATCATGAGGTGGGGACAGACTTTACTGGCACAACTCTATGATGAGTTGTACGAGGTCCACTATCGGAGGTGAAAGGGGATTAGTTGTAGCTACTTGTTGTAGTGTTGGGCATGGCAACACATAGCGGTGGAGAGGTCGGTGGGGTTACCATGGATGACTCGAGCTGAGATGGTGGATAGGGATATCGGGTATGTGACTCTGTGGTGGCGGTCTGAGGAGCAAGGACAGAGTCGGCGATGGGTAGGTGCCATAGGGCACTATGTAGATGCCTTTACTTAGATCACTCTAGGATATGTGTTCTGGCATCCCTACCAAGACTGTCCAGCCTGGCCTGAGGCTGGAGAGTGGCTCCGATGGGTTCATAGGGGGTAGTGGCTGATTGGGTAGCATGGGACAAAGCAGGAGTTCTTCCATTATAGCTAGGTGACACGATAGTTTGGGGTACACCAAGGGTTTCCTAGGGAGCCCTTGGTCTATCGGCATCAGGGGGACAAGAAGACTCTAGCTTGGCCAGTCATTGCACCACTGGATGAGGATGCAGATGCTGCAATTGACATCCTAGATGTGGATGACATCGAGGTAACGACTAAGTATGAGCAGTGGTGGACCTTGCGATGGTGGCGAGGCGAGGGGCCTCTAGGCGGTGTGGAGGTGGCAGCTGTAGGGGATGAGGGTGTAGAGGCACCATATGAGGGTTGGGGTGCTCTGCTGGATGATGCGAAGATGGTGGAGGTTGAGGATGCGGGTGTGGATTATGGGGTTCCAGACCAGTTGGAAATGTAGGACATCTCAAAGCAGTGGGAGCTAGAGCAGGCTGCTATTCCAAAGATGGAAATGCCTTAAGCAATGGCAGAGGACATGGAGGTAGGGTTGCATGTTGAGAATGCATGATTAGCAAAGCTATTGTGGATGCGAGATGAGGAGAATGAGCGATTGGTGGGGTTACTCCGAGGTGAGATGAGGAGCTCTGGGATGCACTACGGGAGAGGGATCTCCTACGAACGCAGCTAGAAGAGCGGGAGAACGCATGGGTTGTGTACCATCGATAGGATGGGGATACCGATGCTAATATGGAGAGGGATCTCCTATGAACGTGGCTGGCACAGTGTGATGGTACTTTGGTGATGTATCGTCAACGAGAAATGGACTTGGTGTGGTATCAGTAGGAGCTAGAGGCAGAGATTTATCGCCTCGATGGGCAGGTCCCTATGCCCTCTGGAGGGGGATCTTCGTGTCGAATGAGGGGTAGTGATACTAATCAGTCAGCATCATCTCATCACAGGTGATTGGATGAGGGAGGGGGTAGCAGGCGTGATGTAGGGGCTAGCAACAGCCACCCTGAGGGGTCCCATAGGACTCACCACACGGGGGGTAGTTCCCGTCGCACCGATCCTGCATGATCATGGTGGTCGACACCCTAGGCTTGGGGGTTTTTGAGCTTTTGGTTTTTGTTGTGAGGTCAGAGGACCGGTTCATTGTATCCTGCAAGCATTTTTGATGATTTATATACAGATGACTCTTTTTTGGTGTTTATACATTTTTCATGGTGTGTCCTTTCTATTTAAGTGTAGCATAAAGAATCATAAAAGAGATAAAAATCTACTCATCTTAAGGAGCACATCACCATGGTGTACACTCGTAGCCAAGCCCAATCACGGGCAAGCACTGTAGAAAGTGTGCAAAGGGGGACAAATCTCCCTCGATATAGTCCTGAGGACTTGGTCATCCCACCTTGGCAGCATGGCACATGAGATAGTCCACATCATGCCACCACAGAGGCACAGGACTCTAAAGGCACCTCTTTGAGAGGCACCCCCACTCAGCATAGGCCCTTTCAAGAGGATAACCTACACGTAGCACTCAACATAGACAGGAGACCTCCCTTAGACACTCATTATGAGTGGCCTAGTGAGGAAGTGTTAGAGAAATAGAGGGTCCACAAGGAGGGGCCACATGATTTCTTCATCCCTCCTTTACCCCATATTACTATTAGAAATACTAGGTAATATCCAAAGTATCAGGCTCTCCATACAGGGCAAGACAATTCTGCCCACACCTTTTACACATACGAAAGAGAGTGTGAGGAATACTACTATGTTCCTCAAGAGTAGTACACATCACGGGAATGATGCACCTCTACACCCGCTATGTATCAGGATCACCCATTGAGGCCGAAGCCTCAGGTAAATGCCACTAACCTTGACAGAGGGAAGCAACCCATAGGGGTCTCGGATCACCATGATCGAGATAGACATGTAGGAGAGGCATCTAGGCTTCCTAAACAAGAGACGACAGAACAAATTGACTTGGCATTTGCCAAAATAGCCGCCCGTCAAGAACAAATCATGCGGCTCAGGAAAGACCAACAATAATTAGAATATTTGTGTTGCCTTAACAAAAATTGCATTCAACGTTAGACAACCAAGTTACTTCACAATAATGTGCCTGAGAAGGTCCCAACCCCTTGCGCACATAAATTAGAAGTGTATGAGAGGCATAACCCCTTGGTGCGAGACAGGTCTCCATGACCTCATCAAGCACTGCCTCTAATACCTCCTAGAACTGAGCGAGAAGCCACTCCCAGACACAATGATGGGCACCCTCTACGGGCACCCATAAATGTTTACAAGCCTAGGCTAGAAACTCCTTAAGAAGCCTATGAGGAGTATGAACAAGAAGAAGAGTTAGCTAAAACACCCTATCAAGGCAGAAGGGGTGCTACCCAGCTACCCCTCCAAAGACCTCAAATTCCTCGTAACCCACAGCCAGAGCAAACCAAGGAGGAGAAGATCAAATCCTCCGATGCATATAAAGCGTTGCTAGAGCGCTTAGAGACTATGGAGCTCAAGACTTCTGGTCCCTAAAAGCCTACTTTACGCTAACTCTGTAGTCATCCTGTGCATCCGTCAGTGCTGACACCTCCATACCCTAAACACTTTAAGCTACCCTAGTTGGCACTCTTTAGAGGGGAGGAATATGACCAAGAGCATGTGACTCGATTCTTGAGCCAATGCTTTGGCATTCAAGACAATGATGCTTTGCTATTAAGAACATTTATAACCATATTCGTAGGCTTTGCCTTGGATTGGTTTACTCAATTACCACAGCATAGCATCTGTAACTTGGATCAGCTAGTGGACATGTTCCTAGAATGCTTCGCCTTCAACACCAAGAAAAAGGCATCACTAAGTGATCTAGCTAGCCTTAGGTAGTATGAGGAAGAATCTATGGCAACATATGGGAATCGATGGAGGACATTGCTTTTAAAGCTGCCCTACCTCCCTCCTATGCCTGACTTGAATCAAATGTTCTCCAAGAGTTGTTTGAGATCGATCTCCATGCCATTGTAGCTGCAAAAATATGCCACTTTAGAGGAAGATCTGGTGCAAGCCAGAATCATCGAGGAGATCAAGATACAGGATGGTGAAATTGCCAAGCCTAAGAAAAAAAAGTGGAACAAGAACACCAAAATAGGGACTACGCAATAGAAACCCGTCATGATCAATCAGGTTGCTATAAATGTCCCTAAGCCTACACAAGAAACAGCCTCCAAAGGCTCACTATCAGGCAGTGCCTCCCAATAACTATGATAGAGAAAACCAAAGGCAGGAACAAAATCAGTAGCGTCACCCTAGGTGACAATTTACACATTACACAGAGTCCAAGGACTCCCTATTTGACCGCTTGTCAACGGAAAACTTGATCAATCTGCCAAAAATTCAAACCATAGACTCTAATGTGCCAAAGCCTAAGGGGTACAGTAAGGACTTGTACTGTAGGTTCCACAGACAAAAAGGACATGACCTTAACACCTGTTGGAAGTTCAAAGGTTTGGTGCAAGACCTCATTGACAATAATACATTGGCAGTGGATAATCCCATAGTGCCCAACAACCAACAAATGGGAGTTTTCAGAGACACCTTGCCCGCACATGATGCACAAGAAAAACCCCTTCACGTCAACGAGGTGCAACATAATTGCCCCATGGAGGGGTATGTAGGGATGATAAGCATAGTGACTAGGAACAAGAGATATCCTGGAGCTACCCCCGTGATAGTCACAAGAGAAGTTCCATCGACGTCACAACCTCAACAGAACCCTACACAACTTCCCCCACCTAGACCAGTGGCCACGATTCAAACTAGACTTACCCAAAGTCTAAGGACCACATCGGCTAGGATCTCCATATACGAGCTTATTCAAAAATCAGTGCCCCATCGGGAGGCTCTCATGGAGATATTAAAGGCCATTGAGCTGCATCCCCACGAAGAAAATTCTTTCAACAACTTCGTGGGCCATGTGAAACAATGTACAGAACCAATCATCACCTTTAGAGAAGAATTGAAATCAATGGCTAGTGATGTGGCGGATCCACCTTTGCACGTTATTGCATGGGTCAACAGGATTTTGTATAAGATGGTGGACACTGGTTCTCCTTGATTTGGATCCATTCCTCACAATTGCATGGCCTGCAGCTTCAGTTAATTGGCAGACTTGTCGAGGTTTGACTTTTTTCCTATCAAACTTGCTATTCGCCTCACCCTGGGGTGAATGCTGATATTCGTCCCTGGGTGGGATGAATGCCAGTTTGTATTCATCCCTGGGTGGGACGAGTAGAGAGCAAGGTGCCAAAAAGGTGCCAAATTGACTTCTGACCTCCAAACTACTTTTGGGAGTGGTTAGGACCACTATTAACCTTTGGGGGCTGCCCTAGGGGCTGTGTGTGTCAATGCGATCAATGCTTGTTGTCACATAATTAGATTGGTGCTGTTTTGGTGTCTACATGTTATTTATGACATTCATTTCATACCAACACCCCATCAACTTGAGGAAGATTCACACATGGCCATTGAAGATACTATATATGTGGACCTTAGTATGGATGCAAAAAATTTACAAATTATAAAATGTGGAAAACGTTTATCCACCAATGAACAAGAGCAATTAACAACTCCCATCTAGAAGAAGAAGGGTATTTTTGCATGGTTCTATAAAGACATGCTTTTTCTTGATCCTAACTTGGTTGTCCATAACTTAACCTTGCATCCCAATGCTAAATCGATAAAAAAAAAATGAGAAAGTTACATCCTACCATTGGCCTCATGGTCAAGGAAGAACTTCAAAAGTTATTAGATGTGGGTTTCATTCAACCCATTTACTATCCTGAGTGGCTTTAAAATATGGTGCCCATTCATAATACTAAGGATGACTTTTCTCTATAAAACATCGATACTCTTGTTGACACTTGTGCTGGCCATTAAATGCTATATTTAATGGATGTTTTTTTTGATACAATCAGATTCAAGTTAATCCTAATGACCAATCTAAAACAACATTCACAAAACCTTGAGGGAATTTTTGTTACAAGGTAATACCATTTGGCCCTAAAAACATAGATGCCACTTATCAACGTGCCATGATATACATATTTCATGATCACATGCATAAGATCATTGAAGACTATGTGGATGATCTATTGGCTAAATCTAAACTCGACAAGAGCACATTGGTGTCTTGGAAAAAGTGGTTGATCGACTTCTAGAGAATAATGTAAGTTTGAACCCCAAAAAGTGTGTTTTTGGTGTTACCTCAGGCAATCTACTAATATTCATTTTCTCCAAGAGAGGCATAGAAGTAGACCCAAGCAAAGTCAAGGTCATCATGGAGATGCCTCCCCCAAAAAATTTGAAAGAGTTGCATATTTTTCAAGGAAATATCCAATCGATCCATTGCTTCATTGCACAACTTAGATAAATGCATGCCATTCAATCACTTGCTACAAAAGGGGATGACATTTCCATGGACAGAGGAATGTCAAAAAGATTTTGATGATATCAAGCAATACTTGGCTTCTCCACTAGTATTAACTCCACCTCATCCAAGGGTCCCATTCCATATTTATGTTTCAACAATAGAATTTGCATTAGGTACAATGCTTACACATTAAAAAAAAAACAACTAAGAGCAAACAGTCTTACATTAGTCGAACATTGGTAAGCTATAAAACTAGATATGCTTATGTAGAAAAACTATGCCTAATAGTGGTTATTTCCATTAAGAAACTAAAAAATTAGATTCTAAGTCACACAACCTATGTCATAGCTAAATAAAATCCTTCATGTTACATGATTTCTCACACTTAAAACAACATCCACACTATAAAATGGATAATTCTCCTCATAGAATTTGATCTTGAGTTCATCAATCAAAAATCCATTAAAGTTTGGGTAATATCCGATCAGATTGTATAAGCTCCACTTCCTAGTGATCAACCCTTGATTATTGAGCTCCTAAATGAATCAGTATTTACGTTCACTAAACATGAGGAATATGTCATTCTTAAAGAGGATAAAGATATTACACTATTCTTTGATGGTTCTAAAGGACAAGGTGCATGAGTCATATTTCATACACCATAAGGGATACCTATTCCCTTATCATTAAAACTTGATTTCCTATGCACAAACAATAATGCAAAGTATGAATTCTTAATATTAGGACTTCAAGTAGCCATAGTTATGATCATAAAGCATATTAGGATATTTGGTGATTCCCAACTTGTCGTTCATCAAGTAAATGGAGAATACCAATGCAAAGAACCAACCTTATAACTTTATCATGAAGTAGCAATGAAATTACTTGTAAAATTTGATAGGCATGAGATTGATAGCTTACCTAGATTGACTAATAGATTTTCAAATGTTATGGCATCTCTAGGATCATTGATTCTAAAGAAATATGAAGGAGAGGTAAAACCATTAATTGTTACAATAATCTCTAAATCTGCAATTTCTCATGCTAAATATAAATATGAGAAGGATGTTTGATTTATCCATGTAGAGTCATATGAGCCTTGGTCTATCAAGTAAAATCCTTCCTCAATTCTAGAACACTCCCATAAAACATGTCACAAACTACAAAATCAATGTTCAAACAAAAGGTAGCTCGTTTCACTCTCTTGGGAGATGTGTTGTATAGACATGGTTATGATGGAGTCCTCCTTCGTTATCTCGAGCTTGTAGAGTCCTAAAGAGCAATATATAAAGCTCATGATGGTACTTGTGGTGGTCACTTTAGTGGAATGGACATAAAAAAGTGTATGTTATGCATGGGTTATTATTGGTCCACCATGGAGTATGATTGTTGCACATTTGTCAAGAAATGTCAACAATGTCAACAACATGCTAATTTAACACATTACCATTGTAATATTTACAGTCTATTCAGAGTCTTTGGCCCTTTTCACAATGGGGTTTAGAGTTGATTGGTAAAATATCACCTCCTTCCTTGATATAACATACACTCATCATCACTGCCATTGAATACTTCACGAAGTGGGTCGAGGTAATTCCTCTAACCAGTATGATAGGACCTTGGATTATGGAGTTTATACTTCAGTATATCATCTGTCACTTTGGTATCTCCTCAAAAATAATCTCTGATAATGGAAAGTCTTTCAAAAAAAATGATGTTTGAGCACTTTGTGAGAAATATAATATCCAACATAGTTTCTCGACTCCTTATTACCCACAAACAAATGGACAATTTGAGGCAACCAATAAGACCTTGATTGCTATTCTCAGGAAATTAGTTAAAGAAAATTATTGAGATTGGCATAATCATATCCCCTTGGAATTATGAGATTATTGAACAACCATTTGCATGCCTATTGAGGAAACACCATTCTCATTGGTCTATGGTTCCAAATCCATCATGCCTCTTGAGCTTGATATCCCTTCAATGTGCATTTCATTGTAGGAATTTATAGATGATGATACTGCTAGACAAACACATCTCAACCAACTCACTCTCCTCGATGAAAGGTGAATCAATACCTTAGAGCATTTATGAGTATAATGGGATCATTTAAAGCATTCTTAAAATGCAAAATTTCATCTACGTGAATTCCAAGTAGGAGATCTTTTCCTTAAAGAGAATTATAAAAACACCAATGCATTGCCGCATCTTCACGATAAATTTGGAGCTAATTGGTTAGGTCCATACATTATCAAATAAAAGGTGGGTTAGGAAACTATAGGCTTACTAGGCTAGAGGGAGTCAAAGAGCCCAAACCACTAAACATAATCCATTTGAGAGTGTTTTATGCTTAATGTATTTTATGTACATATATGTACATGGCTAATACACAAAAAAAATCATTTATGCATATTGCATTTCACACATTGCATTACACAATCACAATCACTATCACTCTTGCATATATCATCCATCATATTAGGGGTCATTTTCTAAAATTAGACAATAATTGATCCAAAAAGTCTTTAATAAGGGGCACACTCAAGTTCACATCCATATCATTGCATAATTTTATGAGCCAATTCATCATTTGCAAACCATATTTCCACTATGCCTAGGTATTTTCAGTCACTCAGCTACTCCTAGTGTTTCAAACAACCTCCATTACATATCAAATTTTCTCTAGGACCAGGGCACATTTTCACTAAGAAAATCTTGAGTTCTGGGAGTTAACTGTAACAATCTTTAACTAGACATATTTTACACATTAAAAGCATCTTGTATCAAAGAGGGATAACACCATAACTGGGTTGAACCTCGAAGTGAAAAGTCATCTTTGCTTGTCCCATTATGCACATAATTCAAAAATAAAAAATAGTGGTCTTCACCACTATCAACACTTCCAAATAAAATAATGAGTAGTAAGGATAGGGTAAACTTCC
Organism: Wollemia nobilis; assembly: GCA_028583015.1. Lineage (NCBI taxonomy): Eukaryota > Viridiplantae > Streptophyta > Pinopsida > Araucariales > Araucariaceae > Wollemia > Wollemia nobilis. Next base: position 2,462,512 of record JAQPPZ010016703.1, on the reverse strand, counting down.
CATCACACTTTGTTTGAGAATATGATTTCTCAAAGCTCTAATTATTTTACAAATCACACACCATAGATCCTGAAGTAATAAGGATAGAAATACATTTCTATATAGATGGTTAGGTAGTCTAAATCCTCAAATATTAGAGATCAAATCATTGTATCATGGAGCTAATCTACATAGGGACTATAGATGCTTGACTGGAATTGGAGTACATTCATGCGTGGTGACATGTATTTCTTAAAAAGACCTCTAATTTCACATAAGGATAAACTAGCTTCTTGGTCTTCTCTATGATAGGTTTCATATTAATTTACTCAAGATGGGTTAGTGAACTCACTTGTACACACATTAGTTCTTGATTGCCTTGAGTCACTAAATAAATATTCACCTGCACACACATTTGGTCTTAGATAAATTAGATAGAACTTAGGGAGTTTGGTTGAAATCACTAGTATGTCTGAGTCTTTGCAAAAAAATCAGTCATCCATAAGCCAAAGCACAACATCCATGTCATTACCATATCATTACATGAGTCTTCCATTTCACATACCACAATTTTGGTGTCCCTGATTAAGTAACAATGATAACAATGGTTAAGCAAATCTAAACTACTACAGATGATCCTTAGAGCATTAGTTCATTTGCATTATCTCAATTTATACACATCATCATTACATTGTCATCCATAAAATATACATATGCAATCACATAAACATTTACACAAATTTATAACAAAAAATTAAAAGCCATATATATATATATATATATATATATAAATCACATATATAATGAATACCCGAAGACTATATACAATGGAGCACCAAATATCATATACAAAAAGTGCATCAAGCCACTAGATAACACCCGTAGAAAGACCCATGATATACTTATGGAGCCCTATACCTAGAGTCACCATGCCTAAAAATCCTAAATATAGGGGAGAAAGGCCACTCTGGTAGCCCAATGTGGTGCTACATAAGTAGATACTCTAAGACATGGATGTATCCCTCCTCGGACCAAGGACATAGCACATCCTACCTCTATAAATCATCCCTTTGTTCCAACTCTACCTAAAGTCTCACTACCATATCCTTACCTCTATCTACCACCATCTATAAATATAGCTTTTCTTGTAGCTGAGCAATATTTGTATCTTGCTTCACCACCATATAATAGAGCTGGTCTTGCTCAAACTCTTCCTAGGAGATCTCTCTAGGACATCCTCCATGCCACCATCACCATAATCCCTAATCTTGGGAGGCTACTCTATTTTAGCTTGTGCTCACCTCACTCGGTTGCTAAACTGAAACCATATCTAATTTTGATGAGTGTCCTTAGCCTTCATTTCCATATCCCCATCATCATCTCTATAGAACCTCCTCCATACCACCATCACCATCACCCCCAATATCTAGAGTCTACTCTACTATGGACCTCAATAGTCTCTCTCTACTACTGGATTTATGACATATTTGACATTAATAAGTCTCCTTAGCCTCTACTACTATCTCCCCATCATCCTCACTGCCATCCTCAACCATCTAAAATTAGTACCCATGGTGGTTGTGCAATGAACCAAGCCTTATACTTTGTCATGGTCCCAACATAATCCACATTGAGAAGATCCACCTCATCATAATACTTGTATTCCACTTGCCACTCCTCCACACTAGGTAGAATTGACTCATCAAATCGATGCTTGTAGATCATGGGAGCATCATGTACCCCCTACCATATCCCAAACTACTACAACACATGTGAGAACTGGATCAGCCCCATCTCACTTATGTGTCATCCAACCACCCATCTAGTCTACTGAATCATTCATAGCTACTCTCTATCACTAGGCCACCTACCATCTCATCATGGCCTCCAAAAAACCTGGTCTACTATCAACCCAAACCACAAGTCTCTATACTATTATACACTATGACCAGGATGGCTCGACTGGACCTCCTTAGCTACCCACCATCTCAATACATAGGGTTGATACCTATCCCACTTCTCGTAGGGCAGGCCCACATGATGAGCTACACTGAAGTGCTCCCAGCCCCAAATTACAACACACTACAGGCCAACCCCTTTCACCCCTAACTCCTCATCTCATACAAATCCATTTAAGTTTGAGCCATCAGAGCCACTACCCATGCATACACTCGAGGCTTATCAATCATATCATACACCACCCAAATCATATTCCATGGAAACTGATAGCCAGTGCTATTAGGTACCAATACATTGGCCAGTAATAACATGACCAATATTAGTAGGGACTCCAAATACTTATTCACATACATATCCACATTCGTGATCTCCAAAACTATACATCAACTCATAATCCTTATCATGCCCAACTTGGATATGCAACCCCTCCATAGGTACTCGAAAGATGCAATATACATCTTCCAGTGTTACAGTCATCTCCCTTGTCAGAAGTGGGAAGGTTCTCCTATAAAGATCCCATATCTCAGAAAGGTTAAGATATACCCCTCATCCGCCCTCACCATATCAATATGAGCACACCCTACCAATCCCAACCACTCCAACCAATTCCAGTTGGTCCTCTGTAGCACCTTTCTCACCCCTAGTATGATGAGTGAGAATTGATGTTGAGCCTCTAAGATCGTCAACTTTAGTAAAACATAACATGCAAATGTGCATTACCATCACATTTTATGCAAAAAAAATACAATTCAAAATCCAAACAAAAGTGCCAAGGTCACTTACCTCAGCCACCTACACCTCCACTCCTACTATCACATCCAATCCCTTCATTGCCATCCTTCACACTCCTTCACACTCACTCACTCTCCTTCAAATTTAGCTTTTAGAACTCTCAAATGCAAGAATGAATCCAATTTCACCTTTGTAGCACTATTATAGCTAAATTTGGTACACTCAAACACCCCAGGGCATCTACATAGTGCATTTAAATGCAGCCCTACATCTACCATATGATAGACGCTCTCCCGTATCCATGTCTGATGTGGATGTTGACCAATGTTTGGCTTCAAAATATTGCAAAAATACTCAAAAGGTCTCATATTGTAGTAAAACCCCATAAAATCATCTCAAATTCCATCCATGCATCCATTACATCATTCCATTATGTTTTATGAAGATAAGGATTGATTCAGATGCTTCATTTTTTGTTGTAACCAAAAATCATGAAAATGAAAAAAATTGCATACAAAACGCCTCAAAATGGTCCAAAATTTCACAAAAAATTCCACATTCACTATTCCAATCATTCCTCATATAATTTCATCATATTTTGTGATAATTTGGATTGATTTGGGCATCTAATTCTTGATTGTGATCAAAATTTGCAGAAATACCTTAAATTGCTTCAACATGTCCCAAACAAATTTCAAACTTCATAAAATCATAAAATTTTAACTATAAATCATTGAATCATTCACATTCATGAAACCATTCATATTCACATTAATTTACATCATTCATATCATCCATAATTCAATGCATTCCCACTCAACGTTTTCAAAGTCACTTGCACTACAATGCAAACCTCGCATCTAGTGGTTTACTCTATTCCCCTAGCGATTGCAGTGATTTGTTATCCATGCAACTCTATAGGATGGGTAGATCACCATAAGGATACTTATTCATTCACAATAATTTACATCGTTCATATCATCCAATCAATTTTTTTTTTGTTGGAGCAAAAGCAAAAATCACGCATTGCACTATTCACAATCAATACATCATTCACGTGCACTACATCATTTACATTTCTTTACATCATTCATATCATACAAGTTAACCTCGTATGTAGTGGTTTACTCTATTCCCCTGGTGATTATAGTGATTGGTTATCCTTGCAATTTGGTAGGATGGGTAGATCACCATAAGGATGCTTGTCCATATCATCATCCAACATCCCCTTGTTTGAAAATAAAATCTTGTTGGTCTCTCATTTTTTGAGTGAGACTGTGCTCAGATTAATTTTCTCAAAAGCTATCATTGAGGCCCTTTTTTGTGGGGCTAGAAACACGGATAACCTTCATTACAACACTAATTTTACATTAATAGTCATCGGGAACACAAACCCACTAGGTTGACTCTCTCTTTACTTTATCATCTTGTATTTTCATCATTTTGCATCTCAATGATGTTGAAAGGTATATTTTTCAAAAGCACTGGATCACCCCAAACTTGGGGCAACCAAATTTGATCTTGATTTCCCACATCAGGATACACTCACTTACATCATTCATATCATCCACATCATCAAAAACCCTTTCATCTGTTGGGATAAAAATAGAATACATCATCCACCTACATTTACATCATTCATATCACCCACAATTGGTAAAAAATACTTTTCTATTAGGGCAAGAGCAAAATCAATCATTGCATCATCATCTATGTCACTCACCATTCACATCATACACATCATCAAAAATCCTTTCATCTATTGGGGAAAAAATAGAATACATCATCTACATCACTCCACAATCACTTACATCATTCATATCATCCACATCATCAAAAATCCTTTCATATGTTGGGGCAAAAATAGAATACATTATCCACCTACATTTACATCATTCATTCTTCACTCATTCACTAATTGAGGGCATACACTAAAACAATAATTTTTGTCTTTAGGATCTTCTTGCGCTCCAAGAAATAGAAGTTGCTTCACCAAACCAGGTATCTCTTATTTTTACACCACATTGTGTTTTACACAACATGATACAAACAAGGGCATCTGTAGACACCAAATCCTAGCCACCTATTACCCATGCATCATCCAATCACAATCGTCCATTATTTATATATATTTATTTATATTTATATATAAACATAAATATTATATATATATATATATATATATATATATATATATATATATATATATATTTGAATAAATCACAATTGCTCATCTCATTTTAATCTCAACCATCTATTCAACATGATCCATGTCACATATTAAAGTTATAATATTAGCCATTCATCATGTTTTAATATTGACCACCCGTTGGTGTCATCGAAACCCTAACATGTTGAAGGTAAGTTATAAAATATCATTCAATTTTGTGAATGAGGTTAAGTGATTAGTTGATTCAAAAGTTGATTGTGGATTCCTAAGATCATTAGAGCCCTTAATCCATCATCATCCAAACCCTAACATTTCTCTAACATCCTCCCTCCTTGTCGTTGCTGCATCTTCCATTATCCATCATCAAAATCCCTATGAACCAAACTTAGTTCTATCAAACACTTCTCCATCACCCACATATGTCTCAAGGCATCTCCTGAACACCTCAACGTGTCTCTCGAACACCACAGGGCATCCATAGTAATATGCAAATGTTCTAGAGCATCTACCAGATGTGACATTGCATCCACTAAGCCCCTAGATGCTCATGGGTGTCCACATGTCACTGGATCGAGGAAGAAAAAATGTGGATCACTAACAAAAGCATACTTCAATAAGGTAACAAGTATAATTGCTTTTCAACTTACATTTTATGTATTTGACTTACACTTTATCATTACTGCACCTAGGGTTTGTAGATATATTACTTAGAGGACCTCACATAGTGGAGCCCTCACATATACTAGTAACATCTTTGTGTTGTGATCTATTTGTAGGTATAGGAAATATCTTATTTGATGATTGTTGCAGCTAGAGTGGTCTTGTAGGGATACACACACCCACTCACAAATTATTTGGAGTGAAGATGACCAGGATATACCAACATTATTTTGAACAAGGTTTTTGAACCCTCCCATTGTAATAATTATATTAAAAATATACATAGCATTGTAACCCCAAATTTAGGATAAATCTATTATGAAAATTGGAGATCCAGGCTCTTTGAGTTATAATAAATCAGATCTATTGTTTTGTGCATGTGTTACTATTTGCTTTGATCTATTGCTTTATTGATATTAGTCATTTTTTTCTTTACAATTTCATAGGATAATTGTGAGAATAAAGTATGGATAGTGCATTATTAAATATCATAATTGAGTTCCAGATGTATTGTTTAAAATTTTAAAACTCATCCTTATGTGATAGTTCAATTTGCATCCTCTAGATAGATCATAATTTTAATTCCTCCTCATATAGCTATCTACTTCTACATCAACTCAACATTAACTACAATTTCATAACATATGGTAAATATAATACTTTATTTCGAATAAAGATTCTTGATCAATTGTTACAAATTTCATAGAATATCTAGTTCTCCATTTTACAACATAGAAAAAATGAGTTACAATTTATTTTTTGTTATAGCAAAAGTGGTAGAGAGAAAATATCATTTGGATAATTTTTCATGAAACCATACAAAATTTAAAAAATTCCCCCATATCTACTTCATAAATGAAGGTTCAACCTTTCATAAATGGGGATATATATAAAGCCAATCCAATTAAAGAAATATTCTTAGTGCAAATACATCAATTTTTGTATGCATTATTTTCCATAAAACTATGACTATATACTTAGAACTAGATGTAACTTATAGTATAGTGAACAACTTACACGTAGGTGATACAACTATTATGTATGCAAGCAATACCTATCTACAACTACACATTCCTATGGTATTTCACCCATTCATTGATGAATGTAGTTCCTATAAATTTATAATATGATGTATTATACCTAGTTCATGGTGAATAAGTTATATTTTTGGATCTTATCTCTATTCATCTAGAATAGAATTTCAATATCACCCTTCTAAAAACTAAGAGAGATATGAAACATGTTACCATAATAAGTCTTGGTGTATGATAATCAAGCAATTACAATTTATCACATTTATATTATAGCAACAACATATCATCAAACATAGAGAGCTTGTAATAATTAATATCTACAACCATCAGGTTCCACTAAAAATAAGTAGTACACCATTAAGTCAAAGAATTCACTCTTCAATAGTTTATGGTTGTCATGACCCTCCCTAGCTGAATTTATGGCACAAGAAAACAATGTATTAACCTATGATGTGGTGATACCTAGTTTGAACAATTGAACCAACTATATGATGTTTAGTTGATTTATAAGGGCGTGTTATCACTAACATATTTCCAAGTGTGCAGGATCAGGTACACTCGTAGGTGGAACAGTAGAGTCACCCACCAACAATGAGGGTACCAAAGATCAGGGGAAATGATGATTAAGGTACTCGAAGGTAACATGGATAGATACCTTCATATAGGCATGCATTGATGGAAGGGATAATCATCGATGGCTGATCACCTTGAGCTTTAGTTGATAGCCTAGTAGCTATCATAAAATATCTGGCTAAGATAGGTGATTGGGTTGATGGAAATATTCCCTCTTTGTTGTTGTATAAATGTGTTTGCTCTCTACTGCATCATGGCTTGAGTAGTTTAATGTTGGGTTTTCTATATGAGAACAACTGCAAAATGTAGATAGATGCATAAGGTAAACTGTCATGTCGAAGTGAAAGTAGAGCATCATCCTTATGAAAGAAAGCAAATTAAATTTATATGCTGAATGAAGATTCCTTTAAATTAATTAATGAAGTTCAAGTAAATAATGTTTGGCTCATTGGAGCTCATTAGTAAACTTCATTGCAATTAATAATAAATGAGTTTTCATTTAAATTAATTAAAAGTGTTCATTTTAATGATAATAGAGAATTCATTAAAAGACTTTAATTAATTGAAATAAATGAAAGAGAATTCATTTAAAAAAGTATATATATAATAATAGATATATTTTATTAAAAAGCAATAATGAAATTGTGTAAATAAAAGAAATATATTTTATGGTTTATAAATATCTTGAGAATGATATTTTAATTAAAAGAGCCATTCTTCAAAAAAAAAAAAAATAATGATCCCTTTCCTATATAGTGAAACCTATGAAATAGCCTATGAGGCTACTAAATTTCCAAAGGTGGAAATTATGGGAAGAACGCATAAAGGATAGGGGATGGTGCATTGAAGAAAGGAGGCTCAAGACAGGGGCTCGGGGTTTGAGAAGACGATGGACGGGCCACCTGGGTGGACAGGCACGTAAGGAGGAAGGAAAGGAAAAGAGAGAGGGGAACGAAAGGAAAGAATATGAGAGCAGAGCAGACATAGGGGAGGCATGGAGAAAGGGAAGAACACACCAGAAGCGAAGAGGAGAGGTAGCTAGACATTGCCAGCTTTCCATCTCCGTAGAAGTTGAAGGTTGGGTTGCTTCAAACCTTTAATCCGGTTTTAAATGAAACCACCATATGCTTGTTGAGCATTGTGTTTTTAAATGAAACCACCATATGCTTGTTGAGCACTATGTTTTTAAATGAAACCACCATATGCTTGTTGAGCATTGTGTTTTTAAATGAAACCACCATATGCTTGTTGAGTGCTGTGTTTTTAAATGAAACCACCATATGCTTTGTGGAGCATTGTGCGCTATGTTTAAGAAAAACCACCTCATGTTTGGATAAGCGTTGTGTGCCATGAACCAGAGTGAGTGTTTTAGTGAGCGCAAGTTTTAGAGGAAACCAGTGAGCTTTTTAGTGAGCACAGGTTTTAGAGGAAACCAATGAGTATTTTAGTGAGCACAGGTTTTAGAGGAAACCAGTGAGTATTTTAGTGAGTGTGCCTTAGAGGAAACCAGTGAGCATTTTTGTGAGCATAGGCTTTAGAGGAAGCCAATGAGCATTTTTGTGAGCGCGGGCTTTAGAGGAAGCCAACGTGAGTTTTAGTGAGCGTTGGCTTTAGAGGAAGCTAGTGAGCATTAACAGTGAGCGTTGTGCATGTTCGAAGGCCACGTCATGTTGAAGGGAGCATTGTGAGGGTTCAAGGGCTATGTGTTCGAAGAGCATTGTGGAGTTGAAAGTGTCGAGTAATTGTGAGCATCGTGTTCCAAGAGTGGGAACTCTGTTAAGACTGAAGTGAGAGCATTTCCTGGTTCTAGTTGCTTAGATGCTAGGTTTTGTCGTGGTTGCTTAGCATCCACCTTGGAAGGCGTTGGCCTCTAGTTGTAGACCCTGCATTAGGTAAGGTGTTGTGTAACTTGTTTTAATTAAAAGGAAACCTTCATTTTATGAGAAATAATGAAGGAGTTTAATTGAAGAAACCCTTGTTTTATGAAAAATATAATGAAGGCTTTTAATTAAAAAGAACCTTTGATTTTTATGAAATTTATTGAAGGCTTTTAATTAGAAAGAACCTTAGTTTTATATAAAATATAATGAAGGCTTTTAATTAAAAAGAACCTTTGTTTCATATGGGATTATTGAAGGCTTTTAATTAAAGAGAACCTTTGATTTATATGAGATTTATTTAAGGTTTTTAATTAGAAAGAACCTTTGATTTTTATGAAATTTATTGAAGGCTTTTAATTAGAAAGAACCTTAGTTTTATATAAAATATAATGAAGGCTTTTAATTAAAAAGAACCTTTGTTTCATATGGGATTATTGAAGGCTTTTAATTAAAGAGAACCTTTGATTTATATGAGATTTATTTAAGGTTTTTAATTAAAAAGAACCTTTGATTTTTATGAAATTTATTGAAGGCTTTTAATTAGAAAGAACCTTAGTTTTATATAAAATATAATGAAGGCTTTTAATTAAAAAGAACCTTTGTTTCATATGGGATTATTGAAGGCTTTTAATTAAAGAGAACCTTTGATTTATATGAGATTTATTTAAGGTTTTTAATTAGAAAGAACCTTTGATTTTTATGAAATTTATTGAAGGCTTTTAATTAGAAAGAACCTTAGTTTTATATAAAATATAATGAAGGCTTTTAATTAAAAAGAACCTTTGTTTCATATGGGATTATTGAAGGCTTTTAATTAAAGAGAACCTTTGATTTATATGAGATTTATTTAAGGTTTTTAATTAGAAAGAACCTTTGATTTTTATGAAATGTATTGAAGGTTTTTAATTTAATTTAAAAGAGAACCCCTTTGATTAATGTTGATTATCTTAGGAGTTTTAAATTAAAAGGGAAGTGGATTTATTCATGAATTGAAGTTATGGGGCTTCAATTTAGGGAATGAATGAATGATTGTTTTAAAGGTTAAAGGTATGGGACTTTAATGCTTTAAAAGGTAATTGATTGATTGGAAATTGTGAATTAAAAAGGATGTAGATTTATTCTTTAAATTGAAGTTATGGGGCTTTGATTTAGGGAATGAAAAGAAAGGGATTGTTTTAAAGGTTAAGGGTATGAGACTTTAATGCTTTAAGACATGAATGAATTTGATTAAAGTTAGACCTTGATCTAAGTGGTACATGTTGGATGACTCTCTAAGGGAACTTGAGAGGTGAAAATAAAAGTAAAGGTTCTTTTATAATATCCATTATGCATTAGATGGTTAGAAACTTAATTGAATTTTGTATAGTTGCAATTTGGTAAAGTAAATGAATAGATGCATTTAGAAGGTATGCCTATCCTGAACCATGAGTATCCTGATCCCCTACTACCCTCAAATATCCAATGGGAAGCAAGGAGAAGCAAGGAGTTCAATGGAAATAAAGTATAGGTAATTGTATCTTACGTTGATTTACTTATGATCAAATAGACTAAAATTATGGGGAGATATCCCCAATGTAGATAATGTGATACTCTTTAAAGTAAGAAGGATTTATCATGTAATATTTAATGAGATAGTTGTTTATTGGTTTAGTGAAGGTTCTTTTACTTTATTTTTGTATCTGGTTATATTATGTAGTTGATTCTCCTTTAGTGTTAAGCTTGCTTTATTTTCTCTATCATTGTTTGATTGCTTTATGATGTTATAGTAACTAGATGTATTATTGTTTGGTTGCTTGATGATAGAAATCTAAGTGTAGAGTTCTAGGGTGAACTCAGAGGTGACCTAAGGGAATTAAGAACCCCTTAGGGTGAACATAGGTAACCTAAGGGAATTGAGAACCCCTTAGGGTGAACATAGGAGACCTAAGGGAATTGAGACCCCCTTAGGGAGATAAAGGACTAAGTTGTGAAGAGATTACATCTGAGTTAAGATAGCTCATCATGGAGATGAGATAGATAGCTTAACTCGCAATACTCGTAGCATACCTACACATAATGATTTGTGTATGGTATGGATATGCGTGTATACCTTCGATGGACTGAGGGTGATAGGTCTAGCTCATCAAGAATGATGGGACAGATGGACTTATCTATAGTAACACATGTTACACCTACACGGACGAACTTGTGATAGGGTACTTTGTGAGATGTAGCTTCCAGGAAAACTTAGGTGATTGAAACTTTAGGTTAATACTAGTTGGGTTAGGGGTTCATGAAGGGTTCATGTATCCCTCTCCTTAGTAAAAAAAAAAACTTTTCTATTTTTGTATTTTTTTGTTTGTGTGTTTTTGGGTCATTACATTTGGTATCAGAGCTCTAGGTACGAGGGTATAGAGCTTCTATGTGTGCTAAAGGGAAATTAGATGTATCCAATGAAGGCTTGCTTAAGGTAAAGGCTAAATATGGGATGATCTAGGATACCCTATTTTCTAGAATCTGATGGGAATTAACCCCAAGGGAGCGTGGATGTCAGGATGCCTTAGTATGGGCTTTGGTATCAGTGATACATCCTAGCCTAGGATATTACCCTAGTTAGGTTGTTAATGCATATAGCAAGAGAACTCTGTATTATGGCTTGATTGGAGATACAACTTAAGATGAAACTATAATCTAATCTTCTTTCTTGGATGGAATCAGGTTAAGATGCCACCTAAGACCAGAAGAGGGAGGCCTACACCTAGAAAAACTCGAAAAAGTAATGTCGAAGAAGAAAACTAGGATGGGGAACCAACAAGCCCCAATAGGGAGGTAGAAGACCTCACCGCTACGGTCACTGCTATGCAGGATCAGATAAGATAGTTGCTAGAAATGACTACAAATCAGAATTCACAAGTTCAAGGCTCAGATATTGGTCTAGATAGTGGATTAACTATAGAACAAGTGCAAGCCAGAGCCTTAGCAGAAAATGAAATAACTAGGGACATGAAAAACATCAGTATCTCCAAGTTTTATGGAGAGGGTGATGGGGATGCAGTGGAAGCATGGCTGAGAGAAGTAGAGGTTCACTTTATGGTAAAAGGCTACTCATCAGGAACCCAAACACTTTGGGCTATGATTAACCTAGAAGGGGCTGCTCTGGAGTGGTGGGAAACCCACTATGAGGAAACTAAGATTGAACCCATTGATACTCCATGGGAGGAATTTATAAACATCTTTAAGAAGATATTCCTAATAGAGCATTTCTATGCCTTAAATTTTGAAGAATTTGCTAGTCTGAGACAAGGAACCAACATAGTAGAGGTGTACTATAAGAAGTTGGTAAGACTGTTCAAATATGTACCTATTTATAATGAGAAAATATGGGTTCACAAGTTCACTCTTGGATTGGAACCTAGGTTAAAGCATGATGTAGACATGCAAGAGCCTAAATCACTATAAAAGGCATATGACCTAGCAAAGAAAGCAGAGTCACACTTCTGTTATAAATACGACACTCTACCCGAGCAAGCTCGACAAGAGCTAAAGAAGAGGAATAGTAATGGGTTTGTAAAATGGGAGGCTAAACAAGAGCGAAAGGCTAAGAATCCCCAAAATCCTGAGAAGAAACCTTATGGAAATTAGAAGAAGTTCAAGAAGAACTTTCGTAAGAGGGATAACAAACCCAACAACATGAAACCTCAACCACAGAAGTCGCAAGCTCCAACTCCAACAGTTAAGAGTGGGAATGAGAAACCTGAAAAATAGCAAGGACCCAAGGAAGGGTGCTACAATTGTCGAGGACCTCATTACTATAATCGGTGTCCATATCGAGCAGGGACTAGCACAGCTAATGCAAAAGGGAAGGAACCGGAACATCGGATCTATGCCACAACTAGGAAGCAGAAGCTAGAGGGACAAGCCACCCCATTACTTGTGAAAGGTAAGGTTTTCAATAAGCAAGTAAACATTTTGATAGATAGTGGAGCCACTGATAGTTTTATTTCATCTAGTCTAGCAAGGACTATGTCGAAAAGGCCTGGACATTTGGCTCAAGGGTGGAAGGTTGAGTATGGTTCTAGGTAGACCTACTCGGTGAACCAGTGTTATCCTATGGTAGAAGTCACTCTATCTAAAGGGACTACGGAATGTTGTTTATATGTAGCTCCCTTACACGCCTTTGATGTGATTCTAGGGATGGATTGGCTACAGGCTCATAAAGCCTTAGTCAATTTCCAAGACCGATGGATTGAGTATTCAGAGGAAGGCGGAGAGAGACTAAGAATTCATAGCAAACAAGGGGTGTTTGAACCTCAAATGTTGTCCGCTATGCAATTGAAAAAGGCCCTAAAGAGAGGAGGGATAGTGTATGTGGTAAAACTCAATGAAGTGGAGGACCATGAGAAAGGAGAAATACTAAGACAACATCCAATTTTATAGGATTTTCAAGACGTATTTCCAGAGGACCTACCTGGACTACCTCTTGTATGGGAATTTGACTTCACAATTGAACTTATGATGGGAGTCAAACCTATTCATAGATCCCCGTATAGGATGAATCCTACTAAAATGCGAGAACTGAAGGTTCAATTGCAAGGATTATTGGAAAAGGGTTTGATAAAACCAAGTGTGTCACCGTGGGGTGCCAATTTTGTTCATGAAAAAGAAGGATGGTTCACTAAGATTGTGTATTGATTACAAGATGCTAAATAAGGCTACAATCAAGAACCGGTATCCTTTACCTAGGATTGAGGATTTATTTGACCAACTAAAGGATGCCAAGGTGTTTACTAAGATCGATCTGAGGTCAAGGTATCACTAGTTAAGGATTCATGAGGAAGACACTCACAAAACGACATTTAAGACTAGGTATGGGCATTATGAGTTTATGGTTCTACCCTTTGGACTGACTAATGCCCCAACTGCTTTCATGAACTTAATGAATAGTGTGTTTCAAAGACACTTGGACCAGTTTGTCCTGGTATTCCTAGATGATATCCTTATATACTCTAGAGATAAATAAGAACATGATAAACATCTTAGGATAGTGTTGGAATTGTTAAGGAAGAATCAACTTTATGGGAATCTAGCTAAGAGTGAATTCTATGTTCTAGAGGTACGATATCTTGGACACGTTATATCAACAAAGGGGATTGTTGTGGATCCAGAAAAGATAGAGGCTATTCTGAATTGGCCACCCCCTACTAATGTGACTGAAGTGCGAAGTTTCATGGGGTTAACGAGCTATTATAGATATTATATAAAGGACTACTCCAAGATTGTTGGACCCATAACAAACCTTCAGAAGAAGGGGAAAGAATTCAAGTGGTCAAAGAAGTGTGAGGCTGCCTTTGTGATAGTACACCTTTATAGAGGGTTGGATGGGGTACTCTCACAAGAGGAGTTAGTGGTGGCATATACTTCAAGGAAGCTCAAAAAGCATGAAGTTAATTATGCTACGCATGATTTGGAGCTAGTTGTAGTGGTGCATGCTTTAAAGGTTTGGCACCACTACTTGGTGGGAAGGCCCTTTGAATTAAAAACAGACCATCAAAGTCTGTGGTATATATTCACCCAACCAATACTCAATGCGAGACAGAGAAGATGGGTGGAATTTCTCATTGAGTATGATTTTGAGATTGAGTACATAAAGGGAAAAGAGAATAAAGTAGTTGATGCTTTGAGTAGAAGGAAATATATAGCAGCCATAACTAGAATTCACATGGACCTGATGGATCGAGTGAGATAGGAGCAATCTTAGGATGAGTATTGCCAAGGAATTCGAGTCAATATGGACAGAGATCCTGAAGGAAATAAGGAATTTAGTGTGAAATATGACTTTATGTGTTATAAGGGAAGGGTCATCATACCAAAGATGGGTGATTTGAGGAACTTGATAATGCAAGAAGCTCATAGATCTCCTTATTCTGCTCATCCAGGAGGAGCCAAAATGTGAGAAAACATGAAAAGAGCCTTCTTTTGGGTAGGAATGAAGAAGGATATCACATATTTTATCGCTCGATGCCTCAAATGTCAGAAAGTTAAGGCAAAACACCAGCATCCTATAGGAAAACTTCATCTGCATGATATACCTACACAAAAATGGTAGGTTATATCTATGGATTTTATCGTGGGTTTACCCAAGACTCGGTACCAACATGATGCCATCTTTGTAGTGGTCAAAAAATTGACTAAGGTTACCCACTTCATATCAGGAAATACCAAGGACGATGCTCAGGTAGTGGCTAGCAGATTCATCAAAGAGGTATTCCGATTGCATGGGTTTCCTGAGGTAATTATCTTAGATAGAGACTCCAAATTCACTTCTGAATTTTGGAAATCCCTTCATAGTGCAGTTGGTATGAAATTGAATATGAGTTCAGCATACCACCCTGAAATCGATGGTCAAATGGAGTGGGTAAACCAAGTTTTGGAAGACATGCTCCGCATGTACTACATGGATCACAAATCTCAATGGGAATATTGTCTACCTTTGGTAGAGTTTGCCTACAATAATGGACATCACTCCTCGCTAGGAATGGCACCTTTCGATGCCTTGTATGGGTGAAAGTGTAGAACACCATTGTCTTGGGACAACCTAGAGGATCGAGTTGTGATTGGGCCAAAAATGGTCAGGGTAATGGAAGAGCAGCTAAAAGAAATTAGGCAAAGGCTTAAGGAAGTTGCGGATAGGCAGAAGAGTTATGCAGATCTAAAAAGGACTCCAAGAGAGTATTCTGTTGGAGATAAGGTGTTCTTAAGGGTTAAGCCAAAGAAAAGTGCTATCAAATCCATGAAGTTGGATCCACATTTTGTGGGGCCCTTTGAGATCATAGAAAATATCAGTCCGGTTGCATATCGACTTGCATTACCACCTAATCTATCCAAAATCCATGACACCTTCCACATATCCTTGCTTAGGAAATATGTTGCTGACCCTAAACATGTGTGGGATGTTTCTAAATTGTAGATGGCAAATCCGAAGGCCATTGAAGTACTACCGGTGAAGATTCTTGAGTTTCATTCTAAATATCTATGGAATAGGACTCTCGAACAGTGTAAGGTCTAGTGGGACCGGCTTTCTAGAGAAGAATGCCACTTGGGAGAAAGTGGAGGTTATGCAAAAATATTTTCCCTTTTTGTTTGAAGCTATATGATGTAATAATTTTACTTTCTATTAAAAACAAAAGGAAAACTAGAAACACCGAGGACGATGTTTAATCCTAGTGGGGGAGGATGTCATGACCCTCCCTAGCTGACTTTATGGCACAAGAAAACAATGTATTAACCTATGATGTGGTGATACCTAGTTTGAACAATTGAACCAACTATATGATGTTTAGTTGATTTATAAGGGCGTGTTATCGCTAACATATTGCCAAGTGTGCAGGATCAGGTACACTCGTAGGTGGAATAAGTAGAGTCACCCACCAACAATGAGGGTACCAAAGATCAAGGGAAATGATGATTAAGGTACTCGGAGGTAACATGGATAGATACCTTCATATAGGCATGCATTGACGAAAGGGATAATCATCGATGGCTGATCACCTTGAGCTTTAGTTGATAGCCTAGTAGCTATCATAAAATATCTGGCTAAGATAGGTGATTGGGTTGATGGAAAGATTCCCTCTTTGTTGTTGTATAAATGTGTTTGCTCTCTACTGCATCATGGCTTGAGTAGTTTAATGTTGGGTTTTCTATATGAGAACAACTGCAAAATGTAGATAGATGCATAAGGTAAACTATCATGTCGAAGTGAAAGTAGAGCATCATCCTTATGAAAGAAAGCAAATTAAATTTACATGTTGAATGAAGATTCCTTTAAATTAATTAATGAAGTTCAAGTAAATAATGTTTGGCTCATTGGAGCTCATTAGTAAACTTCATTGCAATTAATAATAAATGAGTTTTCATTTAAATTAATTAAAAGTGTTCATTTTAATGATAATAGAGAATTCATTAAAAGACTTTAATTAATTGAAATAAATGAAAAATAATTCATTTAAAATATATATATATATATATATATAATAATAGATATCTTTTATTAAAAAGCAATAATGAAATTGTGTAAATAAAAGAAATATATTTTATGGTTTATAAATATATTGAGAATGATATTTTAATTAAAAGAGCCATTCTTCAAAAAAATAAAACGTAATGATCCCTTTTTTTTGGTAGATAAGATACTATAGCATTAATATCGGGTTTTACAGAGTTGACCCAAAACCTTTTACAAAAATCAGCCCAAGGCTGTTGATGAACATGTCCTTACTAAGGATCCTATATATATAAAATCTACATGCCGCCAAATCCATTACATCCGGTAAGGCACATAGCTTGTTATTGTTGGCAATTTTGGGTACATTGGGTACATTGCCTTTGCTCAAGAATTGATGTTGTCATTGATGTCAAGAAGCGGAAGGGTTTTTGTGAAAACCAAGGCAGACAAAATAAGCAACAGATTTGAAATGGGTTTTTCTTAAAACCCAAGTTGGCTCTTCATTTCGTTGAAAAAAGTGCCCCGGTGATGAAGATATTTAATTTTAAATATTTAGTTTAAATTTTATTTATTTAAAATTTAAATTAATATTTTAAAATTAAATTAAAGTATTAATGTTTGGAAATGCCGACGTGTTTGGTAATGCATCGAAGTACATATAAAATGTGGCAATGGAATTCATTAAAGTGTGTATGTTGATGATATGAATCCTTGTGCAATTACGATTTAGTCGGAGCCCCTGTGCTAACGAAGAATGATGCTCGGGAGCAGCACCAAAGAGGAGGGCTCACGGTGGAGATTCAAATGATGCTCGGGAGCAGCGCCAAAGAGGAGGGCTCACGGTGGAGATTCAAATGATGCTCGGGAGTGATTCGTTGGGGATGAGATAATATGAAGTCATTGTGGGATCCGAGGATATGCTGTAGAATATCTAAAAACTTCGTCAAGGCAACTTCGTATCTGCATCAGAATAGATCGTCGTCTCAGAAACCTAAAGTTTTCAGTTTGGGCATTAATAATAAAAAGGCATGTGAATCGAGTTTCGAATACGGCGAAGTGGTAGGAGTACTCTCTCGACGACTTTGCGAATGTCAAAGCTTAAAATGAAGTTGGATGCACGAAGATCGTGCAGTCCTTGTGGTATTCGCGACTGTGCTAAGGTTTAGGGCTGCGACAGATCGTTGGATCGAATCACTCCAGCGACGGCGACGGATGCACTTTTTAGGTATGTCATAAAATGCTTGGTTATTAGTGTATTGTGGAAGTTGGGAGTTACAAGGGATTGTATAAGATTTTTATTTTATTAAGTGCATTGTGTTATTAGGGAGATATAAGGGTTAGAGAATTAATTGTTTTATTAAGAAGATATAAGGGGAGTCATAACTAGAGTGTGGAATTTTTATTATTGGTTATGTAATATTTTATTTTACTTTTATGGTATAAGTGGTTTTGGGAGTTATAAGGTTATGCAATGTTGTGATTTATTTTATTTTATGGTACAAGTGGTTTTAGGAGAGATAAGGAATTTGTGCAATTAAAGACCTTGGTGATGATTATTGAAAAGTGGAGTAATGTTGATTATTTTGTGATCTACTAACCCTTGTGAAGATTGGCAAAAGAATTTTGTGAGGGTGGTAGATTTCCAAAGGGGTTCCTTCACTTCAATAAGGTATGGACACATTCTTCTTATGAGTATGATTGGTGTATGTTTTCATGAAATAAGATTGGAGTGAAAAGGTATTCAACAAGGTTTCCTTTGGTTGGGTGTAAGTCCTAGTTTCTGGTTTTTTGAAGACTACTTATGCATTGTTATCATTGATGAGAGTTTTGGAGAATGCATATTTCTGGTTTGGGGTAATGGAAGCATTGTGCACTAGGGTTTATGTTTGTTACTTACATTGAGATGGTGAAACCCTTAGTTGGCTATTTTGACATTGATGGATGAGTTGCTTCCATAGAGGTTTTTTGATCAAGTAATTGCTTTTACTTGAATCATGATATTGGGCTTACTCCATTGAGTTGATTTGAACAAGTTATTCTTTGCATTTGGTGATATTGTGTTGGTGGCTGTTTTGTTCAAATATATTTGGAGGGAAAAGGATTTCTACTTGTTTCCTTTTCTTGTGATGATTGGTTGAATGCTTCAAGGTTAATGTTGAGTTGAATGTTGTTGGTTAAACCTTGTCTATGAGCATTGTTGTTGAAGCCCAATTGGTTGAGAAAAGATATTGGTTTTGGAAAGAACATGAGTATCATTGTTATATAAGATATTGCATGGTTGGCAATTGTTGGGTTGTGTTTCATGTTCTTGAGAAAAGCATACTACATCTATCTTATTCTTTTGAAATTTGAGATTGAGTTGAGATTGAGATTGGGAGTTAAGTATAGAACATATTGAGTCTCTAACAATTCTCTTTATTCTTCTATGAGGTTGATGAATCATATTGAGTCTCTAACAATTCTCTTTATGCTTCTATGAGGTGGATGAATCACATTGGGTCTCTAACCATTCTCTTTGTGGATTCATGCCAAGCAAGTGTTCTTGATGAACTTGTGAGCAGGTTTTGGACAGGTTCCATTGGGGACTTGTAAGCAGGTTGTGGACAGGTTTTGTTGAGGACCTATAAGCAGATTTGGACAGGTCCTAGCAAAGGACTTGTGAAGCTGAGGTTGATAGTTCTATTAGAGAACTTGAGGACAGAGGTGCATTGGTTCTATGAGAAGAACCTGAGGACAGATTTGTACCAGACCGAAGGACTATGTTTGGTGTAGATCAAAGACAGAGGACGAGGACATTTGTGCTAGACCGAAGGACTGTGTTTAGTGCAAATTCAAGGACCAGATTTGAGGTGATAGAGTTGAGGACAGAGGTCTCCGACGCAGAGCAGGGAAGACAGGTGTCTTCTGTGGATAGAGTTCCATTTGCTAAGGGCAGCAGAGGCAGAGGTCTTCTAGAGGATCACCAGCCAAAGCAGAGGTAGGGGAAGGTATCTCTTTTGAGCAGAGGCTCATAAATTCAGATTGGGGGAAGGTTTCTCCTTTGAGCCGAGGCTCATAAACATTGTAATTGGGAAGGTTTCCCAAAGAACTTTGAGATAAATTTTAGAGAAAAGTTTTGTGGATGAACCATGTAAATTGTTGTGTCACTTTGTGGATGGTTTTGTGCATTGCTTTGATATTGCTTTGGATATATTGCTTTACTATTTTGAAGTATAAAGGAAAAAGTAAAAAGAGGTCTTATACTATTCACCCCCCATCTCAGTATAAGCTTGTGTTCTTCAGTTATAAAAAAGAAACTTCCCATACAACATTTTGGGTATATCCCGAGAAAACACACCTGCATCATAATTATAAAAAAAGAAACAGACATAGATCCCTCCCTTGAAACAATGGAGAAACAAAAATCTATAGACACACATAGCAAAGTACTGAAAAAAACTCCCACAAGCTCTGTATTGATAGTTACTCTTAATAATTATTTGGTAATTTCTTTCTTTCGTATATGAAATGCTTTGGGACCACAAAACATAATGATACCTTTCCTATATAGTGAAACCTATGAAATAGCTTATGAGGCTACTAAATTTCCAAAGGTGGAAATTATGGGAAGAACACATAAAGGATAGGGGACGGTGCATTGAAGAAAGGAGGCTCAAGACGGGGGCTCAAGGTTCGAGAAGACGGCTACCGGGCCACCTGGATGGACATGCATGTAAGGAAGAAGGAAAGGAAAAGAGGAGGGTAATGAAAGGAAAAAATACGAGAGAAGAGCAGACATAGGGGAGGTATGGATAAAGGGAAGAACACACCAGAAGAAAATAGGAGAGGTAGCTAGACATTGCTAGCTTTCCATCTTCGTAGAAGTTGAATGTTGGGTTGCTTCAAACCTTTAATCTGGTTTAAAATGAAACCACCATATGCTTGTTGAGCACTATGTTTTAGAGGAAACCAGTGAGCGTTTTAGTGAGCACAGGTTTTAGAGGAAACTAGTGGGCATTTTAGTGAGCGCAAGTTTTAGAGGAAACCAGAGTGAGTGTTTTAGTGAGTGTGCCTTAGAGGAAACCAGTGAGCATTTTTGTGAATTTTTTTGTGAGCACAGGCTTTAGAGAAAACCCATGATAATTTTTGTGAGTGCAAGCTTTAAAGGAAGCCAGTGAGAGTTTTAGTGAGCATTGGATTTAGAGGAAGCCAGTGAGCATTAACAGTGAGCATTGTGCATGTTCGAAGGCCACATCATGTTGAAGGGAGCATTGTGAGGGTTCGAGGGCTATGTGTCCAAAGAGCATTGTGGATTTGAAAGCACCGAGTAATTTTGAGTGCCATTTTCCAAGAGTGGGAACTCTGTTAAGACTGAAGTGAGAGCATTTCCTAGTTCTAGTTTCTTAGACGCTAGGTTTTGCCATGGTTTCTTAGCATTCACCTTGGAAGGCGTTGGGCTCTAGTTGTAGACCCTACATTAGGTAATGTGTTGTGTAACTTGTTTTAAATAAAATGGAAACCTTCATTTTATGAGAAATAATGAAGGAGTTTAATTGAAGAAACCCTTGTTTTATGAAATATATAATGAAGGCTTTTAATTAAAAAGAACCTTTGATTTTTATGAAATTTATTGAAGGCTTTTAATTAGAAATAACCCTAGTTTTATATAAAATATAATGAAGGATTTTAATTAAAAAGAACCTTTGTTTCATATGGGATTATTGAAGGCTTTTAATTAAAGAGAACCTTTGATTTATATGATATTTATTTAAGGTTTTTAATTATAAAGAACCTTTGATTTTTATGAAATTTATTGAAGGTTTTTAATTAGAAAGAACCTTAGTTTTATATAAAATATAATGAAGGCTTTTAATTAAAAAGAAGCTTTATTTCATATGGGATTATTGAAGGCTTTTAATTAACGAGAGCCTTTGATTTATATGATATTTATTTAAGGTTTTTAATTAGAAAGAACCTTTGATTTATATGAAATGTATTGAAGGTTTTTAATTTAATTTAAAAGAGAACCCCTTTGATTAATGTTGATTATCTTAGGAGTTTTAAATTAAAAGGGAAGTGGATTTATTCATGAAATGAAGTTATGGGGCTTAAATTTAGGGAATGAATGAATGATTGTTTTAAAGGTTAATGGTATGGGAATTTAATGCTTTAAAAGGTAATTTATTGATTTGAAATTGTGAATTAAAAAGGATGTAGATTTATTCTTTAAATTGAATCTATGGGGCTTTGAATTAGGGAATGAAAAGAAAGGGATTGTTTTAAATGTTAAGTGTATGAGACTTTAGTGCTTTAAGACATGAATGAATTTTATTAAAGTTAGACCTTGATCTAAGTGGTACATGTTGGATGAATCTCTAAGGGAACTTAAGAGGTGAAAATAAAAGTAAAGGTTCTATCCATTATGCATTAGATTGTTAGAAACTTAATTGAATTTTGTATAGTTGCAATTTGGTAAAGTAAATGAGTATATGCATTTAGAAGGTATGCCTATCCTGAACCATGAGTATCCTGATATCCTACTACCCTCAAATATCCAATGGGAGCCAAGGAGAAGCAAGGAGTTCAATGGAAACAAAGTATAGGTAATTGCATCTTACGTTGATTTAATTATGATCAAATAGATTAAAATTATGGGGAGATATCCCCAATGTAGATAATGTGATACTCTTTAAAGTAAGAATCATTTATCATGTAATATTTAATGATATAGTTGTTTATTGGTTTAGTGAAGGTTATTTTACTTTATTTCTATATTTGGTTATATTATGTAGTTGATTCTCCTTTAGTGTTAAGCTTACTTTATTTTCTCTATCATTGTTTGATTGCTTTATAATGTTATAGTAACTAGATGTATTATTATTTGGTTGCTTGATGATAGAAATCTAAGTGTAGAGTTCTAGGGTGAACTCAAAGGTGACCTAAAGGAATTAAGAATCCCTTAGGGTGAACATAGGTAACTTAAGGGAATTGATAACCCCTTAGGGTGAACATAGAAGACCTAAGGGAATTGAGATCCCCTTAGGGATATAAAGGACTAAGATGTGAAGAGATTACATCTAAGTTAAGATAGCTCATTATGGAGATGAGATAGATAGCTTAACTTGCAATACTTGTAGCATACCTACACATAATGATTTTTGTATGGTATGGATATGTGTGTATACCTTCGATGGACTGAGGGTGATAGGTCTAGCTCATCAAGAATGATGGGACAAATGGACTTATCTATAGTAACACATGTTACACCTACATAGACAGGCTTCTGATAGGGTACTTTGTGATATATAACTTCCAGGAAAAATTAGGTGATTGAAACTTTAGGTTAATACTAGTTGGGTTAGAGGTTCATGAAGATTTCATGTATCCCTCTCCTTTGTAAAAAAAAAAACACTTTTCTATTTTTGTATTTTTTTGTTTGTATATTTTTGGGTCATTACATTTGATATTAGAGCTCTAGGTACGAGGTTATAGAGATTCTATGTGTGCTAAAGAGAAATTAGATGTATCCAATGAAGGGTTGCTTAAGGTAAAGGCTAAATATGGGATGATCTAGGATACCGTATTTGCTAGAATTTGATGGGAATTAACCCTAAGGGAGTGTGGATGTTAGGATACCTTAGTATTGGCTTTGGTATCAGTGATAAATCCTATACTGGGATATTACCCTAGTTACGTTGTTAATGCATATAACAAGAGAAATATGTATTATGGCTTGATTGGATATACAACTTAAGATGAAACTGTAATGTAATATTATTTCTTGGATGAAATTAGGTTAAGATGCCACCTAAGACCATAAGAGGGAGGCCTATACCTAGAAAAACTTGACAAAGTAATGTTGAAGAAAAAAACCAGGATGGCAAACCAACAAGCTCCAATAGGGAGGTAGAATAACTCATCGCTACGGTCACTGCTATGTAGGATCAGATAAGATAGTTTGTAGAAATGGCTACAAATAAGAATTCACAAGTTCAAGGCTTAGATATTGGTCTAGATAGTGGATTAACTATAGAAAAAGTGTAATACAGAGCCTTAGTAGAAAATGAAATAGCTAGGGACATGAAAAATATTAGTATCTCAAAGTTTTATGTAGAGGGTGATGGGGATGCAGTGGAAGCGTGGTTGAGAGAAGTAGAGGTTCACTTTACGGTAAAAGGCTACTCATCAGGAACCTGAACACTTTGATCTATGATTAACCTGGAAGGGGTTGTTCTAGAGTGGTGGGAAACCCACTATGAGGAAACTAAGACTGAACCCATTGATACTCCATGGGAGGAATTTATAAATATCTTTAAGAAAATATTCCTAATAGAGCATTTCTATGTCTAAAATTTTGAATAATTTTCTAGTCTGAGACAAGGAACCAACATAGTAGAGGTGTACTATAAGAAGTTGGTAAGACTGTTCAAATATGTATATGTTTATAATGAGAAAATATGGGTTCACAAGTTCACTCTTGGATTGGAACCTAGGTTAAAGCATGATGTAGACATGCAAGAGCTTAAATTACTGTAAAAGGCATATGACCTAGCAAAGAAAGCAGAGTCACACTTCTATTATAAATACGATACTCTACCTGAGCAAGATCGACAAGAGCTAAAGAAGAGGAATAGTAATGGGTTTGTAAAATGGGAGGTTAAACAAGAGCGAAAGGCTAAGAATACCCAAAATACTGAGAAGAAACCTTATGGAAATTAGAAGAAGTTCAAGAACTTTTGCAAGAAGGATAACAAACCCAACAACATGAAACCTCAACCACAGAAGTCGCAAGCTCCAAATCCAACAGTTAAGAATGGGAATGAGATACCTGAAAAAATATCAAGGACCCAAGGAAGGGTGCTACAATTGTTGAGGAACTCATTACTATAATCAGTGTCCATATCAAGCATGGACAAGCACAACTAATGCAAAAGGAAAGAAATTGAAACATTGGATACTACAATCAGGAAGTAGAAGCTAGAGGGAAAATCCACCCCATTACTTGTGAAAGGTAAGGTTTTCAATAATAAAGTAAACATTTTGATAGATAGTGGAGCCACTGATAGTTTTATTTCATCTAGTCTAGCAAGGAATATGTCAAAAAGTCCTGGACATTTGGCTCAAGGGTGGAAGGTTGAGTATGGTTCTGAGTAGACCTACTCGGTGAATCAGTGTTATCCTATGGAAGAAGTCACTCTATCTAAAGGGACTATGGAATGCTGTTTATATGTATCTCCCTTACATGAATTTGATATGATTCTAGGGATGGATTGGCTACAGGATCATAAATCCTTAGTCAATTTCCAATACTGATAGACTGAGTATTCAAAGGAATGCAGAGAGAGACTAAGAATTCATATCAAACAAGGGGTGTTTTAACCTCAAATGTTGTTCGCTATGCAATTGAAAAAGGCTCTAAAGAGAGGAGGGATAGTGTATGTGGTAAAAATAAATGAAGTGGAGGACCATGAGAAAGGAGAAATACTAAGACAACATCTAATTTTATAGGATTTTCAAGATGTATTTCCAAAGGACCTACCTGGACTACCTCTTGTACGAGAATTTGACTTCACAATTGAACTTATAACGGGATTCAAACCTAGTCATAGATCCCCATATAGGATGAATCCTACTGAAATGTGAGAACTGAAGGTTCAATTGCAAGGATTATTGGAAAAGGGTTTGATAAAACCAAGTGTGTCACCGTGGGATGTGCTAGTTTTGTTCATGAAAAAGGACAATTCACTAAGATTATGTATTGATTACAAGATGCTAAATAAGGCTACAATCAAGAAATAGTATCATTTACCTAGGATTGAGGATTTATTTGACCAACTAAAGGATGCCAAGGTGTTAACTAAGATCGATCTAAGGTCAGGGTATCACTAGTTAAGGATTCATGAGGAAGACACTCACAAAACAACATTTAATACAAGGTATGAGAATTATGAGTTTACGGTTCTACCCTTTAGACTAACTAATGCCCCAAATGCTTTTATGAACTTAATGAATAGTGCATTTCAAAGATACTTGGACCAGTTTATCCTGGTATTCCTAGGTGATATCCTTATATACTCTAGAGATAAATATGCACATGATAAACATTTTAGTATATTGTTGAAATTGTTAAGGAAGAATCAACTTTATGGGAATTTAGCTAAGAGTGAATTTTATGTTCTAGAGGTACAATATCTTGGACATGTTATATCAGTAAAGGGGATTTTTGTAGATCCAAAAAAGGTAGAGGCTATTCTGAATTGGCCACCCCCTACTAATGTGACTGAAGTGTGAAGTTTCATGGGTTAACGAGCTATTATAGATATTATATAAAGGATTACTCCAAGATTGTTGGACCCATAATAAAATTTTAGAAGAAGGGGAAATAATTCAAGTGGTCAAAGAAGTATGAGGCTGCCTTTGTGAGAGTACACCTTTGGATGGGGTACTCTCACAAGAGGAGTTAGTGGTGGCATATACTTCAAGGAAGATAAAAAAGCATGAAGTTAATTATGCTACGCATGATTTGGAGCTAGCTGTAGTGGTGCATGTTTTAAAGGTTTGGCACCACTACTTTTTGGGAAGGCCCTTTGAATTAAAAATAGACCATCAAAGTCTGTGGTATATATTCACCCAACAAATACTCAATGTGATATAGATAATATGTGTGGAATTTCTCACTGAGTATGATTTTGAGATTGAGTACATAAAGAGAAAAAAGAATAAAATAGCTGATGCTTTGAGTAGAAGGAAATATATAGCAGCCATAACAAGAATTCACATGGACCTAATGGATCGAGTGAGACAGGAGCAATATCAGGATGAGTATTGCCAAGGAACTCAAGTCAATATGGATAGAGATTCTGAATGAAATAAGGAATTTAGTGTGAAATATGACTTTCTGTGTTATAAGGGAAGGGTCATCGTACCAAATATGGGTGATTTCAGGAACTTGATAATGCAAGAAGCTCATATATCCCCTTATTCAGCTCATCCAAGAGGATACAGAATGTGATAAAACATGAAAAGAGCATTCTTTTGGGTAGGAATGAAGAAGGATATCACATATTTTTTTGCTAAATGCCTTAAATATCAAAAAGTTAAGGAATAATGTTAGCATCCTATAGGAAAACTTCATCTGCATGATATACATACACAAAAATGGTGGGTTATATCTATGGATTTTAACGTGGGTTTACCCAAGACTCAATACCAACATGATGTCATATTTGTAGTGGTCGAAAAATTGACTAAGGTTACCCACTTCATATAAGGAAATACCAAGGACAATGCTCAGGTAGTGGCTAGCAGATTCATCAAAGAGATATTTTGATTGCATGGGTTTCCTGAGGTAATTATCTTAGATAGATACTCCAAATTCACTTTTGAATTTTGGAAATCCCTTCATAGTGCAGTTGGTACAAAATTGAATATAAGTTCAGCATACCACCCTGAAATTGATGGTCAAACGGAGTAGGTATACCAAGTTTTGGAAGACATGTTCCGCATGTACTACATGGATCACAAATCTAAATGAGAATATTGTCTACCTTTGGTAGATTTTGCCTACAATAATGGACATAACTCCTCGCTAGGAATGACACCTTTCGATTCCTTTTATGGGTGATAGTGTATAACACCATTGTCTTAGGACAACCTAGAGGATTGAGTTGTGATTGGTCTAGAAATGGTCAGGGTAATGGAAGAGCAACTAAAAGAAATTAGGCAAAGGATTAAGGAAGTTGTGGACAGGCATAAGAGTTATGCAAATGTAAAAAGGAATCCAAGAGAGTATTATGTTGGAGATAAGGTGTTATTAAGGGTTAAACCAAATAAAAGGGCTATCAAATCCATGAAGTTGGATCCACATTTTGTGGGGCCATTTGATATCATAGAAAAGATCAGTCTGGTTACATACTGACTTGCATTACCACCTAATCTATCCAAAATCCATGACACCTTCCGCATATCCTTGCTTAGGAAATATGATTCTGACCCTAAACATGTGTGAGATATTTCTAAATTGTAGATGGTAAATCCAAAGGCCATTGAAGTAATATCGGTGAAGATTCTTGAGATTCATTCTAAATATTTATAGAATAGGACTCTCGAACAATTTAAGGCCTAGTGGTACCAGTTTTCCAGAGAATAATGCCACTTGGGAGAAAGTGGAGGTTAGGCAAAAACATTTTCCCTTTTTGTTTGAAGCTATATGATGTAATAATTTTACTTTTTATTAAAAACAAAAGGAAAACTAGAAACATCGAGGATGATGTTTAATCCTAGTGGGGGAGGATGTCATGATACTCCCTAGATGAATTTATGGCACAATAAAACAATGTATTAACCTATGATGTGGTGATACTTAGTTTGAACAATTGAACCAACTATATGATGTTTTAGTTGATTTATAACGGCGTGTTATCGCTAACATATTTCCAAGTGTGCAAGATCAGGTACACTTGTAGGTGGAACAAGCAGAGTCACCCACCAGCAACGAGGGTACAATAGATCAAGAAAAATGATGATTAAGGTACTAGGAGGTAACATGGATAGATACATTCATATAGGCATGCATTGACAAAAGGGATAATCATCGATGGCTGATCACCTTGAGCTTTAGTTGATATCCTCGTAGCTATCATAAAATATCTGGCTAAGATAGGTGATTGAGTTGATGGAAAGATTCCCTCTTTGTTGTTGTATAAATGTGTTTGCTCTCTACTGCATCATGGCTTGAGTAGTTTAATGTTGGATTTTCTATATGAGAAAAATTGCAAAATGTAGATAGATGCATAAGGTAAACTGTCATGTCGAAGTGAAAGTAGAGCATCATTCTTATGAAAGAAAGTAAATTAAATTTACATGTTGAATGAAGATTCCTTTAAATTAATTAATGAACTTCAAGTAAATAATGTTTGGCTCATTGGAGCTCATTAGTAAACTTCATTGCAATTAATAATAAATGAGTTTTCATTTAAACTAATTAAAAGTGTTCATTTTAATGATAATAGAGAATTCATTAGAAGACTTTGATTAATTGAAATAAATGAAAAATAATTCATTTAAAAAAATTATATATATATATATATATATATATATATATATATATAATAATAATAGATATCTTTTATTAAAAAGCAATAATAAAATTGTGTAAATAAAAGAAATATATTTTATGGTTTTTAAATATCTTGAGAATGATATTTTAATTAAAAGAGCCATTCTTCAAAAAAATAAAATGTAATGATCCTTTTTTTTTTGGTAGATAAGATACTATAGCATTAATACCGGGTTTTACGAGGTTGACCCAAAACCTTTTACAAAAATCAGCCCAAGGCTGTTGATGAACATGTCCTTACTAAGGATCCTATATATATAAAATCTACATGCCGCCAAAGCAATTACATCCGGTAAGGCACATAGCTTGTTATTGTTGGCAATTTTGGGTACATTGGGTACATTGCCTTTGCTCAAGAATTGATGTTGTCATTGATGTCAAGAAGCGGAAGGGTTTTTGTGAAAACCAAGGCAGACAAAATAAACAGATTTGAAATGGGTTTTTCTTAAAACCCAAGTTGGCTCTTCATTTCATTGAAAAAAGTGCCCCGGTGATGAAGATATTTAATTTTAAATATTTAGTTTAAATTTTATTTATTTAAAATTTAAATTAATATTTTAAAATTAAATTAAAGTATTAATGTTTGGAAATGTCGACGTGTTTGGTAATGCATCGAAGTACATATAAAAGGTGGCAATGGAATTCATTAAAGTGTGTATGTTGATGATATGAATCCTTGTGCAATTACGATTTAGTCGGAGCCCCTGCGCTAACGAAGAATGATGCTCGGGAGCAGCACCAAAGAGGAGGGCTCACGGTGGAGATTCAAATGATGCTCGGGAGCAGCGCCAAAGAGGAGGGCTCACGGTGGAGATTCAAATGATGCTCGGGAGCAGCGCCAAAGAGGAGGGCTCACGGTGGAGATTCAAATGATGCTCGGGAGCGATTCGTTGGGGATGAGATAATACGAAGTCATTGTGGCATCCGAGGATATGCTATAGAATATCTGAAAACTTCGTCAAGGCAACTTCGTATCTGCATCAGAATAGATCGTCGTCTCAGAAACCTAAAGTTTTTAGTTTGGGCATTAATAATAAAAAGGCGTGTGAATCGAGTTTCGAATACGACGAAGTGGTAGGAGTACTCTCTCGACGACTTTGCGAATGTCAAAGCTTAAAATGAAGTTGGATGCACGAAGATCGTGCAGTCCTTGTGGTATTCGCGACTGTGCTAAGGTTTAGGGCTGCGATAGATCATTGGATCGAATCACTTTAGCGACGACAGCAGATGCACTTTTTAGGTATGTCATAAAATGCTTGGTTATTAGTGTATTGTGGAAGTTGGGAGTTACAAGGGATTGTATAAGATTTTTATTTTATTAAGTGCATTGTGTTATTAGGGAGATATAAGGGTTAGAGAATTAATTGTTTTATTAAGAAGATATAAGGGGAGTCATAACTAGAGTGTGGAATGTTTATTATTGGTTATGTAATATTTTATTTTACTTTTATGATATAAGTGGTTTTGGGAGTTATAAGGTTATGCAATGTTGTGATTTATTTTATTTTATGGTACAAGTGGTTTTAGGAGAGATAAGGAATTTGTGCAATTAAAGACCTTGGTGATGATTATTGAAAAGTGGAGTAATGTTGATTATTTTGTGATCTACTAACCCTTGTGAAGATTGGCAAAAGAATTTTGTGAGGGTGGTAGATTTCCAAAGGGGTTCCTTCACTTCAATAAGGTATGGGCACATTATTCTTATGAGTATGATTGGTGTATGTTTTCCTGAAATAAGATTGGAGTGAAAAGGTATTCAACAAGGTTTCCTTTGGTTGGGTGTAAGTCCTAGTTTCTGGTTTGTTGAAGACTACTTATGCATTGTTATCATTGATGAGAGTTTTGGAGAATGCATATTTCTGGTTTGGGGTAATGGAAGCATTGTGCACTAGGGTTTATGTTTGTTACTTACATTGAGATGGTGAAACCCTTAGTTGGCTATTTTGACATTGATGGATGAGTTGCTTCCATAGAGGTTGTTTGATCAAGTAATTGCTTTTACTTGAATCATGATATTGGGCTTACTCCATTGAGTTGATTTGAACAAGTTATTCTTTGCATTTGGTGATATTGTGTTGGTGGCTGTTTTGTTCAAATATCTTTGGAGGGAAAAGGATTTCTACTTGTTTCCTTTTCTTGTGATGATTGGTTGAATGCTTCAAGGTTAATGTTGAGTTGAATGTTGTTGGTTAAACCTTGTCTATGAGCATTGTTGTTGAAGCCCAATTGGTTGAGAAAAGATATTGGTTTTGGAAAGAACATGAGTATCATTGTTATATAAGATATTGCATGGTTGGCAATTGTTGGGTTGTGTTTCATGTTCTTGAGAAAATCATACTACATCTATCTTATTCTTTTGAAATTTTAGATTGAGTTGAGATTGATATTGGGAGTTAAGTATAGAACATATTGAGTCTCTAACAATTCTCTTTATGCTTCTATGAGGTTGATGAATCATATTGAGTCTCTAACAATTCTCTTTATGCTTCTATGAGGTGGATGAATCACATTGGGTCTCTAACCATTCTCTTTGTGGATTCATGCCAAGCAAGTGTTCTTGATGAACTTGTGAGCAGGTTTTGGACAGGTTCCATTGGGGACTTGTAAGCAGGTTGTGGACAGGTTTTGTTGAGGACTTGTAAGCAAATTTGGACAGGTCCTAGCAGAGGACTTGTGAAGCTGAGGTTGATAGTTCTATTAGAGAACTTGAGGACAGAGGTGCATTGGTTCTATGAGAAGAACCTGAGGACAGATTTGTACCAGACCGAAGGACTATGTTTGGTGTAGATCAAAGATAGAGGATGAGGACATTTGTGCTAGACCGAAGGACTATGTTTAGTGCAAATTCAAGGACCAGCTTTGAGGTGATAGAGTTGAGGACAGAGGTCTCCAACCAGAGCAGGGAAGACAGGTGTCTTCTGTGGATAGAGTTCCATTTGCTAAGGGCAGCAGAGGCAGAGGTCTTCTAGAGGATCACCAGCCAAAGCAGAGGTAGGGGAAGGTATATCTTTTTAGCAGAGGCTCATAAATTAATATTGGGGGAAGGTTTCTCCTTTCAGCCGAGGCTCATAAACATTGTAATTGGGAAGGTTTCCCAAAGAACTTTGAGATAACTTTTAGAGAAAAGTTTTGTGGATGAACCATGTAAATTGTTGTGTCACTTTGTGGATGGTTTTGTGCATTGCTTTGATATTGCTTTGGATATATTGCTTTACTATTTTGAAGTATAAAGGAAAAAGTAAAAAGAGGTCTTATACTATTCACCCCCCCATCTCAGCATAAGCTTGTGTTCTTCAGTTATAAAAAAGAAACTTCCCATACAAAATTTTTGGTATATCCCGAGAAAACACACCTTCATCATAATTATAAAAAAAGAAACAGACATAGATCCCTCCCTTGAAACAATGGAGAAACAAAAATCTATAGACACACATAGCAAAGTACTTGAAAAAAAACTCCCACAAGCTCTGTATTGATAGTTACTCTTAATAATTATTTGGTAATTTCTTTCTTTCGTATATGAAATGCTTTGGGACCACAAAACATAATGATACCTTTCCTATATAGTGAAACCTATGAAATAGCTTATGAGGCTACTAAATTTCCAAAGGTGGAAATTATGGGAAGAACACATAAAGGATAGGGGACAGTGCATTGAAGAAAGGAGGCTCAATACGGGGGCTCAAGGTTCGAGAAGATGGCTACCGGGCCACCTGGATGGACAGGCATGTAAGGAGGAAGGAAAGGAAAAGAGGAGGGGAATGAAAGGAAAAAATACGAGAGCAGAGCAAACATAGGTGAGGTATGGATAAAGGGAAGAACACACCAGAAGCAAATAGGAGAGGTAGCTAGACATTGCTAGCTTTCCATCTTCGTAGAAGTTGAATGTTGGGTTGCTTCAAACCTTTAATCTGGTTTAAAATGAAACCACCATATGCTTGTTGAGCACTATGTTTTAGAGGAAACCAGTGAGCGTTTTAGTGAGCACAGGTTTTAGAGGAAACTAGTGGGCATTTTAGTGAGCGCAAGTTTTAGAGGAAACCAGTGAGTGTTTTAGTGAGTGTGCCTTAGAGGAAACCAGTGAGCATTTTTGTGAATGTTTTTGTGAGCACAGGCTTTAGAGAAAATCCATGATAATTTTTGTGAGTGCAAGCTTTAAAGGAAGCCAGTGAGAGTTTTAGTGAGCATTGGATTTAGAGAAAGCCAGTGAGCATTAACAGTGAGCATTGTGCATGTTTGAAGGCCACATCATGTTGAAGGGAGCATTGTGAGGGTTCGAGGGCTATGTGTCCAAAGAGCATTGTGGAGTTGAAAGAACCGAGTAATTTTGAGTGCCATTTTCCAAGAGTGGGAACTCTGTTAAGACTGAAGTGAGAGCATTTCCTAGTTCTAGTTTCTTAGACGCTAGGTTTTGCCATGGTTGCTTAGCATTCACCTTGGAAGGCGTTGGGCTCTAGTTGTAGACCCTACATTAGGTAATGTGTTGTGTAACTTGTTTTAAATAAAATGGAAACCTTCATTTTATGAGAAATAATGAAGGAGTTTAATTGAAGAAACCCTTGTTTTATGAAATATATAATGAAGGCTTTTAATTAAAAAGAACCTTTGATTTTTATGAAATTTATTGAAGGCTTTTAATTAGAAATAACCCTAGTTTTATATAAAATATAATGAAGGATTTTAATTAAAAAGAACCTTTGTTTCATATGGGATTATTGAAGGCTTTTAATTAAAGAGAACCTTTGATTTATATGATATTTATTTAAGGTTTTTAATTATAAAGAACCTTTGATTTTTATGAAATTTATTGAAGGTTTTTAATTAGAAAGAACCTTAGTTTTATATAAAATATAATGAAGGCTTTTAATTAAAAAGAAGCTTTATTTCATATGGGATTATTGAAGGCTTTTAATTAACGAGAGCCTTTGATTTATATGATATTTATTTAAGGTTTTTAATTAGAAAGAACCTTTGATTTATATGAAATGTATTGAAGGTTTTTAATTTAATTTAAAAGAGAACCCCTTTGATTAATGTTGATTATCTTAGGAGTTTTAAATTAAAAGGGAAGTGGATTTATTCATGAAATGAAGTTATGGGGCTTAAATTTAGGGAATGAATGAATGATTGTTTTAAAGGTTAATGGTATGGGAATTTAATGCTTTAAAAGGTAATTTATTGATTTGAAATTGTGAATTAAAAAGGATGTAGATTTATTCTTTAAATTGAATCTATGGGGCTTTGAATTAGGGAATGAAAAGAAAGGGATTGTTTTAAATGTTAAGTGTATGAGACTTTAGTGCTTTAAGACATGAATGAATTTTATTAAAGTTAGACCTTGATCTAAGTGGTACATGTTGGATGAATCTCTAAGGGAAATAAAGAGGTGAAAATAAAAGTAAAGGTTCTATCCATTATGCATTAGATTGTTAGAAACTTAATTGAATTTTGTATAGTTGCAATTTGGTAAAGTAAATGAGTATATGCATTTAGAAGGTATGCCTATCCTGAACCATGAGTATCCTGATATCCTACTACCCTCAAATATCCAATGGGAGCCAAGGAGAAGCAAGGAGTTCAATGGAAACAAAGTATAGGTAATTGCATCTTACGTTGATTTACTTATGATCAAATAGATTAAAATTATGGGGAGATATCCCCAATGTAGATAATGTGATACTCTTTAAAGTAAGAAGGATTTATCATGTAATATTTAATGATATAGTTTTTTATTGGTTTAGTGAAGGTTCTTTTACTTTATTTCTATATTTGGTTATATTATGTAGTTGATTCTCCTTTAGTGTTAAGCTTACTTTATTTTCTCTATCATTGTTTGATTGCTTTATAATGTTATAGTAACTAGATGTATTATTATTTGGTTGCTTGATGATAGAAATCTAAGTGTAGAGTTCTAGGGTGAACTCAAAGGTGACCTAAGGGAATTAAGAATCCCTTAGGGTGAACATAAGTAACTTAAGGGAATTGATAACCCATTAGGGTGAACATAGAAGACCTAAGGGAATTGAGATCCCCTTAGGGATATAAAGGACTAAGATGTGAAGAGATTACATCTAAGTTAAGATAGCTCATTATGGAGATGATATAGATAGCTTAACTTGCAATACTTGTAGCATACCTACACATAATGATTTTTGTATGGTATGGATATGTGTGTATACATTCGATGGACTGAGGGTGATAGGTCTAGCTCATCAAGAATGATGGGACAAATGGACTTATCTACAGTAACACATGTTACACCTACATAGACAGACTTTTGATAGGGTACTTTGTGATATATAACTTCCAGGAAAAATTAGGTGATTGAAACTTTAGGTTAATACTAGTTGGGTTAGAGGTTCATGAAGAGTTCATGTATCCCTCTCCTTAGTAAAAAAAAAACACTTTTCTATTTTTGTATTTTTTTGTTTGTATATTTTTGGGTCATTACATTTGATATTAGAGCTCTAGGTACGAGGTTATAGAGCTTCTATGTGTGCTAAAGAGAAATTAGATGTATCCAATGAAGGGTTGCTTAAGGTAAAGGCTAAATATGGGATGATCTAGGATACCGTATTTGCTAGAATTTGATGGGAATTAACCCTAAGGGAGTGTGGATGTTAGGATACCTTAGTATTGGCTTTGGTATCAGTGATAAATCCTATACTGGGATATTACCCTAGTTACGTTGTTAATGCATATAACAAGAGAAATATGTATTATGGCTTGATTGGATATACAACTTAAGATGAAACTGTAATGTAATATTATTTCTTGGATGAAATTAGGTTAAGATGCCACCTAAGACCATAAGAGGGAGGCCTATACCTAGAAAAACTTGACAAAGTAATGTTGAAGAAAAAAACCAGGATGGCAAACCAACAAGCTCCAATAGGGAGGTAGAATAACTCATCGCTACGGTCACTGCTATGTAGGATCAGATAAGATAGTTTGTAGAAATGGCTACAAATAAGAATTCACAAGTTCAAGGCTTAGAGATTGGTATAGATAGTGGATTAACTATAGAAAAAGTGTAATACAGAGCCTTAGCAGAAAAGGAAATAGCTAGGGACATGAAAAATATCAGTATCTCAAAGTTTTATGTAGAGGGTGATGGGGATGCAGTGGAAGCATGGTTGAGAGAAGTAGAGGTTCACTTTACGGTAAAAGGCTACTCATCAGGAACCTGAACACTTTGATCTATGATTAACCTGGAAGGGGTTGTTCTAGAGTGGTGGGAAACCCACTATGAGGAAACTAAGACTGAACCCATTGATATTCCATGGGAGGAATTTATAAATATCTTTAAGAAAATATTCCTAATAGAGCATTTCTATGTCTAAAATTTTGAATAATTTTCTAGTCTGAGATAAGGAACCAACATAGTAGAGGTGTACTATAAGAAGTTGGTAAGACTGTTCAAATATGTATATGTTTATAATGAGAAAATATGGGTTCACAAGTTCACTCTTGGATTGGAACCTAGGTTAAAGCATGATGTAGACATGCAAGAGCTTAAATTACTGTAAAAGGCATATGACCTAGCAAAGAAAGCAGAGTCACACTTCTATTATAAATACGATACTCTACCTGAGCAAGATCGACAAGAGCTAAAGAAGAGGAATAGTAATGGGTTTGTAAAATGGGAGGTTAAACAAGAGCGAAAGGCTAAGAATACCCAAAATACTGAGAAGAAACCTTATGGAAATTAGAAGAAGTTCAAGAACTTTTGCAAGAAGGATAACAAACCCAACAACATGAAACCTCAACCACAGAAGTCGCAAGCTCCAAATCCAGCAGTTAAGAATGGGAATGAGATACCTGAAAAAATATCAAGGACCCAAGGAAGGGTGCTACAATTGTTGAGGAACTCATTACTATAATCAGTGTCCATATCAAGCATGGACAAGCACAACTAATGCAAAAGGAAAGAAATTGAAACATTGGATACTACAATCAGGAAGTAGAAGCTAGAGGGAAAATCCACCCCATTACTTGTGAAAGGTAAGGTTTTCAATAATAAAGTAAACATTTTGATAGATAGTGGAGCCACTGATAGTTTTATTTCATCTAGTCTAGCAAGGAATATGTCAAAAAGTCCTGGACATTTGGCTCAAGGGTGGAAGGTTGAGTATGGTTCTGAGTAGACCTACTCGGTGAATCAGTGTTATCCTATGGAAGAAGTCACTCTATCTAAAGGGACTATGGAATGCTGTTTATATGTATCTCCCTTACATGAATTTGATGTGATTCTAGGGATGGATTGGCTACAGGATCATAAATCCTTAGTCAATTTCCAATACTGATAGACTGAGTATTCAAAGGAATGCGAGAGAGAGACTAAGAATTCATATCAAACAAGGGGTTTTTTAACCTCAAATGTTGTTCGCTATGCAATTGAAAAAGGCTCTAAAGAGAGGAGGGATAGTGTATGTGGTAAAAATAAATGAAGTGGAGGACCGTGAGAAAGGAGAAATACTAAGACAACATCTAATTTTATAGGATTTTCAAGATGTATTTCCAAAGGACCTACCTGGACTACCTCCTGTACAAGAATTTGACTTCACAATTGAACTTATAACGGGATTCAAACCTAGTCATAGATCCCCATATAGGATGAATCCTACTGAAATGTGAGAACTGAAGGTTCAATTGCAAGGATTATTGGAAAAGGGTTTGATAAAACCAATTGTGTCACCGTGGGATGTGCTAGTTTTGTTCATGAAAAAGGACAATTCACTAAGATTATGTATTGATTACAAGATGCTAAATAAGGCTACAATCAAGAAATAGTATCATTTACCTAGGATTGAGGATTTATTTGACCAACTAAAGGATGCCAAGGTGTTAACTAAGATCGATCTAAGGTCAGGGTATCACTAGTTAAGGATTCATGAGGAAGACACTCACAAAACAACATTTAATACAAGGCATGGGAATTATGAGTTTATGGTTCTATCCTTTAGACTAACTAATGCCCCAAATGCTTTTATGAACTTAATGAATAGTGCATTTCAAAGATACTTGGACCAGTTTATCCTGGTATTCCTAGGTGATATCCTTATATACTCTAGATATAAATATGCACATGATAAACATCTTAGTATAGTGTTGAAATTGTTAAGGAAGAATCAACTTTATGGGAATTTAGCTAAGAGTGAATTTTATGTTCTAGAGGTACAATATCTTGGACACGTTATATCAGTAAAGGGGATTTTTGTAGATCCAAAAAAGGTAGAGGCTATTCTGAATTGGCCACCCCCTACTAATGTGACTGAAGTGTGAAGTTTCATGGGTTAACGAGCTATTATAGATATTATATAAAGGATTATTCCAAGATTGTTGGACCCATAATAAAATTTTAGAAGAAGGGGAAATAATTCAAGTGGTCAAAGAAGTATGAGGCTGCCTTTGTGAGAGTACACCTTTGGATGGGGTACTCTCACAAGAGGATTTAGTGGTGGCATATACTTCAAGGAAGATAAAAAAGCATTAAGTTAATTATGCTACGCATGATTTGGAGCTAGCTGTAGTGGTGCATGTTTTAAAGGTTTGGCACCACTACTTTGTGGGAATGCCCTTTGAATTAAAAATAGACCATCGAAGTCTGTGGTATATATTCACCCAACAAATACTCAATGTGATATAGATAAGATGTGTGGAATTTCTCACTGAGTATGATTTTGAGATTGAGTACATAAAGAGAAAAAATAATAAAATAGCTGATGCTTTGAGTAGAAGGAAATATATAGCAGCCATAACAAGAATTCACATGGACCTAATGGATCGAGTGAGATAGGAGCAATATCAAGATGAGTATTGCCAAGGAACTCAAGTCAATATGGATAGAGATTCTGAATGAAATAAGGAATTTAGTGTGAAATATGACTTTCTGTGTTATAAGGGAAGGGTCATCGTACCAAATATGGGTGATTTCAGGAACTTGATAATGCAAGAAGCTCATAGATCCCCTTATTCAGCTCATCCAAGAGGATACAAAATGTGATAAAACATGAAAAGAGCATTATTTTGGGTAGGAATGAAGAAGGATATCACATATTTTGTTGCTAAATGCCTTAAATGTCAAAAAGTTAAGGCATAATGCTAGCATCCTATAGGAAAACTTCATCTGCATGATATACATACACAAAAATGGTGGGTTATATCTATGTATTTTAACGTGGGTTTACCCAAGACTCAATACCAACATGATGTCATATTTGTAGTGGTCGAAAAATTGACTAAGGTTACCCACTTCATATAAGGAAATACCAAGGACAATGCTCAGGTAGTGGCTAGCAGATTCATCAAAGAGATATTTTGATTGCATGGGTTTCCTGAGGTAATTATCTTAGATAGATACTCCAAATTCACTTTTGAATTTTGGAAATCCCTTCATAGTGCAGTTGGTACAAAATTGAATATAAGTTCAGCATACCACCCTGAAATTGATGGTCAAACGGAGTAGGTATACCAAGTTTTGGAAGACATGTTCCGCATGTACTACATGGATCACAAATCTAAATGGGAATATTGTCTACCTTTGGTAGAGTTTGCCTACAATAATGGACATAACTCCTCGCTAGGAATGACACCTTTCGATTCCTTTTATGGGTGATAGTGTATAACACCATTGTCTTAGGACAACCTAGAGGATTGAGTTGTGATTGGGCTAGAAATGGTCAGGGTAATGGAAGAGCAACTAAAAGAAATTAGGCAAAGGCTTAAGGAAGTTGTGGATAGGCATAAGAGTTATGCAAATGTAAAAAGGACTCCAAGAGAGTATTATGTTGGAGATAAGGTGTTATTAAGGGTTAAACCAAATAAATGTGCTATCAAATCCATGAAGTTGGATCCACATTTTGTGGGGCCATTTGATATCATAGAAAAGATCAGTCTGGTTACATATTGACTTGCATTACCACCTAATCTATCCAAAATCCATGACACCTTCCGCATATCCTTGCTTAGGAAATATGATTCTGACCCTAAACATGTGTGAGATATTTCTAAATTGTAGATGGTAAATCCGAAGGCAATTGAAGTACTATCGGTGAAGATTCTTGAGATTCATTCTAAATATTTATAGAATAGGACTCTCAAACAATTTAAGGCCTAGTGGTACCAGTTTTCCAGAGAAGAATGCCACTTGGTAGAAAGTGGAGGTTAGGCAAAAACATTTTCCCTTTTTGTTTGAAGCTATATGATGTAATAATTTTAATTAAAAACAAAATGAAAACTAGAAACATTGAGGATGATGTTTAATCCTAGTGGGGGAGGATGTAATGATACTCCCTAGATGAATTTATGGCACAATAAAACAATGTATTAACCTATGATGTGGTGATACTTAGTTTGAACAATTGAACCAACTATATGATGTTTTAGTTGATTTATAAGGGCATGTTATCGCTAACATATTTCCAAGTGTGCAAGATCAGGTACACTTGTAGGTGGAACAAGCAGAGTCACCCACCAGCAACGAGGGTACAATAGATCAAGAAAAATGATGATTAAGGTACTAGGAGGTAACATGGATAGATACATTCATATAGGCATGCATTGACGAAAGGGATAATCATCGATGGCTGATCACCTTGAGCTTTAGTTGATATCCTCGTAGCTATCATAAAATATCTGGCTAAGATAGGTGATTGAGTTGATGGAAAGATTCCCTCTTTGTTGTTTTATAAATGTGTTTGCTCTCTACTGCATCATGGCTTGAGTAGTTTAATGTTGGATTTTCTATATGAGAAAAATTGCAAAATGTAAATAGATGCATAAGGTAAACTGTCATGTCAAAGTGAAAGTAGAGCATCATTCTTATGAAAGAAAGTAAATTAAATTTACATGTTGAATGAATATTCCTTTAAATTAATTAATGAACTTCAAGTAAATAATGTTTGGCTCATTGGAGCTCATTAGTAAACTTCATTGCAATTAATAATAAATGAGTTTTCATTTAAACTAATTAAAAGTGTTCATTTTAATGATAATAGAGAATTCATTAGAAGACTTTGATTAATTGAAATAAATGAAAAATAATTCATTTAAAATATATATATATATATATATATATATATATATATATATATATATATATATATATAATATAGATATCTTTTATTAAAAAGCAATAATAAAATTGTGTAAATAAAAGAAATATATTTTATGGTTTATAAATATCTTGAGAATGATATTTTAATTAAAAGAGCCATTCTTAAAAAAAATAAAATGTAATGATCCTTTTTTTTTTGGTAGATAAGATACTATAGCATTAATACCGGGTTTTACAGGTTGACCCAAAACCTTTTACAAAAATCAGCCCAAGGCTGTTGATGAACATGTCCTTACTAAGGATCCTATATATATAAAATCTACATGCCGCCAAAGCCATTACATCCGGTAAGGCACATAGCTTGTTATTGTTGGCAATTTTGGGTACATTGGGTACATTGCCTTTGCTCAAGAATTGATGTTGTCATTGATGTCAAGAAGCGGAAGGGTTTTTGTGAAAACCAAGGCAGACAAAATAAACAACAGATTTGAAATGGGTTTTTCTTAAAACCCAAGTTGGCTCTTCATTTCGTTGAAAAAAGTGCCCCGGTGATGAAGATATTTAATTTTAAATATTTAGTTTAAATTTTATTTATTTAAAATTTAAATTAATATTTTAAAATTAAATTAAAGTATTAATGTTTGGAAATGCCGACGTGTTTGGTAATGCATCGAAGTACATATAAAATGTGGCAATGGAATTCATTAAAGTGTGTATGTTGATGATATGAATCCTTGTGCAATTACGATTTAGTCGGAGCCCCTGCGCTAACAAAGAATGATGCTCGGGAGCAGCACCAAAGAGGAGGGCTCACGGTGGAGATTCAAATGATGCTCGGGAGCAGCGCCAAAGAGGAGGGCTCACGGTGGAGATTCAAATGATGCTCAGGAGCGATTCATTGGGGATGAGATAATACGAAGTCATTGTGGCATCCGAGGATATGCTGTAGAATATCTAAAAACTTCATCAAGGCAACTTTGTATCTGCATCAGAATAGATCGTCGTCTCAGAAACCTAAAGTTTTCAATTTGGGCATTAATAATAAAAAGGCGTGTGAATCGAGTTTCGAATACGACGAAGTGGTAGGAGTACTCTCTCGACGACTTTGCGAATGTCAAAGCTTAAAATGAAGTTGGATGCACGAAGATCGTGCAGTCCTTGTGGTATTCACGACTGTGCTAAGGTTTAGGGCTGCGATAGATCGTTGGATCAAATCACTCCAGCGATGACAATAGATGCATTTTTTAGGTATGTCATAAAATGATTGGTTATTAGTGTATTGTGGAAGTTGGGAGTTACAAGGGATTGTATAAGATTTTTATTTTATTAAGTGCATTGTGTTATTAGGGAGATATAAGGGTTAGAGAATTAATTGTTTTATTAAGAAGATATAAGGGGAGTCATAACTAGAGTGTGGAATGTTTATTATTGGTTATGTAATATTTTATTTTACTTTTATGGTATAAGTGGTTTTGGGAGTTATAAGGTTATGCAATGTTGTGATTTATTTTATTTTATGGTACAAGTGGTTTTAGGAGAGATAAGGAAGTTGTGCAATTAAAGACCTTGGTGATGATTATTGAAAAGTGGAGTAATGTTGATTATTTTGTGATCTACTAACCCTTGTGAAGATTGGCAAAAGAATTTTGTGAGGGTGGTAGATTTCCAAAGGGGTTCCTTCACTTCAATAAGGTATGGGCACATTCTTCTTATGAGTATGATTGGTGTATGTTTTCCTGAAATAAGATTGGAGTGAAAAGGTATTCAACAAGGTTTCCTTTGGTTGGGTGTAAGTCCTAGTTTCTGGTTTGTTGAAGACTACTTATGCATTGTTATCATTGATGAGAGTTTTGGAGAATGCATATTTCTGGTTTGGGGTAATGGAAGCATTGTGCACTAGGGTTTATG
This sequence comes from Wollemia nobilis, assembly GCA_028583015.1. Classification (NCBI taxonomy): domain Eukaryota; kingdom Viridiplantae; phylum Streptophyta; class Pinopsida; order Araucariales; family Araucariaceae; genus Wollemia; species Wollemia nobilis. The sequence continues at coordinate 2,419,481 of JAQPPZ010016703.1, read as the reverse complement.
TTTGTTACTTACATTGAGATGGTGAAACCCTTAGTTGGCTATTTTGACATTGATGGATGAGTTGCTTCCATAGAGGTTGTTTGATCAAGGAATTGCTTTTACTTGAATCATGATATTGGGCTTACTCCATTGAGTTGATTTGAACAAGTTATTCTTTGCATTTGGTGATATTGTGTTGGTGGTTGTTTTGTTCAAATATCTTTGGAGGGAAAAGGATTTCTACTTGTTTCCTTTTCTTGTGATGATTGGTTGAATGCTTCAAGGTTAATGTTGAGTTGAATGTTGTTGGTTAAACCTTGTCTATGAGCATTGTTGTTGAAGCGCAATTGGTTGAGAAAAGATATTGGTTTTGGAAAGAACATGAGTATCATTGTTATATAAGATATTGCATGGTTGGAAATTTTTGGGTTGTGTTTCATGTTCTTGAGAAAAGCATACTACATCTATCTTATTCTTTTGAAATTTTAGATTGAGTTGAGATTGAGATTGGGAGTTAAGTATAGAACATATTGAGTCTTTAACAATTCTCTTTATGCTTCTATGAGGTTGATGAATCATATTGAGTCTCTAACAATTCTCTTTATGCTTCTATGAGGTGGATGAATCACATTGGGTCTCTAACCATTCTCTTTGTGGATTCATGCCAAGCAAGTGTTCTTGATGAACTTGTGAGCGAGGTTTTGGACAGGTTCCATTGGGGACTTGTAAGTAGGTTGTGGACAGGTTTTGTTGAGGACCTGTAAGCAGATTTGGACAGGTCCTAGCAGAGGACTTGTGAAGCTGAGGTTGATAGTTCTATTAGATAACTTGAGGACATAGGTGCATTGGTTCTATGAGAAGAACCTAAGGACAAATTTGTACCAGACCGAAGGACTATGTTTGGTGTAGATCAAAGACAGAGGACGAGGACATTTGTGCTAGACCGAAGGACTGTGTTTAGTGCAAATTTAAGGACCAGATTTGAGGTGATAGAGTTGAGGATAGAGGTCTCCAGCCAGAGCAGGGAAGACAGGTGTCTTCTGTGGATAGAGTTCCATTTTCTAAGGGCAGCAGAGGCAGAGGTCTTCTAGAGGATCACCAGCCAAAGTAGAGGTAGGGGAAGGTATATCTTTTGAGCAGAGGCTCATAAATTCAGATTGGGGGAAGGTTTATCCTTTGAGCCGAGGCTCATAAACATTGTAATTGGGAAGGTTTACCAAAGAACTTTGAGATAAATTTTAGAGAAAAGTTTTGTGGATGAACCATCTAAATTGTTGTGTCGCTTTGTGGATGGTTTTGTGCATTGCTTTGATATTGCTTTGGATATATTGCTTTACTATTTTGAAGTATAAAGGAAAAATTAAAAAGAGGTCTTATACTATTCACCCCCCATCTCAGTATAAGCTTGTGTTCTTCAGTTATAAAAAAGAAACTTCCGATACAACATTTTGGGTATATCCCGAGAAAACACACCTGCATCATAATTATAAAAAAAGAAACAGACATAGATCCCTCCCTTGAAACAATGGAGAAAAAAAATCTATAGACACACATAGCAAAGTACTGAAAAGAACTCCCACAAGCTCTGTATTGATAGTTACTCTTAATAATTATTTGGTAATTTCTTTCTTTCGTATATGAAATGCTTTGGGACCACAAAACATAATGATACCTTTCCTATATAGTGAAACCTATGAAATAGCCTATGAGGCTACTAAATTTCCAAAGGTGGAAATTATGGGAAGAACACATAAAGGATAGGGGACGGTGCATTGAAGAAAGGAGGCTCAAGACGGGGGCTCAAGGTTCGAGAAGACGACTACCGGGCCACCTGGATGGACAGGCATGTAAGGAGGAAGGAAAGGAAAAGAGTAGGGGAATGAAAGGAAAAAATACGAGAGCAGAGCAGACATAGGGGAGGTATGGATAAATGGAAGAACACACCAGAAGAAAATAGGAGAGGTAGCTAGACATTGCTAGCTTTCCATCTTCGTAGAAGTTGAATTTTGGGTTGCTTCAAACCTTTAATCTGGTTTAAAATGAAACCACCATATGCTTGTTGAGCACTATGTTTTAGAGTAAACCGGTGAGCGTTTTAGTGAGCACAGGTTTTAGAGGAAACTAGTGAGCATTTTAGTGAGCGCAAGTTTTAGAGGAAACCAGTGAGTGTTTTAGTGAGTGTGCCTTAGAGGAAACCAATGAGCATTTTTGTGAGTGTTTTTGTGAGCACAGGCTTTAGAGAAAACCCATGATAATTTTTGTGAGTGCAAGCTTTAAAGGCAGCCAGTGAGTGTTTTAGTGAGCATTGGATTTAGAGGAAGCCAGTGAGCATTAACAGTGAGCATTGTGCATGTTCGAAGGCCACATCATATTGAAGGGAGCATTGTGAGGGTTCGAGGGCTATGTGTCCAAACAGCATTGTGGAGTTGAAAGCACCGAGTAATTTTGAGTGCCATTTTCCAAGAGTGGGAACTCTGTTAAGACTGAAGTGAGAGCATTTCCTAGTTCTAGTTTCTTAGACGCTAGGTTTTGCCATGGTTGCTTAGCATTCACCTTGGAAGGCGTTGGGCTCTAGTTGTAGACCCTACATTAGGTAATGTGTTGTGTAACTTGTTTTAAATAAAAGGGAAACCTTCATTTTATGAGAAATAATGAAGGAGTTTAATTGAAGAAACCCTTGTTTTATGAAATATATAATGAAGGCTTTTAATTAAAAAGAACCTTTGATTTTTATGAAATTTATTGAAGGCTTTTAATTAGAAAGAACCTTAGTTTTATATAAAATATAATGAAGGATTTTAATTAAAAATAAATTTTGTTTCATGTGGGATTATTGAAGGCTTTTAATTAAAGAGAACCTTTTATTTATATGAGATTTATTTAAGTTTTTAATTAAAAAGAACCTTTGATTTTTATGAAATCTATTGAAGAATTTTAATTTGAGATAACCTTAGTTTTATATAAATTATAATGAAGGCTTTTAATTAAAAAGAACCTTTGTTTCATGTGGGATTATTGAAGGATTTTAATTAAAGAGAACATTTGATTTATATGAGATTTATTTAAGGTTTTTGATTAGAAAGAACCTTTGATTTTTTTGAAATTTATTGAAGGCTTTTAATTAGAAAGAACCTTAGTTTCATATAAAATATAATGAAGGCTTTTAATTAAAAAGAACCTTTGTTTCATATGGGATTATTGAAGGCTTTTAATTAAAGAGAACCTTTGGTTTATTTGAGATTTATTTAAGGTTTTTAATTAGAAAGAAACTTTGATTTATATGAAATGTATTGAAGGTTTTTAATTTAAGTTAAAAGATAACCCCTTTAATTAATGTTGATTATCTTAGGAATTTTAAATTAAAATGGAAGTGGATTTATTCGTGAATTGAAGTTATGGGGCTTCAATTTAGGGAATGAATGAATGATTTTTTTAAAGGTTAAAGGTATGGTACTTTAATGCTTAAAAAGGTAATTGATTGATTGGAAATTATGAATTAAAAGGGATGTAGATTTATTATTTAAATTGAAGTTATGGGGCTTTGATTTAGGGAATGAAAAGAAAGGGATTATTTTAAAGGTTAAGGGTATGAGACTTTAATGCTTTAATACATGAATGTATTTGATTAAAGTTAGACCTTGATATAAGTGGTACATGTTGGATGACTCTCTAAGGGAACTTGAGAGGTGAAAATAAAAGTAAAGGTTCTTTTATAATATCCATTATTTATTAGATGGTTAGAAACTTAATTGAATTTTGTATAGTTGCAATTTGGCAAAATGAATAGATGCATTTAGAAGGTATGCCTATCCTGAACCATGAGTATCCTGATCCCCTACTACCCTCAAAGATCCAATGGGAGGCAAGGAGAATCAAAGAGTTCAATGGAAACAAAGTATAGGTAATTACATCTTACCTTGATTTACTTATGATAAAATAGACTAAAATTGTGGGGAGATATCCCCAATGCAGATAATGTGATACTCTTTAAATTAAGAAGGATTTATCATGTAATATTTAATGAGATAGTTGTTTATTGGTTTAGTGAAGGTTATTTTACTTTATTTATATATCTGGTTATATTATGTAGTTGATTCTCCTTTAGTGTTAGGCTTGATTTATTTTCACTATAATTGTTTGATTGCTTTCTGATGTTATAGTAACTAGATGTATTATTGTTTGGTTGCTTGATGATAGAAATCTGAGTGTAGAGTTCTAGGGTGAACTTAGAGGTGACCTAAGGGAATTAAGAACCCCTTAGGGTGAACATAGATAACATAAGGGAATTGAGAACCCCTTAGGGTGAACATAGGATACCTAAGGGAATTGAGATCCCATTAGGGAGATAAAGTACTAAGTTGTGAAGAGATTACATATGAGTTAAGATAGCTCATCGTGGAGAAAAGATAGATAGCTTAAATCACAATACTCATAGCATACCTACACATAATGATTTGTGTATGGTATGGAGATGTGTGTATACCTTCAATGGACTGAGGGTGATAGGTCTAGCTCATCAAGAATGATGGGATAAATGGACTTATCTATAGTAACACATGTTACACCTATACAGACGGACTTGTGATAGGGTACTTTGTGAGATGTAACTTCCAGGAAAAATTAGGTGATTGAAACTTTAGGTTAATACTATTTGGGTTAGGGTTTCATGAAGGATTCATGTATCCCTCTCCTTAGTAAAAAAAAAAAATTGTTTGTGTGTTTTTGGGTTGTTACATTGGTAAGTGCAAACATGAAGACATACACCTATCAAAGGCCAGAATTAATAAATTTAACACTAACAATCTTATGAAAACCTTTACATTTATATATATAAACATACACTTCTACCTCTATCTATTCTATATAAGAAGGAATACAAGTAGATTCAAATTCCCTAATTTTCATGTATTATTTACAATAATGAATACTTGCAAGCCTTTAATAGTCATGTGTCATATACAAGTATGGAGACTTACAACAATTTTAATCCTTAATAATCATGGAATATTTACAAGCATAGAGACTCATAGATCCTTATGAATCATGTGTCCTATACAATAATGGAGATTCATAATCCTATAATAGTCATGTGATATATACAAGCATGGAGATTTGTAATGATCCTCCTTCAAAAGACTTATTATTGACATTTGATTTATGTATTGATGTGTGGAAATATAATGCATAATCTCATTTGATGTTACCAATATGTGTTGGTAGTTGCAATTTATGATTTAATTACACTATTTTGAAATATGTTATTATTAATGAATTTATGGTTGAAAGACCAGGTACTCTCACTGGTGGATTGGTATAGGAAAACCACCAGAGTTGAGAGAAAAAATAGGAAATATAGGATGACATTCTTATTGATAGCTCAAGGATAAAAGGATACCCTCATATAGATGCATTGCATATGTTTGTTATTTTAATACACCGTTGGAAAAGGAGGTTGCTATTGGTAAAAGAGGCATCCTTAGTAGGTAGGAGGTAACATTATGGTTATCTTAAAAAGCCACCTACTTAAGGAAAAACAACATGGTGTACTATTGATTTACAAAGTCCTTGTATTGCTTATGTTTTAGAAGAACATAATTGATTGGTTAATCCAATAAAGTATTAATAAGGTTAGTGAAATTAATAATTGGAATATTGATATCAATGTTAATAATTAATATTAACATCTGTTCTACGAGAAATATATTTTGAGGACTGAAAATATCTGATTGTGGAGTAGATATCAGGTCCAACGATATCCCATAATGTTTGGAAAAAATGAGGAAAATAATCAGGGCCAGGGGCTTTGTCAAGATGCATGGAAAACAAAGCTTGATGAATTTCCTCATCATAAAAGGGAACCAGGAGCTTAGAATTTGTAAATTCTAAAATAGACTAAGGGATATGATAGAGCATAGAACTTAGGCCAGGTCTGAGGATGACCTACTTTCAACAAGAAGATTAGTGAAATAAGAAACTATTTCTTGCCTGATTTCCAAAATGTCGAAAGTTGTGGATCCATCACTTTTAGCAAGATCCTTAATTCTTTTGTGACTTATGTTTCTCATGGTGGAGGCATGGAAGAATTTAGTGTTTAAATCTCCTTATTTAATCCATAGAGCTCTGTATTTTTCTTCCAAAAGGTTTCTTTGTAGACAAAAATGTTATGGTATTCTTCTAGGGTACTTTTTCCTCAGACTTGATTTGCTCATCACACTATCCTACCTAAATTTTGTTCTCAATGGAGATTAGCCTATCCTCAATAGATTTTTTGATTTGAAATATGTTCCCAAAGAATTCTTTGTTACATATTTTAATATTTTATTTAACATGTTTTAATTTATGGGTAAGATGAAATAAAAGGCACCCTTGACCAACATGTTTCCACCATTACAAAATTTTGAGCCTGAGATAAGAATGTTGGATCCACATCACCTCAAATATGAATGGCATTATGTAAGGACTATCCTTTGGGATATCAAGGAGTAGGGGGTTGTGATTAGATCCAACTTTGGGAAGATACTGGAGATTTACTAAATAATTGAACCGCTTCTTAGGATACAAAAAGTCTATCCAATTTCACTTGAATAAGCTGATTTCCTGATCTTCTATTGCTCCAAGTATATTTGGCATTTTTAAGTTTGACATCCATAAGGTTATTAGCATTGAAAAACTCATGAAAATATTCCATACTTTTTTTAGGAAATCCATAACATCTAAATTTATCCGAAGGATAAAGAGGAGAATTGAAATCTCCTGCAACAATCCAAGGGATATTATTGAAATATTCATTGAGGTTACCAAGGTTTTTTGAGAAGTGAGTCCTTTCTGATAAAGAGTTTGATAAAGGCAAATCCCTGAAGGTAACATGGATAGATACCTTCATATAGTCATGCATTGAGAAAAGGTATAATCATCAATAATTGATCACCTAGAGCTTTAGTTGATAGCCTAGTAGCTATCATAAAATATCTGGCTAAGATGGGTGATTGAATTGATGGAAAAATTCTCTCTTTGGTTAATTGTATAAATGTGTTTTTGTTCTACTGCATCATAGCTTGAGTAGTTTGATGATTTAGCTCCTATATAAAAACAACTACAAGATGATTATATATGCATAAGATTAATTGTCATATTAAAAAAATAAAAACAAATCATCCTCCTTGTAAAAGAGAACAAATTAAGTTATAGGCTGAATTTAGATGCTTTTAAATTAATTAATGAAGTTTAGGAAAATAATGATTGGCTCATTAGAGCTCATTTGTAAACTTCATTTGCAATTAATTAAGGATTTTTCATTTTAATTAATTAAAAATAGATATTTTAATTAATAATGATAATGATTTATTAGAGATTTAATTAAAAGTAATAATTTTAATGATAAGAGAAAATTCATTAATTTTTTTTTAATTAATTAAGAATAAATTGAAAGAGGATATTTCATTTAAATAAAATAATAATAGATATATTATAATATATTATAAATATCTTTATTATTTTAAAATAATATGTCGTGATCCCACATTCCTATATGGTGCAACCTAAGGAAAGGCCTACGATGCTTAAAATTTCCAAAGAAGGAAAATATGGGAGGAATGCACAAGGGATAGGGGATGAGCATTGATGGAAATGTGGCAGTGCAAGCTTCGACAGGGTAGTGGACGGACCACCAAGGTGAGGGGGCACATAAGGAAGAGGCAAAACAAAAGGAGGGGAAGAAAAAAATGTAAGGGAAGAATAGAGGAAACGAGAAGGAAGGCAAAGGAAAGGAAGCACACCAGGAGCCGAAAGGGATGCAACAAAATTAATCTGATGTCTATCTCAGTGAAACCATAGGTTGGGTTATTCTATGCTAAGCTTTGGTTCTAATTAAATGTGTTTTTAGTGAAGCCATTCTTGCCTTGGGAGTGCTATGCGATATACCTTCGTTTAGAACCACCTTGAGTGGGATAACTATGTGTTTTAGTGAAGCCATTATTGCTTGGAAGCATTGTGCACTGTACCTTTGTTTGGAACCACCTTGAGTGGGAGAACTATGTGTTTTAGTGAAGCCATTCTTGCTTGGAAGCGTTGTGCATTGTACCTTTATTTGGAACCACCTTGAGTGGGAGAACTGTGTGTTTTAGCGAAGCCATTATTGCTTGGAAGCACTGTGCACTATACCTTCATTTGGAACCACCTTGAGTGGGAGAACTGGGTGTTTTAGTGAAGCCATTATTTCTTAGAAATGATGTGTGTTGTACTTTCATTTGGAACCACCTTGAGAGGGAGAACTGGACTATTTTAGTGAAGCAATTCTTACTTGGAAGTGTTGTGCATTGTACTTGTGTTGGGAACTTCAATACCATATGGAAAGGTGTGTTGTTGGTTAGGCCACTCTATGCTATGTTTGAGTCAGAAACCCCTGGCACCATGAGAGGGAACCATTTTTAACCAGTACTGTAGAGAGCGATGTTAAATGCTTTGTTTGCATTGGAACAACGCTCGATAAGTAAATGTAGTGTTCAAAAAAGGAAAACCCCTCGGTTTTAGGGAGTGCAGGTTGAGAAAACCAGACAGCATCAGTAGAACATCCCTAGTTTTAGTGGACGCTGGGTTCACCATGGATGTTTGGTGTGCCTTGTATGGCGTTAGCATTGACTATAGATTTGCTATGTAAAAGAGCCATAGTTTATGAAAGGTTTCAAATTATGGTTTTAAGTAAAATGAAGTACCTTTGATTTATATGTGAGATACATATATTAGGATTTAATTAAATGGACCTTTAATTATATGTGAGATACATATATTAGGATTTAATTAAATGGACCTTTGATTATATGTGAGAAACATATATTAGGATTTAATTAAATGGACCTTTGATTATATGTGAGATACATATATTAGGATTTAATTAAATGGACCTTTGATTTATATATATGACATATATTAGGACCTTTGATTTATATGTGAGATATATATTAAGATTTAATTAAATGGACCTTTGATGTATATGTGAAACATATATTAGGATTTAATTAAATGGACCTTTGATTTATATGTGAAACATATATTAGGATTTAATTAAATGGACCTTTTATTTATATGTGAAACATATATTAGGATTTAATTAAATGGATCTTTGATTTATATGTGAAACATATATTAGGATTTAATTAAATGGACCTTTGATGTATATGTGAGACATATATTAGGACCTTTGATTTATATGTGAAACATATAGCATGTTTTAATTAAATGGACCTTTGATTTATATGTGAAACATATAATAGGTTTTAATTAAATGGACCTTTGATTTATATGTGAAACATATAGCAGTTTTTAATTAAATGGACCTTTGATTTATATGTGAAACATATAGTAGGTTTTAATTAAATGGACCTTTGATTTATATGAGACATATAATGGGTTTTATTTAAAGGAACCTTTGATTTATATGGGATATGTAAATGTTAGGTATTGATTGAAAATGAACCTTTGATCTTAGGGAAAGATATGGAAGGTTTATTTAAAGAGAACCCTTGGATTAATTTTAATAATCTTAGGAGTTTTTAAATAGAATGAAATGTGGATTTATTCTTTAAGCTAAAGTTATGGGGCTTTGGTTTAGGGAATGAAGAATGATTGTTCTAAAGGTTAAGGGTATGGGACTTTAATGCTTTAGGATATGAATGAAATGAAATTAAGTTAGACCTTAATCTAAGTGATAGCATGTTTGGATGACTCTCCAATGGGATTTGGTGAAGGCAAAAATAAAAGTAAGGTTCCTTTTATGATGTCCATTATGCATTAGATGGTTAGAGATTTAATGAAATATTGTATAGTTGCAATTTGGCATAGTAGATGAATAGATGCATTTAAAGGCATGCCTATCTTGAACCATGAGTATCTTGATACCCGACTAACCACAAAGAACCAAAGGGAAGCAAGGAGAAGCAAGGAATCGAATGAAAACAAAGAATAGTTATGGCATATTACGTTGATTTAATTATGTTCCATAGATTAGAATTGTGGGGAGATATCCCCAATATAGGTAATGTGATACCTTTGAGTAGGAAAGGCTTATTATGCAAGTAATGTTGAGTTAATCGTTATTGGGTTATTGAAAGTAATTTTACTATATGTGTGTATTTGATTATGCCATATATTAGATTCTATTTTAGAGTTAATATTGCTTCATTTTATCTATTATTGTTTGATTATTTTATGATGTGGTAGCATAGATGTATTATCATTGATTGCTTGATGATAGGGAATCTAGTGTAGAGTTCTAGGGTGAACTCAAAGGTAACCTAAGGGAATTGAGACCCCCTTAGGGTAAACATAGGATGACCTAAGGAAATTGAGATCCCCTTAGGGAGATAGAGGACTAAGTAGGAAGATATTACATCTGAGTTAAGATAGTTCATTGTGGAGATGATATGGATAGCTTAAATCATGGTACTCATAGCATACCTACACATAAGAATTTGTGAATGGTATGGATATGCATGTACACATTCGATGGACAGAGGGTGATAAGTCTAGCTCATCAAGGATGATGAAAAAAATGGACTTATTCACAGTAACACATTATATTCCTACACAGATGGATTTGTGCTAGGGTAATTCGTGAGATGTAACTTCTAGGGAAAATTAGGAGAATGAAACTTTAGGTTTTGCTAGTGGATTAGGGGTTCATGAAGGGTTCATGTACCTCTCTCCTTAGTGAAAAAAAAAACTTTTTCTATTTTTGTATTTTTCTATTTGTGTGTTTTTGGGTCATTACAATCATGATAACAGCTAAGTGGAGCAAGAATTTCCTTCTACCAATTGTAGAATTTACTTGATTTTTTTCAACTTCATATTCATTTTCTAACATGAAAAACATTTTTATTTATAGGTACAATGGAACCTACTGGTTATGGAAAGAAGGGAGTCCAATATTCTGGTAAAAAAAGTATCCTAAAATATTTTATAGATATATCAAAATGTAGTGAGGCATCTACATTTGCACAAATTCAAGCTACAAACAACTTTTACCAACTAATTAGTTACTTTTTGTATTCTATTATTCTTAAATATAAATCCTTTCTCATTGAAAATGGTGGTTTATTTGTTGATATCTTTGGCGAAGTGGTGTGTTTATTTGCATCTTTTTAATGCTTGTAAAAATGTATTCTATAATTTTTTTTTAAATGATGCCTTTTTACATCAAAAAAATGATATAAAACATCATTGAATGTAAAAAATAATGTTGAAATTGATATGCCTCCACATGAAAATTTTCTTAACAAAGACATTCAACAACCACTTGACAAGATGCCTCATACATACATGCTAATAAAAAAAGAAAACAATCATTCAAGTAAAATATAGACTTCTAAGGAATATTCTAGTCAAAAACGTAAAATGTTAACCAAGTGGACTATTGGAAAGATATTTTAGATTGAATGGTCATAAAAATATCCCTTTATTGAGACAATTCAGGCATAGAATAATAATTACATACCAACATAATGTATATGCATTATTTATAGTTGTAAACTATGAAAAGATCATAAGATGCAACTTAAATTAGACACAGTAGAAAGATATTGTGGTAAAGTTTATTTGATAGTAAAAGAAAGTGATGGAACAATTAAGAATATAATTAGGTGAAATGATGTATCATAATGCATACATGTCAGATATGCACAAGAATATAAAAATGAAATGAAACAACAACAAACTCTTGTTGAGAAGGGTGGAACAATCCAATCCCAATTTTAAAATTTCATAGAACCACATTAGCTTCAATTTTTGTGAAGATTGTTGTTGTATATAGTATTATTAAAAAGGATAGTTCATATATAATTTCGTATATTATAAGCAACTATTTCAAGTAGTTGATGTGCAAAAAATTCCTAGTTCCAATTGGTCATATCAAAGTGGTTAGGAAATGTTAAAATATCTATTATTTTTTGAGATGGAGGACTTGAGAGAGAATGTAAAAAATACCAAATTCATTTCAATTTCAATTGATGAGATAATGGCTATTGACAACACATGTATTTTCATGCATGTTTACACATTCTAAAATCATTTAAGGAAACCTCATTTACTAGAACTACATAAGATGGTGGAATTGTAATGCAAAAAATATTTTCAATAATGTTGTAGCCAATTTAAAGGATATTTTTGAAATGGAAAATACATAAATATCCATAAAGTTAATTTGTGTTGGAGCTGATGATGTTTCTACAATGTAAGAACATAAGAACAATATTTGTGTTAGACTTTAGACATCAATTATCCCATATTTAATTCTCATTCATTGTAGGGCTCATAGAATGAATCTTGCATTCAAAATTGTGAGCACATTTGAAATGTTGCAAGATTGGAAGAACTCATTCATGAAATACATGCTTACTTTTTGTGTAGTCCCAAAATGTTTGTAGAGTTTTAATAGTTTTAACTAGGTGTTATTGAAGGTAAAAAATTGTTAAAAGATGTCGATACCAGGTGGATTTCATTGTTTCATCCTGCATATAGATTTTTTATAGAATATCAATCCTTAGTGGGGTTTATGTATGCACATCATAGGGATGTTGATAAGGGTTTGCTATACCATATGATTGACTTGGAAACACTTCTTAAACTATGTGGTATTCTTCCATTGTTGCAATTAATGAATACTTTGATTAAACTTGCATGGGAAAGATCCATTTAGATTGTTGATTTCATTAGGATAAGAAAACAAATTTGTATGCATATTCATAAGATATACTTGTTCAAAGAAACATTTGTAGATCCTTTGTTTGATAGTTGGAAAACTTTAAATAATGTGAATGATCCAAAGAAATTTTTTAATTTCAACATAATTTATCATATTTGTATTACTTTTCATAGAAAGAGGATACCTTTATATTGTTTTGAAAAGCGAACACATATATCTGCTTGTTGTGGTGTAGTGGTAAATGCCATAGGTGCTGGTAGAGGCCAACCCAGGTTCCATTCTCCTTGTATCCATCATGCAGATATATGGTATAGTTAGGAATGTCCTGTGTGCTGGTAGAGGCCGAAAATGCTCCATTCCTCCTATGCCCAACCTGTTGAAAGTGGCACCTCGAAAGGGGTGTTTTCCACTATAAATTAGTGAACCTAGGTGTTGTAGGTGAGTTGGAGAGGAGAGGGCAATCCTCCAAGGGAGGTCCCAGGTTCAAATCTCCACCCTACCAAAAAGCTAAATTGGGTATCTAAAATCCAATTGATAATGTTGGTGCGGGTAGGGTCGGGTGTGACCCTCGGGTGACTTTGACGGTGTATAACTCCGTGTTCATGGTATCTCAGACCAAGGCGGATCCACAAGGGGTTTTTCGCTTAAAAAAAAAAAAAAAAAAAGCGAACACATATAGTTACATAGAATTTTGAACAAATGTCCATAACACACAACAAATTTTATGTAGGTTTACCCAATACTAATATTAAATTGATTACAAAATCATTGATAAGGGAAATAAGAGATCATTTTTAATGAGATGAGTTATTTGAGGTGATGGGTGTGGTTAACCCCATGTTCTAGAATCCTCGTCCTGACTACAATACTACAAGTGAGTTGTTTATAAGATATATGGGCACTTTTGTGAAACATTTCACTAAAATTATGGAAGTTAATGGTATTGAAATCAATGGTATTCTCAAAAAATAAACTTTGAGAGAAAAATAAACCAATTTTGGATTGAAAATGGTTGGTAAAATATCACATTTGAGTAACCCTCACGAGCTTGGTTCCATTATGCGTTTGTGGAAAAATTGTATCAAAGTAGTCTCTTACAAGATATGATCAGTGAATATTTTTGTTTATATGAATTATGTCAAACAATGATTTTGGGATTTATGAAAGACAAAAGGGTTTTTAGTGAACTATCTTTTGTGAAATCTAAATTTCATAATAGGTTGGATAAAAATTTAGGAAATTGTTTGAGAATATATGTGTCATCGTATGAGCTAGATAAGTATCCCTATGATAGAGCTTTGGCATATTGGAAATCCTTAGTGGATAAAATATATATCACTAATATTCATAATAATAAGGATAATGACACTTGCAATGATTAGATTGTGGAGACACAAAGTTATAATATGCTTACAAGCAATTTTAGAGAAGTTGAGAAGTGTTTGTTTCAGCTTCCTCCATTGTAAAATTTTCAATATTGAACAAAATTAATATATTTAATGATATTTGTTATCATTTTTTTCTACAAGGATATCAAAATTGGCTTTCTAGTTTAATAAAATATTATGTTTTATAACATAGCCTTGCTATTTTATTAATTGTCTTTGCTGATTAGATTTTATTTTTTATATCATATCTTTGTTATTGTATTAACTATTTATGTTGATAAAACTTTATGTTTTATGCTTTGGCTTTGAATAAATTTTAAATTTTAAATGCATGCATGCATGTATCCTTCGTAAATATTTTTTATAGAAAGTATTGTATGTAGTTTAGAAAGCACTATATGACCGAACTGAGTTCAAACATAATTGAATTATTCTAAATTGTAAAAAAATATAAGAATATAAATGGAAATAACATAATGCTCAAGTTATGGAAACGTTTTTTTTATTAATTCAAAAAGATATCATTGCATTGTACAAATTTGTTGATTTTAATACAACAAAATTTGCAATAAACAAGTGAACTGTGTTTACTTTTTCATTCGTGGTATTGGAGACCTAAGCATTTTTGGGTTGTGCATGAGTTTGAGGTTCTTTGCCATTTTATGTTGCCTCTACAGTCTGCACTTCTAGTGCTTGAGATCCTTCATCTAAATTTTGTACTTCTAGTGCTACAAGTCTTTCCTCTTTATTTTTATCTTCCATTGCCCTAGATTTGACCAAGCTTTTCTCTACTATCTCTAAACCCCCAAACAACACCCTTTTTTTCTTTCACAAGATCATATTGTACTATTGAAAGTACTCCTTTAACCTTATATTTAAGAAAAATATTAGGATAAAAATCATGTAGGATTATGATCCTTCTAAATTTGTTGTTCTCTCTAATTGTCTCTTTAAACCTTTCTTTCATTTATATAGTAGCTTACAAGTTTAGCTTTGCCATTTTTAAATAAACTTGTAGGCTTTTCACCTAATTATTTAAATTATCAAAATTGGCCTATGAAAGAGAAAAGAAGAAATAAGTCAATAGATACTAGACAATTATATTAAAAAAAGAATAAAAAAATTTAAACGACTTACCTTAGCTACATCCTTAGCAATCTTACCAACAAATTTTTTCTTGTCAAATATCCATTGATTAAAATAATCTTGGGCTTTAGCATTAATGTTCTCCAATTTATTCAACATATACTTAAAATATTATCATTGTAAAAATCCATAGCCTTCATTGTGCTAGATTTAGCTTGATGTAGTAGAGCATCAAGCTTTTCTAGTTTGTTTTCAACAAATAAAAAAATGTCTTCCCTTTTCGAATTTTTTTTGAATTGGGAATTTATTTGCTTTATTAAAATTTTGGACCAATACTCCCAATATTTTATTTATTTTAAATATTGAAATAACGTATCTTTGATGGTTACTTCACAATTGTGAGACATTAAAATATCTTTAGAAAAATTTACTTTCTCATCCTCGATTAGAGGACAAGGGTTGCTGGTTTTAGGAGGAGGTGATGAGGTCTAGGGAGATGCAGGTGAATCTTCTACTTGTGCTTATTTTTGAGGATCTTGAAGTACATCTATTACTTTAAATAAACCAAGAATGTTCCCCTATAAAAGATAATCCTAATCAAGTGGAGGATTATCTAACCTTGAAGCAAAAATTCCCTGCATATTTGAAAATATTCCAAAAGAAAAATAAAAAAAATAAAAAAATATTTAGTTTGGTGTTCCATGCGTTGTTTTCTTACCATATTTTGTTGACATCTCATGAGTTTTTTTTGTGGTGGAGGAGGGGTCAACATCATCTGTTGTCTTATTTGGATAAATTGTAGTGAAGCCATTAAAAATATCACAATAAATTTTTGTGAAGTGATACAATAAAATTTAATTTTATTGTATTATACTTACCGAATGAATATAATATCTCTTGGGAAGCTACATCACATAATGGCATGTTGGTGCAACATTGCTCTAAAAACATAAAAAAAATCAATAAAAATGATTAATAAATTTTTTAACTAAATGAATACATGAACCAAAACCTGAAATAGAATGGTTACATGTAGTGGGCATGACCTCACTAAATTCAACATAAATTTGTACATTATGTGCAAGTAGAGGTGGATGAGAAATAGAAGTAGAAGATCTTAAACATTTCGTAGATCTTATCTATAATGGTGTGATTTTCAAGGGTGTTTTAGAATCTCTAGTTTCTTCTATATTATAACCTCTTACAACAACATCTCATTTTAAGGAGGAAGAGGTTGCCCTTTTCTACATTTATGTATAATTTTAAAAATTAATAAAAAATAAACAGTCCTTGAATATAAAAATTATTACTTTCATATAAAGGAAAAAGTACTAGAATTTAAAGGAAAAAAGTATATGCACCTGTTCCATTGTCATGCCAACATTGGCTAGGTGTGGGTGCAGTGATGTCGGTACAGGATTATTTTACATAGTATAATAAGATTTATAAAAAATAAAAGAATATAATTTCATGTGGAGACTATCATAGAAGTGTTCGTTTTGACATTATGTAGATCCATTTTGATCCAATGCGAAACATAGGAGAATTAGTCAAATTTTTAAAATGCAAGATAACAAACCAAATATGCCAATGCGCATAACATAATATCCATTGATATTTCTTACAGAACAAGTCTTGCTTGGAAGAATTTGATACACCCTCAAAAAAACTTGTCTAGAACACATGTCAAAACCAAACCCAAAGTTTATTTTCTATTTTCTAGAACACATGCTAAAAATTTTCTAGAACACATGCTAAACCCTTGATAATCTTCAACAATAGTTTGTTATCTATTTTGCACTACAATATCGACACTAAACACTAAAGACCAGAGTCGTTGAACCATGATATTTCATAACATGGTGTGGTTAATATTTGAGAAATGAGGGGGCACATAAGGTTTTGAAAAGAAATTTTGGAAGCAATAGGGTTGCAAGGGGATGACATTGATGTATTTAATAGAAAATCCCTAGGACAAGGTATGATGGACTAGGGTGTATGATAGTTTTTGCTTAGCTTTGATGTGTTGTGCATGAGAAAAATATTAAAAAAATGACTAAGGTAATATGGATTAGGGCATAGGGTGTTAAGGAAAACATTTTGAGGGTGTATGGTGGTTTTTACTTATCTTTGATGTGTTATGCATGAGAAAAAGGTTTAAATTATTGTTGATACCTATTTATAGGATTCTACATACCAAAATTAAATGTTAGGCTAACATGTGGCAGTAAAATATTTGATACGTGGCATAAAATTATCAATGGAAACCTCTACTATAACCGATCATCAATGGAACCCTTTGTTGCAACCAATCATCAATGGAACCATATGCTACAACCAATCATCAATGGACCCATATACTATAATCGATCGTCAATGGAACCATCTACTGCAACCAATTGTAAATGGAACCCTCTGTTGTAACCAATCATCAATAAAAACCTCTACTATAACTGATCATCAAGGAACCCTCTACTATAATCAATTGTTATGATACCCTTTACTATAACTAATTGTCAATGGAGCCCTCTACTACAATCAATCATAATGGAACCATCTACTACAATTGATCATCATGGATCCCTTTGCTATGACTGATCATCATATAAATATCTATTACAACCAATCATCATGAAATTCTCTATTGAATCCTCTACTACAATCAATTGTTAATGGAGCCCTCTGTTGCAACTGATAGTTCATGAAACCCTCTACTACAATAGATTTTCAATGGATCCTTTTGCTAAAATTCCACTACAATTGATAATAAAAGGAACCTCTATTGCAATCGATCATTATGGATCCCTCTGTTGTAACCAATCTTCTTGAAACCCTCTTTTGTAATTGATCATCATGGATCCCTTTGCTCCAACCAATATTTATGAAACCCTATACTATAACCAATCATCAATATGCAATCATCAATGAAACTTTGCTACAACCAATCACCAATATGCTATCATCAAGCTTGATTGTTTGTAGTTAGTCTATCAAATATTGTATGGCATTGATCATCAACATTATAAAATTTGCCATAGTTTTATATTTTTGGTGAGATATAAATACAATTTGTCATGTCTCCTACATGAGTTTGGATATGATTCACCATGATTTCAAAACTGATTCACCCTATTTTTATAAATAGATTTTGGGTCCAACCCCTTATGCATAACTCTATCCAAGAGTAGGAGTATAAAGAAAAAATATTCTCTAGAATAGCATTGTAGAGCTAAATATACTCTCAATCTATTGGGTGTTTGAATTACTGAGTGTGATAGATTTTTGGTATGAGTACGTAGAATTTGGGTTTCTATCTACTCTATTGTTAGTTTTAGCTTTGGTTGTTGGCTCTCTATTATAGCCAACCTTATGATATTGCTTGCTATCACCTTTACTCTTTTTATCATTGAGTTTGTTGTGTGGAGTGGTCTAGCTTGCATGTGAATCCATGTTTCTTTATTTAGGTTAAGCCATACTTTAATGTTTAAGTTTTTGAGTTTGTCCTTGTTAGATCACCTTGTAGAACCCATCTAAGATGTTTAATGGATCTTTTTGTTACCTATTGGATGATAGATATAGGGTTTTGAGCATCCTTGGTTTATTTATGTTTAGTTATTTGCTAGTTATGTCACATCCATGCAAGGTTATGCATAAGGGGTTGAACCCGAAATGTACTTATAAAAACTTGGTGAATCCATTTCAAAACCTTGGTAAATCTTGGCCAACTCCATGTAGCAGAATATGGTGAACTACCTTATTTGTTTCATAAAAAAATTGTAAAAATTTGACAAATTTGATAGGTTTGGCCATACCTAGTGGAAAACATAGTCTGACTCTAGATCGGGTGAAAAACATGATCTGGGATAGGATCGGGTGTAAAATGCGATCCAAGATCAGATTGGGTGTAAAACATGATCTGGGATAGGACCGGGTGTAAAATGCGATCCAAGCTCAGATTGGGTGTAAAACATGATCTAGGATTAGACCGAGTGGAAAAAAGGTTTGGTTGAAAAGTGCTTAGACTAGTTGGAAAAAGTCCTGGCTGACGGTTCGGGTGTATATTAATTTTGACAAACAGATCATGTGCAAATCAAGGACCAGTTAACATATCGGGTGGAATAAAGATATGATATATGGAATAGGTGGATAACAAGATCTAGCCAATGGACCAGTTACAAGATAAGTTTCGGCTAATGAACTGGGTGTAATATAGATCTAGTTAATGGATCAGGTGAAGTAAAGGTCCAACTGCCTCACTGGGTGTATATAATACTCTGACCTCATACTGAGTGTAGATAATCCTTCGGTCTCATACTAGGTGTAAAATAAGGTCCGACTTCAACCTGCCATACATCACACCACCAATTGCATGTCCACTAACATGCTGCCACATGTCCACCCCACTCAATTTTATCTATAAAAATGTATCAATAGTTTTTTTAGGCTTTTTTTTTTGCATAAGATTAGAGCTAATCTATGAACCCTTACCTCCCCCAAGTGACCATTACATCACACCTTTCCAAAGTGATGACCACCATGTACACAACCTCTCAAAAAATTACATTTAAAAATCAAAGTTGCATTGTATTTTTAGAGTTATTAACCACACCTAGGACTGACCATACATGGGTTTAGGACGTAGGTTTTGAGGCTTTGACTTCTATGCCCCAATTCAGAATAGATAAAATTATTCTATACAATATCATCAAAGGCTACGATAATGATATTGGGGCGGTTAGTCTATCTCTACAAAATAGAAAAATATATTTTACAATCAAACCCTCTAATATCCAAATATTGACTGGTCTTCCATAGAAGGGTCTCGCTCCCATTTCATAGAAATTAATTCTCTTTAAGAATGATTGGTCTTTCTTGGTGAGCAACTATGATATATCTTTGAAATTGTTGTCGGGTATAATTCTCTTCACTTGATTATCTTAAACTTCATAATTTAAAATTTTTTGTCACCTATTTTTTTTTGTAGCATCTGCAGTGAAGTCCAAGAGAGGGTTAACTAATACCTTAGTTTCCAACAATGATTTCAAGGTAATTCTTGAATTTTTCCAAGCAAAATTGTTTTTTCTTGGAAGAATGAAGATTCCATTCTAGTCATTGGCTTATATTGTTTATTGTCTAGAGTACCACAAAATATTCGACTGGTGTACATATATTTTAGATTGAATTAAATCAGAGCTCTATATTGTTCAAACAAAACAATTAGATAAACCTCACATGATGGACGCAATAAATTATATTTTAGCACTTTACTATAAAAGTTTTCATAATTTGTAGGATACTAGTTCACCAATTGTAGTGCACGCAAAATTACAAAGCATTGCTATGACTACCAAAGAGTTGAAGGTAATTATTCTATTTTTCACCATTAAATAATTTTTATATTTTAGCATGTTTTTTATTTATATTTTAACTTTTTTTTGCACCTAAATGCAGAGTAAGGCAACCATCACACGGATAAAAACATATATTGATATCAGAAGTCACATGCCAGAGGATAGTGCTGATTTAGAAGACACAATGTGTGAATCACAACCACTACAATGACCTCATAAATACTAGAAGACAACTTCTCCCATTTCTCATCAACATGTGCAAGAAAATATCATGGAATGTGAATCCAGTTATGTTGCACCAATGATGGGTAAGTTTACTATTTCGAGTTTTCTTGATTCATTACCATTACTATTTAGTTGAAATTATATTTATTTTTTCATTTTTTTGTATGTTTTCAATTTTACGCCCCACCCCCATGCACTCAAACCTAGTTGTCTCCATCGGCCGAAGGGCAACAAAAGATCTCTTTGTTGGGTAAGTGTGACTTTACTATTATGTACTAATTTTATGCACTTTAATTTTGTTTAATAATATCTTGTTATAGGTCCAAGGTGTAGACCAATTAGTTCGACCAAAACCCGTAAGGGGGCGAAGGTCCAAGGTTCAAATATTGGACCTCATTAGATTGAACGCTTGTCCCTTTCCTATTTCTTTTAGTGGCATAAAATATTTAAACTTATTGTGGCATGGTGGTTATAGGGATGGACTATACGGAGAACTATGTGGCATCTTATGGAGAAGACAACACAAAATACTATGGTGGCCATAAAAGTCGAACAACCTACCCAAATTCATGGTAGCTACCAATTCCACCATGTAAATTCAAAATAATAATAATAATAATAATAATAATATCTTGTTATAATGTACTTAGGTTCCTATCGATAATATGCTGAAATAAGGAAGGAAATAATGCCGCCACCAACACCACCACAAGACAACCTCAATATTAACAATAATCGATGTAAGGTCACATTGGTGGAAAACAACTTGGTGGACCGAGATCACAGGTTGGACCTGCACCATCTAGGACACAAAATTCTATATTTCCATCCTTGTCATTTTCAACTAGTTTTTCATTGAAATATGTTTCAACCTATAGATTAGACGTGCCATCATTATATCAATATTATATTTTACAGGGGAATATTGAAGGGTTTAAATTATTAGATATTTTTTAATGACTACAATAACAATAAATTTTTTTAGCTAAACCAATTTCATTATCGCCTCTAACACCTCCGATACTGGTCCTCAAACTGAGGATGAACAAGTTACTTTTTATTAAAAGAATTTGGTTTCTAATAATTTTTATGCACTAATCGAGAACATTTTGCTTAAAAATATCAAGAAAATCAAGGATTGGGAATTTTGGGTAAATATCCTTATCAATGAAATAAACGCCTGCTATAAAATTTATGATAAAAGGGAAGAAATTTTCTCCTTGATCAGAAACCAACCTGAGAAGCTTTTTGGTTTGTTACATCAAGCTCAATCAGGATCGGTGAACCCTTCTATGTCTTATGATGATCAAATTTTAAAGACTATGTTGAATAGGTTAGAGAACCTGAATGCTGAAGCCTAAGCGTATTACAACGTATGGGATTCTGATAAGAAGAAAGTTTTAATAATTGATGCTGCAAGAGATGCTACTGAGGTGAGACTTTAGATGCAATAAAATTTATCATTATATTTTATAATATAACTCTTGACAAACTAAGGTTTTCTTTAATTTTTTTGGAGGAAATTTTTTAGAATTTATAGAAACAAGTTGACTTCATGACTGTTAATCTTGAAGATGCAAATAAATCAATATTAAATGTAATAGCAATGAAGGAAACCTTACAGGATAAGGTTAGGGATAATAATTATTTAAAATCAATTATCGTGGAGCACAAAATAGATCCAAATATCTTGCTTAAGAAGAAGCTTAAACAAAACAAATATGTAGTCCTTGAGGATTCAACCAAAGAAGATATATTGTTTATGAGAAGATTACAAAAGGTAGATGAAGGCCTCATCATAATAGGAGCACTGAAAGGGGCATACACATGTTATTGGAACAACAAATAAGTGAAAAGAACCTGCAACTTCAAAAGCATCTCAAACTCAAGGAGATGCAAATATACAAGGAGCATCTCAAACTCAAGGAGATGCAAATATACAAGGAGTGACTAAATATCAAGCCCTAGGTGATCCATATGCACAAGGAGCAACTAAATATGCCTCACCCATGATAAAATTAATATATAGTAAAACATTTCATAGTTGACAGTAAGTTCTATTGTATTTCTGTAAACAATTTTGTACAATGTAATTTTTTTATGCAAATAATGAAAAAGGATTTTATTAATTTATCTTTTATCACTCGGAGGTTGTTTCCATTTATATTCTTGTGCAGTTTTTAAATTTAGAACGATTCAACTATATTCACAATTGCAATATGAAATAATAAATGATTCAAATATATTCACCATTCAACTCAGTTTCTCAAGTACATTAATATCAATACACTAACATAATATACCAAAAAAATATATATTTTGAAAGAAAATGTTATAAATTGGTTATGAATGAACATAGTTTAGACACTCCAAAGACTACAACATAAAACATATAATTTGAAAGACAATGTTGTGTTATAAATCGTAAAGTAACAATATAGATAGATGAAACAATCTGGTGATGACAAATAAACATAAATTTATAGATGAAAATGATAACTAACAAATTCATATTGATCAATGTAGTAAAATCTTATAAAAATTACAATTTAGGTAATTGAAACAAACAAATACTATGATATGAAGGCAATTAAAACTATTTCAAAAACAACGAAGGGATATAAAATATTAAAGTTTATGAAAAATCAATTATTGTGAAATATAATAAATCTTAACCAATATTGTGAAATCTGATATCAAATGAATTCAAATTTATTAATGTTGTGAAATATAGGAAAAATCACAATTTAGGTAGCTAAAACAAACACTTCTCAGGTTGTCTAGTATCACTATTACGCATAATAGATATCTGTGTCTCCACCATATGATCAATGAAAGCATCATTATCCTCCTTACAGTTTGTATTCCCAATACCCCTTATTCCTATAAGGGAATTCCAATATGTCGATGATTTATCATAGGGAGATGTGTCCAATTGATATGATGAAACATAAATTCTAAAAAAATTGTCTAAATTTTTGTCCAACCTGTTGTAGAATTTAGATTTAACAAAATATAGTGCACATAAAACCCTCTCATCTTCCACATATCCTAATATCATTGTTTGACATAATTTATATAAATAAAAGTATTCACTAATTGTATCTTGTAAGACACTACTTGGATACAATTTTTCACAAACGTGCAATGGAACCAGTCTTATGGATGTTACTCAAAAGTTATGTCTGCTCAACTATTGTTCCACCAAAATGCGATGACTATTGTTTTAAAATATCTTTGTTGAGTATATCTTTTATTTCAATACCATTGACTTCTACGATTTTACTAAAATGCTTAATAAGTATGAACATATATTTAATAAACAAATCATATGTAGAATTGTATTTAGTACAAATACCCCAAAACATGGGGTTAACCACACCCATGGCCTCAAGTAAATCATCTATTTGAAACCGTTCTCTTATATCATTTGTTAATGATTATGCTATTTTAAACAAATATGTCTTAGTTTTGTGAAAAACAACTTCAAATCTATTGTGTGTTACAGGAACTTGTTCAACATCATTAACAATTATACTCGATTGCCTTTCAAAACAATACAAAGGTATCATCTATTCATGAACATTAATACAAATATGATCACTGATGTCAAACTTCAACAAGCTTTTTGGATCATTCATGTTTATCAATGTATTTCAACTATCAAACAAGGGATATTTAAAATTTACTTTGGACACATATAACCTGTTAATAATTACACATATTTGCTTTCTAATCATCATGAAATCAATGATATAGATGGATATATCTTGTGCAAGTTTGATCAATCTATTCATTTCATGTAACATTGGAAGAATACCACATAACGTTAAAAGGATTTTGAAGTTAGTCAAATGGAAATTTTTTTTTTTGCCTTATCAACTATCCTATGATTTGCATACATAAAACTCGTTAATGATTGATATTCTTTAACAAAATTGTGTAGGTTGATACAATGAAATCCACCTTGTATCCACAATTTTAAATAATTTTTTCCTTTTGTATCTCCTAGTGTAAATTGTTGAAACTCTGCAAACCTTTTTGGATTGTAAGAAAAATAAGAATATATTTCACTAATAAGGTCTTCCACTCTCATAACATTTTTAAAAGAGATCATAATTTTATATTCTATATTCACTCTATGATCCATGCAATGAATGGGTATCATATATGGGGTAGTTGAGGTTTGGAGATGAATCCAAAGACCATTCTTGTGCCCTTGCATTATAGCAGCACCATCAGATACAACATATATTAACTTTGTGGCTATATCTATATCATTTATTCTTGCAATATCCTTTAGACTACTCACAATAACATTATAGATGTTTTCTGCATTTGCACTTTCCACCATCTTATGTAGTCCTAGCAAACTAGGTTGCCTTACATGATTTTGAAATGTGTACACATGCATGCAAATCCATGATGTGTCATCCACATCTGTCACCTCATCAATAGAAAGTTATATGAATCTGACAAGTTTTAATTTCTCCCTTAGGTCCTCCTTATCAACTAATGATAGATATTTTACCAGTTATCAACCACTTCGATCTAACCAATGGGAACTAGGAAGGTTTTGCACATCAATTATTTGAATTAGGTGCTTATAATCAATGAAATCAAACATGGGTCTACCCTTTTTGAGAATATTATATACAATAATAAACTATAAAATTTTTGAAGCTAAAGTGATATTATGAATTTTATAAAATTCGGCTTTAATCATTCCATATGTCTCGACAAGAGATTGTTGTTACTTTAAGTGATTGTCATATTCTATTGCATATCTGACATGCGTACATTCTAATGCATACTTTCACTCAAATCCTTTATTAATTTTACCATCACTTCCTATAACTTTTACATAAGCTTTACCAACATGTTTTTCTATTGTATCTATCTTATTTTGCATCCTATGATCCTTACCTAATTTCTAACTACAAATTTTGCATCTACATTGTTTTTTATCGACCTGGTTGTCCTCGGTCAGGATAGGCTCTATCCAGGGAAATTTTTTTGCCCATTCATTCTGCCCTTCCAATAGCCCAGTTAGATGTCTTTTTCTTTTTAGTATTTTTGCTTGAAGATTCAAAATAAGTTTATAATGTATTTGATTTACCTCTTTCATTTTTAGCTAGCATATCCTTTTGAGGAATATCTTCAAGTGTTTGTTGTATTTCATTATTAAGAGAATTTTCAATAGAAGGCATATTTTGGTGAGGAATATCTTCAATAGGATTCATATAACGATCGATAGGGTATTCTACATAGTAGCATACAATAATATTTTTATCATTTCTAATTATAACAAAATAACTTATAAATATGAATATGATTCATATCATCATGCAATATGGATAGAGGCACATACTTTGAGTTAACTATTTGAGGAAAAAAACATTATTTAAAATAATCACGGAATATACAACTAACTTTTTAGAAGTAAAAAATCATTTGTACCTTGAATTTGCTCGAATGTCAATGGCTTTTTGGATTTTGACATATGGCTAAAATAATTCAGGATACTCTATTCAGCAGAAGATTTGATCCCCTTATTTACATTGCCAATAGGTGAAATTTTACTTGCAAAGAAAATATTTTTCAATTTAGAGAAACTAATAAAATATTGAAGAGATCTTAATTCTATGAGGGCTCAAGATAATATAGTAATTACAATAAATAGATGGTGGGTGGGTAGAAAATACATATCTATTTTTAGGCATGCTTTATTGTGATTTTTTTACTACTACAATGTTTTATGGAGATAGCACTTGTAACTAATAAGAGCATAAAACTAATCAATATACAAATTCAAATCAATGTAAGAAAAAAAACTTATGTATGCAAAATATATAATTATAGATACAAATGTGGAAAAATATAAGATTCTAGTACAAAATGGACAAGAAGCAGAGAATCACAATGTCTTTAGAGAAGCAAAGCATCACAATGCCCTTAGAGAACAAAAGCATTTACCTATTTATAATCTTGTAACAGAAAAGCAGATCTCAATAGAAATAGAGAATTAAAAAGTGTTAACAGAAAGAGAGAAAATAGGGAAAAACATAGAGAATAGGGAAAAATAGAGAATAACATGGGAAATAGAGTATTGAATTATTTTTAATAAATTATAAATATAGAAAATGAAAAAACCACAATTAAATGATAGAAAAATAGATCTTATTTCTACAACTGCTTCAAATCATATTATCTAAAAAACCAAAAAACATATGATCATATATTCACAATGTTTTAAAAGAAATAGAGTACCTAGTGTAAAAAAAAGGTTCGGAGTTAGGTCCGGTTGGAAAAAACATCCATTGGGCTTTCTTGGTGAAAAATAGGTCCAATAGTCAGTCTGGGTGAAGAATGGTGTTAGATGCAGTCTGATTTTAGAACAGTGTCGGATGTCGATTTCGGTTATAGAACAAATTTTGAATGTCAGTCCAAGTATAGTTCTATGTTAGAACATATGTAGGTTGATCCAGGTATAGAACTATGTTAGGCTATTTAAATGTCGATTCAAGCACAAATTAGTGTTCGGATGGCAATCTGGGTACATAACTATGTTAATTTGTCCCGATATCAATCTAAGTATAAAATTATGTTAGGTCATATGAATGTTGGTCTGGATATAGGTTAGTGTCTAGATGGTAGTTCAAGTACATAATAGAGAGCGAATATTGATATGGGTGCAGAACTGTGTAAGCTATCTTGATGTTGGTCTGAGTATAGAACTATGTCAGGTTGACAAATGTTGATCTGAGTGCAAAACAATGTTTGAATGTCAATTCGGGTAAAAAATTATGTTCGATTGTCATTTTGAGTGTAGAAAAGTGTCTAGGTGGAAAACGACAACCAGATCTCTTCGGGTGTAGATATGGGTTCAGTTTCAGTCCGAGTGGAGTTTTGATCTAGATCAACTAGTTTCTGGATATGACTGAAGTTCGATAGAATTTTGCAATAGATCGAATGTTTTAGTTCATATTTTTTCTTGGAATATTTTAGTTTTCACTATGGTTTCTCGATTTTGTAATAGTTTGAATGTTTTAAATGAAAATATATGGTTGGCGTGTTAGTTATGTATAGTGTTATAGTTGGTGAATTTTTTGGGATAAGTTAAAATTTTTAGAAATTTAAGGTAAAAATGGTCCAGGATTTAGGTGGGAATAGTGGTGAATTTAAAAAAATCCATAATACTATTATCAACACATGGTAAACTAACACCTAATTTTTTTTTTTCTAAAAAGTTTGGGCAAAA
Organism: Wollemia nobilis; assembly: GCA_028583015.1. Lineage (NCBI taxonomy): Eukaryota > Viridiplantae > Streptophyta > Pinopsida > Araucariales > Araucariaceae > Wollemia > Wollemia nobilis. Next base: position 2,391,497 of record JAQPPZ010016703.1, on the reverse strand, counting down.
GGGCCGACATCCAAGGTCCCCTAAATTCTCTAATTTGTATTTTTAAAAATGCTAATATTCATCCAATTTGTGAATATTCATCGTTGTGCATAACCCTGCATCCACGTGTTGGATCTATGTTCTTAGGTGTCCACCCACGTTGGCTTTATTTTAGGAGCACTTTGGTTGGAAGCTTTTTTGGGTGCGTTATTTTTTAGACCTTGTATTTTCCAAGGAAAGTTTAGAATATGATTCGTCTTGTCAGGTTTGCTATGCTATCTCCAGTGGGAGATGAAGATGGATGCTTTTAGGTTTGTAGGTGCCCTTTGTCTCAGAGTAGTTGAATTAAAGCTCTATGTCATTTCACCTATAGGAATATGTGTTTTATGGACTGTGATTTTTAATCCTTTCTTTTATATTCTCAACTTTATACTTTGGGAATAAGTGGAGAAGAAATATAATTTTATGGTTATTAATGATTTTCTTTTTAAGTAGAGGAATTGATAAATTTTTTGGTTGAATAGAAAGAATATTTTTAATAAAAATTCCCTATTAGGTTAATATTGAACATTGACCATCTTGAAACTGCTCACTTGGCCATTGGAAAGGTGATTTCAACCCTCAAAGAGCAGTGCCATGCACTTAGCCTCTTGTTCTTCTATGATAATTTTGAAAACGTTTCTGCCCTAGCTGGTGCTGAGGTGTCCTTTGACACCAAAAATGATGTCAAAGATATTGCAAATGATGAAGATGTAATGGATATTGCTAAGGATGCTTGCATTGTTGTTCCCAAAGATAGCAAGAAGATTTCTGCGAAAGATACTGGTTTGAAAGGGGCTACTTCATCCCTCATGCAGCTGGATACTCCTCTTGACAACTAATGGTCATTCCTCTGGTTTCTTGGGTCCTCTGTGGCAGTGGATTGCATCTTTTTTTGTTCCTTTTTGGTCAAGGATCGTTCCTTTTTAATCTTTGATGTTTCTCTTAGTGCATGTTTGTTCAAGGCTGCTGAACCATTTTAGTTTGAGGTGTAATTTTGAGATTGTGTGTTGTTTCATCTGGCAGTTTTTAGTGTCTTTCTCCTATTCCTTTTTGATAATTTTTGATCCTTTGATGATCCTCTATTGTACAAGGCATTAGGGCATCTTTCAAATACCCTGGTTTCAATAAAATTATTAATCTACCATAAAAATAGTGAACATTGATAGTCATTAATAATACTGAGATGTTCTTTTAAATCATGCTTTAGGAATTTGTTCCTTTTTATATCATGCTTGGAATATAAGAATATTTGTATGTTTATTTTTTATTCTCTTTTGTATGAGGTTGCCAATACTTATATATGGATTTGGAAAATTATTATTATTTTTATAAAGTCTATTGGAAATTAGGATTTTGATAGCTTTAATATGTTTGAAAATAGAGTTTACTTATTGGAGAAAATCTTAGAGAAAGGTAAATATTATTTTAATATGTATTTGAAATTTTATCACGGGAGAGTTTGTTTAATATTTCCATATATACATAGGAGATGTTAGAAATGGAATCAAGAATATTATTTTATCAATGTTTAGTAATGCTTCCTAAGCCTTCGGTAGATAATAGAATCCATTATGGGGATGGAAGTACAAGATTCTCTCCTAGTTTGTATAAAAATTGTTTGCACAAATGCATGTTTTATTGCTTAGTGCATGTTAGGCTTGCATAAGCAATTTGTGACCTGTCATTATCCCTAAAATATAAAAGAAGTTCATGGAAAAAATTCCTCAAGAGATGAACTTTAAAAGAAAATATGGAAAGATGAATCCACCTTTGGAAATCATAATAATGTATTTGTGAAAAATATTATTTTTGAGAAGTATTGTATTTGGTTTTTGCAAAAATATGTAATGTAAAAGTTCTTTTAGAATTCTGAAATAATAAATGAAGATGATATTATTTTGTGTAAATTCCTGAAATAATTGGCTATGTGCAAAATTAGGATTTATGTTCAATGCTTGGATTATATAAGATAATGTTTCATGGTAGCTATGGAAATATTATTTTGGGCTAGTCTTTTTAAGTGTTATGTTGCATTTAGTTATGTTAAATATATATCACTTTATTTTGATGCATTGAATAACTTTAATTCTTGTATTGGAGAGATATTATTATTACGTTTTGTATGATTAGACTCCTGGATTGGGAAAGGTTTTTGGGTATGAATCTAGCACTATATTAGGACCCTCAAGTCTATAAGGAGTTGTTGTGATGCAATAACTAGGTAGATGTGAACCTTGGGAGGAGTTATAGTGATGAAATAACCAGGTATTCAAAAATCTAAGAGGATTTGTGGTGATGTAATAACTAGATAATTGTGAATAATACACCTTGAATAATGGGGCTTGGGTGTTCCCAAAGTAGTGAGGTTTTTGAAAAATCATTCACAATTTAAGTGGCACATTGATTAGTGAGGATTGAATGATCATGTTCATTACGAGTGACTAGTAATGGCCTTAGTTAACCCACAAAGGTGTGGCAACTAAGCACTAAAAAATTATGCCAAAATAATTCTACATAGATGGATGTATGTAGGGTTAGGGAATAGGCATATTTCTTAAGTGTTATAGGCCTTAAAGGATAACCCCTATACCATGGTCATTTTGTCTTGTATCGATGAGGATATGGGAATGGTGGGGAGACCATTATTGGTGTCCTTTATAAATGATAAGGCTTAGAAAGGTGAACCCCAAAAATATGGGATGTTGGCCACTTTTGTCCTCTTGACTGTCATCTACAGTGAAATTGAACTCAAAATATGGTGATGCCTTGTAATGCTAAAAATATATTGGGTCTTATTGTGAACCTTGTTAGTGATATAAAAAATGTGTATCTCTATCTTAGGTTGGTTTTTGTGGGTTGTTACAGTTGGTATTAGAGATCTTGGTCATAGGGATAGAAGCTTCCACGGAGTGAGCCTAGGATAACCCTTGAATTGATGTGCTACTTTGGGAAGGCTTACTCCTTTAGGAACCTTAACTTTATATGGGACAATATGGGTATTGCACATCAACTAGACTAGTTAGACTAAGGAGTAAAAATACTAGGGAGTATAGTTTCTTATTAGGAATGATACCTTATGGTGAGGCAAGTATGACCATGACCATTTATCAAGTGAGTGATAATGATATAAATTAGTTTATGGGGGTATGAAACTAACTAATTGTAAGAATGATTGTGAGAAATTATAACTTACTCATCTCCTTCTTGTGCATAGGAAATAATACCTATATTTATATCATCTAAGAAGGTGGGTTGGTTATGCAAAAGGAAGTTGCAGTACATTCTTCAAAGAATACTGAAAGAACAATGGACTCTAGCAAGAAAACTAGATGAACAATGGACTCCAACAAGAAAATTGGAATAACAATAAACTTTAGAAAGTAAAAAAAATGCATAATAGATTCTGGTAAGAAAGTTAGGAGAACAATGAATTATTTTTGGAGAATGATAGACATTACTTCCCTAGTTGAGTTGCTACAAGATAAAATAAAGCAACTTACATTGTTAGGTCACTATGAGACTAGATGGAACAACATCAATTAATTCTAGAGATGATTGTTGAATGGGAATCCAAAAATGATAAAGGAAAAGGATATTCAAGAGAGGGACCTAAGATCAAAACAAGGAACAAATCAAAATCCCAACCTCAAAAGTAGAATGATGCAACTCAAAAAGAGGAAACAAGGGAGAAAATATAGGAAGGATTTCAAGAAGCCAAATATGTTGCTTCATTTGTTGAGGTACTCACAATACAAATAAGTGTCCCCTATCACTAGATTCAAGTAAGAGAGTAGAGGAGTAGCCACACCGAATCTATACAGCTACTAAAAATCAAAATCTAGATGGACAAGCAACTCATATAATGTTGAATGGTAAGTTGTTATAAAATATGTTAAAGTTTTAATAAATAGTGGAGCTACAAATAGTTTTATTTCCACTAGTATTATCAAGGATATACCATAAAGACTTGGATTTTTGATACAAGGGTGGAAAGTCGATTATGGTTATGGATAGACCTACATATTGGATCAATGTTTTACCTATGACTAAGATAATATTACCCAATGGATCCACTATATGAAACTTAAATGTAGCACTACTCCATGCTTTTGATATTATCCCAAGGATGGATTGGTTGAAGGCTCATGGAGATTTAATCAACTTCCAAGAGAGGTGGATGTATTACATTGATAAAGATAAGAAGAGAGTAAGGGTTCAAAGTAGGGAAGGGTCTTTTCAACCACATATATTGTCAGCTATGCAACTGAAAAAATCCATTAAAAGAGGTGGTATGTTATACATAATAAAAATAAATGGCAATTCAAATAAAATTTGAGATGAGAAAATATTTAAGATATTGAATTCTACATGAATTTATGAATGTATTTCTAGAAGATCTCCCATGTTTACCACCTTGGCATGAATTTGGCTTCACCATTGAACTAATACCTAGAGCTAAACCTATGGCGAGGATACCATACATAATGACTCATCTTAAGTTGTAAGAGTTAAAGATGCAAATTCAATATTTATTAGAAAAATATTTCATTAAATCTAGTATGTCACCCTTGGGAGCTCCAATGTTATTTGTGAAAAAGAAGGATGGTTCCTTAAGATGGTGTATCAACTATAGAATATAGAATAAGATGATCATCAAGAATATGTATCCTTTGCCAAGGGTTGGTGATATATTTAATCAACTAAAGGATACCACTATATTTTCAAATATTAATTTGGGATCAAGATATCATTAGTTGAGGATTCATGAAGAGGATACTCACAAAACAATCTTTAAGACTAGGTATGAGCAATATGAGTTCATAGTGTTTCCATTTGGGTTGACAAATATACCAATAGATTTTATGAATCTAATGAACTATGTATTTTAGAAATATCTAGATTGGTTTATTTTAATGATATTTTGATATATTCTTGCACGAAAGAGGAACATGACCAACATTTGAGGTTAGTGTTAGAGGTATTGAGGAAAAATCAACTTTACAAAATTTTGTCTAAGTATGAATTCTATGCCTCACAAGTTTAGTATTTTGGGAAGATCATATTTGTAGAAGGGATTGCTATAGATCCTAAGAAAATTGAGGCCATTATGAATTGGCCTACACCCACAAATGTGTCAGAAGCTAGAAGCTTCATGGGGCTCACTAGTTATTATAGGCATTTTGTGAAGGGTTTATCAAATATTACCTAATCTATCACTAACCTTTAGAGAAAAGAAAAATAGTTCAAATGGTCAAATAAATGTGAGTTAGCCTTTGAAACTCTAAATAATAAGCTAACTACAACACCAATTCTTAATTTACTAGATAATCTTGGAAATTTTACAGTATGTATAGATTCTTCCTTAGAAGGCTCGGGTGGGGTGTTGTCCCAGAATGAGGCTACAATAGCATATGATTCTAGAAAAATCAAGAAACATGAGTTGAATTATGCTAAACATGACCTAGAGTTGGTAGTAGTTGTGCATACACTAAATGTCTAAATGTACTATTTTTTGGGGAAACCATTTGAGCTAAATACTGATAACCAAATTCAAGTATATTTTTACCAGGTTATGCTTAGTGGCGAATATTCACAAATTGTATGAATATTAGGATTTTCAAAATTGGAAATTGATGAATATGAGGACCCTCAATGTCGGCCCATTCGCCTAAAATTTTTAGGACAAATTTTTTCTTAGGGTCAATTTGGAAAAATATATATCCAAACATAAGTATATTTATACTCGTTGGAAAGCTCTTTTCAAGGCTAATCTAACAGTGGTGTTTTTATGAAGTTATAAGATGATATAATGGGTCAAACATGGCCTCAAAGATAAACTTATATTTTAGGGCTTCAAATACCCCAAATTTTGGTATGAATATGCTCAATTTGATTTTCTTAGGATTCTCCATGATTCACCTTGATTTTGATTAGGATTCACCATTATTTTACAAGTACATTTTGAGTCCAACCCTTTATGCATAACCCTGATTTTTACCCAACCTATGTTGAATGCAAGACAAGGAAGGTGGATAGATTTCCTATCCAAGTATGACTTTGGTATTAAATATATCAAAGAAAAAGAAAACAAGGTTGTTGATGCCTTTAGTAGGAGAAGGTATATAGCAACATTGACTCAAAACCATATAGACTTGATGGAAAAAGTCAAATAAGTGTATCTATAAGATCGGTATTGCATTGAAATATAGGTAAAAATTAAGAGAAATCTTGTGGAAAACGTGGATTTTAAAATAAAATATGGTCTTTTATGTTTCAAGGAGTGGGTTGTCATACCCAAAACTAGTGATTTAAGGAGAATTATTATGCAAGAGGCACATAATTTTCCATATTATGGTTTGGGAGGTGCAAGATAAGAGAAAAATGAAAAACCCTTCTACTAGTTAGGAATGAAACATGATATCACTAGTTTTATTGCTAGATGTTTGGAATGACAAAATGTTAAGGTAGAATGCTAACATCTAGTAGGGAAATTATACCCACATCATATAACTCCTTAGAAGTGGTAGGTTATGTAACCAAATAACTGAACACAAATATTTTAATAAAAATAGAGAGAGAAGTAGATTTGCCAAAATGCCCTTTTATATTGATATTGATACAGCTTTTTACAAAAGGTTTTTGAATTGCCCCAAGCGTGTTGGGAGCAATGTTACAATGCTTCTCGTCTATCTGAAATACAATGCTTTGAGGGAAGAGGGGGAAGTATTCCGACTCTTTCGCAGGATGTGGTGTTCTTTGCTCTTTCGTCATAGCTTCAAGGGGTGAGTGGGATTTGGTATCCGATGAGGGACCACTTCAGCTTCAGTAGCTTATTCCAAAATACCTGTTACCTGCACACATACAAAACCAGCAAAGAGGATTAATAGCACCTATATAGTCAAGTAGTAAACCTAATGCTATGCATAAACCTATCAACGATATATATATATATATATATATATATATATATATATATATTGTATATATATGAAAAGTAGATAACATAAAATGTTTAATAAATAAAATCCTTGCTCAACATTTTAAATTGCTTATCTCTGTCAATGGAATGTACTCGAGATTGTGGAACTGCAAAAACGTAGTTGCGGGCTGGAAACTGCGGAACTGCAGTTGTGAAACCGCGGATTCACGTTTTCGACTGTGGAACTGCAGGTGAGCAGTTTTGAATGAGATGATAGGTCACCTCGGTATGCATGTCGACGGTCAAAATCGAGCTCACACTCTCAATTTCTCGTTAGGTCTAGATGTATTTTAGCAGCCTATCGATATGCAAATTTAGTTCCCTTTGTTTGGTGGATTAATGGTGCTTTTATAGGTTTTATAGGGCTTTGGAGGGGAATGTGGGGTGGCAAGCCTGACTTACCAAGTGGTAAATCTGAACTGCCAGGTGGAAGGGGTAGTTATAGTGAGTCATTCAGTGTGGCTCACTTAACTGGGGTGATGTTGCTTCAAGTGGAGTGGGATGTGGGATACTGTTTTATGTGAAGAGACAAGGAGACAACACCAAATGAGTTGTGGCATGGGTGTTGGGAATATGTCTCATGTGCAAGGACAAGGGGGATAGGAGTGGGTAAGATGTGGCATGGATGTTGGATGAAGTGTCCAGGACACATGTCCAATGGGTAGACAGGGTATCCTAGAGTGATTTTCGTAATTAAATAAATTAGGATGATGTGTAGAATTTTATATCCCTAAGTTTAGACTTAGGCATATAGTTTTATTATGCAAGATTTGATGGTGGGATGGTGAATGTGACTTAGAGAGTGCTAGATTTTGGTGTCTACAGTTACCCCTTTTTGTACTGCGTTGTGTACAACACAATGCGGTGCAAAAACTAATGACATCTAACTTTATTGGATGAATTGACTCAAATATTCTCGACGCACAAGAACGAATGACTTTTGATTTTTTTTTTGTTTGCTTACCCCCTCAATTGGTAAGTGGGTGACTAGTGAAGCCTAATAACCAATTGATGAAACATTTTTTATTTTTTGGTGTTTTTATGCAAAGGATTGTTCCAAGCTTGGTGACTCTTCATTCAAAAGACCGTTTGATTTGATTGACATGTATGTTTGTGTTTCGAAGGAACCAATCATCCTAGGTGTTTGTCCCAGTGACTGTTGGTAATTCCTTAATGCAGATTGATTGTGTCATTACCATGCTCTGTAACCTCACGGAGTGAGCGTTAATTTTGACCTTGGGTTGATTTGATTGAATTGTTCCTTGAGCTTGTTAGACTTTCATTTGCTCTTGTTTTTTTTTTTATAATTAAGTGGGGTTGGTAATGAATTATTTATTTGCATTTTTTTTTATTACCTAGGAGTAGGTAACAAATTTTTTATTTTGTTTTTGTTTACCTAGGGATAGGTAAAATTTTGCGTTTTGTTTTTTATTACCTAGGATTAGGTAAAATTTTTCTATTTTGTTTTTTTATTACCTAAGATTAGGTAATTTTTTTTTTTTTGTTTTTATTACCTAGGAGTAGGTAAAATTTTTCTGTTTTGTTTTATTACCTAGGATTACGTAAAAATTTTTCATTTTAGTTTTTATTACCTAGGATTAGGAAAAAAATTTATGTTTTGTTTTTTTTATTACCTAGGAGTAAGTAAAATTTTTCTGTTTTTTGTTTTTATTACTTAGGAGTAGATAAATTTTTCGTTTTTGTTTTTATATTACCTAGGAGTAGGTAAAATTTTTCTGTTTTTTGTCTTTATTACCTAGGAGTAGGTAAAATTTTTCTTTTTTTTGTCTTTATTACCTAGGAGTAGGTAAAATTTTTCTTTTTTTTGTTTTTATTACCTAGGAGTAGATAAAATTTTTCATTTTTGTTTTTATTACCAAGAGTAGGTAAAATTTTTCTATTTTGTTTTTATTACCTAGGAGTAGGTAAAATTTTTCTGTTTTTTTTTTCTTTTGACTACCTAGGATTAGGTAATTTTTTTTTCATTTTTTATTTTTTTGATTACCTATGATTAGGTAAAATGTTTTCTTTTTTGTTTTTATTACCTAGGATTAGGTACAATGTTTTCATTTTTGTTTTTATTACCTAGGAGTAGGTAAATTGTCTTTTTTTTAATACCTAAGAGTAGGTAAAATTTTTCTGTTTTGTTTTTGCTTATTTCTTGTATGTCTTGCTAATTTTAATTTGTTTGCTTTTCAGGTTAAGCTTCTTGATGCTCGTCATAGGTGGCCGAGGACCATTCAAAAAGTGTGAAAAGCACTTTTCGATGATGATTGGACTCTGCTGTAGACCATTGGTCTGGACGGTTACGTGCGGTTAGGCATCGTTTGAGCTGATGAGGATCTTCTGTCGATGCTTGTTGACCATTGGGATCCAGACAAAGGTACTTTTTAGCTCCCAACAGGGGAGCTGACTATCACCCTCAAGGATATCTACCATATATTCCACGTTCCTATTGAGGGTCCTATTTTTTGGGTTGGCATCGACAAGAAGGAGGTTTTATTCCCTTTATTTGGTGAGATGTGGGACGTTGATTGCAACAGGGGGCATTACGCACTTGGATCTCTACATAGCTGGTAGCTTGGGTGCACTACCAATTTTTATGATGTACATATTGAGCAACATGTTGTTGCCCAATTCCATGGGATCGAGGATCTTGTGGAACTAGGTTCCTATTGTTCTCAATCTAATAGCTGATCCTCGTCGGTTGGCCTGGGATCCTACTCTTCTTTGTGAAGTATACAGTGAGATTTATGAGGTGAAGAGGCAGGGGTGTAAGGTCCTGGGTTACAGTTTGTTGCTCTAGGTTTGGTGTTGGGAGCATATTATCATTGGTCGCCTTGCTAGTTTGCCTTGTGGTGTGGATACCACTTCTCCCCATGCTTATATATGGGTACTCAGTGAGGTGGTCAGTTGATCAAAAGTGAGCTAGGACTACCTGTTGCTTTTGATTTTTGGTGAGTTGATGATCCTTATAATGACCCTGACTTGGAGGTTTTTGACTTGGATGATGTAGGTACTATTGCTAAGTATGATAAGTGGTTTGCAAGTCAACCTCCTTGGAATCCTAGTGTTGTCGTAGATGACGATGGGAGTGGTGATGACGTAGATGCTGGAGGTTGGGTTCCTTGGTCGGTGAAGTGCCAATGAGGTAGCTCTTCGAGAGTTGATATGGGTACCATATTTTCATAGCTTGAGGAGGCTGGTGGCTATGGTGGTGATGGTGGCGATGGTGGTGTTGGTGACAAGGATGCTCCTTCTCGATGGACTAAGGAGGATTAGGACATGCTATAGGCTGAGCATGATAGCCTGGGTTTAGAGGTTACTCATATGAAGCACGAGTTGGCATGGTATTAGGATAAGGTGACTCACCTCCAGGGTGAGGTGGACCGGATGCATGACAAGCCTAGAAGTGATGCTCATGTTGTAAAGGACTTAAATATTTCTAGGCTTGGAGGTGAGGTCACTCGGCTAGAGGGAGAGCTGAATCGACTATAGGTAGGGTCCGATGGAGGTGATACTATGGCTACTATTTCTACTTTGTGAGCAAATATTTCTCAGCGGGTTGCTCATGAGGGTGCTGACTTGAGGAGCCTACGCAAGCAGGCTATTTATATAGAGATGTTGGAGAACATTCTACACCAGTGTTAGATTTCTTTTTTTGTTACTCCTTCTTCAGCCACTACTACTACTCGAGGGACTGATAGGAGTCGTAGGACTCATCGTTCATCGAGTTATCATAGTGCTTCTACAGCTCAAGGTCCTTAGAGAGATCTTGCTGGTACTAGCTAGTATGACTTGTCGCTTCTCTTTTTGTATTTTGCTTTTTATTTTTTTCTATGAGCCTTAGTGCTTCGATGTATACAGCCTGTGAGCATTTTGTACTTTTGGGACTTTCATATTTATACATGGATTTGTATTTTGGTTATCTCATGTGTTAATGTTTATTATTATGCTTTGCTTGTGCATATGTGTGCATTGTTCACATTTTATATTTGTGCTATGATAAATGAATGTAACTAACATGTAATATGCAGCTTATGTTTTTTCATTTATCTATATGATGATATGCATGATGTTTTGTAATCTTTTATAGCTCAAAGTAGTTGACCATTACTTGTTCATTTTTTCGCAATTGGGGGTGTCCCACTTGATGAATCTTCGTGTTTGGTGTATGATGGGTGTATGTATGTGATAATGTAGAATATGGGATAATGATATGATATTTGGTATGGTTTTTTGATATATAACATTGGAGGATTTTCAAAGACTCAAACATTCTATTGATTTTAACCATTTTCTCAATGTTTGTCTAACCTTATTTAGGACCAGGGTGTGTGCCAGTGGAGTTCATTTTTTGAATATTTGGTTTGGGAATGACCCTAAGAAATCAAGAATTAGTGCATGTGTATGTGAATTTTATTAACTCATGATGAGTAAAATTGGATGGTACCTATTTGGGTTTACCAATTAGCTAGCTTATCCGTATGTGCGGTTAGTGGTCTTTTCTCTTTGGAGAAAGACATGTCACCCTGCATGAGTTTACTCCACTGCCAGTCAAGCGTCTATAGCTCCTGTGGAGGTTCACTCCATAGTCCAATGATTCGATCTTTGAGCTTTGTGGATGAATACATAACTTTATGAGGGGAATGTAGTATGATCCTTCTTGCTTTTGTGATTTGTGGTGTGTGTATAGTATTTTTCATGATAGAGTTTGTGGAATCGGATTCTCAACCGAAGTGTGATGAGAATGTGATCCTATCCTTACTGTCTACCTTTTTTAATTTAATTATTTGGATTGTTGTGATGGTGGTGAAAACCACCTTTTTGATTTGGACTATGTTGCGTAATGGGACAAGCAGGGAATATTTCTTTTTTGCTTCAAGGTTGTATCTGAGTTGGCATTATCCTTTCTTACTCAAAATATTTTTAAATTTGCAAAGTGTTTTTGGTTCAAGATTGCTTCGGGGTCAATATACCATACTCAAGACTTTCTTAATGTTTCATAAGTGCTTTTGTCCTAAATAAAATTGGACATATTATGATTTGTGGTTTTTTTTCATTAGAAATTTTTGAGTGACTAAAAATTTGATTTATGATATAGTAACACATGGGTGAGTATGAACTTTGTTGACTTGTGAAGAGTCTTAGTTGGGTATCTCCAATTCTTTGGAACTTGTTTTTACTTGGTCCTATCATCACCACTATGAAAGATCACTAAACATGGGATGGAATGGATGCAATTATGTGTTTATTCTAATGATGTTGTATGCATGTGATATGCCTATTTAATGCACTAGATTTTTTTTTTTTTTTAATATGCAAATGCAACATGCTAAGCACTAGATACATATTCATATTTACAATGTAAATAAACTTTTGAAATAATTTTTTATTTTTTTATTTTTTATTTATTTTTATTTTAAGCCATGTACATATATATACATATATTGCAAGTAGTTTCATGCATAAAATGCCTTTAGGTGCATTATGTTTAGCGGTTCTAGCTCTAATTATCCTTCCAAGTTGGCAAGTCTATATGTTCCTGGTTCAAATTTATGCTTTACAATGTACGGGCATAACCAATTAGCCACAAATTTATCTCTTAAGTGTGGCAATGCATTGGTATTTTATTGATTTTATTTGAGCACTAGGTCCCCCATTTGAAATTTGCGAGGATGGAATTTTACGTTATAAGAACGTTTAATTTTGTCTTGATATACTCATAAGTGATCTAAAGCATTGATACGTTTTTGATCAATAAGTGTCAATTGGTCAAGACATGCTTGTCTAGCTATTTCATCGTCCATGAATTCTTGTAATGCAATTCGTAAGGAAGGTATCTTGATATCTAAAGGTAATATAGCTTTAGCACCATAAACTAGTGAAAATGGTGTCGCTTCCGTTGGTGTTCTAATGCTTGTTATTTAAGCCCATAATGCCAAAGGAAGTTGAGTATGCCAATCTCGATGATTTTCTTTGACCATTTTCTTGAGAATGGATACCATTGTTTTGTTGGTTGCTTCAGCTTACCCATTTGCTTATGGGTAATAAGGTGTGGAGAAACTATGTTGAATTTTGAATTTGTTGCACAATGCTCTAACATCCTTATTCTTAAATGAATTCCCATTATCTAAAATTATTTTTGAGGGTATTCCAAAATGACTAATAATATGCTAAAGTATAAACTTCACTATTCGAGGTCTAGTCGTAGTGGTCATTGGAATTGCTTCTACCCATTTTGTGAAATATTCTATTGTAGTTATGATGAACTTATGTTGTCCTGATGAAGCAGGTGATATTTTACCAATCAAATCGAGACCCCATTGTGAAAAGGGCCAAAGAATCTGAATGGGTTGTAATGTGTGCGACGGTACGTGAGTCATATTTGTATGATATTAACACTTTTGACATCTTTTGACATATTTGCAACAGTCATTTTCCATGGTCGGCCAATAGTATTCCATGTGCAGTATTATCTTTGCAATGGCCATTCCATTGAAGTGGCCACCACAAGTACCATTGTGGGCTTCTATTATTGCTTGTTCTGCTTTGATCGGATCTAAACATCATAATAATATTCCATCATACCCACGTTTGTATAATACATCCCCAGTAGAGTAAAATAAATTGCTTTTTGTTTGAATGTTCTTTTTATAGTTCGTGTCATTTCTATTGGGAGTATTCACTTGAGAAAGTCTCTTATCTCATCAAGGTAAGAATCGTAAGGTTCAGCATGTACCAAGCAAAAATTCTTCTCACATGTAGGTTCTACATTTTGAATTGATGATTTTGACATTGTTGTTATGATTAGCGGTGGTACTTCTCCATGTTCATTCTTAGGGATGAGAGATCTTAAAGAAGCCATTGCATCCGCAAATCTATTTGTTGATTGTGGTAAATTACTAATTTTGTACCAATCAAATTTTTCTAGAAACCTTATTGTTTCTTTAAGACTGGTTCTTTACACTGGTATTCTCCTTTTACTTGGTATAAAACTATTTGAGAATCTCCAAAAATGCTTAGTATTTTTATGCCCATCGCTATAGCTGATTGAAGACCTAATATTAAGGCTTCATACTCTACATTATTATTGGTGCATGTGAAGTCGAGTTTGAATGATAAAGGAATTGGTATTCCTTCGGTGTATAAAACATGACTCCTGCACCTTGTCCTTTTTCACACTTGGATCCATCAAAGAACATTGTCATATCTACTTCATCCTCAGGTGAAACTACTTATTTTTCTATGATAGAAAATACTGAATCATATGGAAGCTCAATTATTAATGGTGTATCATTGTGTAGTGGAGCTTTCGCTAGTTGATCAGCTATCACTTGCCCTTTTATGGATTTTTGACTTACGAATTCAAGATAGAATTCGGTTAAAAGAATTATCCATTTAGCAGTTTGGGCGTTGTATGTGTGAGTCATCATGTATCGCATAGGATATTCTCTAGCTATGACATACGTAGTATTGCTTAGCATATAATGTCTAAGTTTCTTAGTGGTGAAGACCACTGCTAAGCATGACTTTTTGACATAAGCATATATTATTTCGTAACTTACCAGTGTTCAACTAATATATTAAATTTCTTGCTCCTTATGTTTTTCGTTCTTTTGTGCAAGCATTGTACCTAATGCAAAAGCTATTGCAAAAATATATAGGTGAAAAGGGATTCCTAATCTAGGTGGTGTAAGAACTAGTGGTGATGCTAGATACTTCTTTATGTCATAAAATACTTCCTGACATTTAGTTGTCCATGAAAATGTCACTCCCTTTTGTAATAGGCGGTTGAAAGGCCTGCATTTATCTAAGAGTTATGCGATGAATCGTCGGATAGATTGGATATTTCCTTGTAAACTATGCAACTCTTTCAATATTTTGGTTGGTGGAATTTCTAATATTTCTTTTACCTTACATGGATCCACTTCGATGCCTCACTTGGAGACAATGAATCCTAGATGTTTTCCTGATGTGACTCCGAATACACACTTCTTAGAATTTAGCCCTACTTTATGTTCTATCAATTGATCAAACACTTTTTCTAGTACATCGATGTGCTCAAGATGTGCCTTTGACTTAACAATCAAATCATCTACATAATCCTCAATGATCTTATGCATATAATCATGAAATATGTATCTCATAGCTCATTGATATGTTGCTCCTACATTATTAAGTCTAAAAGGTATCACTATATAACAAAACGTCCCCCAGGGTGTTGTAAATGTCATCTTGTGTTGGTATTTTGGGTTAATTCGAATTTGGTTGTATCCAAAGAAACTGTCCATTAAGGAAAGCATTTCATGACCAACGTAGGAATCTACCAATTGGTCGATATTAGGTAAATAAAAATCATCTTTGGGACACGCTTTGTTTAAGTGTCAAAAATTAGTGCATATGCGAATCCCTCCGTTAGGTTTACGAATGGGTACCATATTTGAAAGCCATTATGGTTAATCAATTGGTACTATGAAGTGCACATCCAACAACTTTTGCAGTTCTTCTTTTATAATTAATGTGACTGTTGGATAAAATTTCCTAAGCTTTTTTTTGAAAGGCTTTGCATCATGTGCCAATGTAAGGTTATGGACTACCAGGTCTGGATCTAAACTAGGCATGTCTTTGTATGACCATGCAAACAATTCTTTATTTTTTATTAGCATGTTTATTATGCGTTCTTTTTCTTCTGCGGATAAATATTTTACAATTTTTACAATTTGGGGATTGTCCACGTCTTGACTAAGGTTCACATCTATAGATCCTTCAATTAGCATGTGAGAACCTTCTTCTAACTGATGTGTAGTTGGGATGAGGTGGATATCATATGCCACATTTTCAAATGTTTTTGGGGTTTCCTCATCTACCTCAGTTTGAAAAACTAAATTGTTTGATGACAAAGGTTATTGTGGAATATATGTGTTTGAAGTACAAAACAACTATTCAGACAGGATAAACTTAGTAGTGGATGGTGGGGATGAAATCCTGTCCATGGCTATGATACTAGTGTCGATTTCGATCGGTTTTGTCTCATCGTATGGATTATGGAGTGGGGTAAGCAAATCAATAGAAATCATGTTGACTTGATGGAAATGAGGTGGCTGCGATTCGAGAATTGATGACTCATATTATCTAGGTTGCAATTGATCTAATGTGTGTGACTGGTGGTGTTGCATGTGATGCCAATTTTATGGAGGAGGTTCTGGTTTAGGACCCTCACGCTCTTTGTTTAGCCAAAAAATAGTGCAGTCTATTAGGAATTTCTTTTGATACCGGTTATCTCTTTGTATAGTTTCTCCATATATTATCTCATATTGAGGCTCTTCTTCTTCTTGATCAAACATTTTAGGATGTGCCTCTGCTTGTATCATTCTTCTAGCTTACATTTCATGCATATGATTCATGAATATCATTTCAGTTTCTTCCTCTTCATCATCGTCACTTATCCAAAAACCATTAACATTTGTGTGAGGTCCCAATACCTATGGTGCATCATCTGGCCTAATGTGGGTCATCTCTATAGGATATTCAGGCTCTTGTTGCAAGGCTTGTTGTTGAGGGTAAAAAGTTTAGATTTGGTACGCACCATCTATTTTTTCATCCTCATAATTAGGTTCATATTCCTCATCACTCTTTTCTTCCTCTTGTTCGTATTTTATGTCAAGTTCTTGGAAAGCTTGACTAAGCAAAGAGCTTGCGATGGAAGGTTTATAGCCTAGACCGGAGCAGTCAGTTGGATCTCTATATTATGGTTCAATAATGTGGTGAGGACCTTGTATATGTTTTCCAATTCCATATTCTTGCCAATTAACCCTTCAAAAATATCTCACTAGGAAAATTGGGTTCGATAGATAATCAATGTTTTCATTAAACTCTTGTAAAGAGTTGTCATTTTGAGGAGGTGGGTCCGATGAAGAATCCATCCCTCCATATATGAAATTGATTGCATTTTTTTGAGAACCCATTCTATATATATCACCTATAGCTAAATGTGGGTCGCAAGGGCGACCGTAATCCCTGACTGACTCAAGGGGTGGTGTAACTATGACACTTTCAATAATGTATTCACCAATGCCTGGATTGGTGAGTTGTACTACAAACCTAGATGGTTGAGAGACTAATGGCTCTGTGGATGAAGAGGGTTCTTGCACATTAGCTTGTGTCCCCACTAGAGGTGGTGGATTATCTCTAATAGGTGGCCCTATTTGTGAGACTACGGGTTCTAATGATTGTGATGTAGTGATGGATGGTGTGGGTTGTGTTGTGAATGTGAATGGTTGTTGTGGATCTGGAAGTTTACTAGATGGAGTTGATGATTGGTTATCAGGATGGGTAGGTGTGACTTGAAAATGAAATGCAGTGTTTTAAGGGTGCATTGAGCTAACGCTTTTGGATGCAAAAGTTGGGTCAACTATAGGTAATTCTTCTTGAATGGGTGCTTTTGAGGATGTGCTACTAGATGGAATGGTCCTAATGGCTAGTGATTGGATAGTTAGATGCATTTATGGAAGCAAGGGATCATATGGGTTTGAAATAAAGTTGCAGTATTTGAAAGGTTCTATGTCAATTGGTATGCAATACACTTTTCCTTCATGTACATATTTTAAGCATTGATGCAATGTTGAAGGCACATACTTCATTTCCCTAATCCTAGGGCATCCAAGAATTATGTTGTATTGCATTTATCCTACCAATATGTGGAAGAGAACATGTATTGTTTTCACCCCCATGGTGATAGGAAGAACATTCTCCACAGTTGAGTATAAAGCGTCATTAAAAGCCCTAAGGGTGAATGTGGATGTTGTGATGTGAGATGATGGGATTTTGAGCTTCATCATTGCAGGTGTGGTGATGAGGTTGATTGAAGAAAAAATATCAATAAGCACCCTATTGAATGGTTTCCTATCAATGTGAGCTACTATGTGCAGTGGTGGATCAGGTGAATCTACTAAGATTTTTTTTTCCTCGAAGTCATAAAATACTATCGAGGGTTCCATACACTTTTACACACTCCCTACAAAGGAATTGAATGCATTGGGATCTTCTGTCTGAACTTGTATAGACTTTAAAATTTCCATCAATGGTCCCATATGAGGTGTCGATTGTTGTATTAGCTCATATATTGACAATTTTGTTGAAGCCATTTTCAAAATTTGTGTTAACGAGTTGTTCAAAGTAACCACTGGCCGATTGTGGAAAGGTGGTGGTGGAATGCTTGGTCCAAGTTGCATGGGAACATTTGTTGTTGGTGTTCTTGGAGCCTCTATTGTATGATTAGCTTACCTCTGTCCATGCGTAACTATGCTAATAGCTCCTACAAAACCTTGTGGTAATTGAGACACATAATTAACCTGGTTGGGAGGAACGGTAGAAGTTGATGTTTCCATTAGTTGTTTATTTGCATCTTGATGTTCCAAAGGTGTCTGGTAGATGCCTAGGTTTTGATTGCTTTGGGCTAGTGGATTGTCAACTTTGATTGTACCCACTTCCAATAAATATTGCACAATTCCTTTAAATCCATGAAAACCTTTGATATCATGTCCTCTTTGTCTATGATAGATGCAAAAGAGGTGTTCTTTGTAACCTTTTGTTTTGGGTTTGTTAGGATCTTCAGGTTTCATTTTCGGCAATGTAAAAATTTTTGTCGCATACAACTTCTGAAACACTAATGAATATGGCTCTTGTACTGGTGTGTAATTTCTTTTTGGCTTAAAATGAGAATGTTGCCTTTCTATAGGTTGTGTAGATTTTGTGCCTACTGTGGGGGTGGAACCGCTTGATAATTCGATTGTTGTGGTTTTTGTTGTTGTTGGTGTTGTTGGATTTGTGTTTGGATAGGTTGATTGTGGTTGACCCAAAACTATCTAGTTAACCTGCGTGGTCTTAGATTTACCGTGGTTATTCCACTTTTGATTCTTATCATGCCACTCTTTATTATTAGGCTTTATATCGCCTTATTGGATTTTTATTTCTTCAATAAGTTTTGCTTGGGTGAGTGCCTCATCGAATGTTCTATATTGTTGTAGTTGTAGTAATGAAGAGATGGGTCTACCAAAACTCTTTGTGAATATTCATATTATCTCTGGAATAGGGAAGGAAAATGGTAACTTTATCATGATTGATCTCCAAATATTGCCAAAGTCATAGATTGATTCATCGTCATATTGTTTTAGATAAATCAAATCAGTCAATGTTGTTTGTTTTCTAACATTTAAGGTGAATCTTTCCAAGAACTGGTTCGCTAGTTGTTCGAAGGTAAAAACACTTTGATGTGGTAGGTTGTTGTACCAGTCTTGGGATTCTCCCCCTAGTGTATGAGGAAATGTATGTAACAAGAATGCATCATTGCTTTTGATTTTGAAGCATGCATTTACAAATCTAGTTATATGCTCACAGGGATCCTCTTCCCCTTTAAATTCAAGCTTCGGTATTTGAAAATATTGTGGATATGATGGCTCAGGTACCGAAGCATGAATAGGGTGATTGAGTAGTTACCTCAAAGTTAGCTTTTGATATTGCAAACCTGGGGTTTATATGTCAAGAATATCAATATGACTCTGTAAAAACTGGTATCTAGGGTCATCCACATATTGACGCTTGAATGTACTTGATGTTGCTGGTAATGGGGTGGATTGTACGTAGGTTACGGGTGATAAGACATGTGTGGCTGAAATTTGTTATGGTATGGATGTTGAGGGATGTTATGGTACGGATGGGGTGATGGTGGTATGAGGTTATGCTAACCTGCTACGTTAGCATATGGGTGTGGCGGTTGATTATGAATCATAGTGGTAGAAGGAAGGTGCATTACCCAAGATGGATCTTGGATAAAGGTACTAGGTTTATGTGATGTAGGTGGAAGATTTTGCTCAATCCCTTGCAAATGTTGGTTGGTATCAGGGTTCACGCTACGGTTAACATTATCTAAAATAATTTGCTACGACTGTAAGAAAGATTGTTGCATAGCAATTGCATTTGAAGTAGGAACCGCTACATGCGATGTGGTAGACTAGGTTGGTTGTGGGAAAACCATGGTAGTGGAAGTAGGTGGGGGGTAAGTAGCAAAAGGTATCACTACTGATTGTGGCATGGTATGATATGTATGTCCTATGAGTGTGGCAAGGGGAATGGATGTTGGGGCTTATGAAACAATAGGAATTGTCTCATACAAGGGATTAGTGGAAACGGTCATTTGTTGAGGTAATGTTGGGGGTAATTGGTTGGTTGATGATGGTTGATTGGCCAATGCTATAGCAGCTAACTCAAAAAGAGGATTGGTGAAAATATGTTCTAACTATTGTGGATAGGTGAATGTGGATTCTTGTTGTGTTGAGGGTATGATACAGGATGAGATAGAGAGTGGTGGCAATAATGGGAAGACCATTCCAGCTACATTCAAGTACATTATAAGGTTATCCATATCAAACATGGTGACATGGCTATCTACCACTATAGGAGGTTCACTCCTAGGTGTCTCAGGTATGGCTGTGTGAGTAGCCCTATGCATAATATCTATGTATGTATTAGGGGCATTAATAGAAGGCCCTACATTAAGACTTTGGGATATAGAAAGGGGCATGCCTACTTTCCCTACCACTGAAGTGGGATGGACGTTACCTGACTGAGAGGCCATTAGGGAAGAACACTGACTTTGGTTTGACACTAGTTTCTTAGCTTGACTATGAGTCACTACCATACGCTACTATGTGATACAATGCCAAGTGTGACTATCTATGTAGATAAAATAACAATATGATGCAATACAACACACAAAGCAAACAAACACTCAATTTTTTTTTTGTTTGGAAAATGGAAAAGTCATGTGCTCAATGTTTTGCCATAAATGAATCTAGGATTTCACTTGTATACTCGTAGATTGAAAACCTAGCTATGAAATCTAGGTCACGTAATCCCACCTATAATGTGTGGTAATGAAGCCCACACATGGCCATGGAGCACAAGTCCTACCAATTCCTCACCTAGTTCACCCGCAATCTGTGATACACCTCTCCAAGGAGAAATACGTGCTATAACCCATGGGCTATGACGAATCTTGGAATAAGCTTTGGCAAAGATCAGGGTATACTTTTGGTGGTTCGGTGATGAAATCCAAACCCGACGGTGATGAAATCCAGTCATTTTCCAACGTTTATGTGAGTGTGGTGGTTTTGTTTAACTAGGGTGTTATGCAATAATACCATGCAATTCTATTTTAATGTTTAAATGCAAAAAATAGGGAACATAAAATGATAGACAACAAATCAAGAGCAAAAATGCCACCTTTAGGTCTAATTCCAATCGACTTCTTTTTGACAGGGCTAACCGCGGGTGCGTGGTTAGTTCTGGTAAACTGTGAATGCATGGTTTGCCAACCGCACGTCTGCGTTTAGGATGTCCCAATCGTAGATGCACGGGTCCTTTATGCTAATAGAAAATGATGGGCTTTTTACAGACCCGAACCCAAAATTAACACCCAATCTATTCCTAACCAGGTGAATGCAAGATGACCTATTTTCTATCATGCAGATGCAGATTATTTTTAGCCTTTTTTAGTTATTGTATGTATGAATGCAAATGTGGAGTATCTTTCTCTATCCTAAGACCTAAATGCATACAAGAACATACAAGACCAGACCTATCAATACTAATAACAGAATGCAAAAACTCAACAAGAAGAAAGAAAGAAAGAATAAAGATTAGAAATTACAGACCTGTGATCCCTTCGTTGCTCCTTCTACTGTCAACCTCCAGCCCACGTTTTTGATGCAGCAATCATACTTTTTCATTTTCTCAGACAAAAATGGTGTGTTTGTATTTTCTCCCACCAAGAACCATGCATCTATGTTTTCTCAGACAGAAACCATGTTTCCATGTTTCCACAGTAAATAATTAGGCCGTAAGGTTTTCTGAACGTATCGATTTTGAGTTGAATCTATGTGTGCCTTGAATTCTCGAAACCTGTAGGTGCAGATAGAGATTAGTAAATAGATTTAAACAACAAGGAAAAACAAAATAGGACCTTTATGGGGTCCCACCATGATCGTCATTTATGTAACCAAAATGCCCTTTTATATTGATATTGATACAACTTTTTACAAAAGATTTTTGAATTGCCCCAAATGTGTTGGGAGCAATGTTACAATGCTTCTCGGCTATCTAAAATACAATGCTTTGAGGGAGGAGGGAGAAGGCTTTCAAATCTTCCACAGGATGTGGTGTTCTTTGCTCTTTCGTCATAGCTTCCAGGGGTGAGTGGGCTTTGGTATCCAGAAAGGGACCATTTCAGCTTCAATAGCTTATTCCAAAATACTTATTACCTGCACACATACAAAACTAGAAAATAGGATTAATAGCACCTGTATGGTCAAGCGGTAAACCCAATGTTATGCATAAACCTATCAACGATATATATATATATATATATATATATATATATATATATATATATATATATATATATATATATATATATATATATATATATGAAAAGTAGATAACATAAAATGTTTAATAAATAAAAGTCTTGCTCAACATTTTTAATTGCTTATCTTTGTCAATGGAATGTACTCGGGACTGCGGAACCACAAAAATGCGGTTACGAGTTGGAAACCGCGGACATGCGGTTGTGAAACCATGGATTCAAATTTTTGACTATGGAACCGCGAGTGGGCAGTTTTGGCTGAGATGAAAAGTTGCCTCGAGATGTGTGCCAACGATCAAAATGGAGCTCGTGCTCTCAGTTTCTCGTCGGGTCTGGATGTATTTTGGTAGCCTGTCGGTATGCAAATTTAGCTCTCTTTTTTTGTGGATTAATGGTGCTTTTATTGGTTTCTTGGGACTTTGGAGGGGAATGTGGGGTGGCAAGCCTGACTTGCCAAGTGGAAAATTTGAACTACTAGGTGGAAGGGGCAGTTATAGTGAGTCATTCAGTGTGGCTCACTTAACTGGGGTGATGTGGCTTCAAGTGGAGTGGGATGTGGGATGTTGTTTTATGTAAAGGGACAAGGAGACAACACCAAATGATTTGTGGCATGGGTGTTGGAAATATGTCTTATGTGCAAGGACAAGGGGGACAGGAGTTGGTAAGATGTGGCATGGATGTTGGATGAAGTGTCTAGGAAACATGTCCAATGGGTAGACAGGGTATCCTAGGGTAATTTTCATAATTAAATAAATTAGGAAAATAGGATGATGTGTAGGATTTTATATCCCTAAGTTTAGACTTAGGCATATAGTTTTATTATGCAGGATTTGATGGTGGGGTGGTAAATGTGACTTAGAGAGTGCCAAATTTTGGTGTCTACAGGTTATATCTATGGATTTTATTATGGGTTTACCTAATACTAGGTACCAACATGATATAGTACTTGTGGTAGTGAATAAGTTGAATAAGACTGAATATTTTATATTAGGAAACATCAAGGATGATGCACTGGTTGTGGAAAATAAGTTTGCCAAGGAAATTTTTAGGTTATGTGGGTTTCCTGAGGTGATCATATCAGATAAATATTCTAGGTTTACATAAATATTTTGGTAGGCTCTTCGTCATGCAATGGGAACTAAAATGAATATTAGTTATGCATACTATCCAAAAATAGATGTACAGATAGAGAGGATGAACCAAGTCATGGAGGACATGCTTCACATGTATTTCATGGATCAAAAGTCTATGTTGGAAGACTTTTTTCTAGTGGATTTTTCTTACAATAATGGATACCATGAATCCTTAGGAATGGCATTGTTTAAGTGTATATATGATAAAAAATGTAGAACACATCTATCATGGGAAAATTTGAAATATTGGATGGTGATCAAATCAGATACTATTAGAGATATGGAGGAGTAGCTCAAAGCAATTTGACTAAGGTTTAAGGAAGCAATCGATCATCAGAAGAGCTATGCTGATATGAAAATATCACCAAGAGAATTCTCTATGGGAGATATAGTATTCTTAAAAAGTTAGACCCATGAAAAGTATCATGAAGTCTACTAAGTTGTATCCTTGATATGTTGGGCATTTTGAGATAATTGATAAGATTAGTCTAGTAGCCAATAGGCTTGCCTTGCAACCCAATATATCAAATATCTATGATACTTTCCACATATCCCTACCTAGGAAATATGTTGTTGATCCTTCTCATGTTTGGAATATTTCAAAATTATAGATGAAAAAATCCTTAGCCATTAAGGTGCAGTTGGTAATAATACTAGGGTTTTGTTCCAAGATCTTGTGGAAATGAACCCTAGATCAATGTAAGGTCCAATGGGACAATTATTTTGAAAATTGTACAACTTGGGAAGTTGTTGAGGAAATGAGGAAGCAACTCCTGTATTTATTTGAATGAAATTTATAAGGAAACACAAAGGAGTGTGTTTAGTCTAAGGGGGGATTATGTAATGAACCTCCTTGGTAGGACTTATTCTTGACATTTAATTTATGTATTGATGTGTGGATATCTAATGCATAATCTCATTTTATGTTACCAATATGTGTTGGTAGTTACACTTTATGCTTTGATTACACTATTTTAGAATATGGTACTATTGATGAATTTGTGGTTGTAGAACTAGGTACTATCATCGATGGATTTATATGGGACAACCACCAGAATTGAGAGGAAAAAATGGAAAATGATGGATGATATTATCATCAAAAGGTCAAGGGTAAAAGGATACCCTCATATAGTTGCATTTCATATATTTGTTTTTTGAATACACCATTTGGCAAGGAGGTTGTTATTGGCAAAATATCCATCCTTAGTAGGTATGGGATAACATTCTGGTTATCTTAAAATTCTACCTACTTAAAGAAAAACAACATTGTGTACTATAAATGTACAAATTTCTTGTGTTTCTTGTGTTTTGGAAGCATAAAATTGATTGGTTAATCCAATAAAGTACTAATAAGGTTAGTTAAATTAATACTTGGAATATTGATATCAATGTTAATAATTATTATTAACATCTAATATTAATTAGTGAGTAATTAATCCAATTAACCTATTGTTAGTAATTAACACTAGGAGGTAATAATATTTTTGGGTGAGCTTAATGAGTTGATAAGGTTTAATAAGCTCTCATTAATTATAATTATACAAAGAATAACCTTAATTAGTGGAAATCTAATTCAATAGAATTAAAAGGGGGCAATTTGGGCAACTTATTCTTGGAAGGCGTTACCCTTTACACGTTACTCAAGTCATGCATGAAAGGCCACACTAAAGAGTATTTGTAGGTGCTCTTTGATAAGTTTTTGAGGAATTTTTGGGGGCTAGAAGAAATGATCTTGAAAGAGGAAATCCAAGAGTAGGAGTGCAAAGAGAAAGGACTCTTTAGAATAAAATTGTAGAGGTAAATGTACTCTTGATCTATTGGGTGTTTGAATTGGTAAGTGTGATAAGTTTTTGGTATGAGTATGTAGAAGCTAGGTTTGTCTCATATTTGTTGTTAATTTTAGCTTTGGTGTTTGGCTCTCTGTTATAGTTAACCTTGTGATCTTGCTTGCTATCACCTTTTCTCTTTTGATCATTGAGTTTACTGCATGGAGTACTCTAGC
Source organism: Wollemia nobilis (assembly GCA_028583015.1). Lineage (NCBI taxonomy): Eukaryota > Viridiplantae > Streptophyta > Pinopsida > Araucariales > Araucariaceae > Wollemia > Wollemia nobilis. Next base: position 2,365,938 of record JAQPPZ010016703.1, on the reverse strand, counting down.
TTGCATGTGAATCCATGTTCATCTATTTGGGTCAAGCCTTGCCTTAATGATTAAGTTTGAGTTTCTCCTTGTGAGGTTGCTTGGTAGAACCCATATAAGATGTTTAGTGGATCTTGTTATTTCCTGTTGGATGATAGTTGTAGGCTTTTAATAATCCTTGGTTGCTTATGTTTAGCTACTTGTTTGTTATGTTGCATTCGTGTTTTGGATCTATGTTCTTAGACATCCACCCAATTTGGATTTGGTTTAGCAATTCTTTGGTTGGAAGCTTTCATGGGTGAATTCTTTGTTAGACCTTGCATTTTCCAAGGCAATTTTGGACTCCAGTTCATCTCGTCAAGTCTGTTATATTTTCTCCAATGTGGAGTTAAAGATAGATCCTTTGTTGCTAGGACCTTCAAGTTTGTATTTGCCCTTCATCTTAGAGAAATTTTTGAATTAAATTTTTGTGTCATTTCACCTATAGGATTATGTTTTTCGGATTATGATTTTTAGTCTTCTATTTTATATGCTCAAATTTATACTTTGGAAATAAGTGGGGAAGAAATATAATTTTATGGTTACTAATGATATGCTTTTTAAGAATAAGAATCACTAATATTTTTGATTGAATAGAAAGAAGATTATTAATAAAATATCTACCTATCAGGTTAATACTAAGCATTGATAGAATAGTGAGATGTTCTTTTAAATCATGCTTTAGGAATTTGTTCTTTTATATCATGCTTGGAATATTAGAATATTTGCATGTTTATTTTTTATTCTATTTTGTATGAGGTTGTCAATGCTTAGGTATGGATTTGGAAAATATTATTATTTATTTTTTATAAAGTCTATTGGAACTTAGGAGTTTGATAGCTTTAATATGTTTGAAAATAGAGTTTACTTCTTAGAGAAAAGCATAGAGAAAGGTAAATATTTTCTTAATATGGATTTGAAATTTTATCATGTGAGAGTTTGTTTAATATTTCCATATATACATAGGATATGTTAGAAATGGAATGAAGAATATTATTTTATTAATGTTTAGTAATGGTTCCTAAGGCTTGAGTAGATAACATAATCCATTTTAGGGAGGGAAGTATGCGATTCTCTCCTAGTTTAAATGAAAATGCTTTGCATAAATGCATGTTTTATTGTTTAGTGCATGTTAGGCTTGCATAAACAATTTGTGAGCTATCCTGATCCCTAAACTACAAAACAAGTTTATGGAAAAATTGTTCATGAGGAGGAATTTTAAAGAAATGGTGGAAATATGAATAAACCTTTAGAAATTGCAATAATGTATTTATGAAAAATCTTATTCTTGAGAATTATTGTATTCTATTTTTTGCAAAAAATATGTAATGTAATAGTTCTTTTCGAATTCTGAAATAATAAACAAAGATGATATTATTTATATAAATTCCTAAAATAATTGGTTGCGTAAAATGAGAATTTATGTTCAATGTATGGATTATGAAAGATAATTTTCATGTTAGATATGGAAATTTTATTTTGGGTTAGTCTTTATAAGTGTTATATTGCATTTAGTTATGTTAAAATTATAACACTTTATTTTGATGCATTGAATTACTTTAGTTCCTTTATTGTAGAGATATTATTATTTTTTGTATGATTAGAATCTTGGGTTGTGGAAATATTTTAGGAATGAATCTAGAACCATATTAGGACCCTCAAGTCTAGAAGGTAACCTGATATTGTAAGGAGTTGTGATGATGCAATAATTAGGTAGATGTGAACCTTGGAAGGAGTTACAGTGATGCAATAACCATATATTCACAAATATAAGAAGAATTGTGATGATGCAATAACTAGATAATTATGAATAATACAACTTGAATTGTGGGGCTCAAGTGTTCCCAAAGCAATTATATTTTTGAGAAAATTATTCACAAGTCAGTATAGTGGTGGCACCTTTATCGATGAGGATCGAGTGATCATGTTTATTATCAAGTGAGTGGTAATGACCTTAGTTAGGCAACAAACGTGTGATAACTAGGCACTAAGGAATTACACCAAAATAATTCTACATAGATAGATGTATGGAGGGTTAGGGAATATGCATATTTGTTTAAGTGTTATGAGCCTTAAAGGATAACCCCTACGTCATGCTAAAGTTATTCTATATCGAAGAGGATATGGTAAAGGTGGGGGACCACTATTGGTGTCCTTTATAAATAGTGAGATTTAAAAAGGTGAACCAAAAAAATATAGGATGTTGGCCAATATTGTCCACTTGAGTGTTGTTTGCAATGACATTGAACTCAAAATGTGGTTATGTCTTGCAATGCTGAAAATATATTGGGTCTTCTTGTGAACCTTGCTTGTGATATAAAAAAAGGTGTATCTCTCTCTTGGGTTAGTTTTGGTGGGTTGTTACAAAGATTCATAAGCCTTTAAAAATCATGTTTCATATATAGAAAATCATAATCCTTTAATAGTTAGTTACCCTATACAAGCATGAAGAATCATAAGCCTTTAACAATCATGTATCATATATAAGCATGAAGACTCACACGCCTTTAATAATTATGCATAATGTATGGAAGATCACAAGTATTTATTACTTATGTATCATATATAAGGATGAAAAATCATAAACCTTTAATAATTTCCACAATCACAAGGAAATACACCTCTAATCTAATTAGGACAAGACTCATAGTTCAAGATACTTTAACCTTTCTTTTTAAAACCAAGTAGTGAATTTTAAAACCTTAGATCATTTAAATGAAATCCATAGAAAATGTTATAGAATAGAGGTAGATGGTAGGGTTTGTTGGTAAAAATACAAAGGTTCATTCTATTGATTAAAAAATGTAGGAAAACCCAATTTATTAAAAAAAGATATTATCCTCCACACAACATCAGTTTGTCATAAGGATAACCTTGGTATTGGTAATAAAATAAAGAATACATTATTCAAAAGTGTGCACCATGCAAGGTTGACATAGGTTCCATGGATAGACTAAACAAAAAAAATAATTTTAAAATCAATGATGAAAAGCCAATACAATCACATACATATCTCTATCAACATGGTTTTTTTTTGCTTTTCAAATTGCATCATCCTAGCTTATATTGTTTCCACTCAAGAATAAAAACATGAAAATAAAGTATGCATATACCTTCTAGGATTCAAGCCAAAAGTAGAAATCCTTCCTTATAAGAAAATACCCATGCTATACTCAATTAGAAAAATACAAGCATTCTATAATTCAAGAATTTGAATGATGGCTAATGGTAGTGGCCATTGCCATATAGAATTTGAAGTAAGTAGTAATGAAAATGTAATAAATCCTCATTAGATTTTTTACATACAATTTTGTTTTTCACATTTCAAAATAATAGTGATTTTATTTGCAATTTAGCAAAAAAAAGCTTATCTCAAAAGTGGCTACTAAAAGGAAAGAATAAAAAGTCAACTTGACCTAAAGTCACTCCTTTTTATATATACTGGATATTTTTCTTAATTTCTCCATTTGATACCCACTCACATATCTTGGACCTCCTAAAATAGGGCCTCTTCATTATGTTGAACCATTATTTCCTTCAAGATTTCAAAATCTAGTTATATATATGAGTCCACTTTAAAATCAGTCTTGAGGCAAATGAAGGGGATGCCATGTAACCACTCTATACTCTCTCTTCCCATCTACCTTCCTCAATGCACAAATTTTTCCAAGAACAAAACCTAATTATCCTTCCAAGAAAGAAATAATACCTTTTGAAGGGAAAACATACATGCCCTAGTGACAATTACAACGAAACGTGAGATTATCACTTTAGTGCCTAGGTAATTTGAATTTTCAAACACTCTCCAACATTGAAAATGATTTAAATATTTCTACAGTTGTGTTTGACTTATCTGAACCTTTTAAAATTCCCCTCTGATATCAAGGATTAAAAAAGTACTTTGATATAATATATTTCAAGGAGTCAACGATAAAAGTTTCACCAATTTTGTACCCTCATAAAAATTCAACCATTTTACATTTAGAAAACTTAATCAAAATGTACATATAAATATATAAACAAAGTTGTTCAATAGGCATTTTAAATTTGAATATGAAAAAGCAATAACGTATTTTAACTTGATTTTCTATTTTATTGAATGTTGTGCATACATGTTGTGTGGGTCCCTCTAATATTGTTTACTTATTGTGGATTTGCCACCTTTTTCCATATGAAACTTTCTATATTTTGGCTCTCAGAGGATGACCTATCAACAGTTGTAGAAGAAATTTGCAAGTTAGTTCATATATATCAATATGAACAATAATATAAAAATTAATATTTATAATTAAAAATAATAGCTTTTAGCATGCCATGTCATAGAATTTTATTAAATGTAAATTATAAAAATCCATATTTTTTGAGATGTAACATGTTTTCTACTCTCAATGTACTTTTCTAAAAACTAAAGGTGTTTAGTCCATATTGGTCATCAAACCTAAGGAATTAGTTTGATGTCAAAAGGGTTTGCTAAGACTTTGATAGGGAATGGGCCCTAGAAGTAGTTTTATTACTTTTAGACTCAAAACACTTCTCATAATTCCTCTTGATAGATGACTAATATGTTCTAATAACGTGTTGAGTGCTAGTTTCTTAAACATTAAAGGGTCACCTTCTATTGTGGTACTTTGAAAAGCTTGGCTACATTCTTCTTCCCTTTTATCTTGAGATTGTTCTTTCTTGAGAAAAGACCTTAACATTGCTACTTCAATTATATGGTAAAAATATTTGGTTCAATTTATTGATAATATATAGCTTTTAAACCATATTTCAAGAGCAATTTGCTTGCTAAAGAGTTGTCTTGAGATTTATAGCTATGGAAGATATGTTGCTAATAGGTGGAAGTCATGGAACCAAATATAAAATTTAGTTTAACTTGACATATTCTTATAAAGTTGTTGTTATTGATATTTAGGGTTTAGTTAAGGATGAATAGAAACTAAAGTTATCCACTAGTTTGGTTTGCAACATATTGTGTTTGCTTTATGGTCATAGTATATGTGTGGCTTTTGTTAGATCCTTGTATAGAGCTCATATTTACCTCTATACTAAATGTAAATGAGGAGGTAATCTCGTTGAGTCCTCATGTAGATAGTTAAATGCTAATATTAAGAAATCCAATGCTTTAATGATTTACAAGCTACTTACTTGTAGAATTCTCCATTACAAGATTCCTTCTAGAATCTTTTTAGGTAAGTTTAAAATTGTAAATGATGTGTCCTATTTGTGGTTGTCCTAAAAGTGTCAGACATGTTTCTTGGTGATATAGGTTTGCTAGGCATATTTGATCTTCTATGCAAAGGGACTATCTTACATTGTATGGTAGAAAAAAATATGTTATGCTTTGTTTGGTTCTTTTTCTAGACAAAGTTTTTGCTTTTGTATATTTGGTCTGTCAGATATTGTAATAAATTTCATGATGATAATTTTTTTTGGCTTTTGGTATTATCCAACCATACTCTAACAACATATGATAGGTTGATGTCCTCGTTAAAGAACTGAAAAAGCAAAAAAAATGATAAGAGGACATAAGGAGCTGATTAGGTACTTGTATTTGTCTTAGATAACTAGGTGCAAGTTAACAACGATTTGTTGGACACCATAATATAAAGGTTTAACAAACCTTGGTTTTGAGTACACTCTATAACTTACTACTATTAAAATTCAACTTTTGAAAATGATCCAAAAAATTGATACCATATAACTTAAATTTAATTTTTCTAATATCACTTTTAAAAATTACAATATTAAGATAATTAATAAAAATATTTTAATGATCATAAACTCTAATTTTATCTCATTTATAAACTCTCTTATAATTTATCAAATACTTTAATAATGCATTTCCAGTACTTTAAAAATTCAATTTTCTCACTCAATTATATATTAAGACATATGTTTAAAGGTTTCCTTTTGAAGTTCATTTTCTACCAGGATTATAATACGATTAACGGCAATATAGTGTAAACTTATGTTAAATATTAATGGCAATATAGTGTGCTATAGCTTCTCCACACGGTTATACGCTTTTAACCCTCCCTCCTTATCAACCTTATCCAAGGGATTAGATATTGTACAATTCCAGAATACGGCTGCTCTTTCCGCCCTAGACTCGGATCCCCTTTAGATAATTTTTTAATTTATTTTTAGTTAAATTAAAGTTGGTTATATTTACATTATTAGGTGTAAGGTTTAAATGAACGAGGAGACAAGGGACTAATAAGGAGAGTTGCTCTCAACAAACCTATATCACATGATCTATCATGAGAGACCAGTAAAGAAGCATCCTGAAAGAGTAGACATCTCTCGATCAGATGTTGAACCATCCGGACGTATAGACGATCTGTATCTTCACATTTTGACGACGAATATTTACCGTCTGATGGTTCAACAGCTGATCGAAAGATGTCTACTCTTTCAGATGGAACGTCGCCAGTGCGTGCAAGCCCTTTCCACGCATGCGCATATTCACCCCGCCCTCACCCTTGCAGGTATTTACCATTTACATTTCTGTTTATATTCATACCATCACGTTTTTTGTTTCACTGTCTGTTTCTATTCATTCCATCACTATCATGGACAGAAATATATAGTCTGCCAGTTTCGTTATACCTTTCAGGCATACTGTCGTTGTAATTGGTGTGATAAAGGGGCTGTTAAGGGAGAACAAGGATTTCTTCCAAGCCTATTTCTTAAACAAGGGAAAAACAATGTGGATTACGTTCCGGCTGTTAAGTATTGTAATGCGTGTATTTTGTTTCTCACCGTTTTAAAGTTTTAAATCAGCGATCGCTTTAAATGGCAGTTTGGTATGGGAAATTGATTTTTTCTAATTTAAGTGCTAATTATAACAACTCTTCTAAAGGCCATAATATTTGCATATATAATTGCATTTATTTTTCTTTTCTTTCAAATTGTACTATTTTCTGAGCTCTACACAGGATGGCAAGACTTGTTACAATTGTGCTTTTAGGGTTTTGAGCGTAAATTGGATTCTTGAAGGTATGTTACTTCAAATTATAGTACTTGTCAATTCAAATGGTAAATTTTTTTAATTAAATAATTTTTGGTTTTAGAATATTCTTAGAAAAGGGTTTGAGGTGTAGATCAATTGATCAATTGGTTCAACCTAAGGGAGCGGAGGTCCAAGGTTCAAATATTGGGTTTTATCGGACTGAATATTTGTACTTTCAAAGGTGTAAAAGGTTTAAAATGATTGTGGCATGGTGGTTATAGGGATGTAGAAGATGTGTGTAATAGGGACGTACTTGTACTTTCAAAGGTGTAAAAGGTTTTAAATGATTGTGGCATGGTGGTTATAGGAACGTATTACACGAAGATGTGTGTAATAGGGCCACATCGCAGAATATTGTGGTGGTCATCGAATAACCTTTATCATGATGGCTATAGATTCCACCATGTAAATTTAAAAAATAAAATAAATAAATAAATAAATAAAAAATATTCTTCAATAGATTATAAATTTGAACAATAAAAAATTTGAACAATAAAAAAGAAGAAAATAAAAGGTCCTTTACTTTTATATAACTATTGTTGTTGGAACCATAGTTAAGGAATCCCAAATAATGCAATCATTGGCATATCCTCATAAATACATACCTTAAATGTGTATGACACAATATGGTTTAAGGGTCACGGTTATTTAAAATATGGCTATGCATGAGATGGTAGTTAGGGATTTCAATCACAAGGGATGTCTAATTTATTGGTTTGAAGTAGAGGATATTATCAAAGAGAAGCATTTGGTTTAGAAATTTCACCTCTAGCAATAATAATTCACATTACAATTGAACTCTTTAATAATTATATGAAGATAAAAATGAGTAGTTGAGTAGAGATGGAATAATCAAGTTGAATTTCTTACATCAAAATCAAATTCAATGTGAGCTACTTAATTGTTTTCTTGACCCTTAAAAAAATTAATTTCTAAATAATAAGATTTAAAGTGAGTATGATCTGTGCCTACAAATTGATTGATGATTAGTTGAGAAATGTTAAATACTCTAAGGTTTTAAAATTTCATTTGTTTAAAACATATAAGCCCTACAATTTTTTATTTATATTTAATGGTGTTATTAAAATAGTCAATTTCTAACCAAAACCTAAATGGAATTAGGACCAATCAATATCACTGCTACTCAAGCATGTAATGGATAACTATCTCCATTAAAATACAATGTCCAATAACTAATGGTAATAAGACCACCATAACCATAATCACTAGATTAAAAAGAGTTGGAAGTTTCTTCCCAAATATTAATGTTATGGATCTCAAAAGTATCAAATGTGGATTCAAAAGGAAGGATACATTTAAATATTTTATCAAGTCATCATTTTTGGTAAATTATAGATATTATAGTAATAAAGAGGTGACTCAAAAATCTATCTTTTCCAAACATCTTAAAAATCTAGAATGAAGCAAAATACAATTCAAAAATGAGAGAATTTGAGATTGTGGTTATATGATCTAGTTGATTCTAAAATGAAAGACTTAAAATACAATTGCTCTACTTTGATATTTTTAGGAATATCTCATAACTTATTATAGGGAAATTTAAATTTAGGAGTAACTCCTAGAGATTACACATGAAAGCATAGTATGGATCAACTTTCATCATATAAGTAGTACCTTGATAAATAATATAAATATGTTGAAACAAGGTTGAGGTGATAAAGTTAAAATGATGAATCTTAAGGTGGATAAGAATCTTATTATAAGTGATGTCATCATAAAAAATAAAAAATATTGCTAAATTATTTGAATCTAATCCAATAAAAAGAATAAGTGTACATCTATAAGTAAATATAACTTTACCATAACCTGGATTGTTCTTCAATTCAATACTCAATTACCATTGGTATAACCAAGATACTAGATGAAAAAAAAAATTAACAAATTATTTGTCATTCACTAAGATACTTTTTATTAGAATGCATTCATGCACCTGAATTATGAGATAGAGGTCAAGATCTCCATTTCAAAATATGCTTTTACTACAAAGATATTTAAGATATTATCTATAGGAAGAATATCCTATTACACATGGTTAGTATTAGTTTTTGTAAGGAGAACAACATGCAGCAAGTTACTAATAGTTAAAGTTTCAAAGAGAAGAGATATATGAGTAGGAAAAGACTTTATCAACTCTGAGATGGAAATGTGGAAATTTTTTTAAATTAGATCATTAATAGAATAATAACCATTGGATTGGGATTTGCTTAAGAGTTTTTATTTAATATGGAAAAATAATTATTTGAAGATCTATGTCAATGATTTAGAAGAAATGGGTTCAAGTAAAATAGGCAATCATTAGGAATAGAAGGAAAATTTTAGGAGTATTGTGTAGTCTAGCTATGAGTGTTGACCTTTACCACTTGTTACTTTACCTTAATAAAAAGAATAATCTAAAATTTACTAGAATTATATATTGCAATAATAGTAAATTTTAGTCTAATATCCATGAGATAATTAACAAGAGATTTATTAGCATGACATGGAATTTATTGTGATATGACATCAAATTTATAAATGATGGATAAGAAATTATTGTAAATGGTAAGGTATACATTTTAAAGAGACATGGGACCATGAGGTTGGAGAATGAGATTAGTTTATTAAAGGATATATTTATACATATACTTCCCTTCTCCTTTAGGTAATTTTAAAATATATAATACTTGAATTCCTTCTATGGTTTTGATCATGTTCCCCTAGTTTTATGTTGGGAACTTTCTCTTGAAGGCTCATATCAAGAATATTGATTTCTAGGACTATATATAATTTAAAAATAATGCTAGTTAAACAACTACCAATTTGGTATAGGTTGACACTAATATTAATAATAAAAATATCATCATTGCTTGTCAAAATATATTTGACTATAATCTAGTTCATTGCATGAAAAACTAGGTTTCAAATCTAGGGATGAGTCATTTGAAAGCTGTCTTGACTCTTACATACCTTAACAAAAGGAGGGTTAAGAGAATAATTATATAGGTTCTATCATTGACATTTTTAAAATAAGTTCAATATTTTTAGAATATTTGTTAAACTTTGTGGTTGCTATTGGTTTAATATTTTGTTTTATTTTTTCATCAAGAGTGAGCTCAATCGTATCATACAAGAAATAGTGGATTCTTTTGATCCAAAAATTTTAATTTTAAATTTGATTTTTTTTTTTTTGTGTCAATAAAAATGGTGCACTCATGAGGAAAGAAGTAAATAATATTTTTTACAACTATAGTAAATAGCACTAGTTCTTTCTTGATATCTTATATCCCATGCAATAATTACATGGGTATAATGGTTATCATGGTTCAATATTTTTATAGAGGTATCAAATTTGATCTATTATGTGCTTGTCTTTTTGGTTTGAAGATAAAGTGATGGGTTCTTATGAAACTAATGCCTCTTTGGTTTTTTGTGAGTGTCACCCATATGGTCAATGTTTAAATAAAAATAGTACTTGCAAATGAGAGGTTACAAGTTTGAGTCATGTTATATCCTTTTTAGATATGTGCCAAATATGTTTCTAAGATGTTGGATTGGACCTCCTATTATTTTAGTCTAATGACGTGTGTGGAACTCTTGGATAAGGTAAGTGTTGTTCACATGGTAGGTATAGAGTTTGATACATATTAGAATGACTATAAGGTGAGTGTTGTTCACATGGTAGGTATAGAGTTTGATACATATTAGAATGACTAATGGATGCTAGTTATTTATTATAACTCATTCCTTTTGTTTCAAATGAGATTATAGATTCATGTATTAAGTTAAGGGGTTTGAAAATGGATGCTCATTAGTTTATGTCCCTTGACACTCTTATTTATGGGGTGTTTATAACATGGTTTTATTTTATAGATCTAGATTGATTTCTAGTGGATGCCATGATTCTAAATAAGCTAATGTAGACACCCTTACCCCCCAAAAAAAATTACATATAAATATATGAAAAGTTCTTTCCTAGAATGAAAATCATTAAAGCTTCATTCACTCAAAGTGCTAAGTGAAATTCAATTGGTATAAATAGAGCCTAACTAGAAGATTTAGATTGGTAAATTGTTGGTTGTGCATATTGAGGTTGAGTGTACCATATGTTAGTGCATAAAAAATTTGGGGGATTTTGAAATTTTCAAATCTCAATATTTTTAGCAATAGCATTGGCTATATAAAGAAAAAACCTTTTGGAGGTCATATATTTACCGTACAAAAGCATTTCATGTTTATATTTTAAATCACATGGTTTTTCATGCTATTTGCATTGTTACTAGCTTAACTATCTTGTTTCATTGATGAGAGGATAAAAAAATATGGAATGATATGAACCAATTTTATAGATTCCCATCCCAAATGGAAAAATTATTCTTTATTGAGTATTATGATTGAGTATTTTCTCCAAGGAAAAGGAATATGATTATTTATACTATAGGACAAAACCATTGCTATAGATATTAATTAAAAAATAAAATCATGTAAGTAAAAAATAATTGAGCTCTTGGTATTAATACCTTGAAAAAGAATTGAAAAATGATCAATTTATAGTTTGGATATTGCTTACCTTAAAAATAATATTCTAGAGTGTATTAATCATTTCAAAAAATTACAATAATATATTAAATTTTCTAGTGGAAAATGAAGGTATTCTATTAATTACATCAATATGGTTCTTAATAATGCTTTTGTTAACCTTGGTCAAGTTGTCACATTCTTTTATATGCTTTAGATGTATTAGATAAAACCATTGCTATAGATATTAAGTATTATTAAGTATTATGATTGAGGCTTTTCTCCATGGTAAAAGAATATGATGACAGGGACCCGAAAAATGCACACTTCATCAAACCCTACTTTTCGTTAAGAAATCTGAAAATTACATGCATACAGTCCGCAGGCTTACAATTACTAGCCCCCGGCTCGGTTTCCTCCACTGCAACTTTTCTACGTATTAAATCTAAAAATATTACGCCAAACATCCCGCAGGATTTACAGTAGCTAGCTCTCGGCTTAGCTTTACCCTTCTCACACTCAGTGTGCATTCCCCGATCCACCGTCCCGACTAAAATAACAAACTAGGTTTTTATAGAGGCCCCGAACCTCTCATGCATCAACTCCCACGCAAATGGGTTCACCAACTCGATTAAAAACATTTACATAAAAATCGAGACACCAACCCAATTAAATTCCCACACTCCGCACGGTCCCTGCCACTGTTGACTCGATCAGAATACCCTGCGCATCCATCCTTTTTGTCTTCCATGCTTCTTGGTATTTGTCCGCCATTTACTGCACCCTGGGTGCCACATGTCATTCTGGATCAAATTTTGAAAATACCGCCTGTTGCGGTTTTCCCGCCACCTCTTTCTCCTTCTTCGTTGCATCTTTCTCTCTCCGTCGCTTGCGACGTTTCCTCATCCCTGTGCTTGCTTCTCATTTTGGTCGCGATATCGCAACATGTCGCGATATCGCAACATGTCGCGATATCGCGACCATTTTGCTTTCGTACCTGCTTTTCAAATTTTCGTCACGATTTCACGACGTCGCGATATTTTGCTTTCGTACCTGCTTTTCAAATTTTCGTCACGATTTCACGACGTCGCGATATCGCGACGTCGCGATATCATGACCGCTTTGTTGCTTGCTCCTATACTCGCAATTTTTTCATGATTTTACGATGTCATGAAATCGCGACGTTGCGATTTCGCTATCGACTCCTGCCTTTGCCCCTGCCTTGCTGAGACGTCACGATTTCGCTACAACTTCCTGCCACTGCCTCCTCCTTGCCTTGACGTCACGATTTTGTGACATCATGAAATTATGACGTCGTGATTTCACTACTCTCCTCTGCCTCCTCGCCCTCCGCTATTCTGCTATCACGATTTCATGATAGTTGCAATTTCGTGACATGTCACGAAATCGTGGCCCCTTCTGCTACACTTTCTCTCTCCTACCGACTGTCTTCTGCTTTCTCTTCTTCCGACTCTTCAGCACTGACTTTCCCAAATCTTGATGCCTCTGCATCAGATGCTGATGGATGCTCCTGCATCAGACACCCGGGGTAAGTGGAGAAGTGATCTTCACTTCTGCTTGGTCCGGTTGCTGCCTCTTGCAACACTTCCAGACTTTTCTCTGCCTTCGCAGACTGTTCTAACCCTGTCTCCCGGTCCACACAACTTTTGTCTTCTATCGGACAAATTTCCTCATTGCTGCAAACTTCTGCTGCAGCCAGCTTCAACTCCTCCACTTGCACAAAAAAATCTGTGCCTTCTTCCGGGCAGGTCCCGGTACTGCTGCACTCTTCTGCAGCCTTCTTCACCTTTTCCTCTTTCTTCCTCTTTCTTTCTTCCCGCATTCTTTGCCGCTCCTCTTGCTCCCACAACTTTATTGTGAGCCATTCCTTTTGCAGGGCTTTTAATTGCCGTTGCAAAGCTAAGACTTCTTCCTCCGGCACCATATCCTCCTTGCTATCCCGTCTTCTTCGGGAATGCATTTTTTTTTTCTTTTTTTTCTTACAAAGCTTTAACGATCTGGTGTAGCTGCCTCATGTTCGACGATCTGCTAACACGCCCGAGATCTGAACTCACTCTCTTTCAGAACCCTCCACAGATCCTGGCGTAACTGCCTCACGTCCGGTGATCTGTTATGCACTCAAAATAACCTAGATCTGGTACCACTGACGGGGACCCAAAAAATGCACACTTCATCAAACCCTACTTTTTGTTAAGAAATCTAAAAATTACATGCATACAGCCCGCAGGCTTACAATCATCGGCCCCCAGCTCGGTTTCCTCGTCTGCAACTTTTCTACGAATTAAATCTGAAAATCTTACGCCAAACAGCCCGCAGGCTTTACAGTAGCTAGCTCTCGGCTTAGCTTTACCCTTCTCACACTCAACGTGCATTCCCCGATCCACCGTCCCGACTAAAACAACAAACTGGGTTTTTATAGAGGCCCCGACCCTCTCACGCATCAACTCCCGCGCAAATGGGTTCACCAACCCGATTAAAAACATTTACACAAAAATCGGGACACCAACCCGATTAAATTCCCGCACTCCACACGGTCCCTGCCACTGCTGACTCGGTCAGAATACCCTGTGCATCCATCCTTTTCATATTCTGTGCTTCTTGGTATTTGTCATATTCTGGATCAAATTTTGAAAATACCGCCTGTTGCGGTTTTCCCGCCACATATTTCTCCTTAATTGTCGCATCTTTCCTCATCCTTGATATCGCGACATTTCCTCATCCTTGCGCTTGCTTCTCATTTTGGTCGCGATATCGTGACATGTCGCGATATCACGACCATTTTGCCTCCATACCTGCTTTTCAAATTTTCATCACGATATCGCGACGTTGTGATATCGCGACCACTTTGCCACTCGCTCCTCTACTCGCAATTTCGTCATGATTTCATGACGTCACGAAATCGTGACGTCGCGATTTCGCTACCGACTCCTGCCTTTGTCCCTGCCTCGCTGAGACGTCATGATTTCGCGACATCGTGAAATCGCGATGTCGCGATTTTGCTGCAACTTTCTGCCAATGCCTCCTCCTTGCCTTTACGTCGTTATTTTGCAACGTCGCAAAATCGCGATGTCACGATTTTTGCTACTCTCCTCTGCCTCCTCGCCCTCCGCTGTTTCGTTGTCACGATTTCGCGACAGTCATGATCATGTCGCGAAATCGCGGCCCCTTTTGCTACACTTTCTCTCTCCTACCAACTGTCTTCTGCTTTCTCTTCTTCCGACTCTTCAGCACTGACTTTCCCGAATCTTGATGCCTCTGCATCAGATGCTGATGGATGCTCCTACATCATATGATTATTTATATTATAGGACAAAATCATTGCTATAGATATTAATTAAAAAATAACTAAGCTCTTGGTATTAATGCCTTGGAAAAATAATCAATTTATAGTTTGGATATTGCTTACCTTAAAAATACTATTCAAAAGTGTATTAATCATTTCAAAAAAATACAATAATATATTAAATTTTCTAGTGGAAAATGAAGGTATTTTATTAATTACACGAATATGGTTCTTAGTAATTCTTTTGTTAACCTTGGTCAAGTTGTCACATTCTTTTATATGCTTTAGATGTATTAGATAATTCAGCTTTTTTTTTTGCTTCATATTGATTTGAATTACCACATTACATTGAATATAATATTTTTAAATTAGTTAAACAAGATTGTAATAAATCTTACTAATGTTGGATATAATTTTATATAACTTTGTTATCTTATAAAATTTTAACTTCAAATTCTTTATGATGTATAAATTCCCCTTTATTAAAATTTAACACATTTAAATTATAAAAAACATTTTATTTCATATTAATTAAAAATAGTAAATAAAATCTACAATTATAATTATTAAGTCATTAGGGTAAGTCCTTCATGTGTCTAAAATAACTTCATTGTTTTTCGGCTATCTGGCTTGGGATGCCATTTTATTTTTTATTAATGATTTTTATTCGTGGGTTTTCTGGTTGTTCGTGCTCTTTTGGGTGGATGTCCTTGATTTTACTCTCTGTAATTTTATCCACACTAGGGCGTGCTCTAAGAGTAAAATCCCTAGTATTTGTCTACCACTTGCATTTTTTTCCTGCTGGATTCCATACCAAGCCTATTACCAAAATCTAGAGAAGTTGTGATATTTTCTTTGGGCTAGCTCTTCCTAGAAGAAGGGATTTCACCGAGTAGCCTGGGAAATTTATCGTCTTCACAAGTCTTCTGGTGAGATGGGTCTATTTTACTGTCAACACCTAGGATTTGCTCTATGTGCAAAGTGGGTTGTTAGAGCTATTGACGACCCAAAATCCTGGAAGGTCCTAATTCGACATTGTATTTCTACATGTCTTCCTTTGGGTAAGAAATTTTGGTGGGGGATGTCTCTCCCCTCTATTGTTATAGCCCCTATGTTTATTAAAATTCAAGGCTCCTTTGTGATGCAGAGCATTTACTAAGTTTGGGAGGCTCTTAAACCTTGGCTCTATTGGTCTGGTGATGGGTAGAAAAAAGAGGTTTCCATAGTCTCTCTTAATGTGTGGTGGTCGTCTGTCATTACTTACTAAGGCTCCCATTTGGACTTGTTTCAATGGATTCATGCTTAGTAGTTTTCAAGAAGGGAATTGCTACCATTTATGATTTATTCTCTCCTCATACCAAATATTGGATTCCTTGGGAGGTTTTTAGATGTATTCATAATTTAAAGTCAAAATATAAGACCACATATGATACTATGTTAGATAGCATTCCCTTCTCTTTTTGGCCAAAAATTACCAGACATTTCTAGAAACCTTGGTGGTCGGACTGGACTTGGGTGAAGAACATCCCATTCCATTTGGGATATTCTTGTCTTTCTCCATACTTGCCCATGGTGGGTAAGTTGAAAGAGCTCTGGGACTTAATCTCTAGGTCTTCATGGTGGAAATTACATTTTAACATGGTCTGGGCCTATTATCTTGAGCCAAAGATGGCTTTTTTTGCTTGGAGTCTACTTCTTCAAGGTTTTCCTATGGGGAACAACTGAAATACTTGGATGTGGCTAATCCCAAATGCTATTTTTGGAATGAACCTTAATATTACACTCATGTTTTCTAGTCATGTCGTAAGGCTCAAATGGCTTGAAATTGGTTAGAGTCTTTCTTACGACCTTATATGGCCACTTATTTTCTTAGCACCATTCCTTGCTAGACGATGCTCTTGATTTTTTATTCCTCTTGTGCCTTTCTAGAATTTTTTTAGAGTCAATATTTTTAACTTATGAAAGGCCAAAAACAATATAGTATTTTCTAGAGGTACAACTTTTGATTCCTTTTATTTAGATGATAAGTATACTATATTTTTTGACTCTTGGCTATAGATACAAGTTCAAGTGGAAAAAATTCATATCAACATTTAGTACCTGAGGACTCTCCTAGACCATTAGGCCAATACGTCGTGCATTGTCAATCGGGTCCACTCAGATTTGATGTCACAGCACCATGCTAGCTCTTATTATTAGTCTCATCGAGGATGTAGGGTATTGCTGTAGGCTGGGAGACACTAGTCTCAACCTCCATCAGTGACCAAATGAAGTTACTCTGATGCTACTGTTCGTGGCTGGCGAGTAGATGGGATGTCCATCTAGAACCTTCACACAAGGTTGTGGGCTAGGGAGATGCGGTCATGGCGATGCCGGTTAATGTTCTAGGTTGGCACGGTGATGACCAAACCCCCCACCCCTAGGATATAAATGCACAAGAGTTTAATGATGTTGTTGATATGGGCAGTACTCATACTGATAATAATGGCTGGGATGCTCCTATTGCTACCTCTCCTTGATGCCATGATGATAATGCGGACAATTTTTTTCCCCTATGGAAATTATTTTTGATGCCATGATGATAATGTGAACAATTTTTTCCTCGTGTGAAAATTATTTTTATTCTGTAGATGCATGCTTTTCTTTAATTTTTGGCTAAGAGGATGATTTTAATTCCCTCTTTTTTGTGTTAGTCAGCTATAGATTTTATATTTGCTATTTGGTTTCTCCTAATCGTATGCGATTAGTGTGATAGGTGTGCGTATCCACGTAGCTATAGATTTTATATTTGCTATTTGATTTCTCCTAACTGATTAATGTGAAGGGTATGTGTATCAACCCATTTTTTATATGATTAAATTGTATTTTTAATATAATATAGCTATGATTAAAAAAAAAAAATGCTCTTTCATTTCTGTTTTCATCTACGGCAGCATTTGTGATTCGAGCTCGAGTTGTTGATTTCCCTGGGATCTAAATCAATTAAGTAAATAAACTACTACGTTATGTTTTGTAAGGTATTTTTTAAAATTTAACCAATCCGAAGCTCGTAACGTGAAGAAGGTCCCACGTGGGCTTTGGCTTAGCAACTTTTTGTTTTGGCGGGAAAACCGTATAGAATAATGACAAAAACAAGGTAGTCTATCGCTTTGAAATTAACTTTATAATTGCAAATGTTGGAGATCGAGTGGCTATTAGCTTCCTCACGATGGAATACTTTCGTCCACCCCTATCCTCCTTATCACGCTTATCCCAATGAAAGGATGAGGTGAGGTCCTATAATTCCAGAGTACGTCTGCTTTTTGGGCCCTTGGCTGAGATGCCCTTTGGATAATTTCTTCCTTTCCATATATATTTACCCACTTTTCCACGCTTTTCTCATTTCATTCTTACGTTGTTTCTGTCTTCGTGTTGTCAAATCGAGTCCAGTTCAAGTGCTCACCATGAGACTTCCATCGCCATGTTGCCATCTCACGCAAACGCAAGCAAAAGTCGATGACGACGAAGGTAAATATTCATCGTCCAGATGTGAAGGTAATACGAAGGATCGTCTGCACTTCTGGATGGTTCAACATCTGATCGAAACATGTCTGCTCTTTCAGATAGATCGTCACCAGTGCGTGCAAGCCCTTGCCACGCATGCTCATATTCACCCTGCCCTCACCATTGCAGGTATTTACCCTTTACATTTCTCTTTCTATTCATTGCAGCTTGGTTATACTTTCCAGTGATACTGTAATTGTAATTGGTGTGATAATGGCAGTTTGGAAGGGGCTGTTAAGGGAGAACACAGATTTCTTCCAAGCCTATTTCGTAAACAGGTCAGGGAAAAACAATTCTGATCACATTTCCGGGACTCGATTCTGTAAGTGTTGCATTAATATTCTTCTTTTTTGAAGATCAATATTGTTTGTTTTACGCCGTGGAGACTCTTCCTCTCCCTGAATTCACCACAGAGAGATGAACTGGCTACCACATACTAATATCTTGGTTTTTCTGAGTTTGTATCCTTTGCTTACAGTACTGGTGTGTGATAAACATTAATGCAGACAGAGATCAAAAGACTTAATCGGGCTTATTAGAAGAAAGTGACAAATATTCCAAAGGAAAGAGGAGGTCCATGCTTGCTTCATATGATAGGTATAATTATGGTTTAACAGTTGTTTTCACTTTCAGAGACAGATATATCGATTGACGGACTGCATTGACATAACGATATTCTATTAGAGGAAATCTAGACTTGGAAATATATTACATTGCATTTCGTCTGAAAAAAAATGGCATGTATAAATTGATTTTGACATTAGAAAGTTTATATATAGATCGGAGAGGACGAAGGCTTGAGAGTGTTTGGGTTAGTTAATATTGGTGAACATAGATGGGTTAATTAATATTGGTGAACATAGATGGAAAGTCGACGTTTGAAAAAGAAAGAAAAGGAACTATTGTTTAACACTAATTTATTTTTATTTTAATATCTCTTTTATTTGGTTAGTACAGTGTGCATGTATTAATAATTTATATTGATCTGGTAGTAGGATTTAAGTGGTTTATGAGCCCCATCACATCACGTATCAAAATTTTTGTCAATAAAGTAGTAGGCTTAAAGGTGGAAGCCCTGTGAGACTCTCACCCCTATTAACATGTGTGGAAGATTCAAACTATTTATTTCCAATGACAATGACATATTTTTATATTAAAATACTGTTTATTTCCAATGCCATATTCCTATGTTAAATACTCTCACCTTTGTTAACATGTGTGGAAGATACAAACTATTTATTTTGTTTATTTCCAATGACAATCACATATTCAAATTTTTTATTTCCAATGACAATGACATATTCAAAATTTATTTCCTACAATGATATTCAAACTCTTTATTTCCAATGATAATTACATATTCCTATGTTAAAATACTCCCTTAAAATACTCTCACCCTTATTAACATATGGGGAAGATAAAATCTGATTATTTTCAATGACAATGACATATTCTTATGTTAAAATTTTGTGGGACTTCTCACCCCTATTAACATGTGTAGAAGATACAAATTGTTTATTTCCAATGACAATGACATATTCCTATGTTAAAATTGGGTTTTAGATCTAACTTTTAGTATGAATCATTTCTTTTTGCATATATGTGATCCTTTGTATAATATGTTTGGATTTTCTAAAATTCTAGAGAAAGTTGTAAAAATGAAATTCTCCTTTGTATAATATGTTTAGAAAGTTGTAAACATGAAATTTCCATTTCTATAATATGTTTTGAATTTCTAAAATTTTAGAGAGTAAAAATGAAATTCCCCTTTCTATAAAATGTTTCGAATATCTAAAATTTTAGAGAGTAAAAATGAAATTCCCCTTTCCATAAAATGTTTCGAATTTCTAAAATTTTAGAGAAAATTGTAAAAATGGAATTCCTCTTTTGAATTTGTGTAATGCTCAAACAAAATTTTAAACATGACCCCGTATATTGCATAGATTCAAGTGGGTTGATTGTTCAATGCTAGTTTTTTATGGATGAATATAACTTTAAATCATATTTTATTTCTAAAATTAATTTTTAGTATTCCTATGAGTATACCGATCCTTTATGTTTAGATTTTTTAATTGTTAGGATGAATTTTATTTTTTCGTATAAATATTTCAAGTTTAAATTATTTGATTGAATTGAAAATATCACATTTATAATATTTTATAAGGTTATATTTAAAAGAGAAAACAAACAATATTTTATTTTGTTTACATTTCGTATTTTATTTATTATTGTTAAATTTAATATAAGTGCAAGTCAAGAACAATTGCAAGCTAAAAGCAAGTGTGAGTAATAAGTAGGAAGCGCTAATATGAAGTAGGAAGCAAGTATGAGAAAGGAGCAAAAACTATTTTTTCTTGTTTTGTATCATAGGAGGAACTTAAAAACTAAAGAATTTATGTGAAGAAAATATAGGTAACATTGTAGGAAAGTCATTTTTGAAAGTTGTTACTAGAAAGAATTCCTAGTTGGAAGTATAGATGCCCTAGTTAACAATAAGAAGAAAAGCGAATCTATGAAAAACCCTATGTAGTTAACAAATATTACACAAAAGGTAATTATCAAGAATGAGATGATTGAGAATGATGTAATGATTCTTAAAACTAGAGGATTAATTTGAAAGTTTCATGATACTAACCAATTTTTTTTTAGATTCAAAATTAGATCAAGTGGAAGTGGAGATTGAATTCAAACTACTCCATTAATTTTATTTTGAAAGGATTTATCCTCATTATATTCTCCAATTTATAAATAAGGGATAAAATAATGAATGTTAGCCATTGGTTTAGGGTTAAAGAAGCATTTTATGTAACACCATGGAATGAGAGTTTTTTTATGGAAGCAGATATAATTAAAATATTTTTGATGTGGATTAGGGTCTTTGGACTTCTATTTAAACTCACTAATAAATATATTTGGAAGAATATTTGCAATACTCTAGGGGATTTCATCTAGGATGGACCAACTACTAAGGAGAGAAGATATGTTGTATACACTCAAATATGTGTTACCATGGATATTTCAAAACCTTTACCATAGTCCATTAATGAATCAAAAGGATGGGATGAACAAGTGGATGATGAAAATATTCTTTTTGGATGACACATATGTCATGAAACCAAACACATGGAAAGAGATCACAAAAGTAAAAATAATGGAGAAAGGGATAGAAAATTATTAGGACCCTATCCTAACACAACTATTACTATGTACATGTCTAGTTTTAGTGTTATATTTACACCTTGAGTGCCTAGCATGCATGGATCCATTATGATGTAACCTTTACTTTTATTGTAAGTAGGAATTAGTGGATTAGGTCTCCACTTTCATGTGGTCTAACCCTGGAGCCTAGCATTAAGGTTAATAAGAGTCTATATAAGGACATGGTTTTGGAGTAGAAGGTATATTATATATCTTCTCATTTTGTATTGGATATATTATTTTAAGGAGGTTTCATCTCAAAGAGGCCTGCAATATCTATTTTTCTTTATTAATATAAGTTTGTAGTTATTTCAATTGTTCCATCTCAAAGAGTCCTGCAATATCTACTTTGCTTGATTAATATAAGTTTGTAGTTATTTCCATTCAATTATTTTTTGTGAGAAATTTTGTTACTTTAATTTACAAGTGCTATCAAAGCTATTTCTATGGCCATGCTTTTTTGTAGCAATAGTTCTTGTTCTTTTGTCCATTTTTCTATTTTGTAATTTCTCATTATGTTAATTTTACATGAATATATCTTCTCAAAAAACATATTTTTTTAGTAGAGTAGGGTAGAAATTCTATTGTAGGGGTTTTAAAATCATGTTGATTTGTCATTTTTAGTTGAGTACATCTGGTCATAAAGCGGTGTGTAAGGGACATGTGATAAAATTAAACTAGCATCCAAGCCTTAGATACAATGTGTCATAGATTTAGAATTCCATGTACCATGAGGTATATCAGAAGCCAATATCAGGTTTAACTAAAATGAAACATCCTTATGAATCCTTTGACCATCTAAAATTATGGTGCACTAGTAAGTGGTTGACCCTAGGAAGTTAATCTCGCAGTGCCCTTGGAGATATATAATGCAATTATGGGTACAATGGAACCCTCCATAGTTGAAACTCTAAAATATTACATTGGCCACTAATCATGAAAAAGAAAATATAGAATAGACCATATACCAAATATTCAGACACACCTTGACTTGGGTTGTCCTTCTTAAAACTTTATTTTAGTCCTTTATTGTTTAAAAAAATATATATATTTGAGGAGAATATACAAGAGACTACTTCAGCCATAGTCAATATTTTCTATAGAAGTACATTGAAATGCACCAAGTATTTTGAACACTCTAAAGCTACATGATGATTATCAAATATGATAATGTAGAGAATATCCAATCTATTAGTAGAAATATTTTTTAGTGTGATACTATAGATAATATCCAGGCTTATAGTGTAGAGAATATTTGGTTTGAGAGTGTAAATAATATCTAGTGTGATAATACAGAGAATATACAGTCTAACAATCAAACTAGTCATTTGTTAACAGTCCAATAATGAGCAAAATGTCTAAAAAAAGCCAATAATTGCTATTTTGAGAGATAGTCCATTACAATCCCCATTTTGAGTTGATTATTTTAAGACCTAACTTTGGTATCTATGTTTGAAACCCCAACTTCTAAAAATTATAATGTTTGGTATAGTCCATTTTGATCCTCTCTTTGAACTGATAATTTTGATATATAAATTGAATAAACCTTTCTAGAGTCCTTAAAATGATAAATAGATTATAATAATAGAACTCAAGAGCTAGAGTAGTTTGGTGATCAGGTAAAACAAATAAAACCTATCAACAATCAAGCCTCTAAGCACTGTCCAAATTAGAAAAAGTAGATAAAATTGATTATATCAAAAGTCATTTAACAGGTCTAAATGCAAAATATGATGCTTTGATAGGACAATCATCAAAAAGTTAAGGTCATATTTTTTGTGGATGAGCACAAAATATTCTTCTTCTAAATAGAAATAAAAAATGTCCAAGAAAGAATTTCTAAAATTTGATGGTGATGATCAAACTAGTTGGATGTATCCAAAAAATTAATAGTTTCTTCTTCATGCCATTCTCCACAATTAGAATCTTGTAATTGCATATTTCAACCTAGAATGTGAAGTAGTGCAATGGTTTCAATGGTTAAAGAATATGAATTGAAGGACTCCCTGGTTTGAATTTGAATATGAATTGCTCCTTCATTTTGAACATAGTGAGTATGAATATTTTACAAGAGTCCTCATCAAGTTAAGATAAAAATCTATTTATGCTTACTAGACAATTTGAAAAGCTAGTTAATTGTACTAGGGGATTGAGTGTCATGTTTTTTCAAAAAGGTTTTATTAGTATATTAAAGGAATTTATCCGTGTAAAGGTGAAAATGTTCAAGTGATACAACATGATGATAACTATTATATTGGCTAGGCTTATTAAGGAAAAATTTGTAGCACAAAAGCATACTTTCAAATTATGATAGAATTTAAACTTATTTTTGTCTCAAACGTCATCAAATTTAGGAAACAAATCATTCTAGGTTAAACATATCACCAAAAGAAATGGAGGTATGTTGGGCATAGGATCTATGTTATAATTATGATGAAAAATATTTTCTAGTCCACAAGTGTGTATAATAGAAACTATATTTATAGGTTGTGGGAGAACCTTCTACCAAGGAACCACATGATGAAGGGGAGGATAAAATAGAGGTAGATCAACATAAATATCCCAAACCAACAAGGATTTACACCATGCTATGTTTTCTTAATAGTCATAGTGTCTATGTGTCTTCTGTTAGATCCTTGTATAGATCTCATCTTATTCCAATTATTGTTACCTCTAGATTTAATGTAAATAAATATTTAATATTTTTGAGTCCTCATGGATATGGTTAAATGCTAAAATTTAAAAATCCAAGGCTTTAAGTATTTGCAAGCCATTGGCGTGTAGAATTCTCCATTACAAGCCTTCTAGAATATTTTAGGCAAGTTTAAAATTGTAAATGATGTCCTATTTGTGGTTGTCCTAAAAGTATCAAACATATTTCTTGGTCATATGGGTTTTCTAGGCATATTCAATATTCTATGGGAAGGGACTATATTATATTTTATGGTGGAAAAAATTTGTGTGATGCTTTATTTGGTTCTTTTTCTAGTTAAAGTTTTCAAGACATTCAAATAGTTGATGCTTTTACATATTTGATATGTCATATATTATAATAAATTTTATGATGATAAATTATTTTAGCTTTTGGTATTATCCAACCTTACTCTAATAATATATGATAGGTTGAGGTTCTGATTTTAGAATTAAAAGAGCAATAAAATGATAAGAAGATATAAGGAACATATTAGGTACTTGTATTTGTCTTGGATAACTAGATGTAAGTTAACAATAATTTGTTGGACACCATAATATAGAGGTTTAATGAGGCTTGGTTTTGAGTACACTCTATAGCTTACTACTATTAAAGTTCATTTTTTTTAAATGATCCAAAAATTTAATGCCATATTACTTGAACTTAGTTTTTCTAATGTCACCTTTAAAGATTAAAAAATAATATAATTAATAAAGCTATTTTAATAAGCATAACCTCTAATTTTATTTTATTTTTTTACTATACTAGAGGAATAGGTAACACTTTATAATTTTCTACGCCTCTTTGAAGGTTCGAATCTCGCTCCTTGTTGCCACTATAACCTCTAGTTGCATTGGGTAAACCTTTTTACATAATCGACTATGCTAATGCGACATGCCCATCAGTAACCCTGATCTTCGTGCTCCTACAGAAATGTTTGTACTGTTGAACCAAGCCCTAGAACCCAAGCCACTATAACCTCCAGTTGCATTGGATAAACCTTTTTACATAATCAATTATGCTGATGCGAAATGCCCACCCCGCACTCCTGCAAAAATATTTTGACCATTGAACCAAACCCTCAGACCCAAAAAGTTTTATAATAAACCAATGTAATTTGAACTGAAGTTGCATGGACCCGCACAGTATTATGCACTCACCTTTCTAATTTTATCTTCTTTATAATGAACTCTCATGTTATTTATGTAATACTTTAATAATGCAGTTAAAGAATTTTCCCACTCGAATATATATTCAAAACTTACATGTTTTAAGAAGTTAATTTTCTATCTAATACTTTAATAATACATTTATAGTACTTTAAAAATTCAATTTCCTCACTCGAATATACATTCAAAACTTACAAGTTTTAAAGTTTCCCTTTTTTGAAGTTCATTTTCTATTAGCATTATACCCACACAAGATTAATGGCAATATAGTGTAAACGTATGTTAAATATTAATGGCAATATAGTGGCCTATAGCTTCTCCACACGATTATACGCTCTTTTCCATCCTTCCTTATCACCACCAAGGGATTAGATACGGTACAATTCCAGATTGCGTCTGCTCGTTCCGCCCTGGACTCGGATACCCTTTGGATAATTCTTTTTATTCCCCATTTCGTTTCCCTCTTTTCTCAATCCCGCCTTGGATTTTCTTCGTTTTGCCAAAGTCGACTCGGCTTCCCGTCATCGCGCTTACCGTAAGACATCAACTACCACGTTGCCATCTCACGCAACAAAATTCCATACATCAACTACCACGTTGCCATCTCACGCAAGAAAATTCCATACATCAACTACCACGTTGCCATCTCACGCAACAAAATTCCATACGTCAACTACCACGTTGTCATCTCACGTAAACGCAAACAAAAGTTGGGATGTCTACTCTTTCAGATGGATCGTCACCAGTGCGTGCAAGCCCTTGCCACGCATGCGCATATTCACCCCGCCCTCACCCTTTCCTGTTTACATTCATCCATTCCATCACTTTATTTAGTTTCACTGTCTGTTCGCATAAGTATCATGGAAAAAAATACATTATGTCTGCCAGTTTGGTTATACCTTTCAGGCATACTGTAATTGTAAATGGTGTGATAATGGCAGTTTGGAATGGGCTGTTGAGGGAGAAGAAGGATTTCTTCCAAGCCTATTTCATAAACAGATGAGGGAAAAACAATGCGGATCATCTTTAAAGATTACAATATTACTATAATTAATAAGATTATTTAAGGTACAATATTTCGTAAATTGGATTCTTTAAGGTATGTTGCTTGTAATAATAGATGAAATTATAGCACTTGATGAGTTTAAATTGTAAAATTACTTGAAAAAAAATCTTTCGTTCATTTTAATAATGAAATAAAAGGTCTCAATGATTACCAGCTTCAGATTTACTCTTTGATGAGAAAATTAATCATATTAAGGTACAATATATTTTGAAATATCTTTATGGAAAAGTAAGTACTATTAAATTTAATAAAGCTTTTCAATATCAAAATTTTAGATTTCAGTAATGGTGAAGATTACATATCTCACATCAAAGATCTAAAACCTGATTGTAGGAGGCAAGGTAAAGAGTGATAAAGAGTATATCAAAATTATTACTTTTAATTTTTCTCTTTACATATAGTTGGATTGGTTCTTTATGTGAATGCTATGACTATCAAGGATCCACAACCTATCTCTCTTGAAGGACTTTTTAGGCTTCTAATCCATTATAAAGTTACAATGAAGAATTGTGGAGCTCTTTCTTATACACAAACTCATCCAAAATAGTTTAAATCAATCTAAGGCTTATTTTCCTAATGGTAAGTCTAAGGTTTCAAATAAGTCAAACACTTACAAGTATTTTAAAAGGGAAGAATATTTCATAAAAAAATGTATTACAAGATTGAAGAAGATTGGGATAAAACTCTTGAGGGTTGGACACAAGATTTCTTATGATGAAGATGGTAAATTAGAGGCCCACTAAAGCATTTATTATGGGGGAGTAGTTACCTCTAATACCTTCTCTTCTTACCCCCCTTAGCTCAGATTATGGGGGTTGTTGAAATATGTGTAATATAATCTTATTAGGCCAAGGTCAAAATGTAAAGAAGTGCTTATGAGCACTATTAATGTAGCTTGGGGTCATGTGAGTATGCACTCCTATTGGAATTTATCATTTATGTAAGCCTATGGGCATGTTATTGTAAGCCTAAGGGCCTGAAAGCACGAGGATACGGAAACAAAAAGGAAAATGCCAAGTACGATGCGTTTAAAACCAAACTTAACGCTAAAAGCCTATATATTGAAAAATGCATAAAAGGAAAGGACATAGACGAATCGACACAAGATAAAAGCAATATGGAATACGGCCCTCTTTATTGATATGCTTTTAAAGTCATGTTACAATACGTCTCCTTCCCTTTTAGGGGATAGGAGCGTCAAATATGTTTCTTATCACATCCATGGATAGCAATCCTTCTTCCGCGTGCCCACATGTAAGATGGGCGGACCAAAACATCGCCACCGCTTGTGTATATGATTGTTGACTCCTTCCTGCTCCTCTGATGTCGAAGACCTACGTTCAAGGAAACATAAAATATTAGTAGCACCTGCAGATAGAATAGAACATGTATTTCCCAAGGCCTACTGTTAGTGTATGCATGAAAATATTAAACCGATAACCAAATAATATCAGAACGACCTAAAAATTTGATAGAAGCATGAATATGTTACCAGGAAGCCACTGCAAAAGGAACAGTCAGGAAATTCCTCGCATATTTGTATTCGCTCCGAGGCGGGACGAATAAACCTGCAACAAATTGTCAGAAAGCACCCTCTTCAATGTCCTATCCAGAAAGCTCCAAATGACCTGCAAAGTTGGGGTTAGCTAATTGGGGGTATTTTGGGATGACCCAGATGGTCAGATTTCTCCAATTTGGCTTATATCACCCATAATATGATGGCGCTATCTGCATGTTAGTGAAGGCGAGAAATGATAAAAACCTGGTCAAAATTGCTCAGAATGAAGTGAAATTTAAACTACAGCCTATTTAAATAACCTAGAATAAGATGCAAAAATAAAAGAAAGGAAATCTACCACAGATTTCTATTCACTCCGGGGTGGGGCGTTTAGAACTGCGACAACTTGGGGGGCACCTGGGGTAGGACGCCCACCGTTTGGGACTTTGTTTCGGCACCAATCCACTTGGGATGGGTCCAAAACCTCTTATGGGGTGTTGTCAACAAATTTTGTGGAATATTGTGGCCAAATGTTCGGGTTTGGGCTCCGATTTGCGCTTCCAATAACCACCCTATGACCTCCCTTCTAAAGGAGATCAAAGATGTGAAAGGCACAAAATCAAAAGGTATGTGTGTGGATGTAAAATGGCAGCACTTCATTGCTCAAAATGCTACCTCTCTCTCTATATTTTGGGTGAGAAAACTCACCAATTTATAGACCTAGGGTCTCTTTGTTTGAATGCGCATGCGAGGGCGCCACTGGAGTTGCATGTCCTATTTTGAGAAAAATATTATTCCCTGATTTAGAGTCTCCTTGCATGAGGCCTCCAAAAATCTAAGACATGCATGACTGAAGTCTTTCTCCTTGATTTGAAGTCGTTCCTCACAATTGCATGGCTTGAAGCTGCAGTTAACTGGCGGACCTCTCGAGGTTTGACTTTTTTTGCCAGTCAAACCTTCTATTCACCTCACCCTAGGGTGAATGCTTATATTCGTCCCTGGGTGGGATGAATGCCAGTTTGTATTCATCCCGGGTGGGACGAGTAGAGAGCAAGGTGCCAAAAAGGTGCCAAATTGACCTTTGACCTTCCAAACTGCTTTTGGGAGTGGTTAGGACCACTGTTTAACCTCTGGGGGCTGCCCTAGGGGCTGTGTGTGTCAATGCGATCAGTGCTTGTTGTCACATAATCGGATTGGTGCTATTTTGGTGTCTATAGATGCCCCTTTTTGGGAAGCATTGTGCAAGGCACAACATCGAGCAAAAATAGATAACCAAAGCACTAATGATTAGGGTTTCTCAGTAACCTAACCAACTCTTGATGCCCCAAGTATGGAAAGGGCACGCATTCTTGAATCCTTGCTTCTGACGAGCTAAGGAACTTAATTCAAGTGTTAACCTTGTTCGGTGAGGTGTTACTTGAGCTTGGACATTGATCAGTCATGAATAGGCAAAGGGCGCAACCTTTTGTCTATGGGAACCTTGAGTTCATGATTCATGAATGCCAAGTGTTTGATCAGCTTGTGATTATTGCTTGTTTGCTGCCCCAAGCAGGAGCATGATTGTCTTTGTCAATGATCCTTTGAATGCATGTTATTTCCTTGATTGGGTGTGTTTTTGTTGATTGGTGACTAAGTGTGACTACCCCCTCAAGCGATGAATCGATGAGGGAATGACCAACATGAGAAAAGTGACGAGTCACTTGACCCAAGATGACTTAGGTAAGGGTGCCTTCAGTTGTTTACCATTGAATGCGAAAGTAGTTTTCGAACATTCTGACCTATTTTTGGTGGGTTTGAACCCTTTTTGTGACGCATTTTGGAGCTGAAATTGTCAAAAATCCGTCCTCTCGTGGAGCGGTCCGGCTATGATAGCCTTCTTAGGGAGTAGGATAGTGACAATTTGTAACCCCAACATCTATTTTGGATGCCAAGAATGTCAGGCGCAAAGGCGCCTTCGTTCGACAATGTTATTACTATTTTTGGTTGGGTTTTGACCCATTTTGTGACGCCTTTTGGGGATGAAATTCTCGAAAATCCATCCTCCCGTGGAGCGGTCCAGCTATGGTAGCCTTCTTAGGGAGTAGGATAGTGAGGATTTGTGACCCCGACATCTATTTTGCATGCCCGAATGTCAAGTGCAAAAGCACTCTCATTGGACAGTTTTATTGTTTTTTTGGTGCATTTTGTGCAGTTTTTGTGTTTTTGAAATTTTTGCTCTGTATTCGTCCCTGGGTGGGACGAATTCTAGTTAGTAATCGTCCCAGGGTGGGACGAGCGCTAACCAGAGCGCTCATCCCAGGGGGGAATGATTACAGGCTCAAAAGCCTATTTAAGGGCCAAAACTGGGTTTTGGGCTCATTTGCATTTGTTTTTCCTGGCGATTTGGAGCTCGAGGAGGAGGAGGTCAATTCTGCGAAGCGAAGCGCTGCCAAATTTTTCCCATCACCATGAGTTCATGGACCGGATCCTCAAGCGACAGAGCTGAAGCGAGACCAGTGAGTGTTCTTCCTCTTTATTGTTTGTTTGCTTTACAGTTTTAAAACCGCAAGTTATTTGTTTGTTTTTGTCTTTTGTATTTTGTTTTTCAAATTAAAATGAAACCCTAGACTATCAAAAATTAACACTTAGCTGAAAACTTAGTTGAACCCTAGTTAAACAAAGATCAAAAGTTTAGTTGAAAAACTTAGTTTAGAATGAAACTTAAAAACTTCGCTTAACCCTAATTTAACAAAAATAAAACTTAGGTTAGAAACGTAGGGTAAACTAGCGTAAAAACGTAGCTTAACCCTAGTTTATTTTTTTGTTTTGTGTTTGTGTTTGTAATTGATCAGTTGACCTTTAGAGTTAAAAACCCTAGGACTGACAAATAATTTTTTGGATGTTTTTGTTTGTTTTTAATTTATCAGTTGTAGAGTTAAAAACCCTAGAGTTGACAAAGTTTTTTTTTGTGATGTTTTTGTTTAATTGATCAGTTTAGAGTTAAAAACCCTAGAACTAAAATTGTTTTTGAAGTTTTAAAAATCGTTTGTAATTTATCAGTTTTTAGAGTTAAAAACCCTAGAACTGACAAATTGTTTTGAATGTGTTTAATTGTTGTATATCCATATTTTTGTTGTACATTTTTTTATGGTGTTTAATGTTTTTATGTTGTTTTCTTTTGCAGGTTGTGAAGAGTCGGTATCGTGTGCCTACGGTTTTCATGGAAGCGCGTGAGGCGCTGACTTTGGCTGACTAGGAGTGGCTTGATGCCCTTGGGCTCAAGCAGGTGACTCGACTAGAGCCTATGGTCGGGGATCGGGCCTATCTGACGGCCCTGATCAACTTATGGGAGCCCCAGACCAACACCTTCCATCTCCCAATAGGGGAGATGATGGTGACTTTGGAGGATGTCTATCGGATTCTTCGGATTTTGATAGATGGACTATCGATCAAGACGATGCCGTGGGATCAACGGACAATAGTGCTGACATGTTGCTTTGGGCATGGGGAGGCGTTGGGTGTGGATAGCCTAGTGGAGAGGGTAGAGGGTGACTGCCTGATTGGTGGCATATTGGTTCGATGGTGGCTTGAGATGGGTGTGTTGGGAGTGAGGCACGCCGTACTGATGGGCCTCATTTCCAACATGCTGCTACCCGACTCTTCGGGTGTGAGGTTCTCGTGGAACCTGTTGGAGGTGGTGTTCAGGTTGGTGGAGTGTCCTACGGATGCACCTATGATCATGAGATGGGGATAGACTCTGCTGGCATAACTCTATGATGAGTTGTACGAGGTCCATTGTCGGAGGCGAAAGGGGATTGGATGCAGCTACTTGTTGCAGTGCTGGGCTTGGCAGCACATAGCAGTGGAGAGGCCGGTTGGGTTGCCATGGATGACATGGGCGGAGATGGTAGACCGAGAGATCGGATACGGGGCATTATGGTAGAGATCTGAGGAGCAGGGTCAGAGTCAGATGGGCAGGTGTCGTAGGGCACTATGTCGATGCCTTCGCTCGGCTTACTCTAGGGGAGGTTTTTTGGTGCCCCTATCGGGACTGTCCAGCCTGGTCGAGGCTGGAGAGTGGCTCCGATGGGTACGTAGAGGACGGTGGCTGATTGGGCGACATGGGACTGAGCAGGAGTTCTTCCCTTATGGTCGGGTTACATGATAGTTTGGGGTGCGCCAGGGGTTGCCTGGTGAGCCCGTGGTCTATCGATGTCGGGGGGACGAGAGGACTCTAGCTTGGCCGATCATTGCGTCACTGGGTGAGGATTTAGATACCATGATTGATGCCTTGGATGGATGACGTCGGGGTTACCGCTGAGTATGAGCAGTGGTGGACTCTACGATGATGGCGAGGCGAGGGGCCTCTAGGCGGTGCAGAGGCGATAGTAGGGATGAGGGTGTAGAGGCACCAGGTGATGGTTGGGGTGTTCCGTTGGATGATGCGGACATGGTGGAGGTTGAGGATGTGGGTGTGGATTTTGGGGTTTCGGATCAGCCGGAGACATAGGACGTCCCGGAGTAGTGGGAGCCAGAGCAAGCTGTTGTTCCAGAGATGTCAATGCCTCAGGCATGCATGGAGGACACGGAGGTAGGGGTGTGCGCTGAGAATGCATGATTGGTGGGGCTTCTTTGGAGGCAAGATGAGGAGCTGGGGGAGGCTCTATAGGAGAGGGATCTCTTGCGATCTCAGTTGGATGAGTGGGAGAATGCATTTGCTATGTACCATCGATAGGATGGGGATACAGATGTGGCATGGAGAGGGATCTCCTACGGATGCAGCTGGCACAATGCGATGATGTAGTAGCGATGTACCATCGATGGGAGGTGGAGTGGTGTCGACATCGGATGGATCTAGAGGGAGAGATCATCCACCTCGGGGGGGTACCTGAGCCCTCTGGAGGTGGGTCTTCATGTCGGATGAGGGGCAGCGATACTGAGCAGTCAACATCATCTCGTCACAGGCGATTGGATGAGGGGGGCTCTAGTAGGCGTGATGCGGGGGCTAGCAAGCCACCCTTGAGGGGTCCCATAGGACCCACACCATGGGGGGTAGTTCCCGTCGCACCGATCCTGCATGATCATGGTGGCCGATGCCCTAGGCTTGGGGGTTTTTGAGCTTTTGGCTTTTGTTGCGAGGTCAGAGGACCGGTTCATTGTAGCCTACGGGCATTTTTGATGATATATATATAGATGACTTTCTTTGTTTTGTTTATACACTTTTCATGGTTTGTTTTTCTATTTATGCATAGTTATTTATGATGATGTATGCATGTGGTATTATGAATGCGATGTGTCTAATTATATGATGTATGCATATGGAATGAATGAAATGAGTTGTTGATAACTTGTCGATGGCACCATAGACTGTACAAGATTTACTGGCTTGTTGTACTTATGGGATGGCTTTGTGGAATGACTTTGCATGTGATAACTTTGTTTTTGTATTTTTCATATTTTCTGATGGTGATGGACGTAATGAAATGTACCAGTTGTTTTAAAATGTAGTTAAGCTTTTCTGAGATTCAGATATTTTAACTAACTAGCCAAGACTGTACATTTATCTCGCAAGACTTTTGAACAAGGTATAAATCCGACTTGAGTTTAACCAAGTTATTTCACATCCCTGTGTGTGCAATTGAGTTCATTTATGTGGTATTTGTCAGGATACCGCCAGTGCTGGATAGGCTATCAACCAAACTTGTACTCGAGGATCACCTAATTAGCTCCACTAACTCCGTTGTTGTATTTAGTAAGATTAATCCATGGGACAATCTAAGGTACCATAAGCTAGCTCATCCACATGCAAACATTGGTCTGCTCACACGCAAAGCTAATGTGATAGACATATCGTCATGCATTTAGGATACCACCATTGCCAGGTAGGCTGTCCACCAAACCCGTAATGAGGATCACCTAGATGGTTTTCGAATGCTGAGAATTCCAGGGATTCAAGTTCAGGCTTTTTATTGGCTCAATGTGTTAGGATACTTGCTCGTATACATAGTGATGAAAATCACTGTTTATTTTTCTCTTTTTGTTTTTTTTTGAGCAAGGATGTTGAATAGTGGTGATAACCATTGTTATTTGATTTTGCATTTTGAGCTTCGTAAGGTTGAGCTTGTAGGTTTGTGGCTTGTGAATGACATTGATCCTTTTAGGCCTTGGGGATGACTACCCATCTTGTTCAGGGACGTGTAGTACGAATCCTTACGACTTTGAGAACCAAAGGGGATTATGGAGATTATGAAGTAAGGGCATTGATCTTTTAGGCCTTGGGGATGACTACCCATCCTTGTCAGGGGCATGTAGTACGAATCCTTACGACTTTGGAGACCAAAGGTGATTGGAGATGATCGTGATGATGGCTTGTGGGGATTTTGTTTTTGAATGGTCATTGATCCTTTTAGGCCTTGGGGATGACTACCCATCCTTGGCAGGGACGTGTAGTATGAATCCTTACAACTTTGGGGACCAATGGTGATTGGGATTTTTGGTAGTGGTGAAAACCACTATTTATTAGGGGGAATTGATGGGGAAGAGCTTGTCCTTTTGTCAATTCTCAGCACTCTTGAACCATTCGCACAGGGGGATGAACAGGCTAATCTTTCACCTATGGTACCCTAGACTGCTTTGTAGGTGTCTCTTGCATTCACACAACTTGGGAATTATTTTATGTGTTTTAACTTGTGTAGGGATGTTACGTAACGAGGCTTGATCCAAGTAAAACTTTCCCTTGTAAAATCCGTTTAACTTTGTACAGTTTTTGGCTAGAAATTTAAAGACAACTGAATGACGAAAACCCTATATACATTAGGAGACAACTGACTATGCTAAAAATGGGGATGGTGTTATTCTGGATGTATGTGTTTATAAAATGGATGGAATGTGGAAAATGAAGGAATTGCCTAGCAATTATAGTCTATGGTGCTTGTGACATGTATGACCAGCAAATATGCAATGTATGGATGCGATGCCTAATGCAACCTATATTTTTGTATTTTGATTTTTACGAGTATGCATGGAATTGAGATGCAATTTTTTTGTTATTTTTGATGATTTTATTGTTTTTGTTTGTTTTTGAATATTTATTTTGACCAAGCGGTTATGGTAACCCTTGGAGCTTTTGGTTTGACCAAAGGGTTTATGGATACCTTTGGGGCATTTTTGGGGTTGACCAAGCGATTGTGGGAATCCTTGGAGCTTTTGGTTTGACCAAAGGGTTTATGGATACCTTTGGGGCATTTTGGGTTGACCAAGCGATTGTGGGAATCCTTGGAGCTTTTGGGTGGACTATGGCTCTCTAAATGTGGAATGGCCTCAAATGACTGATGTTCAAGGGTTCTAGCTCCTTGATTCCTTCAAGAGAGGCGAGCCGGTATGTTCCAGGTCCTATTTTACTATCAATCACATAAGGACCTAACCAGTTTTCCATGAACTTGTCCCTTAGATGGGACAACAAATTAGAATTATGTTGGTTCTCTTTTAAGACCAAATCACCAACCTGAAAGTCCCTCAGGTGAACCTTCATGTTGTATGCTTTCTTAAGTCACTCTTGATAGATACACAAATGCTCGAGAGCATTGACGCATCATTCATCGAGCAACGTAAGTTGGTCTAACCGGGCCTGCCACGCAGTGTCATCATCGATGAACTCTTGCATTGAAATGCGTAGGGAAGGGATTTCCAACTCGAGAGGCATGACTGCCTCGGAGCCATACACCAGCAAAAATGGAGTTGCCCTAGTGGGCGTCCGAATGCTAGTGCGGTAAGCCCATAGGGCAAGCGGGATTTGAATGTGCCAATCCTTATGACTATCTACGATAGTATTTTTGAGGATGGCGACTAGCATTTTGTTTGACGCCTCTGCTTGCCCATTTGCCTGCGGATAATAGGGTGTTGAAAAACTATGCTGAATTTTGTACTTTGTTGTCAAAGCATGCACATATTTATTCTTGAATGACATCCCATTATCCGAGAGGATCTTGGATGGAATACCAAAATGACATATGATGTTATGCAAAATAAACTCCGCAATGCGGGTTCCAGTCGTAGAGGTTAGCAAAATTGCTTCCACCCACTTGGTGAAGTACTCTGTGGCCGTTATGATGAACGTGTGATGACCCGACGATGTAGGGGAGATCTTTTCGATTAGATCAAAGCCCCACTACGAAAAAGGCCAAGTCGATTGAATCGGTTGCAAGGCCTGAGAAGGTACGTGTGTCAAATTGGCATGGTGTTGACACTTCACGCACTTCTTTACATATGCACAACAATCTCACTCTAAATATGGCCAATAATAGCCCATGCGGAGAATGCACTTTGCGATGGCCATACCGCTGAAGTGGCCACCACATGTACCATCGTGCGCTTGGGTGATCACCCAAGCGGACTCTTGCTGGTCCAAGCAATGGAGGAGGATTCCTTCATAGCTTCGACGATACAAAATGTCTCCTAGCAAGACATGTTTTGCCGCTTTCTATTTAAATGATCTTTTCATGGCTTGTGTCAATCCAAGTGGGAGGTTACCTAACTTGAGGTAATCCCTAATGGGTGTGTACCAATCCTGCTGATCAGAAACCTCGATGGTATGAATGACCAATCCCTCTTGAAGTTCATCCCTAGCAAAAGCTGAGCGGGAAAGAACTTGTAAAAACAACGTTGTGTTGCTATTAAGAGGAGTCGGGGAGAACAAGGACCCCCAGTTGGCTTGAGTCAGACAATCTTGGATTCGAGAGAACCTATCCTGAGATGGTTCAATCTGGATCAAGTGGATTCTTGGCGTTAGGTCAGAGCTTGCACGCTCCATCATGGATTGCGATAATGTCTTGACCTGAATGGTCATCATTTCACCGAAAGGGTCTTGCGGGATTAGTGACCCCAAGGAGGCCATAGTATCCACAAAATGATTCGATGATCGAGGGAGTGCCTCGATGTCATACCATTCAAGTTGTGCTAGGAATTTGTCCACAAGGGCTTTGTAGGCCTACAGAACTGGGCATTTACATTGGAATACCCCTTTGACTTGATTGACAATTAACAACGAATCACCAAAGATGTTCAAACATTTAATGTTCATGGTGACTATTGTTTGAAGACCTATGAGCAAGGCTTCGTATTCTGCATTATTGTTGGTGCACGGGAAGTCTAATTTAAATGATAGAGGCATTGGAGCCCCTTGCGGTGTGAAGAATACAATTCTCATGCCACCTCCTTGCTCACATTTAGAACCATCGAAGAATAGGGTCATGTCAGCCTGTGACTCAGGCTCATTAGAATCTGGCGATTCTGAAACATGGAAGACCCCATCATCCGGTAGTTCTACTGTCAGAGGCTGATCGTCTTCAAGAGGAGCCTCTGCTAGTTGATCGGTGATGACTTGACCTTTTATGGATTTTTGTCCAATGAATTCTATGTCAAACTCCATCAACAACATGATCCATTTCACCGTGCGGCTACTATGATAAGTATGACTCATCATGTATCACAATGGATTCTCCTTAGACACAACATACGTCGTGTTGCTGAGCATGTAGTGGCATAGCTTTTTGGTAGCAAACACCACTGCCAAGCAGAGCTTCTCAACGTATGCATAGTTAAGTTCATAACTGACCAAGGTGCGGCTAAGATAGTAAGTAGCCTATTCTTTGTGTAGTTCATTTTTCTGGGATAGCATGGCGCCCAGTGCCACCTCAGTAGCTGAGATGTATAAGTAGAATGACACTCCTGGTCTAGGTGGTGCCAATACTAGTGGCGAAGCCAAGTATTGTTTAATCTCATCAAAGGCTGATTGGCACTCGTCATCCTAGTGAAATGCGACCCCCTTGTGCAATAATTTATTCATGGGTCGGCACTTGTCAGATAGCTGCGCTATGAAGCGCTTGATCGACGCGACCTTTCCCTGCAGACTTCTGAGCTGCTTGATGGTAGTTGGGGGAAGCATTTCAAGGATTGCCTTGACTTTGTTTGGATCCACCTCGATTCCTCGTTTGGAGACTATGAAACCCAAGAGCTTTCCAGATGTGATGCCAAATACGCACTTCTTGGGGTTTAGTCTGACTTTATGTTCAATGAGGCGATCGAGGATCTTGCTCAAGTCATCGAGATGATCTGGGCGCAAAAGAGATTTGGCCAACAAATCATCCATGTAATCTTCCAAAGTTTTGTGCATGTAATCATGGAAGATGTACGTCATGGCACGTTGGTAGGTGGCGCCAGCATTTTTAAGGCCAAAGGGCATGACCTTATAACAAAATGTCCCCCAAGGCATTGTGAACACCATTTTTAGTTGGTCCTCGGGATTGATACGAATTTGATTGTATCCTGAGAAACCATCCATGAGGGAAAGCATTTCATGGCCCACTGTAGCATCTACCAATGCGTCGATGCTAGGCAAGGGAAAATCATCCTTAGGACTCACTTTGTTTAGATCTCAAAAATCGATGCATATGCGAATCCTCCCGTCGAGCTTTTTGATGGGCACCATGTTAGACAACCATGGTGGGTAATCCATGCAGATGACAAACTGTGCATCCAATAACTTTTGTAGCTCATATTTGACCATTAAGGCTATTGTTGGATGCATCTTACGTAGTTTTTGCTTTACTGGCTTGACTGTCGGATCAAGCGTTAGATTATGCGTGACTAGCTATGGGTCTAGTCCCGACATGTCTTTGTATGACCATGCAAAAACCTCCTTCTTCTCTTTGAGAAGGGCAATGTAGTCGGCTTGCTCTTTGGGGGATAGACTTACCCCCAGCTTGATGATTTGCAAATTCATTGGATCTGAGCCGATGTCTACGTCAATCGTCTCCTCGATCGACATGTGGGACCCGTCCTCCAACTGGTGTGGAGTTGGGATCAAGTGGATATCATTTGCTGAATTGAGATCATCGTTCGGAACGTCAGGTTCCTCTTCAGCATGGAAGACATCCTGAGTCTATCCTGGGGTGAAATGGAACATCCCACCACAAGGCCAATACTCTGATGGGGATGGCGGTGTGTCAGCATGATCCCATTCTATAGCATCTAGGTCTAGATGCAATGACCATGTTGGGTCGGCTGGATT
Organism: Wollemia nobilis; assembly: GCA_028583015.1. Classification (NCBI taxonomy): domain Eukaryota; kingdom Viridiplantae; phylum Streptophyta; class Pinopsida; order Araucariales; family Araucariaceae; genus Wollemia; species Wollemia nobilis. The sequence continues at coordinate 2,326,873 of JAQPPZ010016703.1, read as the reverse complement.
ATGGATGGGGGTGGTTAAATCAATGGAGATCATGTTGATGAAATGATTTTGGTCTCCATTACCATGGGTGTGGCTACTCGGACATCCTAGATGATCTTTGTGCTCCGGATCTGGCTCTGGAGGCACTGGCACAAATGGATCGGCCCTATGTGTGGATAAAAGGATAGGGTCTACCCTAGGCACTGATGGCTCTATAGGGTCTCCAGGCGGAAGATGTTCTCTGTATACCTGGAGTGGCGGGTGCAGTAATTGCTATAACTACACCGGGTTGAGGTGCCACCTATGTCTTGGCCCTATGTGTAACTGTTCAAACATGTCATCTATGTCCAAGGGATATTGTTGTTATCGCATATGATTGAGATAGGCCATCTCAGTTTCATCTTCATAATCACTATCAGAGATCCAAAGGCCTTCGTTGGCTCCAATAGTTATTTGCGACATATGAGGCTCATCTTGCTCGAGCAAATTAATGTGGTCCCATCGAGGTTGTTCCGCTCTCTGCGGGGGACCTGATGCTCTTGAGGTGGCATATGCTCAATTGGAGCATTCAAAGGGAACATTGTCAGGAAGCTCTCTTGATAATCATCCATGGGATGCACTTGTGAATGATTGCTATCAGATTCGAAAGGATCCCAAGGTGCTACCTCGTATTTCGACTCATCTTCTGAAGACCCTTCTTGGTCTTGTCTATATCCCTCTTGTAGGTGAGTCCTCGAATTTTCTCCCTTTTTGACCGAAGGGAAAGGGTTGTTAAGGTCAACAAGGTTGTTTGTTAGTAATGGGAGATAATCCCCCAATGTATATGTTGTGTTAGGATTGGCATATGGATCTAATGCCAACCCATCCTTGTTGCCTATCCCTAGGCCTTGCATGTTCTCTACCAAGATGTCCAGGGGCAAGGGGTGGTTGAACCCTACTCCCGACTTGTCATACGGCATTTGATATCTCGGTTGGCAAAGAACACGCACTCCTTGCTCATACCTGCCCAACCCATATCCATGCCAATTGCATTGGCCAAGATATCTCAATGCGAAGTCTGGGTTGGACAAATAGTTGACGTCCTCAGCAAAGGGCTCTTCATCTTCATCTTCTTGCATGTAAGGTTCAATGCCATTATCCAGGCCCCCATAAACAAAGTTTGTCTGATTGGGTGGGTAGCCTAGAGGAACCACAGAGCCGATGGGGAGTCGAGGTCTCCCCATGTCCTGCATGGACTCAAGTGCGGGTGTTGCTACAATGTTTCACACTATATACTCCCCCAGGCCCGTGTTGGCCATCTCAACAGTGATCGTTGGCGGTTGAGGGGGAGCGAATGGGAGTCCTTCCTGAGTCCACTCCATGTAGGGTGAACTAGGCATCTCGACTTCCATTCTGCTAGGCATCTCTTCGGTAGAGATGGTTGAGACTAGGGGTGGTTCCTCTTCTAGGGGTTTCTTTCCCTTGTCCTTTGGTGTGGCCACCGTAGGTGGCATCATTGTTGAAGGACCAGATGAGGAAGATGGACCCGGCTAGGGATTTGATGGACTTGTCAATGGGGATGCCTATGGAATCGGACCCTGTTTAGATGGATTCAACTAAAAATCCAAATGCGTTGATGGAAGGGTCGATTGCAGCATGAATTGCACCGTATTGCAGTACTTGAAGGGCTCTAAGTCTACCGGGACTACATGCACCTATCCTTCAAATGTGTACTTTAAGCACTGATGAGCTATAGAAGGGACACACTTCATGTCCCTGATCCAAGGCCACCCCGACAAGATATTATAGGCCATCTCACCTTCCAAGATGTGGCACAATGTATGAATAGTCTTTTGTCCCACTTGGATGGGTAGGACAATTGTGCCAACCGTCGAGCATATCGCATCATTGAATGCTCGAAGAGTATAGGTGGAGGCCACGATGTGAGATGCCGACAACTTTAGATGTTTCAATGCTGCTGTTGTAATGATATTACTGGATGAGCCAGTGTCCACCAACACTCTCTTATACGGAATCCCGTTGACCCATGCAATGACGTGCAGGGGTGGATCCGCCACATCACCAGTCACTGATTTCAATTCATCTTCTCTAAAGGTGATGACTGGTTCTGTACATTGTTTTACATGTCCCACGAAGTTGTTGAAAGAGTTTGCTTCATGGGGTTGCAGCTCGATGGCTTTTAATATCTCCATTAGAGCCTCCCGATGGGGCACTGATTGTTGAATGAGCTCGTATATGGAGAGCCTAGCCGACGTGGTCCTTAGACTTTGGGTAAGTCTAGTCCGAATCATGGCCACTGGTCTAGGCGGGGGAAGTTGCGTAGGGTGTTGTTGAGGTTGTGACGTCGATGGAACCTCTCTTGTGGCCACCGCGGGGCAGCTCCTGGGTACCTCTTGTTCCTAGTCACTATGCTTATCATCCCTACATACCCCTGCATGGGGCAATTCTGTTGCACCTCATTGACTTGAAGGGGTTTTGCCTACGCATCATGGGCAGGCATGGGGTCTCTAAAGACTCCCATCTATTGGTTGTTTGGCGCTACGGGGTTGTCCACCGCCAACGTCTTGTTGTCGATTAGGTCTTGCACCAAGCCTTTAAACTTCCAACATGCATTAAGGTCATGTCCCTTCCATCTGTGGAACCTACAGTACAAGTCCTCCCTGTACCCCTTAGGCTTTGGTGCATTGGGGTCTATGGTTTGAATCTCTGGCAGGTTGATCAAGTTCGCCGCTGACAAGCGGTCAAACAGGGAGTCCCTGGACTCTGTGTAAGGTGTGAATTGTCGCCTAGGGTGACGCTGCTAATTTTGTTCTTGCCTCTGGTTTTCTCTGTCATAATTGTTAGGAGGCACCGCCTGATAGTTAGCCTTTTGAGGCTGTGTTGCTTGTGCAGGCTTAGGGACGTTTATAGCAACCTGATTGACCGCAATGGGTTTCTGTTGCGTGGTCCCTATTTTGGTGTTCTTAGACCATTCTTTCTTCTTAGGCTTGGCAATTTTACCATCCTGTATCTTGATCTCCTCAATGATTCTGGCTTGCACCAGAGCTTCCTCAAGAGTGGCATATTGTTGTAGCTGCAATAGCATGGAGATCGATCTCAAATAGCTCTTTGAGAACATTTGGGTTAGGTCGAACATGGGAGGGAGGTAGGGCAGCTTTGAAAGCAACGTCCTCCACCGGTTCCCATATGCCACCATGGTTTCTTCCTCATACTTTTTGAGGCTAGCTAGGTCACTTAGTGACACCTTTTTCTTGGTGTTGAAGGCGAAGCGTTCGAGGAACGCGTCCACTAGCTGATCCAAGTTACTAATGCTATGTTTTGGCAACTGAGTGAACCAATCCGAGGTAGGGCCTACGAATGTGGTTATAAATGTTCTTAGCAACAAAGCATCATTGTCCTGAATGCCAAAGCATTGGCTCAGGAATCTAGTCACATGCTCTTGGGCATCCTCCTCTCCTCTAAAGAGTGCCAACTGGGGTAGTTTAAAGTGTTCAGGGTATGGAGGTGCCGACACTGACGGATGCACAGGGTGACTACGGAGTTGGCGTAAAGTGGGCTTTTGGGGCCCAGAAGTCTTGGTCTCCATAGACTCTAAGCGCTCTAGCAGCGCTTTATATGCATCGAAAGATTTAATTTCTTCCTCCTTAGTTTGCTCCCATTGTGGGTTGGGGGGAACTTGAGGCCTATAGAGGGGTGGCCGGATAGCAGCCCCTCTGCCTTGATAGGGCATTTCAGCCCGCTCTTCTTCTTGCTCATACTCCTCATAGGCTTCTTGAGGAGTTTCTGGATGAGACCTATAACCATGGGTGGGTCCCCACGGGGGTGCCCATCGTTGTTCCTGGGAGTGGCCTCCCGCTCAGGTCTAGGAGGTCTCGGAGGCAGCACTTGGTAAGGTCACGGGGACCTGTCTCGCACCAAGGGGTTGCACCTCTCATACACTTCTACTTTATGCGCGCGAGGGGTTGGGACCTTCGTAGGCACAGTGTTATGAAGCAATTCGGCTGCTTGACGCTGAATGCGCTCTTTGCTAAGGTGGTATAGATGATCTAACTATTGTTGATCTTGCCTGAGCTACATGATTTGCGCTTGGCGGGCGGCATGTCTGGCAAATGCCAAGTCAATTTGTTCTACCGTCTCATGTTTAGGAAGCCTAGATGCCTCTCCTACATGTCTATCTCGGTCATGGTGATCCGAGACCCCTATGGGTTGCTTTCCTCTATCGAGGTTAGCGGCATTCACCCGAGGCACTGGCCTCAATGGGTGATCCCGATATATAGCAGGTGCGGAGGTGCATCGCTCCCACGTGGTGTACTGCTCTTGAGGAACGTGGTGGTCTTCCTCGTACTCCCTTTCGTATGTGTGAAGGGTGTGGGGAGAATTGTCTTGCCCTTCCTGGAGAGCCCTGTGCTCTGGATTTTGTCTAGTGTTTCTAATAGTAATAAGGGGTAAATGAGGGATGACGAAATCATGTGGCCCCTCCTTATGGACCCTACGTTGCTCTAGCACTTCATCACTAGGCCACTCATAACGAGCGTCTAAGGGAGGCCTACTTTCTATGTTGAGTGCCACGTGTAGGTTCTCCTCTTGAAAGGATCTATGTTGAGTGGGGGTGCCCCTCAAAGAGGTGCCTCTATAGTCTTGTTCTATGGTGGCATGATGTGGACTATCTTGCGTGTCAGGCCACCAAGGCGGGATGACCAAGTCCTCAGGACTATATCGGAGGTGATTTGTCCCCCTTGGTACACTTTCTGCAGTGCTTACCCGTGATTGGGCTCGACTACGAGTGTACACCATGGTGATGCTTTCCTACAAGATGCATAGATTTTTATCTCTTTTTATGATTTTTATGCTACACTAAATAGAAAGGAAACACACACAAAGCAATGATTATCTCGTTTAAAGATTAAAAGTGTGCCCTAAATCTGGTTTTAGTGTGTTTTGATTTTTTTGTTTTGAAAGCTTTTGTAAAGAACGTTTAAATGCAATATGATGGCTCTTATGACTCCCAAAAATGGTCGCCCCTTCGATATACCATTTCCAGGCCGATATACCAACCTCTCTATATACCCGCCCTTACGTGAGGGAAACTATTGGTACGTGAGAGCAGATGGTACGTGGAACATAGGCGGTACGAAAGGGGAATCACTCTGTTTATGACACCTACCATAGAAGACTTATCCTCATGCACTGGGAATCACCCCCACTACACTTGGTCAGCTTTCGTCAGGATTTACGTCTAGCAACAGTCACGATCGGGGTTATGTATGCAGTATCTCAAGCCAAGGTGGTGATGAAATCCACCGTTGGTCTTGCTCAAGGGTTGGGGTTTTACGACCAACTCCTTGTTGTTTTAAATTACCACGTGGTGTGTGGGGTTCTTTTTAAGTTGCATAAATGAAGGAAACAAGCATTCAAACTCTCCTATGCAAGCAAATAACCAAAGAACAGAAAACAGAAAGCAAAAATTTGACAGAAGGTGTTTAAGACCCCTACCTCTTCTCTGCCCAAATCGGATGTCTCTGAATCTCTGCCCTAAAATTGCATAGAGAGCTATTCATCCCGGGGTGAGATGAATAACAGATCTGTATTCATTCTAGGGTAGGACGAAGTCCTATTCATCCCTGGGTAAGACGAATTCCAGCTCTGTACTCGTCATAGATTGAAACGAACAACAGTCCAACGTTTGAAAACTTGGTACCTGTAAGCAAAAACAAGCAACTTTTAATCAAAAAGTTAATCTTAAAATCAAGGGATAGAGGTCCCACCGTGATCGCCACTGAAAGCATGAGGATACGGAAACAAAAAGGAAAATGCCAAGTACGATGCGTTTAAAACCAAACTTAACGCTAAAAGCCTATATATTGAAAAATGCATAAAAAGAAAGGACATAGACGAATCGACACAAGATAAAAGCAATATGGAATATGGCCCTCTTTATTGATATGCTTTTAAAGTCATGTTACAATACGTCTCCTTCCCTTTTAGAGGATAGGAGCGTCAAATATGTTTCTTATCACATCCATGGATAGCAATCCTTCTTCCGCGTGCCCACATGTAAGATGGGCGGACCAAAACATCACCGCCACTTGTGTATATGATTTTTGACTCCTTCCTGCTCCTCTGATGTCGAAGACCTACGTTCAAGGAAACAAAAAATATTAGTAGCACCTGCAGATAGAATAGAACATGTATTTCCCAAGGCCTACTGTTAGTGTATGCATGAAAATATTAAACCGATAACCAAATAATATCAGAATGACCTAAAAATTTTATAGAAGCATGAATATGTTACCAGGAAGCCACTACAAAAGGAACAATCAGGAAATTCCTCGCATATTTGTATTCGCTCCGGGGCGGGACGAATAAACCTACAACAAATTGTCAGAAAGCACCCTCTTCAATGTCCTATCCAGAAAGCTCCAAATGACCTGCAAAGTTGGGGTTAGCTAATTGGGGGTATTTTGGGATGACCCAGATGGTCATATTTCTCCAATTTGGCCTATATCACCCAGAATATGATGGCACTATCTGCATGTTAGTAAAGGCGAGAAATGATAAAAACATGGTCAAAATTGCTCATAATGAAGTGAAATTTAAACTACAACCTATTTAAATAACCTAGAATAAGATGCAAAAATAAAATAAAGGAAATATACCACATATTTCTATTCACTCCGGGGTGGGGCGTTTAGAACTGCGACAGCTTGGGGGGCACCCGAGGGCAGGACGCCCACCGTTTGGGACTCTGTTTCGGCACCAATCCACTTGGGATGGGTCCAAAACCTCTTATGGGGTGTTGTCAGCAAATTTTGTGGAATATTGTGGCCAAATGTTCGGGTTTGGGCTCCGATTTGCGCTTCCAATAACCACCCTATGACCTCCCTTCTAAAGAGAGATCAAGGATGTGAAAGGCACAAAATCAAAAGGTATGTGTGTGGATGTAAAATGGCAGCACTTCATTGCTCAAAATGCTACCTCTCTCTCTATATTTTGGGTGAGAAAACTCACCAATTTATAGACCTAGGGTCTCTCTGTTTGAATGCGCATGCGAGGGCGCCACTGGAGTTGCATGTCCTATTTTGAGAAAAATATTATTCCCTGATTTAGAGTCTCCTTGCATGAGGCCTCCAAAAATCTAAGACATGCATGACTGAAGTCTTTCTCCTTGATTTGAAGTCGTTCCTCGCAATTGCATGGCTTGAAGCTACAGTTAACTGGCGGACCTCTCGAGGTTTGACTTTTTTTGCCAGTCAAACCTTCTATTCGCCTCACCCTGGGGCGAATGCTGATATTCGTCCCTGGGTGGGACGAATGCCAGTTTGTATTCATCCCAGGGTGGGACGAGTAGGGAGCAAGGTGCCAAAAAGGTGCCAAATTGACCTTTGACCTTCCAAACTGCTTTTGGGAGTGGTTAGGACCACTGTTTAACCTCTGGGGGCTGCCCTAGGGGCTGTGTGTGTCAATGCGATCGGTGCTTGTTGTCACATAATCGGATTGGTGCTGTTTTGGTGTCTATAGGGCCCCTTTCATTTTTCAACCTTAGTGGTATTGGATAATCCATATATATGGATAACCTTGCTTAAAGGGTATAATTTATTATTATATTATTGTAAAGTTAACCTTAATGTCATGTCAATGTTGACTGGATATTAACCTCTCATTGGGGTCTTGGTATCACTATAAATACCTCTTAATGATGATCCATTTGTAACATAAGTGTGAATAAAATACGACATATTGGAGTACCTATGGGCACCCACCTTCTACTTCTTATCATCTCTTTTCATGCCTTCATTTATTACTATTTTATTTTAATCGCTTCTACTTCTTTTTTGCATATAATTATAGTGAATGTATGTTTCAGAATGTTTCTACAAAATATTATGAATTTGAACAATAAAAAGGAATAAAATCAAGATCTATTGCTTTTATTACTATTTTGGAACCATAGTTAAGGAATCCCAAATAATGCAATCATTGATATATCCTTGTTAGCTTTTGATGGAGTATGCAATGGGAGATAACAATCACAAGATGCATAATAATATGAAAGAAAGTGAATTTATGAGATGATTGAAATATGCTATAAATATAAATGATGAAAATGAATACAAGTTACTGGACTACAATACATCCATCACCAATATATGGTGTTATACACAACACTATACTACTACCTACAAATATACTCTGATCTTCTATATACTACCTATTACAATGAGGCCATTTTTATATAGGAAGATAGGTTTCTTGGCCGAAACTCTACCTAGCTATGCAAGGGATACCTTGCACATTGACACTTGTACATTTATTACATTGCATGAAAAAACTAGATAACTTCCCTCTAAAGTAATCTAATGTCCTAAGTATGTACCTAGGAAGGTATATTTACATGAACCAAATGATGTAATATAATCTATTTCTAACACCCCCTTGTATTATATTATTTTGATATTGAAAACTTTAGTCTTGAATGTGGAACTTCTTCCATTGGATAGTGGAATTTGTATTCTCCTTCATTGCTTACTCTGATCAGGTTCAGCAGGTAATCTGTGTCTTCAGATGATGCAAAGTAAGTTGTAACTAAAGGTTTTGTTTTTTATATGTGTTCAATTGGTTCATTATTCATGGTGCCATAATTCTTTCTAGCATATATTTTCTTCCTTTTCCTCCTTATTCTCTTGTGACTTTGCATAGGTGCTGGTGGAATTTTTACTTCGTGACAAGTTAGTCTATCATCACAATAATATTTTTCTTTATTGCTAACTTGTCTCATGTGTTGAGTAAGTACAAAAACAATTAATAATAGATAAAACATAAGACACTCTTCTAGTGAAAATATAACCAATTTTTGTGAGTTCCACCATGTTATAAAGATGATTTCGTATAGATAACCAATCAATGTTGTAAAGTTACCTTCTTTGGCTCGTTAAGAAACAAGAAGAATTTATTTTTATTTCTAGTGGATAGATACTCGTATCCTTATAGAGTATCTATTAAGTTTTGAGAGTAGTTCATGGAATAGTTCTTTATTATTAAAATCTTTTCTTAAGATTTCATTTATGATAGATCTTTGAAATAGTGATTATTTCTATTTCTTAGAATTGAATTTGATAGAATCTTAGTAGTCTACCTTATAACTCTCTATATTAGGATATATTACCCCTAATTGAAGTATGTAAGATTGATTTGATAAAAAATTTATTAATTCTTAGGTTTGTAGGCTTCCTTATGTCTCCCTATTAATGAGAGTATATACACCTAATGGTAATTTTGATTTTGTAGAAAACTTATATCTTCCCAATTATATAGAACTTGATAATATTTGGTAGATGCTATTATTATCAAGTTTTGTAGAATGCCTTATCCCTAGTGATTTTGGAATATGATATAGTGCTCTTGTAAATTGTAGTTCAATTTTGGTTGATTTTGTAAATTTTTGTAAATATAAAACATCAACTTTTCTGATACCTTATTACTCCTAATGAACTAAGCACTTTTCAATTTTTGAAGAGGTTTTAATGTTGGATTTCTTTTGTCCCCTTTGAGAAATTTTGAGACAAGAATATAATTAATTTCCAACTTTATAAAAACCTTAATAACATATTTTAATATCCCTTGAGATTTTATTTTAGTGTTTCTAATTTTCCATAACCTAATTTGGTGTTGTAATCCTTATAGCTCCCAAATATAGAAAATTAGAACGCAATAATATTTGCAACTATTATAAATTTGATTTTTTAGTAGTAACCCTTATTTCTCTAGGTTGTGTTTTTAAAATATTAGACTACTTTGATATTTAATTTCCCTAAGTTTTAATTTCAAATAAATATTGATTCCCTTTAATACTTCAACCTTATAATATAACCTTATAACTCCATTTTTAATGAAAGTAAATTAGATAGGGGAAATTTTACCTTTATAAAGCTTTGTGCATTTAAGAAATTAGATGTGTATGATTGCAATATATCCTTCTTGGGTGCTTTGAGTAATGATAGATTCTTCAACGTGCTCCTTAGCTTCAATTACATTCTTTAATGATTCGCTTGACCTATTTGACCAAGAGTTCTTACACTTCTCTTTGCTACTTTCGAATGCTCCCAAATGTTGCGTTATCCCTGGTCTGTTAGTCTTACAATGGCACTGAGAGGGGGGGGTGAATCAGTGTAGTTCTTTTAACTTGAATTTATAGCTCTTAAAACTGAAATAATGAAACCTTAAAACCAGATAAAGCAAGCATCACAAAAGAACATATCACACAACACAAGATTTTAACGAGGTTCACCAATTTGGCTACTCCTCAAGAATGACTGCTTGGACTACCATCCAAATCTAGCCTTTGCAAAGCACCAACTTTACAAATAGTTTACCAACACCCACTGGAAGGAGCACCAACCCCTTATTTATCTGCACCAACAGAAAGGAGCACCAACCCCTGATTTACCAGCACCTACTGGAAGGAGCACCAACCCCTGATGCCAAGCTGCAACCTGGACTTCAATTTTGAATCTATAAGTTTGATGATAAAATACCTTTGCTTTTGCATGACCCTAACTGGTCTTCTCCACCTTTGCGATTCTCTGCGCACTCCGCTCTTTCCGTGCAAACACTTCGCACACTCTACTTCATTGCAGTCCAACTTCACGATCGTCTTCTCCCTTTTGCGCACTCTGCTCCTTCTGCTTTCTCTATGCAATCACAGATGCACTTAGGACAATTCGACATGACTTCTTTGCTCACTTTGTGCACTTCGCCATCATCTCGCCGCTTCTGCGCTTTCTGCGCTCTTACGACCACATTTCACACTTCGACACGCATTCGACGACGCATTCATCGACATACATAATTCTCCAAACAACCCTCCTTTTATAACAACATTTTCATGATCAAAAACCCTAATCTTAGTCGGCTGTAAACCCTGATCTTAGTCGGCTGCAAACCCTAATCTTAGTCGGCTGCAAACCCTAATCTTAGTCGGCTGTCATAGGTCTTCGTCGGCTTCAACTCAACCGCGAAAAAGCAACATGTCGCGATATCGTGACACTTTTTCTTACTCTCTCTTTCTCCTTGCTTTGGTCCCCGAAAATACAACATGTCGCGATATCGCGACACTTTTGTTCTCTCTCTCTTTCTCCTTGCTTTGGACCGCGAAACTACAACATGTCGCGATATCGCGACACTTCCACCTCCTTGCTTCTCTTCTTGGCTTGTACCCATGAAAACTCAGCATGTCACGATATCGTGACACTTTCGTCATCGTACTTCTTTTCTTGGCTTGTACCCATGAAAACACATGTCATGATATCGTGACACTTTCGCCTCCTTGCCTCTTTTCTTGGCTTGTCACAAAATGACACTTCATCATTAATCTTTTCTTTATGTCAGAAATCGTGACACTTTCGCCTCCTTGCCTCTTTTTTTGGCTTCAACGATGTCAGAAATCAAGTGACACTTTTGCCTTCGTACTCTTCCTCTTTACTTTTGTCATGATATCATGACACTTCTACCTTCTTACTTTCTCTCTCCTCATTTAGTCATGAAAATGTGACATGTCACGATATCGCGACACTTTCTCTCCTTTGCTTTTTCTTTTGCCTTCGGGTCATGAAAACGTGACATGTCGCGATATCACGACACTTTCTTTCCTTTGCTCTTTCTCTTGCCTTCTGGTCACGAAAATGTGACATGTCGCGATATCGTGACACTTTCTTTCCTTTGCTCTTTTTCTTGCAATATGTCATGAAATCGTGACACTTTTTCCTCCGTACAATATCTCTTGCAATATGTCATGAAATCGTGACACTTTTTCTACTTGCCTTTCTCTCTTCCAACATGTCATGAAATCATGACACTTTTTCTTCCGTACTATCTCTCTTGCAATATGTCATGAAATCGTGACACTTTTTCTACTTGCCTTTCTCTCTTCCAACATGTCGTGAAATCATGACACTTTTTCTTCCGTACTATCTTCCTTGCAATATGTCATGAAATCGTGACACTTTTTCTACTTGCCTTTCTCTCTTCCAACATGTCATGAAATCGTGACACTTTTTCTTCTGTACTATCTTCCTTGCAATATGTCATGAAATCGTGACACTTTTTCTACTTGCCTTTCTTTCTTCCAACATGTCATGAAATCATGATAGTTTTGCTTGCTTGCTTTCTCTCCGAACATGTCATGAAATCGTGATAGTTTTGCTTGCTTGCGCTTTCTCTCCGAACATGTCACGAAATCATGATAGTTTTTCTTTCTTCTCAACATGTCACGATATCGTGATAGTTTTTCTTGCTCAACATGTCGATATCGTGACAGTTTTCTTCCTTGTGATTTTCTTTTGATTTTTAGCATATGGGCCACTTTGGTCTTCTTGAAAAGACACTGTACATACTCTGAGTAACCTTTGAACTTCTATCTTCTGCATCTGAAAGGCTTTTGAACTTCCTACCCACTGCATCAACAGATCTATCTGACTGTGTTGACAACAATGACAATACTGTTGCTGCACCTTGCTCAACAATCTCCCCCTTTGGAATTGTTGGCAACACATGTGCAATTTCCTGTAACTCTTCTCCCCCTTTGACAATAATACCAAAGGGCTACTATAGACTCCCCCTGAGTCCATGCACAACATTCTCAGGCACACGTTATGACAGTTAGCAAAAATTACAAATATGAGCAAAAAGATAATCAAATATATAAATGCTCCCCCTGAGAATGTGATCCCTATAGCTAGTCAATTCTTGGGAAACGTGACTACTCCACAATCTGTTGTTGGAATAAAAATCCAACTTAACCTCACTTTCTGCAACTTTCTCCTATGTACAACACGTTGTCGCTGCAATATATTCTACCTCTACTGTGGATAAGGAAACTGACTCTTGTTTCTTACTATTCTATGTGACCAATCTGTCTCCAAGATAGAATGCACCTCCACTGGTACTCTTTCTGTCATCTACACATCCTGCCCAATCTGCATCTTTTGGATATCATAACCCATACTCCATAGTACCCTTGTGATATTATAGAAGACTCTGTCTCTCTTCTGCACTGACTGGTGGACCTCTTCTTCACTTGAAGAATCCTCACTCAGATCTATCTTCAACTATGTTGGCTGCTAGATTTCTATCCATTGAGACTCTGTCCTCTGTACTCTGTCACCTCCAAAGCTCAGTCAATAGGCTCACTAAGAACTTTCTCAATAGGCTCACATAGAACTTGTCCAATGCTGAATAACAAGCTCATACAAAACTTGTCCAAATCTGCTCCACCAAGCTCACTAAGAACTTGTCCGAATCTTCTCTAGCAATCTCACCAAGAACTTGCCCAAATTTGCTCTAGAAATCTGTCCCAACGATTGTCCTCAAATATTTCCCAAAGGCCTTCTCAAAGGCTCAATCAATCATGCTCAAGTAGTACTCAAAATGAACTCAACAATGAATGGCGATCTCAAATCAAATCCACTTCATAGAACTTTAAAAATCACTTCACACATAACTTGACTAGGCTCAATCAAATCAACTCAACCAATCATCTCTCACACAACCCTAGTCCAAGTATGTATCAACCAACTCAAATAATTCCAACAATGCTCAACCACAAATATCACATAACAATGATACTCATGTTCTTTTCTAACTCAAGTTCTTTCACAACCAATGGGCTTAAACCACTATGCTTATAACACAAGGTTTAAACACAACTCTCAATTCAGAAAACCTTGATGCATTCAACCAACCACTTTCAAAAAAGGAAACCACAAACAATCATTTTCCCTTCAATGATATTTTAGAAATCAACCACCATAATGTTGTCACATGAGTCTCCTTGGGATTAACCTGAAATCGTGCTACCATGCATACTGCCTGCAAAATATCTGGTCTGATAGCTGTCAGGTACAGTAAGCTTCCAATCATAGATCTGTACATGATTTGATCAACAGGTGGAGATTTGTCATTCTTGCTCAACTTGCACCCTTTCTTAAACCTTTGTTGAGTGAGATAGTTTGTCTAGCCTTGCATAACATGCTCGGGGTGCCTGTTTCAAGCCATATATCTTCAACTTACAAACAAAGTTGGGATCATCACCAAGCTGGAAACCATCTGGCTGCTCAATATAAACCTCTTCTTCAAGCTTCCCATTCAAAAACGCTGATTTCACATCTGTCAACAAAATTGACAAGTGACTCACACTTGTACCAACTTTTGTCCAACACTGTACCAACATTGCAATTTTATTGCCAACTCTGTGCAAGCATCAAACACTGTACCACAACACAACCAAATCCCTTTTTATATTTTCAACTTGGTCTATGTTTTCTACAGTCACCGCTGGTCACACCTTACTTTCAACTGTTCGAATCAGGAGACAATATTTTGTTAAACACTTTACGGCCAACTATAGTGCACCTTACTCAAACTCATACTTCTGGACCTCGGATAGGTATGATTCACAAAGCAAAGTTGCTCATCTTGATGGGCTAAACATGAGTTAATGATCAGACTTCAATATTTTTCACCACAACATCATAATAGATCTAACAATCTTCACGTCAATGTGTAGTTCAAATACACACTGCTTTTATCGAAACACATATATGCGGCTAGGGCAACATTCTTTCACTAACCAAATTATCTGAACTATTATAATCCTTAACTTTGGACAGTGGCAGTAAGAACCATCACAAGTACAACAATGACATATAGCAATACTACCAATAATGACAACTCTCAATTTAATCACCACCCTTCACGGCACTTCCACAAACTACATGAACTGAAAACACACTTTGACAACTATACAACAACTTCCCCGACTACTTGCCTTTCATCCTCGGGTAATCAAACAAATACATAGGAGCATTAAAATGAAACTTCAAGATTGCTCCCCCCGAGGATGTGCTACCTGGAGTTGCTTAGTGCAATATCGGAGTAGTCTCCTTCAATCCAAGGAGACATGATTTCCTTTCTTCTATCTTTCTCCAAACTTTCTTGAACTCGGGCTTGGATTTTTCAACTGCATCCCTGTTTTGCACCTTTTCGTGAACTCGAACATTTCTCTTGTGTGGTTGTCTCTTGTGCATCCTTGATGAATGATTATTTTCCTTTTTATGTACCAGATTTATTCCCTGTCTGTGTTGCGTTCTTTGCGTCTGATGAAATCTACTGTTTTTCCTTAGATTAGATACAAAAATGCTTGGACAAAACCTTGCTATGTGCCCATGACCATTACATTGAAAACATTGTACATATTGTTCACTCAAAAATGCAGAAGTATTTCTACCAGCATAACTCTTTGATTTATTATTCAAACCACAATAAATTGCCTTGTGACCATACTGGTTGCATCTGAAACAATAGCCATTAAAAGTATTATTATGAATAGAGTGAGAGTGATAGAACCTCTTTTGTTGTGGTTGCTTTGCTGTAGATCTCCTTTGATATTTTCTTCCTTTTGAAAATTCAGCTTCAAGCTTTTCTTGCTTTGATCCTTCAACAGTGAACTTCTTCTTCTCTGCAGAGTTGGAAGATGAAGGTTGTTCAGCTTCATATCCAAGACCACGCCTATCCGTGGAGCTTCTTTGTTGGCTTATCATTTTATCTAGCAACTCTGTGCTTTTCTCGAATTTGAGATTTGTATTGGCCTCTTCTAGTTGTTTCTTCAATAAAACAATCTCTTCCTCTTGTTTGCAGCAACCAATCTCTTTCTCATTGAACTGTGACCTGAGAGTTTCTTCAATCCTTTTGAATTCTTCTACCTGTACTTTCAAACTGGTTATTATTTCATTTGCATCCTCAAGCTTTCTTGAGATTTCCTTATTCCTTTTTCTTTCTATCTTCAATTCATCCAGAGCTGCAATTAATTCCTCTTTCAAATTTATTTCTGCATCAATTTCTTCTTCATCACATTCCTGTTCTTTTTCTGTTTCTTTTTCGAGTGTCATGAAAAGACCTCCACCTATTTCTTTCTTAGAATCATCCTCTAGGACTTCATTAACTCTCACCATATATGCCTCTATGTTCTTATCGTTATTCAACTTCAAAGCTTCGAACTGAGCTTGATGTGTTTGCAACTTGGCCTCCTTGATCTCATCGTCTCCTTCATGAATACTCCTCAGTTTGTCCCATATTTCTTTTGCCGTTTTACAACTCATGATCTTTACCAGTTCACTTTCTACTAATCCACACTTGATAGCATCCTTTGCTTTTGAGTCATTCTCAAACAGATTCTTATCGACAGCATCGGTTGGAGGAGTGATGGGTATTGTGTATTCACTGTCTATTGAATCCCAGATGTCGTATCCCAAAGCACAAAGATATGTCTGCATCCTGATTCTCCAGACCACGTAATTAGTTTCGTCAAACAAAGGTGCTTTGTTTGATGAGAAGTCTTCAACCTTTTCTGGTTCAATTTTCTCTTCCATAGGAACTGAAACTGACTGAGATGCCCTTTTGGAGGAGGATCTATTCTTCTTACCCATTGCGTACTAATCCAAGATCAACCCTGACTGATTTAGCCTTAGAAGGGAACTTGGCTCTGATACCAATTGTTAGTCTTACAATGGCACTGAGAGGGGGGGTGAATCAGTGTAGTTCTTTTAACTTGAATTTATAGCTCTTAAAACTAAAATAATGAAACCTTAAAACCAGATAAAGCAAGCATCACAAAAGAACATATCACACAACACAAGATTTTAATGAGGTTCACCAATTTGGCTACTCCTCAAGAATGACTGCTTGGACTACCATCCAAATCCAGCCTTTGCAAAGCACCAACTTTACAAATAGTTTACCAGCACCCACTGGAAGGAGCACCAACCCCTTATTTATCTGCACCAATAGAAAGGAGCACCAACCCCTGATTTACCAGCACCTACTGGAAGGAGCACCAACCCCTGATGCCAAGCTGCAACCTGGACTTCAATTTTGAATCTATAAGTTTGATGATAAAATACCTTTGCTTTTGCATGACCCTAACTGGTCTTCTCCACCTTTGCGTTCTCTGCACACTCTGCTCTTTCCATGCAAACACTTCGCACACTCTGCTTCACTGCAATCCAACTTCACGATCGTCTTCTCCCTTTTGCGCACTCTGCTCCTTCTTTCTCTATGCAATCACAGATGCACTTAGGACAATTCGACATGACTTCTTTGCTCACTTTGCGCACTTCACCATCATCTCACCGCTTCTGCTTTCTGCGCTCTTACGACCACATTTCACACTTCGACACATATTCGACGACGCATTCATCAACATACATAATTCTTCAAACAACCTTCCTTTTATAACAACATTTTCATGATGAAAACCCTAATCTTAGTCAGCTGTAAACCCTAATCTTAGTCGACTGCAAACCCTAATCTTAGTCGGCTGCAAACCCTAATCTTAGTCGGTTGTCATAGGTCTTCGTCGGCTTCAACTCAACCGTGAAAAAGCAACATGTCGCAATATCATGACACTTTTGCTTACTCTCTCTTTCTCCTTGCTTTGGTCCAAGCGTAATCGGAACACTTTTCTCTCTCTCCTTGCTTTGGACCACGAAACTACAACATGTCATGATATCGTGACACTTTCACCTCCTTGCTTCTCTTCTTGGCTTGTACCCATGAAAACTCAGCATGTCGTGATATCACGACACTTTCATTGTCGTACTTCTTTTCTTGGCTTGTACCCAGAAAACACAATGTCACGATATCGTGACACTTTCGCCTCCTTGCCTCTTTTCTTGGCTTGTACCGTAGATGTCATGATCGAACTTTCTCTTCCTCTTTCTTCTTCGTGTGCCTTTGTCTTCTTGTCTTGAAAACATAGCATGTCATGAAATCATGACACTTTCGCCTTCGTACTCTTCCTCTTTACTTTTGTCATGATATCGCGACACTTCTACCTTCTTACTTTCTCTCTCCTTATTTAGTCACGAAAATGCGACATGTCGCGATATCGTGACACTTTCTCTCCTTTGCTTTTTCTCTTGCCTTTGGGTCGCGAAAACGTGACATGTCATGATATCGCGACACTTTCTTTCCTTTGCTCTTTCTCTTGCCTTCGGGTCGCGAAAATGTGACATGTCGCGATATCGTGACACTTTCTTTCCTTTGCTCTTTTTCTTGCAATATGTCATGAAATCGTGACACTTTTTCCTTCGTACAATATCTCTTGCAATATGTCATGAAATCGTGACACTTTTTCTACTTGCCTTTCTCTCTTCCAACATGTCATGAAATCGTGACACTTTTTCTTCCGTACTATCTCTCTTGCAATATGTCGCGAAATCGTGACACTTTTTCTACTTGCCTTTCTCTCTTCCAACATGTCGTGAAATCATGACACTTTTTCTTTCGTACTATCTTTCTTGCAATATGTCACGAAATCGTGACACTTTTTCTACTTGCCTTTCTCTCTTCCAACATGTCATGAAATCGTGACACTTTTTCTTTCGTACTATCTTCCTTGCAATATGTCACGAAATCGTGACACTTTTTCTACTTGCCTTTCTTTCTTCCAACATGTCATGAAATCGTGATAGTTTTGCTTGCTTGTGCTTTCTCTCCGAACATGTCACGAAATCATGATAGTTTTGCTTGCTTGCGCTTTCTCTCCGAACATGTCACGAAATCGTGACAGTTTTTCTTTCTTCTCAACATGTCACGATATCGCGACAGTTTTTCTTTCTTGCTCAACATGTCGCGATATCGCGACAGTTTTCTTCCTTGTGATTTTCTTTTGATTTTTAGCATATGGGCCACTTTGGTCTTCTTGAAAAAACATTGTACATACTCTGAGTAACCTTTGAACTTCTATCTTCTGCATCTGAAAGGCTTTTGAACTTCCTGCCCACTGCATCAACAGATCTATCTGACTATGTTGACAACAATGACAATACTACTGCTGCACATTGCTCAACATGGTCCAAGGTGCCTTTAATAGGTGGTAAATATTTTTATGAGTGATAAATATCATAGTGGTTTCATTCAACACTCCAAGGATGCTTTTAACACTTGGTGGGGTCACCAAATATGTTCTAACACCTATTACAAGTTGCACCTTTGCTTGAAATGTTTTTATTCCCTCGTTGTTCATTGTCCTAGTGGATTCTCTGCTTCAACGTGTTTGAGGTCTCTTATTGTAACACTTCAGACTGAAAGTAACTCCTCTTCCACATGGAATATGGGCATCAAAATAATGTTGTAATATCTCCTTTCACATGTGCAAAATTCAACATTCCTTTGTGGGTGTTTAAGGGTTCTTTTGAAGAATGACAAGTGGCATCCTCTTTGTTTGCATGCCCTTGTCTTATCAACACCTTATTGAAAGTCGCTCAACATATTTTTCCACTTTTTTCTTTGTTGTACTTTATTGGTGTTGATATGTTTCTAGCCAAGTAATGCTTATGGTGGATTTTTAATGGAGATTTGAAGGAGATTTGGTGGCTCTTGAATGGATTTCGAATGGTAGCACTTTTGTGGAGACTTCTTGATGATCCAATGATGGTATTGAATGCTTCTTGATTGGATGTATGATTTCAATTTGCTTGCTTTGATTTCACTTGCTTATATACTACTAGATTTATCTCCTTTACTAAGCAATGTGACACCTTTCTTGTGCTTTGTAGGTTACCTATTACAGCTATCGAACCCATGCACGATGTGAGCCCTTTTGAGAGGCTTATTTATGCTTGGAGTGTGCTATTGTTTGGCTATGCTCTTCTTGAGAATGATATACCTTTGAGGCACCTTCAAATCTACCCTCTTTCTACTTAGAATGTATTAGATAAGTGCAATACCATGCAATAATATTTGTACATAAAAACCTTTATTGCACCCTTTCTTGCATTTTTTTTGTAGGCATAATTTTTTGGTTTTGTGGTAGATTTTTGAATGCAATGTAAGGTTTTTGAGGATGCCTCTTTTATTAGACACCTTCTCCTTTTTTCTTGGTTATGTTTATGCACTATTTATTTGTAACAAAAACCTTATTGTGCATTGAATTTGAGACTTACCAAGTCTTGATTTGAGACAATCCTTTGCTGATTTTATATGGCTATTTTATTCTTGAAAACTTGAAGGATTAAGCTATTTTTGGTGGCTTCCTTTGGCCACTAAAATTTGCAGATTTTGGTGCACTAATGGTGTCTTTAGACACTTGATGCTAATATGATTGTGTGCTTTTCTCAAGAATACAAACACTAAGCCTTTTTTTTTTTTAGAGTAATATAGTAATGCAAATGAACCCACTAATATTTTAATTTTAATGCACTAAAAATCACACCTTATCAATACAATCAACTCTCAAAATAACTTATCAATGCAATTAATCAATTTACTGCAACTAATCAAGAATAATCTGAAATAAACCTTCAAGAATTATCTTTTGGTTTTGACACACTCAAGGAGTTTGTTTTTTATTTTATTTTATTATTTTTGTTGTTATTTTCTTTTTTTAATTTGGTTTTGTGTGTTTGTTTGCTCCTTGAGTATGTCAAATTTTGTAGGCCAGGTTCGTGTCCTGGGCATTTTTGGTGGAATGGATACCCTTGCCTCCTTGGGTCTTACCCGAAAGTGGCATCCCTTTTGGGATGTTTTCCACAAATAAAATAAAAAAAAAACTTCAAGAATTATTCTGCAAATTCACTACAAGCAATGTTGTAGGACTTAGTCTTCTTTTATTTTCCAAAATAGAAGATAAGTAGTTGATAGATAGTTGTAGTCCTGAGATTTAATAAACTCCTAATTAATGTGCAAATGAACCTTGAAAATAACTTTTATTTTTGCACTTTTTGAAGACTATAATGCAATCCCTTTTTCTTTTGCAACTTTAAATCTAAATAAGGTGCCTTAATAAATATAACAGATGATCCAATTTTAATCAATGAATATGACTGTACCCAAGTTGCATACCTTTTGAACGCTTTTGTAGATGATGTAGCTTTTATAGATGAAGCACCAAGTTTTTGTCTTGTGTAGGGAAGGGTTATGCATAGCAGCTATTTATCGCCAAATTGGATAAATTTAGAATTTTTGAAATTTAGAATTGGCTAATATTTGGGATCCTTGACTAAGGCCCATTAGCCAAAAAAATTTGGTTGCAATTTTTTTTGGGTTGATTCACCCCAATTTTATAATAATTTGACCATTTTAAGTTTAAATTTCCAATATTATCCCTAATAATAGTGAACCTTCTACATGTGTTTGGACACTATTCATCTAGATTTCAAAACTAATTCACCAAATTTTTATAAATACATTTTGGGGCCAACCCCTTAAACATAACATTGGTGTAGGATATTGTAGATTATTTGTAGGTTTTCTTAGGCTACTCCTTTCACAAAAATATGGTCTCTAACTTTCTTTTATGAGCCTAGGATTTGATGATTTGATCCTTCTTGCCATATTCTCCTTCTCCTATAGATTTGGAGAGGTCTTATCTCTGGAACAATATATTCTTGCTCTGAGAGGTAATATTAAAATATCTTGGATTTGGTAGGCTTCTCCTGTCTTCAAGATCCTAAATGTCTTAAGGTCTTCTAATATTTGACAATCCTTGTCAAATTCTTCTTTTTCTTTTGGGTTTGTTTTTGGATGGCGATAATTGTCCCAAATATTATTCTCAAGATTATGAATATCTTGAGGTCTTTTGATATTTGGAACTCCTTGCCAAATTCTTCTTCTTCTTTCGAGAATATTTTTGTATGGCAATAATAGTCCCAAATCTTTCACTATCTTCTATAATGAATTTCTCCAATGAGTTTTCCTTTGATGATTTATTTAGTAAGGCTCTCCAAGACTTTTACGAGATGCTCATTGAGACCTCCCTAAGTTCTTTAATCTTGCAGCTTCTTCTCGTCTTTCTTCAGAAATTTTCTTCAACCTTCTATTCCCAGAAGTGTTGGTGGTGAGATCTTCTTCTGGATCTCTAATCTCTACACTATGAAGGTATGCTAACATTTGAGAAATTAAGTTGAATTGTTCTATATTTATGTTGTATAAGGTTCCCTAATTATCTTATAATTAATTTTCTACAACAAAATAAACTTTGGGCAAAAATTAATAAATTCTAGATATCCTGAATGTTATTCACTAGTTGATTTGTCAATCTTGTGGATTGAATGCTGAGTCCTAGTCTTCATGAGTATTTCTTGCAACTATGTGGAAAGACTCTATCCAAATATAATATCAATATTTTTGGAACTAAAATTTATTTCATTCCTCAATTTTGGCTCTCCATAATTCTACCACCTAGACTCTTATGAGAGTTTTTACTAGTGGTTGGTCCAGTAGTGCATCAGGTTGACAAAAAAATTAGGCTCAATAATAATGGTGGTTTTTCTATTTATCTACTATGGCTAGATCTACAGTGGCTTTGATACCACTATTAGCTTTTGATGTAGTATGCAATGGAATATAGCAATTACAAGATGCAGAATAATATAAAAGAAAATGAATTTATGAGATGACTAAAATATGTTATAAATAGAAATTATGGAAATAAATATGTAGCGACCCCGGGATGCATGCACCGCTCTTTTACTCTACTTGCAATGTTATTAAAAACCCAAGATGAAATGGAAGGCAATGAAAAAGCATATAACACGGAAATAACAAATATGGATCTCTTTATTTGTATTGAAATTTGGTTACATGTCGGTCCCTCTTAGGGATACCCATTTCGATACAATAAGGTTACAAATAGGCAAAGAGTGCCCCTTTCACGAAGAGGTGGTGCACTTTCGAAAATCTTCCCGGTTCTGCACACGAAAATGTATGAGGGCTTACAGATGCCTCCTTCTCCAGGGTCTATTTCCTAGAGGGATCCCTTTTGCTCTCGTATGTTGCAGATTTCGTCCGATGAACCTGTGGCCCTGTAAGCAATGAAACAACAACACACGCTTAGATGTCCGAGAATGCCTCCCCGGATGAGGTTGTTAGTACTGAATATAACAAATGAAAGCAAATGCAAATTAGACTAATGCTATGGATGCAAACAAAAATGATGCTATGCTAATGATATGCTAGAATAATGAATCTAATGTCTAAAACTCTAAGCTAAGCCTACGGGCCACTATCCAAGACAACGGTCGCTAAAGTGACTCTCATCCTCTTTGCTCCAAAGCTATGGACCAAAGCTTGTATCCGATGTTGAAATAATGGTTGCTATGCTCTTCAATCCGTCAGGGCTTCACCGTACTCGTGATCTCCAAGGGAACTCTCCAAGTCTCGAAAAACTCTCCTCAATGACCAAGATTGATAAAAGATGTATATATCTGACCCCTCGATAAAAGATGTCTCTTTTTCTCTCTCTATATGTCCCTTTGGTGCTCTTAGGCTTGCACCTTTTATAGTGTGAAACCCTAGGTCTATGTCCAAGCCCTAGGAATGAATTTCTCATGCGTAGTGTAAGTTAGCATGAGAAGCTTCTTGTCTTTTCTATGTTTGGAAGCCAGTTATCTGAAATATAACTGCCAACTTGAGTCTCTTATGCGAACTGGTCGTTAGCATGAGAAGCTTTTGTCCTTTGTTTATGCTTGGAGGTCAGTTAACTAAAGTTTAAATGCAAACTCAAGTCTCCTATGTGAACTGGTCGTGAAAAGGAATGCAAAGTTACTCCCGCTCACCTTTATTGCATGTAGACTGCCACTTCCACCCGTGATTAGGCATGTTTGTCGACAAAACTACTTTTAGGGTTTAGCCACTATCATCTGCAATGACTAAGATCTGGTCGTTGTCATCTACAATGGCTAAGGTCTGGCTGCTCTAGGCTTGAGTAGCTAGGATCTGGCCTCTAGGCTTGAGCGCTAGGATCTGGCCACTCTTGGCTTGAGCGGCTAGGCTTGGATGGCTTGAAAAGGCCCCAAATGAGTGGTGAGAACCACTGTTGATGCTTGGAAAGTCCAAGATTATGTCTTATGATCTTATGAATGTGTCTATGTGAGCAGCTCCCCTAAGCATGACATGATTTAGGTGTCTACAGATGCCCCTTTTTGTGATGCGTTGTGTGGAAAACACAACGTTGAGCAAAAACGTAGACTGATCTGTTTGTAGGGTGTATGGTGATCAATGGTCTGATCAACGCCGGATGGCCCAATCATGCAAGATGGCACGCATCCCTTGAATCATTGCCTCAATGTTCGGAGGACTTAGCTCAGTGGCTTGGGCATGTTAAATTGCACTCATTCCTCAAACTCAATCGGGTAGCTTCAGCTTCTACAACAATTTCGACCGGTAGGAGAGCTACAATTGAAGATGTCATGTCTGCTTATGTTCCCAGCAAACAAGGGAAATTTGTGATTGTTGTATGCAATGATTCATAGGATGAACATGATTTTGTTATGATCGAGTGATATTTTGTTGATTTTGATTATGATTATGTTGAAGTTTTTGAACTACTTCCTCACACAATGAATTGGTGAAGAAATGACAATGAATGAAGTGACAAGTCGCTTGACCAATATGACTAATCTGGTTCCTTTCTAGCATTTTTTGCTTTTAATGGGCAATCCCACATCCAAGTGTGATTCCAATTGTTTATGATAACCATCCATCCTTATCCCGAGGAGTGGTCCAGCTATCAATAGCCTTCTTAGGGAGTTAGGATGAGTGATTCTATTTATGTTTAGATTGTATCACTTTGGCTTAATGTTTTTGATGTCATAGGGGAATTAGGATGATCCTTTCGCACCCGTGGAGCAGTTCGACCATCTTGGTCTTCTTCGGGATTGAAGGGTGGCACATCGTAATTCCAAAATGAGTTGTTTTTGCCCCAAGTGGCCTTATGGTAACCTACTCATCTCATCAAAATACATGGAGTGTGAATCGCTGCAATCATCGAGTTGATAGAGTAGGTGACTGAATACGAGGCCTGCCTGAGATTGTGCTTTTATGTGATTTTTTTTGTTATTTTGGTCATTAAGATGACTTCAATTCATCAAAATGTGTTTATTTGTTATTTTTGTGTGTGATCCCTCAAGGAGGAAGCCCTTTATTTTGATCTGTGGATCTGGCCGTTGTCAGGTCCAGTGGCCTCTGAGTTCTTGCTTGTGGCCGCTATCACCTTGAGCGGCCATGAAGTTCGGGCCACTGACATCAGCAGCGGCCAAGGCATAATTAAGGAAATATAAAATTTGTATTTTCTAGGGTTTGACCTTTCACTTTCATTATTTGAAGATTCACTTTGGGAGCTCTGGTGTGACAACGACGGTTGCGACTTTGGAGTTTGTTGGCATTGAGGACATGGCTGCATAGGGTGAGACATCAGCTACTGGAGGAGCCGGAGCTTCTCGGGTATTTCTCTTTTCTAAACCCTAACCCTCTTTTCTCTTGTCTGAGTAAAACTAAACCTCACTAAACTTGTTGGTAATGAATAAAATCCGTAGTTAGGCTTAGCTTACCTTTTGCTATGGTGGGTTAGTCCCCATTTTTGTTCTCATTGCTTTGCCTTGGTAGTTTCTAGCCTAGGGTTCCTAAAATTTTTTGTTGTTCACCTGCTGTTGCCATGTTAACCATTTTTTAACTTAGCTTTGATCTGATGCCTACGTGGGAATTTGCCTTTAATTTTTTTGTTTTTCCCTCCCTTTTGTGCTTTTTATGTTATTTTGCAATATTTGGATTTTTTTGTTCTTTTCTGGCTAGGGTTCACGGGTTTTCCATGTCGCCCCTCAGCCGCTATCGCTTAGAGCAATCGATTATGAGCCGCTGTCACTCAGAGCGGCTAGGTTTAAACCTCAACGGTCAAAAATTTGACCATTGGGTCTTGGCCACTGTTGTCTCCAGCGGCCAGGTTCCGACCGCTGTAGGTGACAGTGGCTAAACCCTTAGCCATATTTTTGTCCTTTTTATGATTTTATTAAGACATATTTTGATTTTTTTGTTCTTTTTGAAAGTTTTGAACCACTCCTGAGCTTTGTGCTACCCGACTATATGCATTTATCCTTCGTTTGTTCGGACTTAGGAGTGTTGATGTTGTTATGCTTTGTTTGATTTATGCCTTAGATGCATTGTAGTTTATGTTTTATTTTCCTTTGTTATTAGATCCTCTCTGCTCGGGCTCAGGACCCGAAGCTCCTACTTGAGCTACTTCCTAGCTTTGATGACATGGACTGGGCATGGTTCAAAGCTCATGGGTTACAGTATGTCATTAGGCTACCTTACATTATGGCAGATCAGGCTTACCTTACGGCCCTGGCCCATCGCTGGGACCCATGGACTAATACCTTCCACCTCTCGATCGATGAGATGACCATTACGTCGAAGGATGTATATAGGATCTTTCGGATTCCATTTGATGGGGTGGCCATTGTCTCTTCGACCACTAATGATCAGGTGGTTGTTTATGCTCGGGTGTTTAGAGGACACTCTATGGAGGCTCTCTAGGACACCAAGTCTAGAGGAGTGTCTATCAACTGTTGGCATGGGGAGCATGTTTTTACGATGAGGCATGTCGTATTGCTGATGGTTATCAACAATGTTCTTATCCTAGACTGCTCGGGTTTGAGGTTCTCATGGAACCTTTTGGTGATGGTGCAGGATCTATTGGATAGCGAGGAGCCTATCATCTATGCATGGGGTAGGTCACTATTGGCTCAGTGCTATGATGAGTTGTACCACATCCACCGGTGAGGACATGTCAACATTACCTACAGCTTGCTCCTACAGGTTTGGGGATGGGAGCATATTAAGGTAGATCACCCTAAGGGGCTCTCGGCTGAGATTACAGTGATCGATGCTCGAACATAGTGCTATGCTGCTAGATGGGCTCGAGAGCATGAGGAGCGCAAGAGCCACACTTTCGTAGGGGAGTTATCCCATTATACTGATGCTTTTACTAGACTTTTGGCCGAAGATGTCGTATGGTACCCTTACCATGAGTGTCCTACTTGGGATGATCCATCTAGCTTTACTTCCAGGACACGATGCGAGCGATGGCTCGTTGGCCGTAAGGTTACCATCCGGGAGTACTTCTTCTACTCTCGGGTTCTTCGTCAGTATGGGTTGCAGTAGGATGTGCCCCTGGTACCATTCTTGTATAGGCACCTCATAGTAGAGAGGGACCTACCTCCATGGTAGATTATAGAGCTTTCAGATGAGGAGGATGCCCCAACTGTTGACCCTAGAGTGGTTGGGGGAGTTATAGAGGCATACACTCAGTGGTGGGGTGATCATATGTGGCATGGTGTCGATAGCCTAGGGCATGAGGATGATGGTAGGGGTGATGGTGCAGATCTGACAGGATGTAGAGTCTGAGCCAGGACCGAGGTATGGGGCCAGTCAGCAGAGCAGGTGGTAGTGGAGGATCTTGATGTTCCTGAGGAGGAGGAGTTAGAGCTTGAGGAGAGAGACTCTCCTCTGAGAGCATAGCTACATGAGGTCGAGGCTGAGCTTTAGGTAACTAAGATCTAGGTACAACAGCGAGATGCTACCATTGAGCAGCTCACAACATAGATATAGGCTCTGCAGGCTACTATTGGGGGTGGCGGTGCTAGGATGCAGTTTGTTGTTCCTCCTTCTACACCACAGGAGGTTCCAGTGGTAGGTTCAGGAGCAGATGTGGGACAACTTTAGTCTTTGTTGGATGAGTATGAGGAGCAGATCCCGGGGACATGTGGATCACATCACCATTCTTCAGATGCAGCTCAGGAGGCATGGGATTGTCCCTAAGGAGCCACCCGGTGTGGGTGGTTCGTAGGTCAGTGGGCGCTCCACCTCGGGGTAGTCTTCTACCCATCCTAGCCAGAGGACCTAGACTCGGACAGAGAGACCGATATGTTCACATCATTCGACTCACGACACCGCCATAGGGGGAGGTGGCACTAGAGGAGGTGATGCAGGGGGCTCAGGCTCGGTATTTGATTGATGCTTTATTTGGTCCTTGATTCATTTTTGAGGTTGACTGACCTATATGACTGTAGCCCATAGGCATTTTTGTACATCCATGGACTTGACACACATACTTTTATGATATCTTTGCATTATGACTTATTATGTGTATCATTTATTGCTCATGTTTTTGTTGTTATTTTATTTTATGATATGATGTGATGATGGTATTATGCTGACTTGATGAATATGTTAGATGATAGATGATATTGTATATGCTTATATGGATGTGTAAATGCTTATATGATTTGATGATATGATGTGATGTATTTTGATGATGAATGATGAATTCATGATTGTATGCAAATGGATATTGCCTATGTGTTTTATGATGTGCTTTATGATGTGATGATGAATGATTAATGAATTGTGTTTGTGGATGCGATGTTATTGCTAAATGCATGTTTTAACTTTGCTTTAATTGTATGCATCTAACTTATGTGATGGGATGGTATAAATGAACTTGTATGCTCTAATCACTTAAAACATACGGAATGCATATGACATTGACAATCTTAATGGGTGATACCATAGAAAGTAAAAAAATAATCATGAATTTAAATAATCACTCTTATCATAAGAATTGATTAAGTATTCATATATGAGGTGTAATGGTGTGTAATGTGTTTTCTTAATAAGTTTCTATAAATTAAAAGATATAAAGTAGTTAGTGGTCGTCTATATACTATTTCTAATATATATGCGGTATCTGTCCTACTATGTTGATACCCCCTAATTTATAGAATCTTATAAAGAAAGTGATGGTGTGAATGATGTTATGATTTGTTGCTATGTAAGAATTTTTGGGGCTTTTCGGAGGTTCAAACACTCTAGTTACCCTATCAACAACTGTCTACTGACCACTTAGACTTTTGAAAAGTAAGGCTTTTACCATGGACCTAGTTTTTCATGATCTCTGTGTGTGCAAGTGATTGTATGTTTTGAGGTAGAACTCAAGCATTTCCTCCGATGTCAGGTGGGATTCTTTCAGCCCATTGCTAAGATCAGGGATCCTCAAGTGTTCATCTCATCCTTATGTTGGACTTAGTTGGACTATACCACTAGGCAATATTGGGTTACCTAAGCTAGCTCATCCACATTCAAACATTGGTCTACACAAATGCATGAAGCAATTGTGGTAGACATATCATCATGCATAAGGATTTCTCCTTCCAGTTTTGTACAATGTTGAGAATTCCAGGGATTCAAGCTTTATTCCCTTTTGGCTTCTTTTTGGCTTTTGGATATTTGCTCATATGTAGTGATGAAAATCACTATTTATTTTTTATTTTTCTTTGAGCGAGGATTTTGGTAGTGATGATAATCACTATTTATTTTGCTCATATGTAGTGATGAAAATCACTGTTTATTTTTTATTGATTTTTGAGCTATGTTTCTTTGAATTTATGATTTTGTGTATCGAATTATTGCTTTGAAATTTGGACTGTATGCTTGGCCTTTTGAATATGTACTTTGCTTCGGGATTTTTCTTATTTTTATTTAAGCAAGGGATTTGGATAGGGTAAAGCTTGTCCTTTTGCCAATTCTCAGCACCTTTAAACTGGTTGCACAGGGGGATAAGCAAGGAAAATCCTTTTCGCTTAAGGTAACCTAGACCACTTTGTAACTTTCATCTTTTCCTTGTACCAGCTAGGATTTTAGTGTTTCAATTAGTGACGGGATCTTGAATATCCAAGGCATTATCATAGCTAGACCTTACCTTCTACTAATCAAAGTTGTTTTCCTCAAAATTTGATAAGATCACTAGGTGTGGTTGATTAACCGAAAAACCTTAGTATATTATGTATAGCAACAAATAATGGTTGTGTTGAAAAACATAATTACACACTGGTGTTGATGGAGGTATGGATTTGAATGATTTGTGTGACAAACTGTGGTATCACTTTTAAGGCTCTTATGCCATATGCAATTGTAGTGGATATGAAAATGCAATGCAATGATGTGGATGCAAGATGTTAGATGCAATTGTTTTTGTATTTTTGTCTTTATATTATTTTTGTACTTTTGTTTTATTTGACCAAAGGGCTTATTATGCCTTTGGGGCTTTTTGATTTTTGACCAAGTAGCATGAAGTACCCTTGGAGCTTTTTTATTGAAGTTGACCAAGCGGTTTGAACACCCTTGGAGCATTTTGAATTGATTTTGACCAAGCGGCTTGAATACCCTTGGAGCCTTTGATTGATTTTGACCAAGCGGCTTGAATGCCCTTGGAGCATTTGAATTGATGTTTGACCAAGTGGTTTGAATTACCCTTGGAGCTTTTTGAATTGATTTTGACCAAGCGGGATGAATTACCCTTGGAGCCTTTGATTGTATTTTGAAATTTTATGTTTTTATGATTTGTTTTGTGTTTTTGACATATTTGAGTATTTTTTTGTTTTTATGACATATTTGAATGTTTTTGTGTTTTTGACATATTTGGATGTTTTTGTGTTTTTGACATATTTGGATGTTTTTGTGTTTTTGACATATTTGGATGTTTTTGTGTTTTATGTGTAGAATGCCTTTAAGTGAATGATATTGAGAGGCTCAGGCTCCTCAACACCATCTAATGATATAAGGTGATATGCTCCAGGCCCAACCCTCTATGAAATCATGTATGGGCCTATCCATTTTACCATGAACTTGTCTCGCATATGTGACGGCATATTCAAATTCTATTGGTTTTCTTTGAGCACTAGATCTCCAACCTTGAATTCCCTTAAGTGGACTTTACTATTGTAAGCTCGCGCAAGGCGATCTTGGTAAATGCAAAGATGCTCTAAAGCATTGACTCGACGTTCATCAAGAAGCATCAACTGATCAAGGTGGCCTTGCCATGCATCATCATCATCTATGAAGTCCTTTAATGCTATGCGTAGAGTCAGAATTTCCAACTCTAGTGGCATGATGGCCTCAGTGCCATATACTAGTGAAAATGGTGTTGCCCTAGTGGGCATTCCGTATACTAGTCCTGTATGCCCATAGTGCAAGAGGCAATCGCATGTGCCAATCCTTGTGATTGTCTTGCATCATCTTCCTCAAAATGGAGACTATTGTTTTGTTTGAGGCTTCTACTTGCCTGTTTGCTTGTGGATAATAAGGCATTGAAAAACTATGCTAAATATGGTATTTTTTCATTAAAGCACACACATTTTTATTTTTGAAAGATGGCCCATTATCTGATATTATCTTAGAAGGGACCCCAAAATGACTTATGATATTGTGGAGTATAAACTCCGTAATCCTTGGTCCAGTTGTTGATGTTAAGGGGATCGCCTCCACCCATTTAGTGAAGTATTCTATGGCCGTTATGATGAATGTGTGTCGGCCTGAGGATGGGGGTGAGATCTTCCCAATCAAGTCTAGTCCCCACTGCGAGAATGGCCATGCTGCCTGGATGGGTTGCAAGGCTTGCGATGGCAAGTGCGTTAGATTTGCATGATGCTGGCACTTACTACATTTCTTGACATACTCACAATAGTCCCTTTCCATGGTGGGCCAATAGTAACCCATTCTCAAGATGCGCTTAATGATGGCCATGCCACTGAAATGCCCTCCACATGTGTCATCGTGAGCTTGCAAAATTGCCCAGGATGCTTCCTGGGGCTCAAGACAATGGAGTAATACTCCATCATATCCTCGTCTATAGAGGATTTCTCCTAGAAAGATGTATCTTGTTGCTTTCTGTTTGAATATTCACCTTTCAATATGCGATAAACCTTGAGGTACTATTCCAAGCTTCAGGAAGTCCCACAGTTGGGAAAGCCAATCTTGATAAGCCATGACTTCTATAGAAAATATGGCTTGCTCTTCCTATATTTTTGAGCTAGTGAACATGGATTGAGGAACAACTCTATGGTGTATGGTTGCACCACACTCCATAGGTCCTTGGGAGATCAAAGACCCCCAAGGTGCCATTTGTAAGAAATATCTGGCTACGAAGGACCAATCTTGATTTGGCTCGATGTTGATCATGTTGATCGATTCTTGATTGTCAAAAGCTTCATGGCGTATTGCTGAGTGTGAAAGCACTTTCACATGAATGGTTGTAAAATCAGTAGATGGATTCTGAGGGATTAAGGATCCCAAAGAGGCCATGGTGTCTACAAATCTATTCGATGTATGAGGGATTGCCTCGATGTCATACCATTCCAGTCGGGCTAGGTAGGTGTCAACAAGTTCCTTGTAAGTCTTCAGGAGTGGGCACCTGCATTGGAATAGTCCTTTGACCTAGTTTACTATGAGCAAGGAGTCACCAAAGATATTCAATATTTTAATGCCCATTGCTATGGCTGTTTGGAGTCCTAGGATCAATGCTTCATATTTTGTATTGTTGTTTGTGCATGGGAAGTCTAGTTTGAATGATAAGGGCAATGGAGCGCCCTATGGTGTGATAAATACAATCCCTACTCCACCCCCTTGTTCACACTTTGAACCATCGAAGAACAATGACATGTCTCTTTCTTTCTTAGGTTCTTCAAGTTCTGGCGGATCTGATAATGCAAAGACCGCATCATCAAGCAATTCTATAGTGAGAGGCTTGTTATCCTGAAGAGGCACCTCTACTAATTGATCTGCTATGACTTGTCCCTTGATGGAATTTTGGCTTATGAACTCTAGATCAAATTCTATCAATAGCATTATCCACTTTGCGGTACGTGTATTGTGATATGTCTTGCTCATCATGTACTACAAAGGATTTTGTTTTGATATGACGTAGGTCGTATGGCTCAACATGTAGTGTCACAACTTTTTTGACATACGCATATCCTAGCTCATAACTCACCAAGGTGCGACTAATGTAATATATGGCTTGCTCTTTATCTTGTTCATTCTTTTGGGCTAACATGGTGCCCAATGCAAAATCGGTAGCCGATATATATAGTAAAAATGGTATGTCTGGCCTTGGTGGAGCCAATATTGGTGGTGTTGCTAGATAAGTTTTGATCTCTGCAAAGGCTTGATGGCATTCTTCATCCCAATGAAAGGGGACCTCCTTGCATAGCAACCGATTCATAGGTCAGCATTTGTCTGATAATTGCGTGATGAATCTTTTGATGGATGCTATCTTGCCTTGTAGGCTCCGCAACTCCCTAATGTTGGTAGGGGCGGCCATTTCTAGTATAGCCTTTACCTTTGTAGGATCGACTTCAATGCCTCTCTTGGATATGATGAATCCCAAAAGCTTGCCAGAAGTTACGCCAAATACGCACTTCTTAGGATTCAATCGGACGTTGTGTTCTATGAGGTGATCAAAGACTTGTCTAAGGACTTCGACGTGCTCTTGCCATAATAGGGACTTGGCTAGTAAGTCATCCATGTAATCCTCCAAGATCTTATGCATATAGTCATGGAATATGTATGTCATGGCCTCTTTGATATGTGGCACCAACATTTTTGAGACCGAATGGCATCACTTTGTAATAGAATGTTCCCCATGGAGTAATGAAAGTAGTTTTATGTTGATCTTCGGGCTTAATCTAGATCTGGTTGTATCTAGAGAAACCATCCATTAGGGAGAGCATTTCATGACCTACGGTTGCATCTACAAGAGCATCTATGTTTGGCAATGAGAATGAATCCTTTGGTGTTGCCCTATTTAAATCTCTGAAGTCTATGCAAATATGGACTCTTCCATCGGGTTTCCCCATGGGTACCATGTTCGACACCCACTCAGGGTAGTCGATGGGAACTATGAATACTACATCTAGTAGTTTTTGCAATTCGTTCTTCACCATCAAAGTGATGGTTGGATGCATTTTCCTCATCTTTTGCTTGATTGGCTTCTTCATGGGATCCAATGAAAGGTTGTGAATGACTAACTTTGGATCTATCCCTGGCATGTCTTTGTAAGTCCAAGAAAAAATATTTGGCCTCTCTTTGAGGAGAGGAATTAGGATGGCTTGTTCCTCTGGAGATAGACTTTCTCCGAACTTGAATTTTCTTGGTTGGGTAGGATCATCACTGATGTCCACCTCAAAAGTTACTTCTATAGCCATATGTGACCCATCCTCTAGCTGATGAGGCATGGGTATCAAATGAATGTCATCGATGGGATTTATAGGACCTACTAACTCAGGTTCCAAACCAACATGGAAGACATCATACGCACAACTTGATGCAAAATGGAATGGCTATAACATCTCTTCATTGGGGAAGAGGTCTTCAGGCTCTATGGGTGAATTAGCATGATCCCAATCAATAGCCTCTACATCAAGATGCAATGATTTGGTAGGATCTACTAGATTATGAAGTGGAGTGGTCAAATCAATGGAGATCATATTGATGGATGGGATGAAATCTCCAAGACCACATGGGTGTAATCTTGTCTCAGGGGTTTCCCTTCCATACTCGTGATGAGGTTCTAGAGGAATGGGAATTTTTGGATCTAGCCCATGAGTAGGATGGAAAATAGGATCATTGGGCTCTAATCACTCTCTGAATGTAGGTGGAGGGGGATTGACCATCCGATGAATGGCAGCTAGGTCAATAGGTCTCCCCAAAAATCATAGATGAGGGTCTATGGCACGGAGTGCCGCCTCTCTCTACTAGCTCGTTGACTTGTCATAAATGGTGAGGTCCAAGATAAGCCATCTCGGTCTCATCCTCAAAGTCATCATCGCTTATCCAAAAATCGTTAGCATTTGTATGCGGCCCCAAGACAAGGGGCTCATGTCTTGGCCCTAAGTAGGCCATCTCTATTTCATCTTCATATTCTTCGTCACTTATGAAGAATCCATTTGCATTTGTCTCTTGCCCCAAAGTTAGGGGTTGATGGCTTAGGCCTAAGTAGGCTCTTTCTATTGAGTCTTCTGATTCATAGTCACTTTCATCTGATGTATACCCACTCTCATCATGGATGGACCATGTGAATATTTGTAAATAGCGAGGCCCTTGGTAGGCTAAGCCAAGTTGCACCTCATCATCACTTGCTTCATATCCATTCTCCTCATCCCATGAGTTGTACCCTATTGGGGTGGAATCAATTGAGATGTTTGGATGATAAATTTCTTGTGGCGGTATGTTTACCGTGGCCACTTGTCTATTGCTCAAATTTCCTATTCTTAGGGGGTGATAAGGAATGAAATCAATGTCTTCTCCTAACCCTAAGCTTAATCTATCCAATGCTACTGCAAGAGAGTCATCTCGACCTCCGATATAATAGCCTAACCCAAATCTGTCAGAGGGAAGTTGATATTATGGCTCGTATGGCCGCCTGCGCCCCTGCTCATATATGCCAAGGCCATAGCCATGCCAATGGCAATGCTCAAAGTAGCTTAGAGCAAACTCGATGTTATAGAGAGGTAATGAACATTGACCATGAATAATTCATCACTATCCTCTTCTATATCTGAAGACTTATGGGTGTAGTCCAAGTCGACATAGACAAAATTGGTTTGGTTGGGAGGGATTCCAAGTGGAACCACTATTCCTACTGGCGGCCTCAAGTCCTTAGGCCTTCCCATGTCTTGTGTAGACTCAATGATAGGTGTAAAGGTAATGTTCTACACAAGGTACTCCCCTATGCCTATGCTTGCCAAGTGTATTGATGCATGCGATGTAGATGACCCTACGGATGACACTGGCGAAGCAGGGTGATAATCACTATCTTCATCTTGATCTTGAAGATCTTCCTCTTCCATAGGACTTGGCATTTCAGCAATGGCTATAGTTGGCACTTCCTTGGGCCTTTCTTCCTTGACTAAGGGTGCCTTTAGCTTCTGATTGTCTTTTGGTTTTGACGTTGATGGTACTTTAGAAGCATTGACTATTTTGAGTGCACCAGGAGGTGTTGAAGTGCATGGGTCTTTTCTTACCCCTTTGTCTTCGTTATCCACTTGTGTGGTTGGGGATGAAGGTGCTACGTACATGTGGGTAGAAGGGATTACAAATTCTCCTAGAATGTCCACCTGATTGACGTATTTAAAAGGCTCTTCATCGGCCAGAACCACATAGACTTTGTTTTCGTGCACATACTTGACACACTGGTGCAAGATCGAAGGCACACACTTCATGGCCCTTATCCAAGGATGCCCTAAGAGGATGTTGTACTACATAGCTCCTTCCAAGACATGACACATCATAGGGATGGTCTTGTGCCCCACCTTGATGGGTAGGACTATCATTCCCATAGTATTGCATAAAGCATCATTAAAATCTCTCAATGTGTAAGCTCCTGGAATGATATTGGACTTGGGGATCTTGAGGTGCTCTATTGCTGTTGTTGTAATGATGTTTATTGATGAACCTGTATCGACCAAGACCCTCTTGAAAGGTAAGTTATTGATTTCCACCACAATGTTTAGCGGAGGGTCTGGTAAGGCAGCAGGAACTATCTTAATCTCATGATCATAGAATCAAATTACAGGTTCCTGGAATTCTTGTACTTGTCCCACAAAGTGAGTGAATGCATTCACATCTTGCGGTTGGAGCTCAATTGTCCTTAAAATCTCCATTAGAGTCTCCCTATGCTTTGGGGACTATTGTATGAGCTCATAGATGGATAACTTAGCTAGAGTCATCTGTAGGTTTTGCTCCAATATACTCCGAATAGTTACCACAGGTCACGTTGGTGGACCTAGAAGGTTGTCTTGCCTTTGCCTAGGAGTGGCTGGGATGTTCATGGGAGCTACAGGTGGTTGTGGTTGACCATACCACCTAGTCCTTGTTGCTATGTTAACAATCTCAACCATCCCAATGCATCCGTGGGTAGGTATGTCAGCTCAAACTTGATTGACTTGGGCCCCTTGCTCTCTAGGGGCCTCATGATTGGGTAATGGGTTTCTGTATATGCCCATGTCTCTATTATCAGGAGCCAATGGGTTGTCAACTTTGAGTTCTCCCGCCTCAATCATGTTTTGCACTTGATGCTTAAAACCAATGCAAGCCTCAATGTCATGCCTCGGTATCCTATGATAAGGGTAAAATTGATCTTCCCTATATCCTTTTGGCTTAGGATGGTTGGGATATATAAGAGGTATATCAGGAAATCTGATCCTCCTGGCCTCGCTCAACTGATTAAATATTGATTGCATTGATTCTGTTAGAGGCATGAAATAACGAGGTGGCTTGCATTCTCTGTTTCTTCCCTGATTGTTCTTTTGGTCGTAATTGGCTAGTGGGGGATGTGCTTGATAGTTCTAGGGTTGTTGTGCACCCCCATCCTTGGGTGTAGCCAATACGACTTGATTGACTAGAGCAGGGTTGCCCTGCTTCTGCTTGTACTTGTCATTCTTACCATTCTTGTTCCACTCCTTTTTGTTTTGGAGTTTAATGGTTCCCTCATCTACTTTTATTTCTTCGATGAGCTTGGCCTATGCCAAAGCTTCCTCAAATGAAGGATACTTCTGAAGTTGTAGCAAGAGGGAGATGTGTTTAGAGCAACTTTTGGTGAACATGCGAATGATCTCTTCTATGGGAATGAAGAATGATAATTTTACCATGACTTTTCTCCATCTATTCCCATAATCCATTACTGGCTCATCATCATACTGTTTCAAGTTGGCCAGGTCTGAAAGGTTCACTTTCTTCTTAGCACCAAAGGAGAAATGCTTTAAGAATGCATTTACTAGTTGTTCAAAGTTGGTTATGCTATGCTTAGGTAGTTGATTGAACCATTGAGTGGCAGCACCTAAAAATGTCATTATGAATGTTCTTAGCATGAGAGCATCATTGTATTCAAGATGAAAATAGGCATTGATAAAATTGGTGACATGCTCTTGTGCATCCTCTTCACCCTTAAAATTTTCTAACCTAGGCATCTCAAAGTGCTTAGGATATGGAGGGCTAGGGATTGATGGGCACAATGGTTGGTTGTGTATTTTGCTCAATGTTGGCGAGTTCCTAGCTACCTCTTATTTCTCAAAGGTCTTCATATTTTCAGCAAGCTCTTGAAATACCTTTGATGCATGGATTTCCTCCTCTTGTAGGCCTACCCATAGTGGCAATGGAGGTAACTCTCTATCCATTTTATTCATTCCATTTTCCTCCCCCTAGGGGACTGGGACTCTGGTTTGTTGTGTTTGCCCTTCCCCCACTAGTTAGATTTTGTTCATGGTTTGGTGGGGGATTTCATTGTGGGCTATCTTGTCTAGTGCGCCTCTCCTTAGGTGAGTCAGTATGTCTAGTTCTTTGGTGGTCACCACCATTTATCTATAAATTGTTAAGAGCTAGCCACTCAACCTGCTCTCTTAAATGTTGCTCATGTTGGCGCAAGAGTCTTTCTCTTTGTTTATCTTGTTCGAGAGCTTCCACTAGCTCTCGCTCCTTACGTAATGCATTTTATAACCACCTCATTTGGTTAGTTTGCATTGTTACAGAAGACTCATGTTTATCTGACTCTGTTCTTGTTGTCTTGACTCATAGATTCCTCGAGGAGGTTTCTGTTGTATCTGTACTCTTGCTAGCTAATGTGACTTGTTCAGTGTACTATTGAGTATCCCTATGATCAGACTCCATGCATCTACTATGGGGTCACTCTGAGGTACCCCCATACTAGGAGATGTGTTTAGAAGTCACAGTTCATGAGCTTCCAGATGCAAAGTTCTCAGTAGCTATAGTTCTTTGAGTTGGTCATGTAGGAAACCGATCCAACCCATCTAGTTATCTTGTTTTCCATGGTTGGTCTCATGGGGTGCCATTCACTCCTATGAGGTCATAGTCTATGAGAATATTTCCTTTTGCATGAAGGGTTTCTTCTATTTGATTCCCATGGCTAGATGTAGCTCTAGTTTCCTGCCCTTCAGTAGGGAGCCCTGTTTCATATGTTTCTTGTGAGTCTTGAGGTGTTGCAATTCTTGTTTGCCTTCTTGATGAAGAGGGCTTTGTGGTAACATGTTTTCTCCATGTGGATGGAGATGTAGCAGTCTCGTCATCCCTATGTGAAGAATGAGTTTTAGAACCTTCTTTATGTCCATGTGAGGAGGAATCCCTTGAAGCTTCCTCACATCTTTGAGATGTTTCTATGTGTTTAGAGGAGGCCCTTGAGGTCTCCTCATGTCTCCTTGATGAGGATGGCTATGAAGCCTCTTTTTGTTTATGTGACTTTGTTCCATGATGTGGTTCCTTACTTGGGGTTTCTCGAGGAGATCCCCCAAGGGTTGAATTATCACCCCTTAGGCTCGCGGAGCTACGTCTCACGGTCTTATGGGTGGGTCATTCAATGTTACTACGACTCCACCTATGGGTATGAGTTGCTTTAGTCTCTCCCTCGATGTCAGACCGAGGGTGCTTACTTCTTGTTTTGACCATGTTGTCTATGAATTGATCTTTTGAGTTGCAATTTAGGAATAACCACACAATACCAAACAAATGTTTATCTTGATTACCGATTTAAGTGTGCCCTAAACTGTTTGGTGTGTTTTGATGTGTTGTTCTTTCGATTTCTTGCTCTTGTTCTTGGATTAAGAATGAGAAGACTCATCCATAGTGACAATCAAGTACACCCATGCCAAACATGATTTTCTCAAAAGAAGCTAGGGTACACCATTGAAGACCCAGTGGGGGGTTCGCCTAGCTCTTCCACTCTAAACCAATGATTGTTCCAATAGTGGGAGACAGTTTGAGCACAAGTAACTTAGTGTCACTATAAGTAAGTTTCTCAATCCATTTCTAGGAAGCTCTAGGGGGTAAACCAGTGGAAGGAGATGAATTCCAATGTCATTGGACTGAATTGAAGGTTGGTGATGAAATCCAACTCCCCAATGTTTAAATGAGATGTGCGTGTGTGGTGTTCATTTTAAGCTTGCGTAACATAAAGTGCATCATATAGCAGCAATGAATCTTTCCTATATGCCTAAGTGCAAAAATACATTTCAATATTCAGAAAGATGCATGAACTACTATGATTTGTATGAGCACACTTTATTTCGTGCAGCTATGGCCTCTAGCAGGGCCTCAAAGCAAGCAAACAACATACAATGTCTAGCACGTTGGATTCTAGGGTGAAATTTTTAGGCATAAGCCGTTGTTCCTAGCAATGCCTAGTGGAAAATTTAAAAGAAGATCTAGGATATGCAAAATGCTTAATTCTTTCTCCTTTTATTCTTTCAATTTCCAAACATAAATGTGCTTTAAGTTCTCTATTTTAGACACACATAAGCAGATAGAAAGCTGTAAAAATATCAGATAAGCTATACCAACCTTTGATCCAGCTCAGAGAGTCGGTGTTTTGACCTCTGTTGCACTCTAGTTCTGGCCGTTGTTGACCAGAGTGGCTAGTTCTTGGCCATTGTAGCTCAGAGCGGCTAAAGCTCTATTGGCCATTGTAGCTCAGAGCGGCTAATTTTTGGCCATTGTAGCTCAGAGAGGCTAGACCTACACACAAAATTAAGTTAGTATTCTGTAGAAAATGAAAAATTAGTGGAGGTCCCACCGTGATCACCATCTGTAGCGACCCCGGGATGCACGCACCGCTCTTTTACTCTACTTGCAATGTTATTAAAAACCCAAGATGAAATGGAAGACAATGAAAAAGCATATAACATGGAAATAACAAATATGGATCTCTTTATTTGTATTGAAATTCGGTTACATGTCGGTCCCTCTTAGGGATACCCATTTCGATACAATAAGGTTACAAATAGGCAAAGAGTGCCCCTTTCATGAAGAGGTGGTGCGCTTTCAAAAAGCTTCCCGATTCCGCACATAGAAATGTATGAGGGCTTACAGATGCCTCCTTCTCTAGGGTCTATTTCCTAGAGGGATCCCTTTTGCTCTCGTATGTTGCAGATTCCGTCCGATGAACCTGTGGCCCTGTAAGCAATGAAACAACAACACACGCTTAGATGTCCGAGAATGCCTCCCCGGATGAGGTTGTTAGTACTAAATATAACAAATGAAAGCAAATGCAAATTAGACTAATGCTATGGATGCAAACGAATGAAATGATGCTATGCTAATGATATGCTAGAATAATGAATCTAATGTCTAAAACTCTAAGCTAAGCCTATGGGCCACTGTCCAAGACAATGACCGCTAAAGTGACTCTCATCCTCTTTGCTCCAAAGCTATGGACCAAAGCTTGTATCCGATGTTGAAATAATGGTTGCTATGCTCTTCAATCCGTCAGGGCTTCGTCATACTCGTGATATCCAAGGGAACTCTCCAAGTCTCGAAAAACTCTCCTCAATGACCAAGATTGATAAAAGATGTATATATCTGACCCCTCGATAAAAGATGTCTCTTTTTCTCTCTCTATATGTCCCTTTGGTGCTCTTAGGCTTGCACCTTTTATAGTGTGAAACCCTAGGTCTATGTCCAAGCCCTAGGAATGAATTTCTCATGCGTAGTGTAAGTTAGCATGAGAAGCTTCTTGTCTTTTCTATGTTTGGAAGCTAGTTATCTGAAATATAACTACCAACTTGAGTCTCTTATGCGAATTGGTCATTAGCATGAGAAGCTTTTGTCCTTTGTTTATGCTTGGAGGTCAGTTAACTAAAGTTTAAATGCAAACTCAAGTCTCCTATGTGAACTGGTCATGAAAAGGAATGCAAAGTTACTCCCACTCACCTTTATTGCATGCAGACTACCACTTTCACCCGTGATTAGGCATGTTTATTGGTAAAACTACTTTTAGGGTTTAGTCATTATCATCTACAGTGACTAAGATCTGGCTGATGTCGTCTGTAGTGGCTAAGGTCTGGCCACTCTAGGCTTGAGCGGCTAGGATCTGGCCACTCTTGGCTTGAGCGGCTAGGCTTGGATGGCTTGAAAAGGCCCCAAATGAGTGGTGAGAACCACTGTTGATGCTTGGAAAGTCCAATATTATGTCTTATGATCTTATGAATGTGTCTATGTGAGTAGCTCCCCTAAGCATGACATGATTTAGGTGTCTACAGAATACAATGTAGTTATGGAGGAAAAGGATACTCCATGAACAAAGCTATTGGACTACATTGCACCCATCACCAATATATGGTTATTTACAAAACACTATGCTACTACCTACGAATATGCTCTGAGCTTGTATATACTACTTGTTACAATGAGGCCCTTTTTATATAGGAAGATAGGTTCCTTGGCTAACACTCTACCTATTTTTACAAGGGACACCTTGCACATATACATATTGAACATTGAAACTTGTGTATTTATTACATTGTATGAAGTAACTAGATAAATTTCCCCTAAAGTAATCTAATGTCCTAAGTATGTACCTAGGAAGGTACATTTACATGACCCAAATGATGTAATATAATCTTATTTCTAACAATTCTCATAAATACATACCTCAAATGTGTATGCACAATATTGTTTAAGGGTCATGATTATTTAAAATATGGATATACATGATATGGTAGTTAGTATTAGAAATAACTTATATTACATTATTTGGGTCATGTAAATGTAACTTCCTTGGTACATACTTAGGACATTAGATTAATTTAGGGGGAAGTTATCTAGTTACTTCATGCAATGTAATTAATGCATAGGTTTCAATGTGCAAGGTATCCACTAGTACGACTAGGTAGAGTGTTAGCCAAGGAACTTATCTTCCTATATAAAGGGCCATAGATATAGAAGAGATAACATAGTAGTGTAGGATTACAGTAGTGTAGGATATATAGTAGTGTAGTGTGTGTGATATATAATCTCAGAGCT
The DNA here is from genome assembly GCA_028583015.1 of Wollemia nobilis. NCBI lineage: Eukaryota > Viridiplantae > Streptophyta > Pinopsida > Araucariales > Araucariaceae > Wollemia > Wollemia nobilis. Next base: position 2,284,423 of record JAQPPZ010016703.1, on the reverse strand, counting down.
CATTCACTGAGTAGTATGTTATATCATGGAGTGTTCATTTCCTCCATAGGTACTATTGTACTCATTTTTAACATTTTAATTTATAGCATATTTTAGTCATCTCATGGATTTACATTCTTTCTTATTATTCTGCATCTTGTGTATGTTATCTCCCATTGCATGTTGTATCAAAAGCTAACAATGGTATTAGAGCTATGATAGATCAAGATACGATAGATCAATCAAAAATCACCATTATCATTGACCTTGAGTTTTTTATCAATGTGATGTGTCATTAGACCAGTCACTGTCAAAATTTCTTAGAAGAGTCTAGGTGATAGAATTAGGGAGAGCCACAAGTGAGAAATTAATGAAATCTCAATTTTAAGAATACTAATATTGCATATGGCTAGAGTATTTCCATAGAGTTGCAGAAAAACTCATGAAGACTAGGATTCATCATTTGATCCATTAGTTTGATGAAACAACTAGTGAAGGTCATCTAAGAGATCTGGAAATATTTATCTAAAGTTTATTTTATTGCAAGAAGTTAATTCTTAAATGATTGGGACACCTCCTACAATAGAAATATAGGAGACCTCAAATTTGTTGCTCGAAGGTCAGAGTGCCTTCATAGTGCAAATATTAGTTGTTACAAAAAGAAGAATACTTCAGAAGAAATTTTTGGAAAAGAATCATGGTGAATTTAGGCAACATGAGATGTCCATTGCTATATTGAAGAACTTCACAAAAATAAAAAGGCCATAGAAGCCTTAATATTGAATAAAATTCCATAGAATCCTTGATATTAAAGAAAAGGCCACAAAAGCTTTGATATTGAAACATGCCACAAATGCCTTTATTCTAAAGAAGACTCTAGAAGAGAGTACTTAATTTAGAAGCAGATTCTAATACTAATATTTTTTTTGTAAGTAAAGGAGATCCAGTAAGTTGGGAAATATTCCTACAAGAAAGTTAGGAATATCAACCTCTTCAAAATTATTCCAACACTTGAAGCAAAAGAGATTAGGAGGATATCTCATTAAATAAATTCTAGAAAAGGAAGAAGAAGAAGGACTAGTAGAGTCCTACTTGAATCCAGAAGCAGAAGAGTCAAATATCCAAGAGGATATCTCACCACCAACACTTCCAAAAGTATAATGTTGAAGATAAGATCTCACGAAGGAACATAAGAAGCTACAAGATCATAGACCTTAGCGAGGTCTTGATGAGCATCTAGTAAAATTCTAGGATATCCTTGCTGAATAAATCATCAAAGAAGAACTCACTAGAGAATTCCACTACCAAGGAGAAGCCCTTGATAGTGAAGGACTTGGGACAATTTTCGCAATTCGACAACAAGCCCAAGAGGAGGAAAATTTGTCAAGGAGTTCCATATCATAGGAGAAGAAGAATCTAGTGAAGACCTCAAGATATTCAAAATATTGAGAAGAATATCTTTCTTGAAGTGAGAATTCGACAAGAAGACTTGAAGACAGAAGAATTTGGCCAAAACCAGAAGATTTAAGTTCCATCCCATAGCAAGAGGACACCACTTCATATACACATACTTATCCAAATTAGGTTTGTGAAAGAAAGTTCAAGACTACATTTTGGTGAATAAGGAGTTTTTTTTTTTTAAATTTACATGGTGGAATCGATAGCCACCATGAATTCAGGTAGGTTGTCCAACTGAAGAAGGAGTTGTTAGAAATAGTCTACAAAGAGCTTCGAGATCTTACTCAAGGTATAAACTTTGTGATCTAAGACACTAAGATATACATCGTCTATAGAAGTGGTAAAGAAGCTACAAAAGATTTCTAAAAAAGGTAAGAAACTATTGGTGCAAGTAGATTCATTAATTGAATTAGTTTTTAGATTTGTTAAAGCACCTTAATCCATATTAAAGTTGCAACCGAAATTACAATATTTAAAAAGTGCAAAATAAAAATATTTCTTTTAGAGGTTCATTTGTGCACTAGTATTTGATTAGATTCCAAATATTAATTATCTATCAACTACCTATTATCTACTTTGAAAAGAAAAAATAAGACTGAATCCTACAATACTAATTATAGTGAATTTGCAAAATATTTGAAGGTTCATTTTAAATTATTTTGGATTTGTTGCAGTGAATTGATTAAGTGCATTTTATTGAGATTATTTTGGAGTGATAAGGTGTAATTTTTTAGTGAATTAAAATTTGGAATTTGTTAGATTCATTTGCAATATTATTACTCTCAAAAGAAATTAGTTTTGTGCATTGAAAAAAGATACAAAAGCTAGTTTTCATCAAGTGTTTAAAGACACTATTAAAGAAAAAAAATGTACAACTCTTAGTGGCCAATAGAAGTTACCAAAATTGGTTAGTACAAGCAAAGAAAATCTAACCAAAAAGAAGCTTCAAATATTGAGACTAGGTGTGTCTCAAATCCAAAGCACTTAGGGGTTAGTGCAACTAAAATAAAGCTTCTATTTTACAGTATTTACAAGGCTTGGATTAACCATAAATTATATAAGCAAAGAGGATCAGGATTCTAGCTAAAGATACATCGTCAAAACCCTCATATTGTACTCATCAAATATGCTACAAAATCAAAATCTCATGCCTTCAAAAGAGTGCAAGAAAAGGTGCAATAAAAAAGGCTTTTAAATACATGTAAAGGTTACATGGTATTGCACTTATACAATACATCATATGTAGAAAAAGGAGAAGATTTGAATGTGCCTCAAAATGCAAAATAGGGATAGGAAAAGCTAGCCAAATAAGGGTCAAAATATTAGTGCTCTTCAACCATGCAAAGGGCATACTCTCCATGGATGAACCTAAAAGACAAATAAAGCTCATTAAAGTGATTTACATAAACCAAATCAAGCTTATCAAGGATATATACAAAGATAAAAATAAGAAGATTGTTTACATAGATAGAAGAAAGCTCATACACGAAGAAAGAGCATCAACCTTCCACTCCTACTTGGGCAAACAAATAGCATAACAGGGAGCACATTGAAGGCAAGAAGATAAAATAGAAATATAGATGCTATGTTGAGAGTAACATCCATAAAAATAAGCACTATCATCCATGATAAAAGCTCCAATACGCCTCATGAAGCCACTTGCAGAATAATAGGTTGCTTGCTACCCAAGAAAACAAAGTAAGCTAAGGAGGAAGATAATAGGAGTTACAATTTCCTTCTTGACGACGTTACATAAAAATTCTCATGCAATAAGATTAAATTCCACTTGGCATAATATTCTCTAGCATATCTCATTTCCTAATGCTCAAGAGACCATTGAAGGGGAGTTACAAGCACCAAAGCAAATTATCATATATTACAAAGGTGTAACGTGCATCACAAAAGTGTTATAAGAAGATATTGATGTTACACAAGCGATAGCACTCTCAAGAAATAGAAAAGACACTTGGCCACCCTTGACCCCTAATAAATGTAGTTTAATTTTGAAACAAGAATAGGGTGAAGAGGAGAGCAAATTACAGTCAAAATAAAGGAGGAAATATCACAGTAAAAATAGTTTTAGTGCAGCATGGAAGAAAGGGAGCAAGTATCATTTAAAGCTCCATAGAAGAAGGATATATTACTAGCATCATACTCTCCAACATCGAAGAACAAGTTGATTATTTCTCAGTCATCCATACCACACTTGGCCCATCTAGATTCGACAACTCAAGTGCGACATAAAGGGTACATAGTAGGACTATTATACTCACTCAAAACCAATGCTATTCAAGTGTGAAGACAAGGAGCCAAGTTAAGTTTAATTATCTCATTTAATTTTGCTTTCTAACACATTGGATAAATAGGTGCAAAAATCAAGGAGCTAGGAAAAAACTAGGGCATCAGTTGGGTAGCCGAAGAGATTTTTGGTTACTGTGGATTTTAAGACAAGATTGCTGCCCCAGGAGGGTCCAATGGGGACACCGTATCCTCTTCTAGAGAGATATAGTTCTTTTGCAGATTTTTTAAAGGATAAATCTCCATCAAAGACTGAATAAGCACAAAAAACTGCATTAAAAATGCTCTTTACGGTTGCTAGAAATAGATCAACATCTCAACGAGTTAATGGATGCTTGCCATAGTCAAAATCAAGGCCAAATATTGTCATTGAGCAAAGGATGGTTGAAGAAACAGTTTTATATAGAGCCAATCATGATTTGATCTATAAATTCATGGGTATTTGCCCTACCCTAAATTTTTTGCATTCCTGGGTCTGGAAAAAATGGGAGCCTCTTGGTGAGTATTCTTTATGGTTTATTAGCAATGGATATTTTATTGTTAGTTTTTCTTCACTTGCCAATAGAAATAGGGCTTTCGAATCAGAAAATAGGAATCATGGTTCGGCAGGATTATTTGTTGAACCCTGGAGAGTGGGATTTGATCCTCGAATTGAACCCACTGTTGTCCCAATTTGGATCCGTTTGTATGCACTTTCCAATGGAGTTTTGGAGTGATCAGGTATTGGAAATTATTGATAATTCCCTTGGAAGACATTTGGGTGTTTCCAAAGACACAATAGAAGGAAACACAATTGTTTATGCAAGATTATGTGTGGAAATGGATCTTAGCCAGCCTCTATCGGCATAGGTGGAATTTGAACTTGCAAGACTATTTTGGATTCAACAACTGGATTATGAGGCATTGCCCTTCAGATGCAGAGTTTACCATAAATATGGGCATTTGGACCGATCTTGCCCAAATAATATGAACATAAAAATGGAGGCTCCTATAGGAATGTCAAATATTCCTAAGGAGGGTAAGTCAACAATCAACAAAGAACCAACGAATATTTCTCAGGGTAAAGAAGCATAGGGAGATGGTTTTGAACAGCCCAAAAGAAGGAGAAGGCAAAAGAAAAAATATGGTAAAGAGCAAACCCAACTCAAGCCCTCCAATAGGTATGAGATTTTTAAGACACTAATGGACCAAGAATAACAATTCATGGAAGGAGTGGATGGGAATAATGAAAATAATAACATCCATGTTCAAGCTCCTCTTTCATCTCCCCCCATCATAGAGTAGGTAATTGAGTACAGTGAGTTACCACAATCAGAGAGTGTAGGGGCATTGATAGTGCATAACCAAGAGTAGCCAATAATTAAGGATGTCAGCATGGGCATAACATAAAAGAACAGAGAAAGGCCAACTTTAAGGATAACTCAGGTGGAAAAGAGATAATAAAATAGCAAATCTCAAGGAGTGGGTACAAAATAAAATAAGGAATTAATAGCAGTTCAAGGAGACAAACTGATCACTGGAGGATAAGTGAGGCCAATAGATTTTTACTGCTCTCAAGGTAACCAATGATTATACAATCATGTAATTTTAGGGGTTTAAATAGTAGAACCCATCAATCTGTTGTTCGAAGAATCTTAGAAAAATGTAAAATAGATTTTTTGCTTATCCAGGAGACAAAAATGTGATTAGATCTTATGTGTAAAATAGTTAACAGAATTTGGAGGGGTGTTGGTCATATGGAAGTGGCTACCGAATGTGCCTCAGGGGGGATAGTTACTCTTTGGAACTCTCTTGAATGGACTGAAATAGAACATATAGCTTGGAGGGGTGTTCTCACATCACATTTTAGAAATAATGTCACAACTGAACATGTTTTAATCACAAATTTTTATGGGGCTCAAAACCTAGATGGTCAGATGCATCAATGGAAAGTTATGCATAACATGAGAGTCTCAAGGGAAGATTTAGACTGGATTATTGCTGGGGATTTTAATGCTAAATTATCCTCTAGAGATCAGGAAGGGGGAACCCCAATTTTGGACCTAGGGGATCGATTTATGATTGCCCAAGTCCAGGCATTACACTTGGTGGATATTAAATGCCCTGGAACAAACTATACTTGGACTAATAAGAGGAGGGAGCCACATAGCAGGAAGGTGAAGTTAGAATTTTTTTGGTTTCAGAGGAGACATTTGTAAAATGGAATATAAAATTTCAGATTTTGGAGGGTCCAGTTTCAGATCACTTTCCCATTTTTTTGGAAGGAGGGATCAAGACAGGGCAACATCACAAACCATTTAAATTTGAAAAATTTTGGTTACAAAAAGAGTAACTTCGAAAGAAAATTCCACAGTGGTGGGAAGAAGGTCGCCCAAAGATATGGGACAACAATGTTTACATTCCACAAAAAAAATCATTATGTCAAAGATCAACTGAAACAATGGAGGCGAGCTAACAAGACAGACTTCCAGGTCCAAAGAGCTCCATTGGTGGCCAGATGGGATGAGGTTCAAAAATACTTTAGGGAAGGAACAATTACATAGCAGCTCAAAGAAGAGGATGATGCATTGTGTAAAGCGGTTGAGGACATTGACAACCAAGAGGAGACCTATTGGAAATAGAGAGCAAGAACCACTTGGTTATTATAAGGTGATAAAAATACCAAATTTTTCCATCGGACTACTTGTGCTAGGAGACAAATGAACAACATGGAAGCTCTTCAAGATGATAACAGACACTCCTTTGATACAATTCTAGGTATGCATTTCCATTCAATGGATTATTTTTCTAAACTATTTAAGGAAAGTATGGTGCAAGATGAAGAGGCTCAAAAAGAAGTTATTGTTGTCATACCCTCTGTTATCTCTAAAGAAGAAAATCAGACCCTACTTAAACCTATTGATAGAGAGGAACTGAAGAATGTAGTCTTTGGAATGAGCACCGAAAAAACACCAGGTCCAAATGGCTTTCCAATTGAGTTTTTTCAGGCCTTTTGGGATAACTTGGAGGAGGATATAATGGTTGTTATAGAGGAGTCCAAAGGTAGTAAAAGAATGCTTAAAGCATTAAATCATACATTCATTACCTTAATTCCAAAATGGGAGGAGGGGGTACATATTTCAGATTATAGACCTATTGCCTTATGCAATGTCATATATAAAATAATCACAAAGGTAATGGCTGAGTGGCTAAAACCTCTTCTACATAACATTATCTCCTCGGAGCAAAGGGGTTTTGTAGAGGGTAGGCAGATCTTGGATGGTGTGGTTCTAGCTCAGGAGGCAATCCATTCAATGCAAACATTTGGTAATAGAGGAATATTCATAAAATTAGATATGTCAAAGGCTTATGATAGGGTGGAGTGGAGCTTCTTGTCAAAGATGATGGCAGCCTTTGGTTTCTCTCAAGATTGGATAGAATGGGTCATGAGTTGTGTTTCTACTCCGACATACTCAGTGTTAATCAAGGGTCTTCCCTCGCAATCATTTGGAGCTACTCGAGGCCTTCGTCAAGGATATCCTTTCTCTCCCTATATTTTTATCATATTGGTTGAAGTATTGGGTAGACTCATCTTGAGGAGAAGACAACAAGGTTTGCTAACAGGTATCAAGGTGGGTGAGGAAGTTTTGACTCACCTATAGTTTGTGGATGACATAGGATTGGTGGGAGTGGCCAGCTTTAGGGAAGCAATAATGATTAGAGATACACTTAATGTCTACCTTAGGGCTACAAACCAAGTCATCAATGATAAAAAAATCCAAAGTGGTATTTTTCAATCTTTGTCAAAGGCTTCAGGACAAAATTTTAGAGATCTTGGGATTCACAAGGACTTATCTCCTAGTGGTATACTTGGGGGTCCCTTTGCATTTTAAAAAACTAAAAATAGATATCTAGAGGAATCTTTTGGATTGTATCAAGGACAAAATTAATCATTGGTCTCACAAATGGTTAAGCTATGGGGGTAGATTAAATTTTTTACAGTCAATCATTTAGGCCATGCCAATTTATAAATTTTTTATCCTTGCTGCCCCACATACCATATGGAAAGAGTTGGACAAGATGGCTAGAAAATTTTTATGGGAAGGAGTAAAAGGAGAGAGGAAGTGGGCCTTAGTAGGATGGGATAAAGTAAGCCAACCCAAGGTAAAAGGAGGTTTGGGACTGAGAAGATCAAAGTTAAATAATAAAGCTTTGGCTAGAAAGCTTTACTGGAGGTGGATTTCCCAACCAACTTCTTTATTCAATAGAATCTTAACTAGTAAATATTTGGGATATGTAAACCCAAATGAGGTGGGTCATTTTCCTTTGGATGGTAATGGATCCTTAGTGTGGCAGGCTCTCAAGTTAGGATCTCAGGTAGTAAAAGATAAATTATTTTGGAAAGTGGGGAGAGGGGAGAAGGCATGATTTTGGACAGATTAATGGGATCAATACCCACTTATCATTGTTGAATTTCTTGAATTGCAACCAATAAAAATAGCCATAGAAACCAAGGGATGGGTCCAAATTGAAAGTTATTTCAACACTAGTCATCTAGGGGATTATAAGTTTAAGCAGTTTAAGAAGTTGGATGAGTGGCCAATTTCAATCCCTTTGGATTTGACACCCATCATGACTAAAATCTTGGCAAAAATATTTCTCACAGGTAGAGACGAGGAGGATGAATTAGCTTGGGGCTATGGGAGCCTTAGTGTCTACACAATGAAGGACGGATATGATAAGATCCTTCCAGAGCCTCCTCCTCATACATATCAGGTTGAGGATTGGAGAAAGATTTGGCAGTCCAAGGGTTGGTCGAAAGTAAATTTTTTTGCTTAGCAGTTCATGCATAATGGAAATCTTACTTTTGATAATCTCAGATGCAAGGGAATCATTGGTCCATATCAATGTGTTTTATGCTACAAGAGTGAGGAAACAACTGATCACTTGATGTTTGAGTGCCCATTCACACACCAGATTTGGGAGAGATGGTTTTTATATTATAAAATTCAAGTTAATGGTGATTTGAATCGGATTAATATTTGGGAAATATGGAAGAGGGGTAGATTTAAATCTAAAGATATTTGTATTTTTTGGGAGCTTGGATTAAACTTTATTTGGTGGCAAGTGTGGTTGGAGAGAAATGCTAGAATTTTTAGAGAAACTTTTTCTTCTTTAGATGGAGTTCGACAGGTCATTTGGAGCAAAGTCACAGAAATTGTGGCAGTCTATGCTAAAGAGGAAACTCAGGTTGTTATTGGGGCAATGGAGAAGGAAGTTGAAGTGCAAGAGGGACAGGATAGAGCTAGTTGGAAATCACCCCAAAAGGTTGGATTAAAATTAATACTGATGGAGCTACAAAAGGCAATCCGGGTAGAGTTGGAATTGGAGTGGTTTGCCGGAATTATGTTGGAACAGTGCTCTATTGGGAACTTCAAGGCTTGGGAAGAGCCACAAACAATGAATCAGAAGCCTTAGCTATCAAATCTACTTCTATTTGGGCAGTAAAACAAGGTCATAGGAGGATAATCCTAGAATCGATTCTCAAATAATGGTTGGAGCTCTAGATTGCATGAGGAACTTTGCTTTGAAAACATGGAGGTTGAGGATTCTTGTCACTCAAATTAAGGAATTATGGAGGGAATTAGATGATGTGATTCTAGTTTATGTGAGTAGAGATCTAAATAAAGTGGCAGAATTCCTGGCTAAGATGGGTACTGAGAAGGAGGTAGGGGTTCAGTGGCACAATGACATGGCTATTGAGGATGAGATGATTAGGCAGGTTCTTGAGCAAATCCAGTGCTTAGCTAATTTGGATAACCATTCCAGAAATACTTTTAGGAGATTTATGTTTCAATGTAGATCTTCTTTTATAGTTGTAAACATGTGAACAGTCATTGTAGAAATATGGTTTAAGAGATTTGGCTCCAATGCAAATCTTCTTTTACTATTGTAAACATGTTTTCTCTCTGACTAAGGCTGGGAAAAGTCTCATCCCAACTTGTAAATGATCTTTGTTTTAATACAAGTTTTTTCAAATTATTTTTCAAAAAACACATTGGATAAATAAGGTTTTAAATAAAGGATAAATCTTAATATTATGAAAGTAAATTATATAGGAGATAACTTACCTAGATAAAAATAATTATTTGTAAAACAACCTTGGAGATATAAGGATTTCTACTTAGGTTTAACTATTTAATATTTTGCATATATTTTTATCTTTTATAATTTTCCAAATTTGGGAGTCATAAGGTCTACTACATCAAATTGATTTATTGAAAATTAGAAAAATTAAAATAAAATTTCAAAGGACCATTATAAGAAGTTTATTAAAAAAAAAATTAAGGTCTATAGCATCTCAATTGAGATGAGAAGTGTATCTATTTGTAAACTCTCAAGCTCTAAAGAAGATAGATGTAATTTGTTAATAATGGGGATCCGAGTACAATCCCTTATTATCAAGCAAAAATATATATTTAAATTAGTTATACAAAATTATAATAAATATTACTAATGTTGATATAATTGTACATAACTTTATCATCTTATAAAATTTTAATTTTAAATTCTTTACGATATATAAATTCTCCTTTATTAAATTTTAACACCTTTAAATTATATATAAAAAAATTAATTTAATATCAATTAAAATTATTAAATAAAATCAGGTCCGAGGTGTAGACCAATTGGTTCAACCAAACCTCGTAAGGAGGTGGAGGTCCAAAGTTCAAATCTCAGGCTTCGTCGACCTTAACGCTTGTTCATTTTCTAGTGCTTTGAAGAGCGTAAAAGATTTAAAATGGTCGTGACATGGTGTTTATAGATTTGGACTCTGTGTAAAATTGTCTTAGACAAACAATACAAAATAATGTGATGAGCATAAAAAAAACCAAACAACTTATCCAAATTAATTATTCACCATATAAATTTAAAAAAAAATTATTAAATAAAATCTATAATTATAATTATTAAACTAAATTTTATTTTAAACTAAATTTTATTTTAAAATTAAATGAAGTAGTAGATCCCTCAAAGACATGCTCATATAAGTGAAAAAAGTTCTTTCATTTTTGTTTCCATCTACGGTAGCGGAGCATTTTAGGATTCTAACTCATATCAAATTCATAATATGAGTTGTTGTTTTTTTAATACAAACAAAATTTGGTTATAGTTATAGGTTTTTTTTATTAATTAAGATTTAAATTTTAAAATTGATTTTCTATATATAAAAGAATTGGTAATTATTTTTTATTTTTGAACAATAAGTTTGAATAACTGTTCACAGGGTCAAGTTGCATTGCTTTTAATTGTAGCCTTGTCAAATCATGGTGCTACTACTATAACCTTATCCTGCCTCCGTAAACACGGAATAAAGGAGACCCATTCGGCAGTCATTAAACTGGTTCACACTTAACCTACTCAAAACTAATACCTTTACCCTAAAAACTAACCTCTTATAACTCATTTGATTGTTCCTGGTTTATGGAGATCTAAATTAATTAAATAAATAAACTACTAGGTTATCTTTTGTAAGATATTTTTTAAAATTTAACCAATCCGAAGCTCGTAACGTGAAGATCCAACGTGGGCTTTGTCTTAGTAAATGTTTTATGAAACAAGGTATTCTATCGCTTTAAAATTAACGTTATAAATGCCAATGTCGGCGATCGAGTGGCTATTAGATTCCTCACCATGGAAGACTTTCGTCCACCCCTCTCCTCCTTATCACCTTTATCCCAATGAAAGGATGAGGTGATGTCTTATAATTACAGATTACGTCTCTTCTTTGGGTCCTTGGCTGAGATGCCCTTTGGATAATTTATTCCTTCCTATATATATTCACCCACTTTTCCATGCCTTTCTCATTTCATTCTTACGTTTTTTCCATCTTCGTCTTGTCAAATCGAGTCCAGTCCAAGTGATGACCATGAGACTTCCGTCGTCCTGCTGCCATCTCACGCAAACGCAAGCAAAAGTCCATAACAACGAAGATAAATATTCATCGTCCAAATGCGAAGGTAATACGAAGGATCATCTGCACGTCCGGATGGTTCAACACCTGGTCGAAACATGTCTACTCTTTCAGATGGATCGTCACCAGTGCGTGCAAGCCCTTGCCACGCATGCCCATGTTCACCCGGCCCTCACCCTTGCAGGTTTTTCCCATTTACATTTCTATTTCTATTCATTCCAGCTTGGTTATACGTTTTTCAGTGATACTGTAATTGTAATTGGTATGATAATGGCAGCAGTTTGGAAGGGGCTATTAAGGAAGAACAAGGATTTCTTCCAAGCCTATTTCCTAAACAGATCAGAGAAAAACAATGTTGATCACATTTCCGGGACTCGATTCTGTAAGTGTTGCATTAATATTCTTCTTTTTAAAGATCAATATTGTTTGTTTTACGCCGTTGATACTCTTCCTCTCCCTGAATTCACCCTAGAGAGATGAACTGGCTATCACATACTAATATCTAGGTTTTTCTGAGCTTGTATCCTTTTCTTACAGTACTGGTGTGTGATAAACATTAACGCAGACAGAGATCCAAAAGATTTTATCGGTCTTATCAGAAGAAAGTGACAAATATTCCAAGGAAAGAGGAGGTGTATGCTTGCTTCATATGATGGGTATAACTATGGTTTAACAGCTGCTTTCACTTTCAGAGACAGATGTATCGATTGAGGGACTGTATTGACTTAACGATATTCTATTAGAGGAAATCTAGACTTAGAAATATATTACATTGCATTTCCTGTGAAAAAAAAATGGCATGTATAAATTGATTTTGACATTAGAAAGTTTATATATAGATCGGAGAGGACGAAGGCTTGAGAGTGTTTGGGTTAATTAATATTGGTGAACATAGCTGGAAAGTCCACGTTTGAAAAAGAAATACAAGAAAGTAAAATACTTTTATGTTGGAATTTCTTTTATTTAGTTAATGTAGTGTGTATGTGTTAATAATTTTACATCTAATTTTACATCTATCGGATTGTAAGACTTGAGTGGTTTATGAGCTTGATCCGATCGTAAGACTTGAGTGGTTTATGAGCTCCACCACTTGCCAAACTTTTTGCACCCATGTTAACATATTTTGTTTATTTCCAATGACAATGACATATTCCTATATTAAAATACTATTTATTTACAATGACAATGTTTATTTCCAGTAACAATGACATATTCCTATGTTAAAATACTCCACCCATGTTAACATATTCTGTTTATTTCCAATAACAATGAAATATTCTTATGTTAAAATACTTGTCACCCATGTTAACATATTCTGTTTATTTCCAATCACAATGACATATTCAAACTGTTTATTTCCAATGATATATTCAAACTGTTTATTTCCATTGTTATATTCTTATGTTAAAATGCTCCTTTAAAATGTGGAAGATAAAAATAATTTATTTCTAATGACAATGACATATTCCTATGTTAAAATTTTGTGGGACTTCTCTCACCCCTATTAACATGTGTGAAAGATACAAACTAAAATGAGACATCGCTATGAATCCTTTGACTATCTAAAATTATGGGTACAATGGAACCCTTCATAGTTAAATCTCTAAAATATAACATTGGACATTAATTATGAACAAGAAAATTATAAAAATAACCATAGACATTAATTATGAACAAGAAAATTATAAAAATGACCATAGACATTAATTATGAACAAGAAAATTATAAATAAGACCATATACCATGGATATTAATTATGAACAAGAAAATTATAAAAAAGACCATATAAGAGAGAGTCCATGAAATCAGACACATCTTGACTTGGGTTGTCCTTATTAAAAGATTATTTTAGTCCTTTCTTGTTTAAAAATAAAAATAAATTTGAGTAGAATATAGAAAAGACTACTTCAATCATAGTCAATATTTGCTATAGAAGCACATTGAAATGGACCAAGTAATTTGAACACTCCAAAGCTACACAATGATTATCAAATCTAATAGTGTAGAGAATATCCAATATATTAGTACAAAGAATTTTTATGTGACTGTATAGAGAATATCTTGTCTATTATTGTAGAGAATATTCATTTGAGAGTGTAGATAATATCTAATGTGATAATACATAGAATATGTAGTCTAACAATCAAACTAGTCAATTGTTAATAGTCTAACAATGAACAAAAAGTAAAAAAAGACTAAAAATTGCTATTTTGAGAGATATTCCATTACAATCCCTTTTTTGAGTTAATCATTTTGAGACCTAAGTTTGGTATCTATGTTTAAAATCCCACCTTCTAAAAATCATGATTTTGTGGTATAGTCCATTCTATCCTCTCCTTGAATCGATCATTTTGATATATGAATCCAATAAACCTTTCCAGATCCCCTGAAGTGAAATGGATGATGATAATAGAACTCAAAAGCTAGAGTAGTTTTTTGATCATGTAAAACAAATAAAAACTATCAGCCACCATTCCTCTAACCACTATTCAAATTAGAAAAAATAGATAAAATTGATGATATCAAAAGTCATTTAATAGGTCTAAATACAAAATATGATGCTTTGATAGGACAAACATCAGAGATTCAAGGTGATAGTTTTGATAGATGAGCACAAAAAATTCTCCCTCTAAATACAAATTAAAATTTCCAAGCAAGAATTTCTAAAATTTGATGGTGATGATCGAACTAGTTGGATGTATCCAGACAACCAATAGTTTTCTCTTCATGCCATTTCCCATAGTCAAAATCTTGCAATTGCATCTTTCAACCTAGACTATGAAGTAGTCCAATGGTTTCAATGGTTAAATAATATGAATTCAAGGACTTCTTGGTTTGAATTTTAATATGAATTGCTCCCTCATTTCGAACATAGTGAGTATGAATATTTTACAAGATCCCTCACCAAGTTAATATAAACATCTATTTATGCTTACTAGACAATTTTAAAAGCTAGTTAATTGCACTAGGGGATTGAGTGTCAAGTTTCTCAAAAGTTATTTTATTAGTAGATTAAAGGAAGTTATCTATGCAAAGATGAAAAATTTCAACTGATACAACATGATGACAACTATAAGAATGGCTAGGCTCATTGAGAATAAATTTGTAGCACAAAAGCATACTTTAAATTACGACAAACTTGAAACTTGTTTTTATCTCAGACATCACCAAACTTAGGAAACAAATAATGCTAGGTTAAACATCTCATCAATAGAAACTATATTTACAAGATGTGGGAGAACCTTCTACCAAGGAACCACATAATGAAGGGGGTGATCAAATAGAGGTAGATCAGCATAAATATACTAAACCAACAAAGTATTTACATCATGTTGTGTTTGCTTGATTGTCATAGTGTCTGTATATATTTTGTTAGATCCTTGTAAATATCTTATCTTCTTACAATTATTTTTACCTCTAGATTGAATGTAAATGAAGAGTTAATCTTGTTGAGTCCTTATAGAGATGGTTAAATGCTAAAATTAAAAAATCCAATGCTTTAAGGATTTGCAAGCCATTGGCTTGTAGAATTCTCCACTATAAGATTCCTTCTAGAATATTTTAGGTAAGTTTAAAATAATAAATGATGTGTTCTATCTGTGGTTGTCCTAAAAGTATCAAATATGTTTCTTGGTCATATAGGTTTTCTAGGCATATTCGATCTTCTATGCAAAGGGACTATCTTATATTTTATGGTAGGAAAAAAATCATCTGATGCTTTAGTTGATTTTTTTTCTAGTCAAATTTTTCAAGACATTCAAAAGGTTGATGCTTTTGCATGTTTGGTATGTCATATATTATAATAAATTTTATAATGATAAAATTTTTTGGCTTTCGCTATTATCCAATCTTACTCTAACAACATATGCTAGGTTGAGGTCCTGATTTTAGCACCGAAAGAGCAACAAAAATAATAAGAAGACATAAGATGCATATTAGGTACTTGTATTTATCTTGATTAACTAGATGCAAATTAACAATAATTTATTGGACCGGTTTAATGAGACTTGTTTTGAGTGCACTCTATAACTTACTAGCATTAGAGTTCAATTTTTAAAAATGATCCAAATAATTGATGCCATATTAATTGAATTTAGTTTTTCTAATATCACATTTAAAAATTACAATATTATTATAATTAATTAAACTATTTTAATAACCATAACATCTAATTTAATTTTATTTATAATGAACTCTCTTATTATTTATCTAATACTTTCATAATGCATTTACAGCACTTTAAAATTTCAATTTTCTTGTTCAACTATATATTCAAAACTTATATGGTCTAGGGTTTCCCTTTTGAAGTTCATTTTCTATCAGCATTATATCCACACAAGATTAATGGCAATATAGCTTCTCCACACGATTATACGCTCTTTTCCATCCTTCCTTATCACCCTTATCTCCAACAAGAGATTAGATATGGTACAGTTCCAGATTCCTTCTGCTCTTTCCGCCTTGGACTCGGATAACCTTTGGATAATTTTTTTATTCCCCATTTTGTTTCCCTCTTTTCTCGATTCCGCCTTAGATTTTCATCCAAAGTTGACTCGGATTCCCGTCATCGCGCTCACCATAAGACATCAACTACCACATTGCCATCTCACGCAAACGCAAACAAAAGTCCAGATGTGAAGGTAATAAGAAGTCAAGATGAAGTCAAAATGTGAAGGTAATATGAAGGATCGTCTGTACGTCGGATGGTTCCACTTCACATTATACTCTTTACCAATATAACAGGTTTAGAGGTATATAAGAAATTTTTATTTTTATTAGTATTAATATTAAGTTAGAATTAATAAAGTCTTTTTGTTTTTAATATTGAGCTTGGTAGTAGTAAAAAGTTGGCCCATAATTAATGTAATAATACAAATCTAATAACAATTGTCGCATTATTATGGAAAAAAATACATTATGAAAATACATTATGGCTGCCAGTTTGGTTATACGTTTTCAGTTTGTTGTGATAACGACAGAAGTCCATGACGATGACGATGAAGATAAATATTCATCGTCCAAATGCGAAGGTAATACGAAGGATCATCTGCCCGGCCGGATGGTTCAATATCTGATCGAAACATGTCTGCTCTTTCAGATGGATCGTCACCAGTGCGTGCAAGCCCTTGCCACGCATGCGCATATTCACCCTACCCTCACCATTGCAGGTATTTACCATTTACATTTCTGTTTCTATTCATTCCAGCTTGGTTATACTCCAGCTTGGTTATACGTTTTTAGTGATACTGTAATTGGTATGAAAATGGCAGCAGTTTGGAAGGGGCTGTTGAGGGAGAACAAGGATTTCTTCCAAGCCTATTTCGTAAACAGATCAGAGAAAAACAATGCTGACCACATTTTCGGGACTCGATTCTGTAAGTGTTGCATTAATATTCTTCTTTTTGAAGATCAATAATGTTTGTTTTACGCCATTGATATTCTTCCTCTCCCAGAATTCACCGCAGAGAGATGAACTGGCTATCACATACTAATATGTAGTTTTTTCTGAGTTTGTATCCTTTGCTTACAGTACTGGTGTGTGATAAACATTAATGCAGACAGAGATCTAAAAGACTTTATCGGGCTTATCAGAAGAAAGTGACAAATATTCCAAGGAAAGAGGAGGTGTATGCTTGCTTCATATGATGGGTATAATTATGGTTTAACAGTTGCTTTCACTTTCAGAGACAGATATATCGATTGACGGACTGCATTGACTTAACGATATTCTATTAGAGGAAATCTAGACTTAGAAATATATTACATTGCATGTCCTGTGGCATGTATAAATTGATTTTGACATTAGAAAGTTTATATATAGATCGGAGAGGGCGAAGGCTTGAGAGTGTTTGGGTTTATTAATATTGGTGAACATAGATGGAAAGTAGACGTTTGAAAAAGAAAGGTAAAAAAACTATGAATCATTTTTTTATTTATTAGGATTTGAATGGTTTATGAGTCTTATCACTTGTCAATTTTTTTTTTGTCAGGATTAAAGGTAGAAGTCCATTGTGTCGCCTATATGAGACTCCTCACCTCTATTAACATATGTGGAAGATACAATTTTTTTATTTTCAATAACACTGACATATTCCTATGTTAAAATACTATTTATTTTCAATGACAATGACACATTCCTATTTTAAAATACTCCTCACCCTGTTAACATATGTGAAAGATACAAACTATTTATTCTGTTTATTTCCAATGATAATGATATATTCAAAATTTATTTTTAATAACAATGACATAGTCAAACTGTTTATTTCTAATAACAATGACATATTAAAAATTTATTTTTAATAACAATGACATGTTCAAACTTTTTATTTCCAATAGCATAGTCATATATTAAAATATTCCCTTAAAATACTCTCACTGGTATTCCTATGTTAAAATACTTCCTTAAAATACTCATTCCTATTAACATGTGTAGAAGATACAAACTGTTTATTTTCAATGGCAATGACATATTCCTACGGTAAAATTTCATGGGACTTTTCACTCTTATTAAGATGTGTAAAAGATACAAATTATTTATTTTCAATAAAAATATATTCCTATATTAAAATTAACTTTTAGTATGAATCATATCTTTTTGCATATAGGTGATCCTTTGTATAATATGTTTCGATTTTCTAAAATTTTAGAGGAAGTTGTAAAAATGAAATTCCCCTTTGTATAATATGTTTAGAAAGTTGTAAAAATAAAATTCTCCTTTAATAAAATGTTTCGAATTAAGTTGTAAAAATGAAATTCCCCTTTGTATAATATGTTTCGAATTTCTAAAATTCGATACAAAGTTGTTAAAATGAAATTCCTCTTTTGAATCTGTGTAATGCTCAAACAAAATTTTAAACATGACCCATATATTGCAGATTGAAGTGGGTTTACTATTCAATGCCAGTTGTTTATCGATAAATATCACTTTCAATCATATTTTCTTTCCGACTTAATTTTCAGTAATCCTATTAGTACACCGATCCTTCAAATTAAATTAATCTCATGAGTATGTTTAGACTATTTAATTGCTAGGATGAATTTATATCACATTTTATTTCCTAACTTAATTTGCAGTAATCCTATGAGTACACCGTTCCTTTAAATTAAATTAATCTCATGAGTATGTTTAGATTATTTAATTGCTAGGATGAATTTATGTTTTGGTATAAATTTGATTGAGTTTAAAATATCACATTTATAATCTTTTATATGGTTACATTTAAAAATAATAATAAATAATATTTTATTTTGTTTAAATTATGTATTTTATTTATTATTGTTAAATTTAATATAAGTGCAAGTTAAGAGTGAGTGCAAGTTAAGAGTAAGTGTAAGTAAGAAGTAGGAAGTGTCAATAGGAAATAGAAAGCAAGTATGAGCAAAGAGCAAACACCACTCTTTCTTGTTTTAGATCATAGGAGGAACTTAAAAACTAAATAATTTATATAAAAAAATTCTAGGTAACATTGTAGGAAAGTCATTTTTGAAAGTCGTTACTAGAAAGAATCTCTAGTTGGAAGTATAGATGTTCTAGTTAACAATAAGAAGAAGAGTGAATCTATGAAAAATCCTATGTATGTAGCAAATACTACAGAAAAGGTAATTATCAAGAATGAGATGATTGAGAATGATATAATGGTTCTTAAAACTAATGGATTACTATGAAAGTTTCATGATACTAATCAAAAAAATTTTACATTCAAAATTAGATCAAGTGGAAGTGGAGATTGAATTTAAACTAATCCATGAATTTTCTTTTGAAAGAATTTTTATTCATTATCTTCTCCAATTCAGAAATAAGGGATAAAATAATGAATGTTGGCTCTTGGTTTAGGGGTAAAGAAGCATTTTTTTTTATAAGTTGATTTTATATAAAAGCTGGGTTTTTTAAGAGGAACCCAAAAACTTATGACAAAAGGGGCTGAAGTGCCAGGATTTTAGGCATAGCCTTGAAACATAAGAAACATTCTACGTAGATAACCAAAAAATAACAGGCCCTTGGCCTAACTAAAAAACCAGGTAACAAAAACATACATAGAACATCACCAGAAGGGCGAACCCAAAAAATAGCCATCCTTACAAAAACCAGCAATACGTACACAAAATAGCCAAACTGGGATCCACCCAGGCCCAACCATATAGCACGTCATAATTTAGTCATATCCTCATGATTAGTACCCTCACTTTGTTTGCAGTCCAGCTTCTTGAGGATCATGATGGTGGTGTTCGTATATTTTTCCATATTAGTCATGGAGTCGATAGCTATCTTCAGAAGGAGCTAGGTTGGGGATACCTCGAGGTCACTCTTAGAGTCTGAGATGATTTTGAGGGAGGCCTTTTTCTCCTTTTTAGGCTTCTTGAGATGGTCTAATAACCTGGGACTACCGAGGGTATCATCTGCCACTCTCTACTTCCTCATTGAATTACGCCTTGCACTCTTGGGGAGGGAGGGTTTGACACATTCCTAAGGGCTGTCATCCCCATCCTTAGAATTATGATTTTCTAAAATGGTAGGGAATGCGAGGGGGGATTAGACGACAGGGGGGAACCTCCTAGAGAGGGGGATATTGGCCACTACATGGCAAAATCATGACTGCCAAAAGCTCGTGGTGTAGGGGCTTGGCTTGGGATTTTTGGGGTTTTTTGATGGAAATCAAAATAGAGCACAAGAAGTAATCAGGGATGCAAATATTTTGTGAGTCTCAAATGTGGTTAACAAAAATGAGGTGGAAACTTTGAAGGAGCTTTTTAGGATCATTGCAAGTGATGAATTGCATGATGGGGACCATGGCTTCATTCCAGGGAGGAGGTAGAGTCGAGCAGTACAAAGCTGATTTATCCCACCCATACCCTTTCGCTCTATCTAGGAACTGGTCAAGCTCCTTGTCCTAGTTATGCTTGTTCCTTCTAATGAAGCACCTGTCAAAAATGAGGTTAGTAATCTTGCAGAGAAACTCTCATGAGAGCTTGAAGTGAACACCGTGAATCCTGACTTTACTGTTTTGCCATGACTCCATGAAGACCTTGGTTATTTCATCATTGCTACCTAAGAATTTGCGTAGAAAAGGGGTAATCCCTTTTGCATTCATAAAAATAAGAATTATGTCACTAATGGAAAGGGAGTTCAGTTCTACATACATAGCAGCCATCAGGGCGGGAGGGGAAGGTCGAAGCCACAAGGGGGCTACATGGGAAGGGGCCACAATACTGAACAAATATAGGGCTCAGATAGGGGAGGATGACACAAGACACTACCACCCAACTAGAGAGGAATAAATAGGCTAGATCTTGTGAAGATGTAGGGGAAACAACAAAAAGATACCATCTCTTGCATGAGGAAATTGCACTAGGAGGTAAGTATGGCACGCTCAAAAGGTGGTGGAAGAGGAAAGAAAGTTGTGTGGCAAGGTGATGATGACGTGGGATGCTATGACATGTGTGCCAGTCAAATTTTACATCGTGATGTGGAAAAGAGAGAGGGGTCATTGGAAACCAGGGACTTCTTGATGGGAAACAACCACATTACAAGCAATGGGAGATAAGGCCAAAAAGCTGATGGGCTTGTGGAAAAAACACATGTGATAACTCCTAGATGCTATTGATGGGATCGATGTAGTGGTTGAGGGGGATATCAAGGGCCAAAGATTGGTTGGAGCTAGGGCTGATGAGAATGGATTTACATGAGCCACCTGTCAACTCCCTATGGGTGGAGGTACCATGGGGAAGATTTGGTACACGTAGGATAGGGGGAGAGCCCATCACCTTGCTTTGAGTCGATGTGGCCCATGACCCTTTGACACTAGGAGACAAGATCTTGGGACTTACCATCTTGACATTCATACTTTTCTCGATTAGTCGCATCAAATAGGTCTTTATGGAAATTACCTCTCTAGATTCTGAGACCCCTTGATGAGGCTACTATGTTAGCCATGGAGTCTACGAGTTTATTACCTTCTTTAAAGTTGTGGTGGATGGATTTTTGGGGTAGACCTTGCAAAATATTCCTATATTCCTGAATGATGTTGAAAATTTTCCAAGATGGGTCCTTCTGCCTGGTCATAAGATTGATGATGTACAAGGAATTCCCTTCAATGATGAATCTTCTAGGATCCTCCTAGAGGATGGACAACCCTTGCTAGAGCATCAAGGCTTCTATGAAGTTGTTGGTCTAGGTCCCTAGGAACTTAACATAAGAAAGGATAATGTTTCCCTCGTAGTCACGGATGACCCCTCCTACTCCAGGGAGACCAGGATTTCCTTTGGAAGCTCCATCGAAGTTAAGCTTGACCCAACCTTCTGGGGGTGTCGTCCACATGAGGTTGGATCCAAGGTTGGTTTTGGGAAGGGAATTTAGGACATCTATGAGAATACTTAGAGAGCTAAGTAGGGCTAGATCGCTCTCCTACGGGGTGGATGAGGAATGGAGGAAGAGGCAGAGGTTATTAGAGGTATAGGTAATAGATTTTCCTGCCATGGCTAAGGGGTCCCTGGGGGTGGGAGAGAAATATTTTTTATTACGCTCTAGCTAGATTTATCAAATCAAGTGGTGGAGGTTGAGGGTCCAGAGGGAGTGGAGCTTGGGGTGGTAGAAGGGATAAGAACATTGGGAGAACAAATCTATGATGGAGTTGGGTTAGACCGACTGGATATGGAAGTAATGTAGTCAGTTACTAAGGGCCTCGAAGGAGAAAGTGTAGCTAGTAAATAGGTGGTTAGTGGATTTCCAGCTTGACAGGCACAAGTAGCACCGGTTTGGGATCATGAATGCCCTTTTCGCCAAGTTTTCAACCATAAGAATTTTATTCTAAATTGTGATACATGAGAAGAAACTTATTTTGGAGATGAGATTCTTTTCCCACATTATGTTGAATGGGATGAGGGTCACCCAAAAATTCTCCTAGAGGGAGTAGGCTGACTCAACCAATAAGGAGCCATCATCAGTGCCTCGCCAGATGGGTCTGTATGATGTCTCTCCTGTAGGAATTAAAATTATGTTGAGTAAGGAGGAGAGGTTGGCTACTTGGAGGGGAAACTTGACATCTTCAATAGGACACCACATAGGTTTCCCATTGAGCCTAGTGATGAAGTTGGTGGTCTTGCATCCTTTTGTGGCATCTAATGAGGGCTTGAGGATTCATAGGTCTCTATTCTCACTTAGTGGTTTGTCTTGGAGCCATATGTCCCCCCAAAATTCAATGGTGCTCCTATCACCTAGGATCCATATGTTGTCTTTTTGAATGAGATTTTTGGCATGGGACAAGGCTTTCTAGAATGCCAATCCATTTAGGGGTTGTTGGTCACTAAGAAAGGGATGGTTTTGAAGATATTTCCTCTTGATTATGTGGACCCACTTGGTTTGGTTGCTGGTGGAGAATTTCCAAGCGTGTTTGGCTAGGAGGGTGAGGTTCATTTGGGAGACCCTCCTAAGGCCAATGACACCCTTATTTTTGGTTCTGCAAAATAGGTTCCAAAATACCAACGAGATCCTCTTCTTGTATTCACTCATGGACCATAGGAATATCTTCTATATCTTCTCTATTCTGGAACTGATCGATACAGGGATCCTAAATATCGACATGAAGTAAACTAGGATACTCTACAAGCAAGATGAAGTGAGGGTTGCCTTGGTTGCCTTGGAAAGAAGGTGTCCTGTCCAAGAGGCCAACTTATTTTGGATCATTTCGATGATGTTGTTCCACATGTATTTGGAGAGGCATCCTAAGAATATGGGAGCCCAAGGCAGGAAGTGGGGAGGGCCTCTTGGGAACATCCAAGGATCTGATATATTTTCACCTTTCTAGACTGGGGGTATTGATGAAGTAGATTTTGCTCTTTAGAAGGTTAATATTCTACGCTAATACATTCTCATAGATCTCAAGGATGGATTTGATAGTTTTAGCTTGGGTCACATAGGCTAAGGTGGCCAAGATGGTGTCATCCACAAATTGTTGATAAGTGACTAGGTTGAGACCAGTAGCAGTTTTGATCCCATATATGAGCCCAATTATGGCTTCACTTGTGAAAGTTCTCCCCAGAGCTTCGACCAAGATGATGAATAGGATTAGGGATAGGGGATAACCTTTCTTGAGGCTCCTAGAGCTTGGGAAGAACCTTGTCAGGGACCCGCTAACCAGAACGGAGAACCATGGGGAAGAAATACATATTTTTATTAGACCCACCCAAGATGAGTGGAATTCAAACTTGAGAAGGACCTTAATCAAGAAATCCTAGTTGACTCTATCAAACACTTTGATCATATCCAGCTTGAGGAGGAACATTGGTTTCTTGGCCAAATTGGCAGAATGGAACGCATTATAAATTGTGATAACCCCATTGGTGATGAGTCTCCCTTTGACTGAGCTCCCTTGACAGGTGTCAATGACGAGGGGGAGGATATCCTTGAGTCTAGAGGTAAGAGATTTTATTAATATTTTGTAAATGATATTGTAGAGGTTGATGGGCTAAAAGTTCGATAGGAATTTGGTGGCTTGGATTTTGGGAACCAAGGCAATGAAGGTGGAGTTGATGCCACGGGGGATGGCCTCAATGTACTAGATATCTTTGATAGCAGAACAAACCTTAGCCCTGACAAAATCCTAGAAATCCTAAAATAAGTAGGGAGAGAAGTCATCTAGACTAGGGTTAGCATTAGGATTTATGGAGAACAGGGCTGCTTTGATCTCTTTGGGAGAGAGGGGGCTAATGAGCATTTCATTGGTAACAGGGGAAATGGAGTGAGGGATGTGCTCTAGGAGAACCTTGGCCTCCTAGGGGAGGACTGAGATGGAGTGTCCAGGAGGGATTGGAATAAGTTGACAAACTCATCTCTAATATTAAATAGGTCCCTAGTGGTTCTACCATAACTACGAGAAAGTTTTAATATTTTATTAGAGCTTCTATTTCTAATAGTAGAGTCATGGAAGAACATGGTGTTCAAGTCACTATCCTTGAGCCACAGGGCTCTTGATTTTTATCTCTAGTAAGTTTCCTCCATAGCTAGAGCATTGTGGTAATCTGCTATGAGTTTTCTTTCTTACTCCCTCAAGTTGTGATCATGAGTGTCCTAGAATTTGTGTTCTAAGATCTCCAATTTATCTTTTATTGCTTTTTTGCTTTCAAAAATGTTGTCGAATGTGTCGTTGTTCCACACCAAAAGATTATATTTGAGGAACCTAATATTTTTATGAAGTTGCTCGGAGGGAGATCCCATGAAGGGTTGATGCCACCACTATGCCACTTGGGGTGGTGAAACTACATTGACTCGAATCAAAAGGGGTGCTTGGAAGGGGGGGTTTACCTGATTCAAAGAGGATGGTATTATGATCAGAGCCTATCTTTGGGAGGGACTATAGGGTTGCATATACGAACAATGGGATAACTTCTCTAGATAGGAGGACCCTATTTAATTTGACTTGGATGAGGTTTGAGCCATCCCTTCTACTGATCCATGTGAACTTTATCCCTTTTAGGTGGACATCCATGAACTCATTTGTATCTATGAATAACCCAAAATCCTCCATAATTTTTTTGATGAGAGAGGATCCCCCTAGTTTGTCTGAAGAGAACATGGGGTTGTTAAAATCACCTACAAGGATCCATGAGAGGGATTTGAATGAGTCTCGCATGAGGCTAATCTCATCCCAAAGGGAGGACCTTTCCAACGGGTTGTTGGATGTAAATATTAGATGGGATCCAGGTGTGGTTGGAAGCTAAGTTGTGGAACATCTTGTTGATAATTTTGTTAGATGACAAAATCAATCTCCCTTCGACTATGGTCGGGTCCCACATGCACAACAACCCTCTAGAAGATCCTTGGTCCGGGGTGAACAAGAATTTACCATTGCACCAAACTGCTTTGGTGATCCTGGATGAGGAAGTCTCATCTAATTTGGTTTCTTGAATAATGAGGATTGATGGTTTATAGTCATTACAGATATGGGAAGGCATACGTCTCTTGGGGGTTCCATTAAGACCTCTCACATTCTTGGTGAGAATATTCATATGATACATTTGGGGGGATTTTTACCTCCCTTACCCGAGTGGGAGGAAGATTTGAATTTCTTTTGTGCTTATTTAAGCAAGCTGAGGGTATCAGACAGTAAGGTGGACTAGAGCTCATTGACAATGTCATATTCTACCTCTTTCATTCTTTGATCTCCTAGGATGGGCCAACCTCTCTTTCTATTGTTGCCAAAGTTGGTGTTGAATATTTTGCTATAGGTTATCTTGGAAATGAAGCCTTCTAAGGATTATTGGGAAAGGGTGGGAATTCCTTCATCATCTCCATCAGACTACTTAGACATGGGATTGGAGATGGCCAGGGGGGAAGGGGGCCCAAAGGTGGGAAGATAATCTGGGATGGTAGTCTCTGAATGGGGGGGTCAGGAGGGGGGAAGGGGGAGGGTTCATATGGGACCCGAAATGGCCTAAATAAGATTAGGACTAGGCTATGTAATACCTTGGTTAGAAATAGGGGATAGGGAAGGTTCCATAGAGGAGACCACAAGGGAAAAATGGGAAATAGGGATCAAGGAGGGATTGAAAAGGGAAATTGTAGCCAAGGAAGGTTCCATAGGGGAGACCACCTTATCAAAATCAACATCAAGTATAGGGTTGGGATGGGAGTATACTTGGTTAGGATCTGACACTAGAGGAGGATCAACTTTTTGCTTTCCTTTATCGATTGGATTATGGCTTTTTGCTTACCATGCTAGGAAGCCATTCACCTGAGGGTTGGGTCCGTCGTTCCTAGGGAACGAGGATTGGTGGGAATGGAACCAACTCCTAGGGGGAGCCTTTAGAAATGAGGCACCATCTATGGGATCCTATAGAGGCTTTAGAAGAGGGCATTGGTTCTAGATATGTCCTTGTATGCAGCATTGAACACATAAGGTTGGCTTATTTTTGTATTCAACTAGTTGGTACCATTTAAACGATCCAGAGATCATATTTACAAAGTATGGGAGCTTGAATTCTAGATTTTAATTCACACAAATACGAGCATGGACTATTCTAGATCCAATCTTGATTCTAGAGTCAAAAACCACCAGCTAGTCAATTGCTCCCACAATCGCTCTCAAAAAATTCTCTTGCTAGAGGTGAAAGGGCAAGTTTGAGATCCAAACCTAGATAGGGGAAAAATTTATGCTTTGGGTATTAGGGTTGAATTATGCCATCCACCGCTTGAGGAACATTCTCCTCCTACCTAGAAACCAGGGCCCTCTTGTTAGTATATGGATGGTGTCATCTCGGTTGTTGAGTTTGATGATAAAGAAACCCCTTGATAGGGCTATTATTTCCATATTCCCTGTCATTTTCCATTTGGATAAGGCCAAAAATGTTATGGTTTCCATGTTAGGATGACCTTCGACGAACTTCCCGACTAGGGAATAGGTGGCCCTAGATATGTAGTTAGAGAAAAGTTCTGATGGGATGACAATATTAGTTCCCACCATGGATATCTTAGCATTTTACATTTTGTTAAGGATCACCTCACCCGAGGTGATCTGGGCATAGGAGTATTTGCTAGGGTTCCCAGGGATGGCACCCTTGACAGAAGGTTTTTCGGGGCGCTCCTTGTCCTGGGGCTCCACCTACATAATCCAGCAGGAACCCGCTGCCCCGTCCTAGTCCTTACCTAAAGCCAGTTCCCCTGTATCCTATGTCGGCCCTATCTACTAGATCCTACTCCCACCATTTCTGCTCTCTGCCTCCACCATTGCTCCTTAAGGTCTCCGTTACCTAGGTAAAGAAGCATTTTATGTAACACCATGGAATGCAATTTTTATGTGGAAGAAAAGACTATTAAAAGGTTTTTTATGTGGATTAGGATCTTTGGAATTCCTTATAAAATCACTAATAAATATAATTTGAAGGACATTTACAATACTATAGGGGAGTTCATCTAGGATGGACCAACTACTATGGAGAAAAGTTTTTTTGTATACACTCAAATATGTGTTACCTTAGATATTTCAAAACCTTTACCGTAGTCCATTAGTGAATCAAAAGGTTGGGATGAACAAGTGGATTATGAAAATATTCTATTTAGATGTCACATATGTCATGAAACTAAACACATGGAAATAGATCACAAAGTGAAAATTATGGAGAAAGGGATAGAAACTTGTTAGGACCCTATCCTAACACAACTATTACTATGTACGTGTCTAGCATTAGAGTTATATTTACACCTTGAGTTCCTAGCATGCATGGACCCATTATGATGTAACCTTTAATTTTATTGTAAGTAGGAATTAGTGGATTAGGTCTCCACTTTCATATGGTCTAATCCTGGAGCCTAGTATTAAGGATAATAAGAGTATATATAAGGACATGGATTTGGAATAGAAGGTATATTATATATCTTCTCATTTTGTATTGGAGCTATGCTTTTAAGGAGATTCCATCTCAAAGAGGCCTAAAATATCTATTATTTTTTGTGAGAACTTTTGTTACTTTCATTTTTGTGATCATAGAGTTAGTTCCAATTTGTGAATATTTTTATTAATTCATGTTTTTTTAATATAGTCTTAGGTATCAAATTCCTTTCATCTCAAAGAGGCCTGCAATATCTATTTTGCTTGATTAATAAAAGTTTGTAGTTATTTCCTTCTAATTATTTTTTGTGAGAACTTTTGTTACTTTCATTTTTGTGATCATAGAGTTAGTTCCAATTTGTGAGTATTTTTATTAATTCAAGTATTATTAATATAAAATTTAGTTATGAAATTCATCCAAATATTTAGATAAAATTTGAAATTCATTGAATTTAAAACCCTAATGAATAAGTTCGGGGGAATAAATCCTAAATTCGTTAAAAAAAAAATTAGGTGAAAAATAGGTGGGGTAGGAAGATGAAAATGCATGTGGATTTTTTTTTGAATGTGTTTTCAACCCTAAATTCTGCAGAAAAAAAATTGGGCAAAGCATGCGAGAAGGAGAAAATACATGCAATTTTTTTTTTTGCATGTTTTCCCCTTTATATTTGATTTTTTTCCTTTATATTTTATTTTCATAAACATTTACAACATCCAAATATATGAGAATTTGGCAATAGCTGCACAGTTGAGTAAAAGTTTTATATTAAAAATGTAGAAAGCAAGTTTACATTATTTTAATACGTTTAAATAAAGTTTTATATTTAAATGTTTAAAGTAAAATTAAATGGTATTTGTTTTTAGAAAAACTATTTAAAATTGCACCACTAAAATCTACTCTAGAATCTTAGAAATATATGACAAGGGAATTATTAATTTTTGTTAAGTCTGCATTTGAATTTTTTTAATTACTAATTTATTTACATAGCATTAAAAATATATGTACATTTATAATATATCAAATTTTATGTCGAATTTTTAAACATGTCGAATTTATTTTGAACTTTAATAATGTTGAACTCAAACATCAACTCGAACTTGATAACTAAGAATATATTCATGTTTATTTTTATATGAAGGTTCCTAACAAGCGGTATCAAAGCTCTTTCTAGGGCCATGCTTTTTTGTAGCAATAGTTCTTATTCTATTATCCATTTTTCTATTTTGTAATTTCTCATTATGTTCATTTTCCATTAAAGCATCTTCTCAAAAAACATATTTTTTTAGTAGAGTAAGGTAGAAATTCTATTGTAAGGGTTTTAAAATCATGTTGATTTGTCATTTTGAGTTGAGTACATTTGATCATAAAATGGTGTGTAAATGATACTTTGTAAAAGTAAACTAACATCCAAGCCTTAGATACAATGTACCATATATTTAGCCTTGCATGTACCATGAGGTAAATCAAAAGCTAGTCTCGGGTTTAACTAAAATTAAACATCCTTATGAATCCTTTGACCATCTAAAATTATGGTGCACTAGTAAGTGGCTGGCCCTAGGAAATTAATATTATAGTACCCTTGGAAATATATAATGCAATTATGGGTACAATGGAACCCTCCATAGTTAGAGCTCTAAAATGTTACACTAGCCACTAATCATGAACAAGAAATTATTGAAAATACCATCTACTAGAGAGTCCATGAAATCAGACACACCTTGACATGGGTAGTCCTTATTAAAACATTATTTAAGTACTTTCTTGTTTAAAAACAAAAACATATCTGGGTAGAATATAGAAGAGACTACTTCAGTCATAGTCAAGGTTTGTTATAGAAGCACATTGAAATGCGCCAAGTATTTTAAACACTCCAAAGTTACACAATGATTATCAAATATGATAGTGTAGAGAATATCCAATCTATTAGTACAAATATTTTTTAGTGTCATAGTATAGAGAATGTCTAGTCTTATAGTGTAGAGAATATTCTATTTGAGAGTGTAGATAATATATAATGTTATAATATAGATAATATGTAGTTTAAAAATCAAACTAGTCAATTGTTAAAAGTCCAACAATGAGCAAAAGTAAAAAAACTAAAAATTGCTATTTTGAGAGATATTCCATTAAAATCCTCTTTTTGAGTTGATCATTTTGAGACCTAACTTTCGTAACTATGTTTGAAACCCCACCTTCTAAAAATTATAATTTTGTGGTATAGTCCTTTCTGATCCTCTTCTTGCATCGATCATTTTGATATATAAATCCAATAAAACTTTCTATAGCCCCTAAAGTGACAAATGGATGATGATAATAAAAATTAAAATCTAAAGTAGTTTGGTGACCAGGTAAAACAAATAAAACCTATCAGCCATCAATCCTCTAAGCACTATCCAAAGTAGAAAAATAGATAAAATTAATGATATCAAAAGTTATTTAATAGGTCTAAATTTAAAATATGATGCCTTGATAAGAAAATCATCAGAGTCAAGGTGATATTTTGATGGAGGAGCACAAAGTTTTCTTCCTCTGAATATAAATAAAAAATATACAAGGAATAATTTCTAAAATTTTATGGTGATGATTGAACTAGTTGGATGTATCTAGACAACCAATAGTTTTCTCTTCTTGTCATTTTCCAAAATAAGAAGCTTGTGATTGCATCTTTTAACCTAGAATGTGAAGTAGTCTAATGGTTTTAATGGTTAAATAATATGATTCCAAGGAGTCATTGGTTTGAATTTGAATATGAATTGCTCACTCATTTTGAACATAGTGAGTACGAATATTTTATAAGAGCCCTCACCAAGTTAAGATAAATATCTATTTATGCTTACTAGACAATTTTAAAAACTAGTTAATTGTACTAGGGGATTGAGTGTTAAGTTTCTCCAATGTTGTTTTATTAGTAGATTAAAGGAAGTTATTCATGCAAATATAAAAAATTTCAAGTGATACAACATGATGACAACTATAAGATTGGCTAGGCTAATTGAGGATAAATTTGTAGCACATAAGTATACTTTTAAATTATGATAAGCTTGAAACTTGTTTTTGTCTCAAATATCACCAAACTTAGGAAACAAATCATGCTAGGTTAAACATCTCACCAATAAATAAATGGATGTATGTTGGGCATAAGGTCTATGTTATAATTACGATGAAAAATATTTTCTAGGCCACATGTGTGTATAATAGAAGCTATATTTACAATATGTGAGAGAACCTTCTACTAAGGAACCACATGATGAAGGGGAGGATCAAATAGAGGTAGATCAACATAAATATCCTAAAAAAAAAAGGATATACATTATGTTATGTTTGCTTAATGGTCATAGTGTCTGTGTGTCTTCTATTAGATCCTTATCTAGATCTCATATTCTTCCTATTATTGTTACCTATAGATTGAATGTAAATGAAGAGTTAATCTTGTTGAGTCCTCATAGAGATGGTTAAATGCTAAAATTTAAAAATCCAAGGCTTTAAGTATTTGTAAGCCATTGGCTTGTAGAATTCTTCATTACAATATTCATTCTATAATCTTTAAGGTAAGTTTAAAATTGTAAAATATGTGTCCTATTTGTGGTTGTACTAAAAGTTTCAAACATGTTTCTTGGTCATATAGGTTTCCTAGGCATATTTGATCTTCTATGCAAAGGTACTATCTTATATTGTATATTAGAAAACAAATCATGTGATGCTTTCTTTGGTTCCTTTTCTAGTCAAAGTTTTCAAGACATTCAAATGGTTGATACTTTTACATATTTGTTATGTCATATATTATAATAAATTTCATGATGATAAATTATTTTCACTTTTGATATTATCCAACCTTACTCTAACAACATATGCTAGGTTGATGTCCTGGTTTTAGAATTGAAATAGCAAAAAAAATGATAAGAAGATATAAGGAGCAGATTAGATACTTGTATTTATCTTGGATAACTAGATGTAAGTTAACAATGATTTGTTGGACACCATAATATAGAGGTTTAATGAGGCTTGGTTTTGAGTACACTCTATAGCTTACAACTATTAAAGTTCAATTTTTTTAAATGATCCAAAAAGTTAATGTCATATTTATTGAATTTAGTTTTTCTAATATCACCTTTAAATATTACAAATTTTATATAGTTAATAAAATTATTTTAATAAGAATAACCTCTAATTTTATATATTTTTTTATTATACTAGAGGAATGGGTAACATGTTACAATTTTCTATGCCTCTTTGAGGGTTTGAATCTCACTCCTTGGTGCCATTATAACATCGAGTTGTATTGGTTAAACTTTTTTACAATTTTCTACGCCTCTTCGAGGGTACGAATCTCTCTCATTGTTGCCACTATAACCTCTAGTTGCATCTCGTTCATTTTTGCCACTATAACCTCTAGTTGCATTTGGT
Organism: Wollemia nobilis; assembly: GCA_028583015.1. Classification (NCBI taxonomy): domain Eukaryota; kingdom Viridiplantae; phylum Streptophyta; class Pinopsida; order Araucariales; family Araucariaceae; genus Wollemia; species Wollemia nobilis. The sequence continues at coordinate 2,252,007 of JAQPPZ010016703.1, read as the reverse complement.
AAACCTTTTTATGTATCCGGCTATGTTGATGCGACACGCCCACCAGTACTACAGGGACATGAGGGATTGGAACCCTAGTCTCCATGCTTCTACAAAAAGGTTTTGACATTTGAACAAAGCCCTCAGACCTAAAAGGCTTTATAAAAAACTAGTGTGATTTGAACGGGAATTGTGTGGACGCGCACCTTATAGATCACCTTTCTCAATTAACCACCTCGCACCAACTCACCTACGCACTCACCCTTATAATTTTATCTTATTTATAATGAACTCCCTTATTATTTATCTAATATTTTAATAATGCATTTAAAGTACTTTAAAAATTCAAATTTATCACTCAAATATATATTCAAAACTTCTATGTTTTAAGGTTTCCCTTTTGAAGTTAATTTTCTATCTAGTACTTTAATATTGCATTTACAGTAATTTAAAAATTCAATTTTCTCACTCAAAACTTATATGTTTTAAGGTTTACATTTTGAAGTTCATTTTCTATCTAATACTTTAATAATGCATTTACAATACTTAAAAATTTCAATTTTAATTCAATTTTCTCACTCAAATATATATTCAAAAGTTCATTTTCTATCAGCATTATACCCACACAAAATTAATAGCAATGTAGTGTAAACGTATGTAAAATATTAATGTCAATATAATGGCCTATAGCTTCTCCACACGACTATACGCTCTTTTCCATCCTTCCTTGTCACCAACAAGGGATTAGATATGGTACAATTCCAGATTAAGTCTGCTCTTTCCGCCCTGGACTCGGATACCCTTTGGATAATTCTTTTTATTCCCCATTTTGTTTCCCTCGGATACCCTTTGGATAATTCTTTTTATTCCCCATTTTGTTTCCCTCTTTTCTCAATCCCGCCTTGGATCTTCTTCGTCTTGCCAAAGTCGACTCGGCTTCCCGTCATCGCGCTCACCATAAGACATCAACTACCACGTTGCCACCTCACACAAACAAAAGTCCATACGTTTGCGTTGCCATCTCACGCAGATGGTTCAACTTTTGATCGAAACATGTCTCCTTTTTCAGATGTATCGTCTCCAGTGCGTGCAAGCCCTTGCCGCGCATGCGCATATTCACCCCGCTCTCACCCTTGCAGGTATTTACCAAGGGAGAACAAAGAGAACAAGGAATTCTTCCATGCCTATTTCATAAACAGATGAGGGAAAAACAATGCTGATCACGTTCCGGCTGCTAAATTCTGTTATGTATTATAATCTGTGTATTTTGTTTCTCGTTGTTTTAAAGTTTTAAATCAGCGGTCGGTTTAAATGGCAGTTTGGTTTGAGAAATTGATTTTTTCTAATTTAAGTGCTAATAATAACAAATCTTCTAAAGGCCATAACATCTGCCTACATAACTGCCTTTATTATTATTTTTTCTTTCAAATTGTACTATTTTATGAGCTCTACACATTGGTGACAAGACTTGTTACAATTGTGCTTTTAGGGTTTTGAGTGTAAATTGGATTCTTTAAGGTATGCTACTTGCCATAGTAGATGAAATTATAGCACTTGATAAGAAAAAATAGTCTTTGGTTCATTTTTAATAATGAAATAGAAGTTCTTTAGTTATATTAAAAAGGAAGATTAATTCTATTAAGGTATAATATATTTTGAAAGATTTTTATGAAAAAGTAAGTATTAATAAAATAGATATAAAGCTTTTCAATCTCAAAATTTTAGATTTTAGTAACGGTGAAGACTATATATCTCACATATAAGCTCTAAAAGCTGATTGTAGGAGGCAAGGTAAAGAGTGATAAAGAGTATGTCAAATTTATTACTTCCAATTTTTCTCCTTCCTTTCATATAGTTGGATTGGTTCTTTATGTGAATGTTATGACTATCAAGGATCCACAACCTATCTCTCTTGAAAGATTTTTTAGGCTTCAAATCCATTATTAAGCTACAATGAAGAATTGTGGAGCACTTTCTTATACACAAACTCATCCAAAATAGTTTAAAACAATCAAATCTAAGGCTTAGTTTCCTAATGGTATGTCTAAGGTTTCAAATAAGTTAAACACTTACAAGTATTTTAAAAGAGAAGGATATTCTATAAAACATTTTATTACAAGATTTAATAAGATTGAGATAAAACTCTTGAGGGTTGGACGCAAGATTTCTTATGATGGAGATGGTAAAGCAGAGGCCCACTAAAGCATCCATAATGGGGGAAGATGTTTCCTATAATGCCTTCTCTTATTTCCCTCCTTAGCTCAGATTATGGCAATTGTTGAAATATGTGTAATATAATCTTATTAGACCAAGGTAAAAATGTAAAGTACTTATGAACACTATTACTATATATTGGGGGCATGTGAGTATGCAATACTATTGACATTCATCATTTATGTAAGCCTATGGGCATGTTCATGTAAGCCTAAGGGTCCTTTTCATATTTCAACCTTAGTGGTATTGGTTAATCCACCTTTATGGATAACCTTGCTTAAAGGGTATAATTTATTATTATTTTATTGTAAAGTTAAACTTAAGGTCATGCCAATGTTGACTTGACATTAACCTCTCAATGGGATCTTGGTATCACTATAAATACCTCTTAATGAGGATCCATTTGAAACATAAATGTGAATAAAATACGACATATTGGAGTGCCTATGGGAACCCACCTTATACTTCTTATCATCTCTCTTCATGCCTTCACTTATTACTATTTTTTTTTAATCACTTCTGCTTATTTTTTACATATAGTTATAGTTAATGTATGTTTCAGAATATTTCTAGAAAATATTATTAATTTGAACAATAAAAAGAAATAAAATTAATATATATTGCTTTTATAACTATTTTTGGAACCATAGTTAAGGAATCCCAAATAATGCAATCGATGACATATACTTGTTATATTTTGATGGAGTATGCAATGGGAGATATCAATCACAAGATGCAGAATAATATGAAAGAAAGTGAATTTGTGAGATGATTGAAATATGCTATAAATAGAAACATAAAAATGAATACAATGTAGCTATGGAGAAAATGGATACTCTATGAACAAAGCTACTAGACTACATTACACCCATCACCAATATATGGTGATATACACAACACTATGCTACTACCTATGAATATACTTTGAGCTTGTATATTCTACCTATTACAATGAGGCTCTTTTTATATAGGAAGATAGGTTCCTTGGCCAACACTCTACCTAGTTGTACAAGGGATACCTTGCACATTGATACTTGTGCATTTATTACATTGCATGAAGTAACTAGATAACTTCCCCCTAAAGTAATCTAATGTCCTAAGTATGTACCTAGGAAGGTAAATTTACATGATCCAAATTATGTAATATAATTTATTTTTAACATGCCCCTATATTACATTATTTGGATATTCAAGAAATTAGTTTTCAATGTGGATCTTCCTCCATTGGATAGTGGAATTTGTATTCTCCTTCATTACTTACTGTGATCAGGTTAAATAGGTAATCTGAGTCTTCAGATGATGTAAATTAATCTATAGCTTAAGGTTCTAATTTTTGTATGTGTTCAACTGGTTCAGTATTCATGATGCCATGTTTCTTTCTAACGTTTATTATCTTTCTTTTCCTCCTTCTCTTGTGATTCTGCATAGGTGTTGGTGGAATTTTTGCTTCATGACAAGTTAGTCTATCATCACAATAATATTGTTCTTTATTGCTAACCTTTTTTATGTTTTGAGTAAGTACAAACACAATTAATGATAGATAAACCATTAGACACTCTTATGATGAAAATATAACCAAAATTTGTGAGTTACACCATGTTGTGAAGATGATTTCATAAAGATAACCAATAAATGCTATAAAGTTACTTTCTTTGGCTTCTTTAAGAAACAAGGAGAATTTCTCTTTGTTGCTAGTGGATAGATACTCTGATATCCTTGTAGAGTATCTATTAAGTTTTTAGAGTAGAATTCTACTTCATGGAATAGTTCTTTATTATTAAAATATTTTCTCAAGATTTCATCCATGATATATCTTTGAAATAGTGATTCTTGTTATTTCTTAGAATTGAGTTTGATAGAATCTTAGTAGTCTACCTTATAACTCCCTATATTAGGATATATGATCCATAATTGAAGTATGTAATCTTTATTTGATAAAACCTTTATTAATCCCTAGTTATGAGAGTATATACACCTAATGGAATTTTAGGTTTTGTAGAAATCTTATATCTTCCCAATTATATAAAACTTGATAATATTTGGTAGATGTTATTATTATCAAATTTTATAGAATGCCTTATGACTCCCTAGTGATTTTAGAATTTGATATAGTGCTCTTGTAAAATGTAGTTCAAATTTTCATTGATTTTGTAAAGTTTCGTAAATATAAAAACCAACTTTTCTAATACCTTGTTACTCCTATTGAACTAAGCATTTTTCAAAATTGGAAGAGGTTTTAATGTTGGATTTCTTTTGTCCCCTTTGAGAATTTTTGAGACAAGAATATAATTAATTTCTAACTTTAGCAAAAACCTTAATAACATATTTTAATATCCCTTCGGATTTTATTTTAGTGTTTCTAATTTTTAATAACCTAATTTGGTGTTGTAATCCTTATAGCTCCAAAATATAGAAAGTTAGAACACAATAATATTTGCAACTATTATAAATTTGATTTTTCCAATAGTAACCATTATTTCTCTTAGGTTGTGTTTTGTAAATATTAGACTACTTTCATATTTAATTTCTCTAAGTTTTACTTTCAAATAAAGATTGATTTTCTTTAATACTTCAACCTTAGAATATAACCTTATATTTTTTTTTGAAGTCTCTACTTCTTGAAGGCTTGACTCCTCTCTATGTTTCCCCAAATTTATATCTTGTAGTAACTTGGTTTTTTCAACTTCATTTCTTAGATAAACAATTTTTGTTTCTAATATTTCACATTCTCTTTCTCTTGATCTTAATAGATCTGTCATTACCTGTTCAATTTTCATTCCTTATTCTACCTTTATTTTGAGTTCTGTGAGATTATGTAGAAGTTCCACCTTTGCTTATTCACCCTCTTGAATTTGATCATTCAAATTTGAGTTCTTCTTTATAATATTTTCTAAGTTCCTAAGAGCAGCAAAGAATTTCTCTTTTATGTGAAACATGGTCTCTTTTTCATTCTCTAAAGCCATGTGTATTTCTTATGGATCTTCCTCCAAGCTATTAGTATTTTCATGGAGAGACCCACTTTGATACCAATTGAAGAATATGTGCTTATAATGAGAGGGGGGTGAACAATATAAGATAATACTTTTTACTTTTAAAATCATATGATAACATCAACAATATTAAAGCAATAACCATTACACAAAGCATCACACACATGAGAGACATGATTTAAAGTGGTTTACCCAATGTGGGTTACATCCACAGAGAAAATATTTCACTTAAATTTTCTCAATAAATTTCTTTAGAATCCTTCCTTATTACAATATTTATGGACCTCTATCCAAAGGAAACACCAATCACCTAATCAAGTTTGTAGATGCCTATCCACAAAAAAACTCCTTCTCCCCTACTATGGTTAGTGATCTCTTAGAAGACTACTGCCTTCACTGCACTAGCTTGTTGATCTCTCTCCATTGAAGACTCTTATCCTCACTCACAATATCTTTGTCCTCACTACCCTAGCTAATGGATCTCTATCCACTAAAGACTACTATCATCTTATCTGTCATCTCCAAAGCCCGCTCTTACTCAGGTCTATCTCTGTCTCATATTTGTATTAAAAACTATTCTTTGCCCAACACAAATATACTCAATATTTGTCTCAAATTTATATTGATTAGTGTCCTCTATCTTGCATAAATCTGCTCAATCTCTATCTCAGATCTTCCCAACAAATCCTCACTAGAACTTTTCCAACATGCTCAACAAGTCTTCACCAAGACTTACCTCAAATCTACTTGTAAGCTTCCACAAAAGCTCATACAAATTTATCCTTAAGTCCACTCTAGGACTTCGTCAAATCTACTCACTAGCTTTCAAAAAAGTTTGTTCAAATAAATTACAAAACTTGCATACAAAAGCTTAACTCAATCTCTCACATAAAACCTCTTTTATCACACTAACAAGTTTCACTCAGAATCTTGTTCATCCACAAAAATATATAGATAATTGTTAGAGACTCAATATGTTTCACTCACAACCACTCAATCACTTTCAAACTCTTCTTCAACTCAATCCAGAAATAAAGAACAATTTGTTTCATAGAACTTGAACTATCACTCCAACACTTTCAATAAAGAATGCTCATCAACTTCAATCAACCAAATACTCAATGAAACACAACTTGCTTACAAAACCTAAACAAGTATTTCAAAATACTTCCAACAATTCACACTATAAAACATGACTCAAGATAATTTCAATTTTCATATAACAATGATACTCAAGTTCTTTCAAAAACCCTAATCATGCATATGAACACTCACTCAAATATTTTCAATAATGCTTATCAAACAATCTTTTTCACTCCAACTTAGCATTCACAACATCCAATCCAACAATATTTCACTCATAACGATGATGTGCCCATACCTTTTACTTTGATGGAGATATATCTTCAAAACCTGTCTTAAACATAATAAAATTTTCAAAATAGCTTTAGATATCTATCTCTGGACTACTCACATTTTGAAATACCTTTCAAAGGTAGGATGATCAAGATATTTAATGAAAAACCATCTAATTTTCACGTAGAAAATATAGGGGAAGCCGACACTGTAAATATGATGGTCGAGGAAATCAAAGATTTGGATCTAATGTAGGAAACCTTAGAGGAACTTCAAACAAAGGATCAGTTATCTCTGAAGAATTTTAACGCCATGATAGAAATAAAAATGGAAAGTTATTCCACTAAAAAACTAAAAAAGCAGTTGGAACCTGTTCCAAAATAAGATAACTCTACCAGTCAACTTTAGAAGTTATTCTTCGATGGAGCTAGTGTAAGAATAGAGCTAGTGCTGGAATAGTTTTGATTTCCCCACAGGGAAAGAAAGATTTTTCTATTATATATTGACATGGAGTTGCACCAATAATGTAGTAAAATATGAAGCACTTTGTTTGGGCCTGAGGAAAGCTAAGAAACTGGGTATTAAGTAGTTATAAATTTATGGAGATTCAAAACTTATCGTGAATCAAGTCAGGAAAATGTATCGCCAAACATCGTTACTTGAAGGCATACACAAATGAAGTATGGGATATTTTGGAAGCCTTTGAAACTTTAAATATGAAGTCTATTCTTAGAGAGTAGAATACCCATGCAAATTTATTTGCATCTATGGGAGACAAGAATATTTTTTGGTAAGTTTTTGAGAATGATGAGCAAATATTAGATATTTTAATCTATGAGATGAAATGCTCTAGAGGCAAAAAGCTACAATATGAAGAAGAATAAGGATTGATACAGTTAAAGAATAATCATATTATCAAGGGACTTATCACCCTTGAAAGTCTTTTTTATAATAATGATAGGGTAGTAGGCCATAAAATAAAAGTTGATAAGCATCGGTATAAAGAGGTTGAGCTAGAATCGAGAAAAATGATTAAAGTCAGAATTAGTTGTATAGTAGAAGAGTTAAACCAAATCAAGGAGTTGTACAAGAAATTTCCAAATATTATAGCTTGGGTGTACAATGATGTAAAAGTGTACAGTAAAGAGGTTATCCAACACACCATTGAACTAGAGGAAGGAGCTAAACCTTTCAAGAAAAACCAAAGGCCTGTGAATCCAAATATAGAAGCTCTGATGAAGCAAGAATTGTTAAAGCTCCTTCAAGATAAGATAGTTTATTCTATTAATTTTTGCCAATACTAGGGTTAGGTAGCCACAACCTATCTCAAGATCTCGACAAAATAGTTTTCCCAATAATTATTATACCATACAAAAATATCAAATCTCTTAGTACACCTTATAATATCCAAACTTATACAATATAAGTTAACATATTTATTATAACAAAATACACAACAATTTCCTTTATACACCTTATCACTCCAACTTTATAAAATAAATTTCAATCACCTAAAAAATCAAAATAAAATATTTTAATTTACTTTACCTTATACCTCCCTCAAAAAATCATAGCTACCTTTTAGAAATCATGAAACCCTCAAAGCAATTTCATAATTCCAAGATCTTTGAAGAAACAAAAATGTGCATAACATACCTTTGATTTGTTCTACCCACCAAAAATGTCTTCGGTGAAATTCAAACACACAACATAGCCTCTCCAACACCCTAGCCCAAATCTAGGTCATCAAGTGGGCTATGTTACCACATGAAACCATAGGTGCACGATCCCCTATATATGTCAGCTCTCGAAAAACATGCCAAACGAAACAAAGGCTTCTCTCCTCTAGAAAAACGTCAATCACGTGGATCGAACCTACGATCCATTCCTTATAAAGCCCTAGCACTTTCTCAACTACCACTTGCACTACCACCATCGATGGATTTCTCTATCCACATCGCTACCCTTATTCCTTCGTCTACCAACACTTCAAAATGTGAATTTATCTTCCTCAAAGTAATGCAGCGCATGATTTCCTCCTTCATTTTCATTCGAAGGTGTATTTTCAAGGACTTTGGAAATGAGAATTATTTTCTATATAAATGTACATGCTTCTTGTCTTTTACATGTCGACCAATTTTAAATTTTTTAAATTCAAATTAGATTTTAAATATTAAATTAAAAACCTTTGCACCCATTATTAATTTAAATTAAAATTTTAATCAAGTATTAAATATTTTAATTAAATTAAATATTTTATAAACTAATCATGGATATTTTCAACTTGAACCTTGGTTTTCTTCACCTTGTTATTTGGCCCAAAATATTATAATAATATAAAATTATAATTTAATTTAAACTTGCTTCTCCTTCCTTGGGTCTTCATCCTTTGGGCCTTTTTAGGCATATAATTTTAAAAATAAATATTATATCTTATTCCTTTTCAAGACCTTCTTGATTTTGGAAAAACCACTTGATGTCCTTAATGATGATGAAATTTAAACAATACTCTCTTGACATCAATGACAACAAAACTACTCAAAATTTCCAACAATATCTCCCTTTGTCATTGATGGCATCCCCTTTTTTTTACCATTCCTTTTTATTTTTCAAAAATTCCTCCCCCTAAGAAATTGCTCCCCCTAACTGAATTCTATCTCCCTAACTCAAATATCTCCCCATTTTTCATCAATAGAAAAGGGCCACCTTTGGGTTTTGGGTATAATAATGTGACTCTTAGCTTAGTCCCTCCCCCACCTCCTCTCTTGAGGTGGTTAATTTTGGGATGGGAGTAAAATTGCTCCTAATTTTCTTCGAAGATACTCAAAAGTCTCTCTCGAAAGTGGCTTAGTGAAGATGTTCGCAATATGATCCTTTGTAGTAACATATTCCAACTTGATATTCTTATCTATCACCTTCTCTCTCAGAAAATGATATTTGATCAAAATGTTCTTGGTCCTGTAATGCATCACCAGATTCTTTGAGATACTTATAGCACTTGTATTATCACACAATATAGGAATAGGGTTATCATGCTTTATCTTGAAGTCCTCTAAAGTTTACTTCATGCATAATATCTATGTACAACAAGTAACTGCTACAATACTCTACCTTCGCTGTGGATAAGGATATTGATGCCTATTTATAACTTAGCCAAGAGACTAAAAAATTTCCAAGAAATAATGCTCCACCACTTGTGCTTTTTTTGTCATCAATATTGTCAGTCCAATCTACATCTGTATAAGAGTGAAACTGTCACTTTTGGGATACCAGAGCCTAAAATACATAGTCTCTTTTAGATACCTGAGAATCCTCTTTACTGCTACTACATGTGTCTGCTTGGGCACTTCTTGAAACCTTACCACTAATCCCATTGCCTGCATGATATATGGTCTTTTAGATGTGACATACAATAAGCTGCCAATCATAGATTTGTATAATTTCTTATTTACCTCTAAGATTCATCATCTTTACTTAACTTACATCCTATAACTATGGGAGTACTTACTGTTTTACAATATTCTAACTTGAATTTATTTAGCATCTCTTTTATCTACTTGGTTTGTGAAAGGAATACTTATTTCTGTGACTGTGAAATCTAAAGTTCAAGAAATAAGGGCAACTCACAAAGCATATACATCTCAAATTCATTCTGGATGCTCTTTGCAAATTGTTGACACATCTTATCATTGTTACCTCTAAAAATGATATCATCAACATAAATAACCACAATTATTAAGTCATGCCCTTCATTTTTTATGTATAGGTTATTTTCCACTATTCCTTTCCTGAAACCCTATTCTTGTAGGTATTTATCCAATATTGAGTACCAAGCTCTAGGAGCTTGCTTTAGTCTATAAAGTGCTTTTTTCAATTTACATATATATTCTAGTTTATTAGTCAAGTTGAATCCTTATGGCTACTCAATGTAAACCTCTTCTTCTAGGACATCATTTAGAAAGGTTGATTTAACATCCATATGATATACTTTGAATTTGTTGAATCTTGAGAAGGCTAATAACATTATGATATCTTCAAGTCATGCAACTTTAGCAAATATCTCATAAAATTCAATTCCCTCTACCTGTGCATAACCTTTGCATACTAATATTGCTTTATTTCTGACTACTTGACCATATTCATTTAACTTATTTCTGAATACCTATTTAGTTCTAGTCACATTCTTGTCCTTTAATCATGGGATAAGTTCCCAAGTCTTAATTTTCTCTATTTGATCTAGTTACTCATTTATTACCTTAATCCGAAAGTCATATTCACTTATCTCATTTAAATATTTTGGCTCAATTTTGAATAACAAATAAAAGTTTACTTGTTGATTTGATGTTATTACCCTTCTGCTTGTTCGTCTCTCATCTGGATTCCCAATGACTAGTTCTCTTGGATGATATTTCTATACATACCTAGACGGAGTCTTAGGAATAATTCTTTGTGTTTCTTCCTTTTCTCCTTATGGTTCCTCATATAAATCTTATTGACAACTTCTATCTTCCTAATACTTAATTTCTTGAACTGGTTCTCTTAACCCTATATTCTCATCAACTGTTACATTTATACTTTCTACAATAGTACGTGTCCTTTTATTGTAGTATCTACAGGCTTTGCACTTAGTGGAATAACCAAGAAAAATACCCTCATCACATCTTGGGTCAAACTTGCCCAAGTATTTCTCTTCCCATCTTATGCAACACTTGCTTTCAAAATTTTTGAAGTATTTCACAATGGCTGGTATTCCCTTCCAAAGCTCATATGGAGTCTTGTGATGGTTCACTCTTATTTGAGACCTATCGATGATATAAACTGTTGTATTAACTACCTCCCTCCAAAAACCATCTAAAATATTGGATTCATTTAGCATAGCTGTAGCCATATTTTCAACAGTCCTATTCTTCCTTTCAAAAACTCTATTTTTAAGGAGTTCTTGCATTTGAGTATTCTCTTTTTATCCCATGTTGTTTACAATAGTTTACAAATTTATTTAAGGTAAATTCTCATCCTCTATATGATATTAAATATTTAATCCTTTTACCTATTTCATTTTCAACCAACTCTTTAAACGCCTTGAATTTATCAAGTGCTTCTGACTTTTATTTCAGGAAGGCTACCCAAATCATTCTGGAATAATAATATATAAACAATATGAAGTAAATTTCACCTTGAATACTCTGTGTTCTAGTAGGACCATATAGATCAATTATTTTCAATGGCTCAGATGACATAAATCCTTTTGATTTAAAACTTGTTCTAGTTTGCTTTCCATGCTGACAAGGTGCACAAATTGTGTTTTATGGCCTTTTTAGCTTGGGTAAATATCTCATAGTCTATTTATTGCTTATATTCACTATTTTGTCAAAGTTCAAATGACCCATTCTTCTATGCCACAATATTACAATATTTATGGACCTTTGTCCAAAGGAAACACAAATCACCTAATCAAGTTCATGGATGCCTATCCAAATGATAACTCCTTCTCCTTTGCTCTGGTTGGTGATATCTTAGAAGACTACTACCTCCAGTGCATTGGATTGTGGATCATTCTCCACTAAAGACTCTTGTCCTCACTCAAAAGACCTATGTCCTCACTACCCTAGCTAATGGGTCTCTATCCACTAGATACTACTATCCTCTGCTCTATCACATTTAAAGCCTGCTCTTACTATGCTCTGTCTCTATCTCATATCTATACTAAAAACTATCCTCTACCCAACACAAATCTACTCAATCTCTATCTCCTATTTGTACTAAACACTATCCTCTACCCTGCACAAATCTACTTAATCTCTATCTCAAATCTACCCAAAAATTCCTCACTAGAATTTGTCCAATATACTCAACAAGTGTTCACCAATACTTGTGTTAGTCTAAAAATACTACCCTAAAGACAACAGAAGTTTTGAGAGCTCGAGCAGTTTTCAAGAAGGCTTGAAAGATTCTTAAGGAATCAAACACTAGTTTCCATTTTTTGTGAAAATACCAAGGCAAGAATATTATCACGATTTCATGACATGTGGAAGCTTCACGCACCCAAAGCGAGGAAAGAGCCAAGGTAGATAAATGTCATGATTTTGTGACATGTTGAATTTTCACACACCCAAAGAAATAAAAATACCAATATGGAGAAATATCATGATTTCACAACATGTTGAAGTTTCACACACTTAAGAACAAGGAAAGAGCCAAGGCAGAGAAATATCACGATTTCATGACATGTTGAAGTTTCACGCACCTAAAGCGAGAGAAAAGATGAGGTAGAGAAATTATCATGATTTTGTGACATAGCTGAGTCACATGAAAACATGATATAAATAGACTCTGCTTTCAAGAGAGTATGACAACGACTGAAGATAGATGGTGATTTAGTATAAAGATCTTAAAATTCTAACACTTGTGATTCGTTTATCTAAAATCAATTAGAAATCATGTAAAATGTGTTGGTGCACTTGGTGACACATCTTCGTTGTAATTGATTTCATACCAAGATTTGATAGTTGTCAAAACATGTCAGTTTTAGAGTATATATAGTAGGGGAAATACCCTAAAAAGAGGTCGGCTCTTAGACATTTACAAGACTGGATGTATATACTCTGGATTCAAGCAATAAGATAAACTTCTATTGGCTTCTGGTTCACTATGTGCAAATGTATGTATTGACATTTTTATGCTTCTATTTACATTGTTGAATTGTACACTATATTTGTTTTGTTATCTGGACTCATACACAATATAAACAACATTGCTAAAGCTTAAAGGTTTAGTGCATGTATGTGTTAGAATAATATCTAAATCACATTGAAGAATTATGATTTCTGTGTGGAGAAACATCTAATGCTTAGATCTTAAAGTTATATATATTCGTCTTTGTTGTTGTTTAAACTGCACCAAGAGAAAAGCTTTAGCTACGGCTATATTTCCCTTCCTTTCAGTAAAACTTCATCCTCCCTTTTCTCACAAAAAAACCAAGGAACCAGCCTCCTCTGGAGATTATATGGAACCTCTTTTAACACTAAACCCATCTACTCAATGTTGGCAAGGTCGTAGGTGCAAAATATATCCATAGGTCGATTTTGTTCCAATAGTTTTTGGCACGCCCGGTGGGACCCTAAATCCCATAGTATTCTATAAGGTTTGGTGTTTGTCTTTAACCTTTTAAGATCTAAATCAAATCACCTAGTGACTTCGTTCGAAGGTATAGACCTAAGAAATACCTTATCTATTTATCTAGTTAGAACTTATGATTGTTTACCTATATGATAACCAGATCTAAAGAAATAAAATTTGAAGAACCCATTGAGTTCTTCGAGTTACACCTTGGTAGCCTCAGAGTGCATCTAGTTTTATCTACTAGATCAAACCCACCTACTACCAGTATTACTACCCTTGTACCTACTATTTTACCCAACACTATTGTCAATACATCTTCAAAAATAACTGCCAATAGTTCTACAGTTTAGGCAAGTACAGTCACTACAATGGTCGCTCCTCCACCAGCTTATCTTACATGGAACCACACTAGTCCATTGAACTTGGCTGCTCAAAATTCGATTCCTATTGTAGCTTTGAAGGCATTGCCTTCATATGATGGAACAGGTAAAATAGTGTATGAGCATTGTTTAGATGTTGCTTCTTTGGAAGCAATTTACAACATCACTCAAGAAGATGTAATGATCAGGTTGTTGGTCATCTCATTAAAAGAAAAAATTCTCTATTGGTACAGAGCACTTCCTGTTCAATCCATCACAACTTGGGTCAAACTCATTGGTAGGCTGGTAGACGAATTTAATCAGCACATAGATTCATTCTCCCTGCTCAGCCAGTTCAACATTATCAAAAAACATCCTCAAGAGGAAATTTTTGATTTCAATATCTGATTCAGCCGCACCTAGGAAAGAGTGCCCGTCGGATTGAAACCAACCATAGAACAAGTGGTGTATTATTATTTAAGAGCTTTTGATTCTGATATCAGTATGATAATACAGTAATCACAAATATTCACTTTCCCTACTATTTACCAAGAAGCATCTAAAGTAGAGAGAGATCTCATCGCCACTGGGAGGTATCCACCAAAGGCGATAATGCCAATTTTTTAGATATTCCCCAAGCTTCCAGTACTAGTTCTTCAAGCTCTTCCCATTTTCCAAGTATGGAAATTCCAAAATAGAATGGGCAACCATCCATTACCGCAATACATATGCCTCAAAATCTCCTGGTATTACCTCCTATTCCTGTTGTTCCCGCATTACCCGCGCCACCTACTCAACCAGCCCAAGAAAATCAACTCTCTATTATACTAGACACTGTAAAAACTCTGGAAAATGATATGACGTCAATGAAGAGAAGAGAGGTCGAGAGAAACTTTCAACCAAGAAGGTTTCCTCAAGTAACAAGGGATGCGGCTCCATCAAGCAATAGAGGGTAGGAAAGATCAAATGTTATTTATGCAAATGAAGCCAAGGAAGTTGTAGCTCCTCCCATAAATTTTGATTACTGGTGTACCACATGTAATGATCCACATGGAGAAATTTCATGCATGATTCATCAACACTATGTACAGAATGTAGCTATTGATAAAGTAGATAAAAACATGAAAGGCCATGTGAGCATGATTAGAGAAACTGATCACAATTTCATGATGCCTTTAGTTGAACAAGTTGTAGTCTTAACTAGATCAGGCAGAAAACCTCTGCAAGTAGATCCTCAGGAGCTTCAACCTCTAAGTTTTTCCCCAGCTCCTAAATCAACTCCTAAAAGAGATTCTTCCTATGAAAAGGGACCTCAGGTTCCTACCCAAAGCTCTAGGATAGAAATACGTAAAGATTTTACTCCATGGAAGGAAACTGAAACTCAAGATCAAGCTAAGGAGAGGTTAAGATTTCCTTCGTTAACTAAGAGACAAAGAACGAAAGCAACCCAAGGATATAGAAATAGATATGACACTTTTTCCAAGGAGAGAGAAAAGAGTGTTGAATCATATTCATTCAACATAGTGGAAGAAATGAAAAAGACTCCCTCAAAGGTGAGCATGTATGATGCTCTTCAGTTTCCTGGTCAGATTGATCTCCTGTAAGAATATTTGAAGACAATGAAAAATAAAGGTAAGAACACATCTTACTCAAATACATTCTAGGAAAATCTAACATCCACCACTGGAAAAAATAGACCACCTCCCTTCTATTTATCTCTTCAAATGGAAGGGTGGGTAGTACACAATTGCATGATAGATTCAGGTGTTGCTACTACAGTGATACCAAAAGTAGTGTGTGACATCATGGGGATGGAATATACTAGAAGTAATCCAGGAGTCCTACAGTTGGATGGTACTCCAGTAAATACTGTAGGAGTAATTAAAGACATCCCCATACAACTTCATAGGATGCCTCAAATAGTGGTCATACAAGAAGTGGTAGTTGTAGATCTAGCGCCATACTTTGGTATGTGTTTATCTAGAGAATTCACAGCCAAGATAGGGGGATATCTATCTCTGGACTACTCACATTTATAAATACCTTTCAAAGGTAGGAGGATCAAGATATTTAATGAAAAACCATCTACTTTTCACATAGAAGATTAGAGGAAGCCGACACTCTAAATATGATGATCGAGGAAATCGAAGATTTGGATCTAATGGAGGAAACCTTAGAGGAAATTCAAACAGAGGATCAGTTCTCTCTAAAGAATTTCAATGCCATGATAGAAACAGAAATGGGAAGTTATTCCATTGAAAAACCAAAAAAGCAATTGGCACCCGCTCCCAAAGAAGATGACTCTACCAATCAACTTTGGAAGTTATTCTTCGATGGAGCTAGGTGTAAGAATGGAGCTGGTGCTAGAATAGTTTTGATTTCCCCACAGGGAAAGAAAGAGTTTTCTCTTACAGATTGATGTGGAGTTGCACCAATAATGTAGTAGAATATGAAGCACTTTGTTTAGGCCTGAGGAAAGCTGAGAAACTAGGTATTAAGCAGTTACAAATTTATGGAGATTCGGAACTTATCATGAATCAAGTCATGGGAAAATGTATCGCCAAACAACATTACTTGAAGGCATACAAAAATAAAGTATGGGATCTTTTGGAAGCCTTTGAAGCTCTAAATATGAAGTCTATTCCTAGAGAGTAGAATACCCATGCAACTTTATTGGCATATGTGGGAGTTTTTTCCCTTGTAATTTAAAAAAAAGGTTGATTTACCGGCGGACAAGAATATTTTTTGGCAAGTTTTTTAGAATGATGAGCAAATATTAGATTTTTTAATCTATGAGATGAACTGCTCAAGCGGTAGAACGCTGCAAGATTAAGAAGAATAAGGATTGATCCAATTAAATAATAATCATATTCCCAAGGGACTTATCACCCTTGAAAGTCTTTTTGATAATAATGATAGGGTAGTAGGCCATAAAATAAAATTTGATAAGCGTCGGTATAAAGAGGTTGAGCTAGAACCGAGAAAAATGATTAAAGTTAGAATTAGTTGTACAGTAGAAGAGTTAAACCAAATCAAGGAGTTGTGCAAGAAATTTCTAGATATTATAGCTTGGGTGTACAGTGATTTAAAAGTGTACAGTAAAGAGGTTATCCAACACACCATTGAACTAGAGGAAGGAGCTAAACCTTTCAGGAAAAAGCAAAGGCCTGTGAATCCAAAGATAGAAGCTCTGATGAAGCAAGAATTGTTAAAGATCCTTCAAGCTAAGATAGTGTATCCTATTAAACATTCTACCTGGGTGGCAAACTTAGTTCCAGTCAGGAAGAAAAATGGAGACATTAGATTATGCGTCGATTTCAAAAATTTGAATAGAGCCTCACTCAAGGATCATTATCCCCTTTCGTAGATAGACCAAATTTTACACATAGTTGCAGGAGCAGAGAGATTCTCTTTGCTAGATGGTTTTTCTGGGTATAATCAAGTATGGGTCAGAGATGAAGATCAATATAAAATTACCTTTACCACAAAATGGGGAACATTCACCTATCAAAGGATGCCTTTTGGTTTGTCTAACATCGGAGCAACCTTTCAAAGGGTAATGGATGTAGCTTTTGGTGAGCTTGCTAACAAGATCATAGTCATCTATTTAGATGATATGATAATTTTTTCTCATCATAAAGAGGATCATATAACACACCTCGAGCAAGTTTTTGAAAAATTTAGGGAGTTTGGAATATCTTTGAACCCAAAGAAATCCATATTCACTGTAGAAGAAGGTATCTTACTTGGTCATGTCATCTCTAAATATGGATTAGCCATAGATCTTGATAGAGTGAAAGCACTCTTGGAACTTCCCCTACTAGCTAACAAGAGAGGCTTGCAATATTTCTTTGGATAAATAAATTTTGTGCATAAATTTATTGTATATTTTGCATAGATTGTTAAACCAATGACTGAATTGTTGAAGAAAGATGCACCTTTCAAATGGATAGATCCAAGGAAGAATGCTTTCAAAAATATTCTAGAAGAAATAGCTCAAGCACCTATGTTGGTTAATCTTGACTACTCTCGAGGTTTCATCCTATATGTTGTTGGTGAGCAAGAGAGTTATGTTGCAGTCCTCACATAGAAGGGAGTAGACAATGAAGAAAGACCCATAGCTTTTCTGAGTGCCACTATGCATGATCACGAGGAAAGATACAACTTTATTGAGAAACAAGTATATGTTGTCATGAAATATTTGAATAAATTCAAACATTTTCTATCACAGAGCAGGATCATTGTTTATGTGATCCATCCTGATGTCAAAAATTTTATAATACAAGGGGAACTTGGTGAAAAGAGGGTTGGTTGGGTGACTAAAATATAGGAATATGATGTAGAAATACACCCAATAAAAATAGTAAGAGGAAGAGCCTTGTGCCAAGAATTAGCCAAGAAGGCTACAAATGATCATGTGGACCACCAAAGTATAATGGTAAACACAGAATCAGATCAAAATCTAGAAAATACTGATTGGATTGATGATCTTGTGAAGTACTTTCAGATCAAAATGTGTCCTGAGAATCTGAAAGCTTCACAAAGAAGAAGGTATAGAGCACAAGCATTAAAGTACACCCTTCAATCAGAAGGGTTGTATAAAAAAAATATAGATGGTGTACTATTGAAATGCATAGGATATGATAAGAAGCAAAAAGTGTTGAAGGAATTTCATGGAGGTCTCTCTGGGGGACATTATTCAGGAAGAACCACTACTTTGAAGATACTCAGAGAAGGTTGTTATTGGCCTTCCATTTTCTCTAACACTTACAAAATAACCAAGAGTTGTGAGCAATGCCAGAGATACGTAGGGAGGAACAGAAATACCCCTATGCCCTTAAAGTCTATCCAAGTTGAAGAACCTTTCCAACAGTGGGGGTTAGATTTTGTTGGGATAATAGAGCCTAATTCATCAGCTAGCCACAAGTATATACTTACTGCCACAAACTATTTTACTAAGTGGGCTGAAGCAATCCCCACTAAAAATGCTAATCAGGAAGTTGTAATTGAGTTTATGGAAAGCTTGATTACAAGGTTTGGTATACCAGATTCACTAGTTACAGACAACAGATCAACTTTCATTGGAGCTAAAATGATTGATTTTACTAGCAGATATGGTATATATTTGAAGACCTCTTCCAACTATTATCCATAGGGGAATGGCCTAGTTGAATCTACAAATAAAAACCTCCTCAGAATCCTAAAAAGAACACTAGAAGATAACAAGAGAAGCTAGCATTCCTTAATCAACCAAGCACTATGGGCTGATAGAATTTCAATTAAGAAGTCTATTAATACATCACCCTATTCTTTGGTCTATGGTAAAGAGGCCATTTTGCCTATACACATGGAGATACCAACATTAAATTTACTTAATCATATGGATGAAGAAGGAGGCCAACCAATGGATGCCTGGTTGATGCAACTTCTACAACTGGAAGAATAGAGAGAACAGACCTATAATCACCATTAGAAGCATATGGCAGACATAGAAGGGTGGTTCAATAAGAAGACCACTTGCAAAAAATTTAAGGTGGGAGATTTGGTTTTGAAATGGAATGTGAAAAAAGCTAAGCCAGGCAACCATGACAAATTTGATGCCTTTTGGGAGGGCCCTTTTGAAATAATTGCTGAAAAGCAATTTAATTCCTTTCAACTGAAAGATCAACAGGGTATGATTTTACCCATAACAGTGAATGCCTTTCACTTGAAACTCTACTTCAAGTAGAAATAAGGAGACCTTTTATGTATAGTATGTATATTATATGGTATTTTATGAAAATTTCAAAGTTTTCAAGTTTTTTCTTAGCAGTTTTTGTCGTGTTTTTTTACGACTATCCAAATTCAGCTAGAAAAAGACAAAAAAAAAGAGGAGGGTGGAAGAAATAAAAACATAGTTTTATCACCATACGATGGTTCAAATTAAAAAAAATTTGCCACGTCACTCTCTAACGGTTGGAGGGAAGGCACTTCTTTCATTGATGATCGAAACCTTGAAACGTGCAAATTCCTAATCAATGTGGTTGTCAGTGATTGGTCGATGAAATTAGCATGCAGTAAATATGTCAAAAATCATACGCAAGAAGATCCGAGAGATATGGGCACACCAACCATAGTTAATGCAGCTCATGCATAATTTTCTAACAAACGATGTGAAGAAACCCTAATTCATTATCGAAAGAAATTTTCCACTACAACTCACTTACCATATTTTCTCTCAGAGTTTGAATCCCACACTAGTAAGCTCTGCAAATGCTCTCACATGGCTCCTAAGAAAAACAATCAGAAAGTGGAAATGGCGACATCATCTTCCACACTAGCAAGGCACGAAGATGAAATAAGCAAGAAATTTGTTGATAGAGACGTGAGAATTGGTGACACCATTATAACTTGGAAGCCTCTAGAGAATATTCGAAGGAATATCGAAGAAATAATGGCTACAAGCATCACTGCATCTTCTCCGACTACTTTTGCATTCAATTCTCTACTCTATTGGTATGTTTACGTTCCAGTCCACCCTTGTCCAGAATTAATCAAAGCTATTGCTAGTTTTTATGACATTGAAGGGAATACTGTGAGGAATGCCCAAGGCCGAAGCCTTTTCACCTTAAGTCCTAATGTTTTCATTGATGCTTTCATTGTTGGCCATGTCCCTACTCATGAAACAAATATTTTTGACCCAACAGACCAGGCAAAGTTTTTTGTTCCATCCGAGAAGATGAAGAATTTTCTAACAACGCAATTGAAGAAACCCCCTCCTGGAGGTACTATGCCCAAAACCCCCATTTCTCTAGTAGATTTCAAAAACCTAGAATTATATTCTATTTTAGCCATGGTAGCAGGCCTAAAGATAGATGAAAGGGTTTATGGTTGGCAAATTACCCTGGTCGAATGTCTGTCGAACCCAAGAAACTATGATTCCTCAGTCATGAGTAAAAGCATCAAGCCCATGTTTTTTGACTGGCCAAAGTACATTTGTCACCAGATTCATGAAGGTTTATCTTCAATTAAAAGGGGGTCTCATTCCTCTTTCAAGTTTTCTTCGTATTTAGTGTGGGTTTTCTTCTATTTTTTAGCCAGAGAGCTAGCTTTCATTTCGATAAATGATAAAGATGAGAAAGGTAGGATTTTGCCTGTATACGAATGGACCAATGTTTTATATAAAATAGAATCATACTATGATTTTAATAGAGAATTTCTTGGGCCAACCCTTAATATTATGTATGGAGAAATAAGTAGGTTGAGCAAAAGGGTTATAAAAGTTCTACAAAACAAACATGCAAAAGAAGGTGACTGGTTTATCCTCACCCAAGGGATTGTTATCAGATTATACGGGTTTACTGGAAAACCCTTTTTGCTGCCACATTATGTTACTGATAGGTTATTTTCTCTAGAATATGTTAGGCAAATTGAATACATAAACTTCAAATATGGCATAGGTATAGGGAAAACTGGTACCTGTACGATGCCATTCCAGTTTGAAGGTGTTATTGTCTCAAAAAAGGGGCAACATGAATAGATTACCTAGTTTTTAAACAAATTGGGGTTGATAGAAATTCCACAACAATGGAAGTATGAACCCATCAATAGATTTGCTAAAATATAAGCCATTTTGAACAAAACCCCTATGAAGAATTACCACATTTTCCCTAGGCGGGATATTGAAGATCATAGAAACAATGCAAAAGATGACCCCCTTGAATGGCATGTGGAAAGGATGCAACCACTGCCTCCCTGGAAAGATTTCTATGAACATGTAGTTGAATACAACCCTAAAGACAATCCTAAGCATGTTCTAGATACTAAAACTATAAACAAAATGTAAAAGAAGGGGGTTGAATGGATGTTAGGGAAGGTTCATGAATGGTGGTTGATGAGAGTTTAGACCAATATGATTGAGTCACGATACCCTGTAAATAATGATGTAGAATTTTTAGCCCATTATGATCATTATCAAGCTACCTGGACAGGGAATTTTCCCCAAAATATTCCCCCAAGCATCGATGACAGCAAAGAGGTAAGCCCTAAAGTTGCTAAAAAATAGAACTTGGACTAGGGTAAGGGTAAGGGAATTGCCTTTGGACAACCAGAATCACATGCATCAATGAGGCTTAGGTCCTCAAAGAAAAAATCTCCTGAAAACATTTTCACGGAGGAACAGAAGACAAAATATGTGAAAGCACCTCATATGATGGCAAAAATGGGTTATGATGGCAGGGGATTAGGGAAATATGGACAAGGAATCATTGAACCCTTGTTAGTAGAAACAAGAGGAAAACATCTAGTGTTGGGCATAAATTTATCAAAAGGTAGAGCCAGATCATCCAAAGCTCCAAATTTCGTTCTCCCTGCTACCTCTGATACTGAATCAGATGAAGTACCTCTAGGCACTAAGAAAAGAAAATTAGAATCCCTGGTTGAAAGTCAGCAGAAAAGAAAAAATTAGTAGATGAAGCTCAGAAGATCCTCGAAAACTTCCTAGGTGGTGAAAATCCACAATGGGAAACTGCTAAACTTTCTGAAGTTGTTAGAGAAAAGGAATAGGTTGCTCAAGATACTAAAAATATTTCTCAAGGTGATGAAATGGTTGGAAATCCTGATGTGCAGATAGGAGATCAAGATAAATAAGCTAATGATAGTCCAGATCCTGCTCAGGAGAAGCTGCACACAACTATTTTTGATAATATAAGGGTAAAAGAAGAGATGGTTGGACACAACAGGAATCAACGTGGGGAAATTCCCCAAATGTCGAAATAATAAATTTAGAAGAAGATACATACGTTGAAGAAAATGAGGGTGGAGAAAGAGAAGTGACGGAAAACCCTCAAGAAGATAAGATTGAGGAAATAATTGATGATGAGACTAACGAAGAGAATGTATTGGAAAGTGAAAACCAATGCGAACTCCCAACAGGATTTTCTTCCTAGAACCAGGATCATCTACACAGGTTCAATCTGAAGCTGGTCAATCTTTTGGATCACTAGCTCACTTTGTAGCTACCCCTTTGGAGGAGAATGTTGCTTTAGTATCAACCCCATTTCTCCCTGGTGCATGCATACCCGTTATGAGGTCTACATCTGTCATGACTACAGAGAATCACCCAATTCTATCAAAATTGAAAGATCTAAAAAGGGTGAATAAGAATACCTTTGATTGGTGGACTTCCCGCTCTACTGAAGCTTCTAAAGCTCCAGCCCATGCCCAAGAAATAATAGCACTTGACCCCACCACTATGCAGTGGAAGAAGGTGAAGATGACACCAAAAGTTAAGAAGCCTGAAGGGGACATGACAATTGAAGATTACCAAGTAGAAAGTATAAATGAAGATATTACTCAGCTTCACATGCAAGATGAATGGGGATAGGTCCAAGCTCGCCTAGGGACAATTCACTTGCATGGAGAATATTTTAAAGAAAAATTCCATAAAGAGCAAGAAACTAGAAAAGAATGTGAATCTACCCTACAAGAGCAGAAACTATTGGAGAAGGCTTTGAAACTAGAAGCAAGGATATGGGAAGACAAATTTGGTGAAGCTACAAGTGAAGTAGCTAAATATAAAGAAGAACTTGAGAAAGTGACTACACAAATTCAATATTTGACTCTGCAAGTACAAGAGCTTCAGCAACAGATCCAAGAAAAGTAGAATGCAATGCATGGCCTATCAAAAGACAAAGCCAAGGTAGTAAGAAAATAAATATTTGAAGATATTTTGTTGCTTAGTTTGAAAGCAAGGCCCATGTTAATATATTTGGCCAAAGTAAAAGAGGTGATTGAAGTAGTCGATGATGAATTAAAAGCTGCAGTAAGCTTTCTACAGGAAATATCAGATGCAACAACAAAAATCCAAGTCTTATCTGATAACATGCCAGTAAATGTTGCTATTAAAATCCAAAGTGAAGCCTGGTCTCAGGCCAAGATTGTAGCTAGAAGTTTTTTTAGGAGGTTTAAGCTCATAAATCAAGGTGCAAAACTCCTTCAGGAGTTGGAAGTTGAAGCTAAAGGACTGGTGAAACACTTAAACCTTATGAACAAATGTGGGCTTCCATATTTATGGGATGAAAATTCCAATGTTTTAAGTGAAGAAACACTCACCATGTCCCTGAGGGCTTTTATCAATGATGAATCAAAAATAGAAAGTTGTGAGGAACCCATGGAGGAAGCTTAGATATTTTCCATGGTACAAAACCTCACACAAATTAAATCCTATTTACAAGAGCTGATTTTAAGGTATAAGGTGGTATCACATGATAAAGTAGAGGAGTTGCAATATATATATCAGTTGTTCATGGACTCCTCGGATCTTGAAGATGAAGCTTGGAAATAGGTTTGCCTCACCTACAATGAAGTCATCAAAGTGATAGAAAAGTAGAAGAAGACCAAGTAGGTTGAACAGAGACAACTAACAGAAGGCGAGACCAACAACCAATAGTAGAAAGTTTCACAAAAAGGATCTCGAAAAGGAAAATTACCAAGGTGTTAATGTAATAGTAGTAAAGTATACATAAACTTGTAAGAGGTATTTTTGAAAGGTAATGCTTTACTTTTTTGAAGTGCATGTTTTTTTTATTCTTTTCCTTCCAAAATTTCCTCTTCCTTATTGTTTTGACTCCGTTTCCCAATGGATGAAGGCCTGGATTCTAATATTTTTGCTAGCAAAAAATCCTCGGAAGGTGCCAAGAATGTTAGTCTAAAAAGACTACCCTGAAGACAATAGAATTTTTGAGAGCTCGAGCAGTTTTCAAGAAGGCTTGAAAGATTCTTAAGGAATCAAACACTAGTTCCCATTTTTTGTGAAAAGACCAAGGCAAGAATATTGTCATGATTTCACGACATGTGGAAGCTTTGCATGCCCAAAGCGAGAAAAGAGCCAAGGCAGAGAAATGTCACGATTTTGTGACATGTTGAATTTTCATGCGCCCAAGAGCAATAAAAGGGCCAAGGCAGAGAAATGTCACGATTTCATGACATGTTGAAGTTTCACGCACTCAAGAATAAGTAAAGAGACAAGGTCGATAAATTTCATGATTTCATGACATGTTGAAGTTTCATGTGCCTAAAGTGAGAGAAGAGTCGACGTAGAGAAATTGTCGTGATTTTGTGACACAACTGAGTCACATGAAAACAAGATATTAATAGACTTTGCTTTCAAAAGAGTATGACAATGACTGAAGATAGATGGTGATTTACTATAAAGATCTTAAAATTTTGACACTTGTGATTCGTTTATCTAAAATCAATTAGAAATCACGTAAAATGTGTTGGTGCACTTGGTGGCGCATCTTCGTTGTAATTGATTTCATACCAAGATTTGATAGCTGTCAAAACATGTTAGTTTTAGAGTATATATAGTAGGGGAAATACCCTAAAAAAGGTTCGACTCTTAGACATTTACAAGACTGGATGTATATACTCTGGATTCAAGCAATAAGATAAACTTCTATTGGCTTTTGGTTCACTATGTGCAAATGTATGTATTGACATTTTTATGCTTCTATTTACATTGTTAAGTTGTACACTGTATTTGTTCTGTTATCTGGACTCATACACGATATAAACAACATTGTTGAAGCTTAAAGGTTTAGTGCATGTATGTGTTAGAATAATATCTAAATCACATTGAAGAATTATGATTTCTGCATGGAGAAACATCTAATGCTTAGATCTTAAAGTTATATATATTCATCTTTGTTGTTGTTTAAACTGCACCAAGAGAAAAGCTTTAGCTACGACTATATTTTCCTTCCTTTTAGTAAAAATTTCTCCTCCCTTTTCTCACAAAAAACACCAAGGAACCAACCTCCTCTGGAGATTAGACGGAACCTCTTTTAACACTAAACCCATCTACTCAATGTTGGCAAGGTCATAGGTGTAAAATATATCCATAGGTCGATTTTGTTCCAACAACTTACCTCAACTCTACTTGTAAGTTTCCACAAAATCTCACACAAATCTATTCTTAAGTCCACTCTAGGACTTACTCAAATCTGCTCACTAGCTTTCACAAAAGCTTGTTCAAATCAATTACAAAACTTGCATACAAAAACTTAACTCAATCTCTAAAAAAAAATCTCTTTTATCACACTAACAAGTTTTACTCAGAATCTTGTTCATCCACATAAATATATAGAGAATTGTTAGAGACTCAATATGTTTCACTCAAAACAACTCAATCACTTTCAAACTCTTCTTCAACTCAATCTAGAAATAAAGAATAATTTGTTTTATAGAAATTGAACTATCACTTTAGCACTTTCGATCAAGAATGCTCATCAACTTCAATGAACCAAACACTCAATGAAACACAACTTGCTTACAAACCCTAAAAAGATGTTTCACAATACTTCCAACAATTCACACTACAAACCTTGACTCAAGATAATTCTAATTTTCACATAACAATGATACTCAAGTTCTTTCACAAACCCTAATCATGCATATGAACACTCACTCAAATATTTTTAATAATGCTTATCAAAAAATCCTTTTCACTCTAACTTTCCATTCACAACATCCAATCCAACAATGTTTCACTCACAAGGAAGATGTGCCCATACCTTTTGCTTTGACGAAGATATATCTTCAAACCTGTCTTAATCATAATCAAATTTTCTTTGCCAATACTAGGGTTAGATAGCCATAACCTATCTCAATATCTCCACAAAATAGTTTTTCCAATAATTATTTTACCATACAAAAATATCAAATCTCTTAGTACACCTTATAATCTCTAAAATTACACAATATAAGTCAACATATTTATTATAACAAAATACACAACCATTTATACACATTATCACTCCAACTTTATAAAATAAATTTTAATCACCAAAATCAAAATAAAATATTTTAATTTACTTTACCTTATACGTGCTTCAAAAACTCATAGCTATATTTTAGAACTCATGCAACCCTCTAAGCAATTTTCGAATTTCAAGACATTTGGAGAAATAAAAATGTGCATAGCATACCTTTGATTTATTTTGCCCACCAAAAATATCTTCGACAAAATTTGAACACATGACGTAGCCTCTCCAACACCCTAGCCCAAATCTAGGTCACCAAGTGGGCTACATGCCCACATGAAACCATAGGTGCACTATCCCCTATATATGTCCCCTCTCAAAAAACATGCCAAATGAAACAAAGGATTCTCTCCTCTAGCAAAACATTAATCAAGTGGATCGAACCCATGATCGCTTCCTTGCAAAGCCCTAGCATTTTCTCAACTACCACCTACGCTACCACCGCTGGTGGATTTCTCTATCCACATTGTTGCCCTTATTTCTTCATCTACCAACACTTTGAAATTGGAATTTCTCTTTTTCCAGTAATGCAGCACACAATTTCCTTCTTCGTTTTCATTCGAAGGTGTATTTTCAAGGACTTAGGAAATGATAATTTTTTCCTATATAAATGCATATGCTTCTTGTCTTTTACACATCAGCCAATTTCAAATTTTTTAAATTCAAATTAGATTCTAAATATTAAATTTAAAGCCCTTGCACCCATTACTAATTTAAATTAAAATTTTAATCAAGGATTAAAATATTTTAATTTAACTATTGGGATGAAATTAGGGTTTCTTGGGAGGGTGGGGATGACGGTGGGTGGGAAGGCTGTTCTGGGAGAGCACGGGAGCGTCAGCAGGTCAAACCAGGGGCTCGGCAGGGTGGAGGGAGGGCAAACAGAGTTTGGGGACGCCGAGGAGTCCTTGCCAAGTAGCGGCAAGGATCCGCCAGACAAACGGGGAGATGGACCTCGGAAGTCATATGCTTTGGCAGCGGCCTCTGAAACCCTAAGCGGGCTCTTCTCCAAGGAGTTATTTCCGTCCGGGGACGAGTTGGACATCCCGACAGAAATTCTCTCAAGCTTTGTGGATTTCGAAAAATTTACCCTCATCGGTAAGTTTATTGGTGGTCGTCCCGACATGGAGACCATTCGCAAGTGGGCGTCTGGCAAATGGCGGACCTCTGGTCACTTAGAGTTGGCTGCCCTAACCCGAGGTTTTTTCGTGATTAGGCTGAGCAACAAGGAGGACTACTGTAAAATCCTGGCTGGAGGGCCTTGGTTCTTGGGCCGTAGGAGTCTTTTTCTAAGGAAGTGGGGTTTGGACTTTAACCCCGATACCCAGAATATCAACATTGCTCCAATATGGGTTAGGCTCTCGAGTCTTCCCCTTTTCTGCTGGCATGAAAATGTAATCAGAGGTATTGCTCGATCCATCGGGGAGCTGATCACTTTAGACCCTCCCACCAGAGCTCAAACTAGATTTGTCCAAGCTCGGTTCTGTGTTTTGGCGGACTTGGAGACGGACCTCCCATCCTCCATTACTCTATGGTCTAGGGGTACTTTTCTACACAAGCAAGCTATTGTTTATGAGAACAGGCCAGCTTTCTGCCCTCAATGTAGTTCTCAAGGGCATCTTCAGTCCAATTGTCCTCTCCAAAAGCCGAGGAAGAAGGAGCGAGATCCCTGCAACCCTCTAGAGCACGGTGAAGGTCAGACGAAGCACCCTTTTATGAAAGGCCATGAATCTCTAGGTCCATCCAAGGACCATCTCGAATCCTCCTTACCAGAAGAGGAAATCACCACCCATCCGGACTTCGAGCAGTGTGGTGGGCGCCCCCAACTAGGACCACAGGAGGAAAATGAACAGGCCCCCCCCTTATCACCACACAGGCAGATTCATCCAAAATTTGTGATCGAAACTCTCCCGAGGCACAAAAGATATTGGAAGACTACTTGTTGGGAAGAAGAGGTTACCAGCCTGGTAATATTAGCCCTCGAATTATGAGGAGTCAAAAGCGAGGGGTGGATTTTGGTAGTGAAAGGAAGCAGGGTCGTCCCCCCAACAAGGAAAAGAGAGACAAAGAAACTGCGGCTGATGTTGCAAATGGAACCCAACGGTTGCTGTTTTAGGATGACTCTGATTCTCTTATGGGTGATGCGCTTATCCCAAAACCTCCCTTCCAGCAGGGGAAGGGAAGTAAGAAGAACCTCAAATCGTACGGATGAAATCCTGGATGTGAGAAGACTAAACGGAGTGGCCATTTGGGCCAGGGTAAAATTTTCCAGCAGGATTTTCAACGGTTTGTTTCGGTCCGGTCATTTTTCTTGGATCCTATCCAACATATATGCTTCGAATTCTGCCTCCGGGAAAGCGAAATGTGGAAAGTTATTTCCCAGGTATGGGAGAATTTTTTGTAGTTTTCTTGGCTGTCTTCTTCTGCTTTTCAATGGTCCAGCTTCTCCAGCTAGTTTCTGTTTTCCCAGTTATAATGGCCATGGTTTCTAGGATAAACAGGCAAAAATGCCTTACTTGTAGCCCTCGGGCAATTAGCAGCTTTTTGTTTTTTTTGCATACAGGTTTATTCTTCCAGGTTTATTCTTCCAGCCAAGAGGCATGAAGCACTATTTAGCAAGGCTGATTTTGTATATAAGGTTTTGGGATCCTCTATAAAAACCCACTGTTAATCTATTATAATAATTACCAAAAAAATATATATTTTAATTTAAATTAAAACTTTTGTAAACTGCTCATGGGTCTTTTCAACTTGAACCTTGTTTTAATTCACCTTGTTATTTGGTCCAAAATATTATAATAATATAATATTATTATTTAATTTAATATTGCTTCTCCTTCCTTGGGTCTTCATCCTTTGGGTCATTTTAGACATATAATATTAAATAATAAATATTATATCCTATTCCTTTTCAAGACCTTATTGCTTTTGGAAAAATGACTTGGTGTCGTTAACAATGACAAAATTTAAACAATAATCTCTTGACATCAATGACAATAAAACTATTCAAAATTTCAAATATATTGAAGCCACCTACAATATCAAGTGAAGTTGAGGTAGCAAAGGGCAAAAATTACCCCTACACCAAATATCCCTAAAAAAAACCAGAGGATAAATTTATCTTGTTTGAAGAAAAACTAATTGTTTGTTTTGAATATCAGAAGATCAGTGCACATAATTGAGGAGAAGTTCCTTCAGTTGAGGCCAATTTGTGGCCAAAAAGAAGATATTTGCATGTTTACTCCAAGTGGAAGGAGAAGATAAAAATTTTATATTAATATTAATATTTAATTTTCAAAATAAAAAAGCGTGCATGAAAATTTTCCTAACATAATATTTTAGCCTATTCAAAAGTGTTTCTCCACCAAATTTAGGTGGGCCAAGTCCATGAAAAGTGGCACCAAGAACCACCGACATATCATCTTTGGCCAATAGTAGTACCTCATGGTAGCCAGTCGACACCCATCAACCACCAGTCAGTGCCTGTGTCGACCACCAAGGTCAAGGACCCCCACCCCCTTGGTGGCCATCTGACATTAGTGTTGACCAACATTTGACCAGCCACTAGTCAAGTGGCCATCACATCAACATATCAGCTCGAGGGTATCTATGACCCCACCACCATCTCTCCAGTGCTTAGGGATATTTGATTCCATTAGAAGACGTATTCAGGAAGATAATTTATGTAAGGTGTTTATTTCTAGCATCCTATTCACCAAAGAAATTGACATAAATGATGGACTCATAGTATTCAGGCTGATGCAAAATATTTTTGCATTTGCTAAGGTTGAAACATAGGTTACAGTAGTTATACAAAATTTTAACATAACGAAGAGGAAAAACATAAGGTTTGTGATGGTGGTTTGAAAAATTTGGCCTTCTAAGAGCATTCAAATTCCTATGAGCACCTGTTATTCGTTTATTCCTAGCAAGAAATCCTAGCGTGATTATCCTGACATCATCGAAGTCTTGCAGGTATCTCCTCCAAACTGAAGACATCGAAACATTTTTAAAATCATAGAGATATTCACCTCAGGAAAACAAAATCCTTTCCCAGAAGGCATATGTTCTACGTTTAGGTTGGAACCTATGATGAACAGAGAAGTTTCAGCTCGAGGTTCGATTTCTCAATGAAGATACAAATTAACGATAGAAATAATTTAAATTTTTAAAGGTTTAAAATCATCGCCAACCATCAAAATATTTTCTGATCACCGCAGACCCGCCGATGACCATAGGGAAGTAAAAATTCTTGGGACTATTAGTCCCATATCATCCGTGTTCAAGGTAGTCACCTACTAACCGTGATTTAACCTATGCACTAGAGCACCTATTTTGTGTGAATCGGTTGGTGGTGCTTCCATTGTTGACCATTCAACATGCTGGACACATGGTGATTTTATCGATTCGGGCATTCTTATCCACAGTTACCCACATCCAGGTCAACCATAGTTGACCGATATATTTGAGCAAATAAAAACAACATTTTTTTTAATTGCGCACGAATTCAAATTTTTGAGAGGAGAATCTGACCATTGGCGGAGAATATTTTGGAAATTTAAATTTCAAATTCGGCACCAAAACCTGCACAAACTACAACAGAGGTGAATTTTCACAATTTTAAGTAAATTTTTGCAATTCTTTTTGCAATCTCAGCAATTTTAGCAAAATTGACCATTTATTTTTGCCTCCTAAACAAATTTTTGCATTGTGAAGGGTCTAATTTTTTGGATTTTAGTGCTAATATTGTAATTGCAAAATTGAAATTTTATTTAATAAAGAGCACTAAATTAGCCATTTTTAAAAAATTTGGAAGGCAAATTATTGTAAAAATCTAGGCAAATTATCCATTAGGAAATTTATCAAAATTACTAAGCCTAGATTAGTTCTTGCATCCATTTTGTAATCCTCCTAGTCTAGCATATACTCATAAACATATGGCTCAAGACCTCAAATAAAACATGGAAAACCTTACTACTATAGTAGATATTTTAGCAGAGAAGGTAAAAAACATTGTGGTTCAATTAACCCTTTGAGATATAAAAACTCATCACAATCATGCTATTAAAGCTAAATGTGAGGTCAAATTGTATGACAGATCTAGGAATCCTATTGTCTTGTCTACATGGATTTTGGATATGCAAACTGTAGACACCAAAATAGCACCAATCCGATTATGTGATGACAATCACTGATCGAATTGACATACATAGCCCCTAGGGCAGCCCCCAAAGGTTAAACAATGGACCTAACCACTCCCACAGTAGTTTGGAAGGTCAGAGGTCAAATTGGCACCTTTTTAGCACTTTGCTCCCTACTCGTCCCACCTTGGGATGATTAGCAGTATTCATCCCAGGGTGGGGCGAATAGTAGGTTTGATTGGAAAAAAGTCAAACCTCGATCGGTCTGCCACTTAACTACACCTTAAGGACATGAAATTGCAAGAAAAAACTTCAAATTAGAGAGAGAGACTTCAGTCATGCATACCTTGATTTTTGGAGGCCTCATGCAAGGAGACTCTAAATCAGGGAATAATATTTTCTCCCAAAATAGGACAAGCAACTCAAGTGGCACCCTCGCATGCGTATTCAAAGAGAGAGACCCTAGGTCTATAAATTGGTGAGTCTTCTCACCCAAAAAAAAGAGAACAGAGAGGAGCTTTTGGAGCAATGAAGTGCTGCCAAATCAAACCCTCACCCTCATTGTGCTTTTACATCCTTGATCTCTCTTTTGAAAGGGAGGTTATTGGGTGATTATTGGAAGCGCAATCTGGACCCAAACCCAAAAATTTGGCCATAATATCCCACAAAATTTTTTGACACAACCCCATAAGAGGTTTTGGACCCATCCCAAGTGGATTGGTGCCGAAACTGAGTCCCAAATGATGGGCATCCTGCCCCCGGGCGCCCCTCGCACTGTTGTAGTTCTAATCACCCCACCCCAAAGTGATTAGAAATATATGGTAGATTTCCATGATTTTTCTTTTGCACTTGATTCTAGGTTACTTACATATGCTGTCATTTAAATTTCATGTGATTCTGACAAGTTTTGATCATGCTTTTATCATTTCCCGCTTTCACTAACATGCAGATAGCATCATCAAATTCTGGGTGATAGAGGCCAAATTGGAAAAATATGACCATCTGGGTCATCCCAAAATACCCCGTTTTACCTAACCCCAACT
Source organism: Wollemia nobilis (assembly GCA_028583015.1). Taxonomy (NCBI): domain Eukaryota; kingdom Viridiplantae; phylum Streptophyta; class Pinopsida; order Araucariales; family Araucariaceae; genus Wollemia; species Wollemia nobilis. The sequence goes on along the minus strand of JAQPPZ010016703.1, from coordinate 2,219,003 downwards.
TTGCAGGTGATTTGGAGGCCTCTGGATTGGACATTTGGGAGGTGGATTTCGAATAGATTATCACAGTCCTAATCGTCCCACCCCGGAGCGATTAGAAATATGTACAATATTTCTGAATTGTTCCTTTTGCAGTGGATCCCTGGTAATTTTTTATTGCTTCTATCAAATTTTTAGCTCATTCTAATATGTTTCAGTTATCGTTTTAATCATTTTATGCATACACTAACTACAAGCCTTAGGGATCGCATGTTTCACTCTATCCACAGGTCCTACTAATCCTTTTCTATTTCTTTGAACACAGGATATCGACACTAGAGGGGTAGAAAGGAACCATAGACATATTCACACAAGCGTCGGTGACGTTTGGTCCACCCATTTTACATGTGGTCACGTGGAAGAAAGCGTATCAATCCGAGGTGTAATAGAGTCCTACTTAACGCTCCTAGTCCCCAAAAGGGAGGAGGCGTATTGTAACCCGATTTTAAAGTAGATTAATAAAAATGGATGTACTCAAAATTTGCTTTCTATATTGTTTCAATTCGTTGATGTGTCTCTCCTTTCATGCATTTCAGTTCGTAGGACTTAGCGTTACGTTTCGCTTTTGCATACATCGCACTTGGCATTTCCGTTTTTATTTCCATATCCTTGTGCTTTTAGTGGTGATCATGGTGGGACCCCTATCCCTTGATTTTTAGATCAAACTTATGACCAAAAGTTGTGTGTTTTTGCTTGCAGGTATCAATATTTCAAGCACTGGACTGCTGCTCGTTCCATCCTATAACGAATACAGAGCTAGAATTCGTGCCACCCTGAGACAAATAGGAATTCATATCACCCTATGATGAATACAGATTTGTTATTCATCTCACCCCAGGACGAATAGCTCTCTGTGCAATTTCAGAGTAGAAACTCAGAGGCATCCGATTTGGGTAGAGAAGAGGTAGGGGTTTTGAGCATCCTCTATCATTTTCTATTTTCTGTCTCTATCATTTCTTGTTTCTTTGCTTGCATAGGAGAGTTTACTACATTTTTTTCTTTCTTTGTGCAAATAAAAATAACCCCACACATCATGAGATAATCTAAACACCAAGGAGTTGGTCATAAAACCCCAACCCTTGATCAAGACCAACGGTGGATTTCATCACCACCTTGGCTGGAAATATTGCATACATAACCCCGATCGTGGTTGTTGCTAGACGTAAATCTTGATGAAAGCTGACCAAGTGTAGTTGGGGTGATTCCCAGTGCATGAGGATAAGTCTTCTATGGTAGGTGTCATAAACAGAGTGATTCCCCTTCCGTACCACCTATGTTCCACATACTGTTCTGCTCTCACGTACCTATAGTCTCCCTCATGTAAGGGTGGGTATATAGAGAGGTTTAGTATAATGGCCTGGCAGTGGTATATTGAAGGGGCGACCATTTTGGGAGATATAAGAGCCCTCATATTGCATATACAACACGTTCTTTACAAGGTTTTCAAAACAAACATCAAAACACACTGAACCAGATTTAGGGCACACTTTTAATCCATAAACAAGATAATCATTGCCTTGATTGTGTGTTTCCCTTTTGTTTAGTGTAGCATAAGAAATCATAAAGAAGATAAAAATGTACACATCTTTAGATAAACATCAACATGGTGTACACCCGTAGCCGAGCCCAATCATGGGCAGGAGCTACAGAAAGTGTACAAAGGGGGACAATTCACCTTCGATATAGTCCTGAGGACTTGGTTTTACCGCCTTGGTGGCCTGACCCACAAGATAGTCCACATCATGCCTTTATAGAATGGGACTATGGGGGCACCCCTTTGAGGGGCACTCCCACTCAGCATAGACCCTTTCAGGAGGAGGCCATACACGTGGCACTCAACATATATAGGAGGGCTCCCTTAGATGCTCATTATGAGTGGCCACCATGTGAGGAAGCGCTAGAGCAACATAGGGTCCATAAGGAGGGGCCACATGATTTCGTCATCCCTCCTTTACCCCTTATTATTGTCAAAAAAACTAGGCCAAATCCAGAGCACAAGGCTCTTCAGACAGGGCAAGCCAATTCTGCCCACCCCTTTCACACATACGAAAGGGAGTATGAGGAAGACCACTACATTCCTCAAGAGCAATACACAGTGTGGGAGAAATGCACCTCCGCACCTGCTATGTATCAAGATCACCCACTGAGGCCAGAGCCTCGGGTGAATGTCGCTAACCTCGACAGAGGAAAGCAACCCATAGGGATCTCGGATTACTATGATCGAGATAGACATGTAGGAGAGGCATCTAGGCTTCCTAAACACAAGACGATGGAACAAATTGACTTGGCATTTGCCAAACATGTCACCCACCAAATGCAAATCACGCAGCTCAGGCAAGACCAACAATAGTTAGAGCACCTGTATCACCTTAGCAAAGAGTGCATTTGACATCAGATAGATGAATTACTTCAGAACACTATGCCTAAGAAGGTCCCAAACCCTCGTGCACATAAATTAGAAGTGTATGAGAGACACAACCCCTTGGTGCGAGACAGGTCTCCGTGACCTTATCAAATATTACCTCCAAGACCTCCTAGACCTGAGCGGGAGGCCACTCCCAGAAACAATGATGGGTGCCCTCCGTGGGCACCCACCCATGTTTATAGGTCTCACCCAGACACTCCTCAAGAAGCCTATGAGGAGTATGAGCAAGAAGAAGAATAGGCTGAAACGCCCTACCAAGGCAGGGGGGATGTTGTCCGGCTACCCCTCCATAGGCCTCAAGTTCCCCGCAACCCACAATGGGAGCAAACGGAGGAAGAGATCAAATCCTTTGATGCATATAAAGCATTGCTAGAGTGCTTAGAGTTTGTGGAGACCAAGACGTTTGGGTCCCAAAAGCCCACTTTATGCCAGCTCCACAGTCATCCTGTGCATCCGTCAGTGTCGGCACCCCCATACCCTGAACACTTTAAACTACCCTAGTTGGAACTCTTTAGAGGGGAGGAGGATGCCCAAGAGCACGTGACTAGATTCTTGAGCCAATGCTTTGGCATTCAGGACAATGATGCTTTGTTGCTAAGAACATTTATAACCACATTCACAGGCCCCACCTCGGATTGGTTCACTCAGTTGCCAAAGCACAACATCAGTAACTTGGATCAGCTAGTGGACGCGTTCCTCGAACACTTCACCTTCAACACCAAGAAAAAGGTGTCACTAAGCGACCTAGCTAGCCTCAGGTAGTATGAGGAAGAAACCATGGTGGCCTATGGGAATTGGTGGAGGACATTGCTTTCAAAGCTACCTTACCTCCCTCCCATGTCCGACCTGACCCAAATGTTCTCAAAAAGTTGTTTGAGATCGATCTCCATGCTATTATAGCTACAGTAATATGCCACTCTTGAGGAAGCCTTGGCTCAAGCCAGAATCATTGAGGAGATCAAGATATAGGATGGCAAGATTTCCAAGCCAAAGAAGAAAGAGTGGTCTAAAAACACCAAGACAAGGACCACACAACCAAAACCCATTGTGGTCAATCAGGTTGCTATAAATATGCTGAAGCCTGCACAAGCAACACAACCATCATAGGCTAACTATCAGGCAGTCCCTCTTGAGAGTTATGAGAAGGAAAATCATCGGCAAGAGAAAACTCAGCAGCATCGCCCTAGGCGATAGTTCACACCCTTCACAGAGTCCAAAGAATCCTTGTTTGACCATTTGTCCATGGCAAACTTGATACACCTGCCAGAAAGTCGACCCATAGACCCCAATGCACCAAAACCTAAGGGCTATAGGGAAGACTTGTACTATAGATTTCATAGGCAGAAAGGACATGACCTTTATGCATGTTGGAAGTTCAAGAGCTTCATGCAAGACCTAATAGATAAGAAGACATTGGCGGTGGACAACCCCATAGCGCCAAACAACCAATAGATAGGAGTCTTCAAAGACCCCCTGCCTACCCATGATACGTAGGGAAAGAACCTTCAAGTCAATGAGGTAACATAGAATTGCCCCATGTAGGGGTATGTAGGGATGATAAGCATAGTGATTAGGAACAAGAGGCACCCAGGAGTTACCCCCGTGGTGGCCACAGGAGAGGTTCCATCGATGTCACAACCTCAACAACACCCTACGCAACCTCCCCTGCCTAGACCAGTGGCCATGATTCGGACTAGACTTACCCAAAGTTTAAGGACCATGTCGGCTAGGCTCTCCATATACGATCTCATTCAACAATCATCGCCCCATCGGGAGGCTCTAATGGAGATATTAAAAGCCAACCCCATGAAGCAAACTCTTTCAACAACTTTGTGGGACATGTAAAACAATATACAGAATAATTCATCACCTTTCGAGAGGATGAATTGAAATCAGTGGCTGGTGACATGGTGGATCCACCCCTACACGTCATCGCATGGGTCAACGGGATTCCATACAAGAGGGTATTGGTGGACACTGGCTCATCCAGTAATATCATTACAACAGCAGCCTTGAAGCACCTAAAGTTGCCTGCACCTCACATTGTGGCCTCCACCTACACTCTACGATCATTCAATGATGCGATATGCTCAATGGTTGGCACAATTGTTCTACCCATCCAAGTGGGACAAAAGACTATTCATATGTTGTTCCACATATTAGAAGGAGAGATGGATTATAATATCTTATTTGTGTAGCCTTGGATCAGGGACATGAAGTGTGTCCCTTCAATAGCTCATCAGTGCCTAAAGTACACATTCAAAGTGCAGGTGCATGTAGTCCCAGCGGATTTAGAGCCCTTCAAGTACTGCAATATGATGCAACTGATGCCACAATCGACCCTTCCATCAAAACATTTGGATTTTTAGTTGAATCCATATAACCAGGGTCCGATTCCACATGCATCCCCATTGTTAAGTCCATCAAATCCCCAGTCGGGTCCATCTTCATCATCTGGTCCTTCACCAACAATGCCACCTATGGTGGCCACACCGAAGGACAAGGGGAAGGAACCCCTAGAAGAGGCACCGCCATCAGTCTCAACCATCTCTATCGAAGAGATGCCTAGCCGAATGGAAGTCGAGACGCCTAGTTCACCCTACATGGAGTGGACTCAGGAAGAACTCCCATTCACTCCCCCTCAACCGCCAATGATCACCGTTTAAATGGCCAGTACGAGCCTGGGGGAGTATCTAGTGCGAAACATTGTAGCAACACCTACACTTGATTCCATGCAGGACATGGGGAGACCTCGACTCCCCATCGACACTATGGTTCCTCTAGGCTACCCACCAAATTAGACAAACTTTGTTTATGGGGGCCTCGATAATGGCATTGAACCTTACATGCAAGAAGAAGAATATGAAGAGCCCTTTGCTGAGGACGTCAACTATTTATCCAACCCAGACTTCGCATTAAGATATCTTGGCCAATGTAATTGGCATGGATATGGGTTGGGTAGGTATGAGCAAGGAGTGCGCGTTCTTTGCCAACCAAGATATCAAATGTCGTACGACAAGTCAGGAGTAGGGTTCAACCACCCCCTATCCTTGGACATCTTGGTAGAGAATATGCAAGGCCTAGGAATATGCAATAAGGATGGATTGGCATTAGATCCATATGCCAATCCTAACACAACATATACATTGGGGGATTATCTCCCATTGCTAACAACCAACCTTGTTGACCTTAACAACCCTTTCCCTTCGGTCGAAAAGGGAGAAATTTCGAGGACTCACCTACAAGAGGGATATAGACAAGACCAAGAAGGGTCTTCAAAAGATGAGTCAGAGTATGAGGTAGCACCTTGGGATCCTTTCGAGTCTGATAGCAATAATTCACAAGTGACACCCATAGATGATTATCAGGAGATCTTCATGACAATGTTCCCTTTGGATGCTCCAATTGAGAAAGTACCACATCAAGAGAATCAGGTCCCCCCATTCAGATCGAAACAACCTTGATGGGACCACATTAATTTTCTCGAGTAGGACGAGCCTCACATGTCACAAAAAGCTATCGAAGCCAACAAAGGCCTCTGGATATTTGATAGCGATTATGAAGACGAGACTGAGATGGCCTATCTCAATCATATGCGATAGCAGCAATATCCCATGGACATAGACGACATGTTTGAATAGCTACACATAGGGCCAAGGCATAGGTGGTGCCTAAACTAGGCGTAGTTGGACCAACTACTGCACCCACCACTTTAGGTATACAGAGAGCACCTTCCACCTGGAGACCCTATAGAGCCATCAGTGCCTAGGTCAGATCCTATCCTCTTATCTTCACATAGGTCCAATCCATTTGTGCCAGTACCCATAGAGCCAGATTTGGAGCACAAATATCACCAAGGATGTCCGAGTAACCACACCCACGGTAATGGAGATAAAAATCATTTCATCAACATGATCTCCATTGACTTAACCGCCCCCATCCATAATCTAGCTGACCCAACATGATCATTGCATATAGACCTAGATGCTATAGACTGGGATCATGCTGACACACCACCATCCCCATTAGAGTACTGGCCTTGCAATGGGATGTTCCATTTCACCCTAGGACAGACTCAAGATGTCTTCCATGCTGAAGAGGAACCCGATGTTCCAAATGTAGATCTAAATTTAGCAAATGATATCCACCTGATCCCAACTCCACACCAGTTGGAGGATGGGTCCCACATGTCAGTTGAAGAGATGACTGACGTAGACATCGGCTCTGATCCAATGAATTTGCAAATCATCAAGCTAGGGGTAATTCTATCCCCCGAAGAGCAAGCCGACTACATTGCCCTTCTCAAAGAGAAGAAGGAGGTTTTTGCATGGTCCTACAAAGACATGTCGGGGCTAGACCCGCAGCTAGTCATGCATAATCTAACGCTTGATCCGACAGTCAAGCCAGTGAATCAAAAGCTATGTAAGATGCATCCAATAGTAGCCTTAATGGTCAAATATGAGCTACAAAAGTTTGTTGGATGCACAGTTTGTCATCTATGTGGATTACCCACCATGGTTGTCCAACATGGTACCCATCAAGAAGCCTAATGGGAGGATTCGCATATGCACTAATTTTTGAGATCTAAATAAAGTGAGTCCTAAGGATGATTTTCCCTTGCCTAGCATCGATGCATTGGTAGACGCTATAGTAGGCCACGAAATTCTATCCCTCATGGATGGTTTCTTGGGATACAATAAAATTCGTATTAATCTCGAAGACCAACTAAAAATGGTGTTCACAACACCTTGGGGGACATTTTGTTATAAGGTCATGCCCTTTGGCCTTAAAAATGCTGGTGCCACCTACCAACATGCCATGACATACATCTTCCATGATCACATGCATAAAACTTTGGAAGATTACATGGATGATTTGTTGGCCAAATATCTTTTGCGCCCAGCTCATCTCGATGACTTAAGCAAGATCCTTGATCACCTCATTGAACATAAAGTTAGACTAAACCCCAAGAAGTGCGTATTTGGCATCACATCTAGAAAACTCTTGGGTTTCCTAGTCTCAAAGAGAGGAATCGAGGTAGATCCAAACAAATTCAAGGCAATCCTTGAAATGCTTCCCCCAACTACCATCATGCAGCTCAGAAGCCTGTAGGGAAAGGTCACGTCAATCAAGCGCTTCATAGCGTAGCTATCTAACAAGTGCTGACCCATGAATAAATTATTGCACAAAGGGGTTGCATTTCACTGGGATGACGAGTGACAGTCAACCTTTGATGACATCAAACAATACTTGGCTTCACCACCAGTATTGGCACCACCTAGACTAGGAGTGCCATTCTACTTATACATCTCAGCTATTGAGGTGGCACTGGGTGCCATGCTATCCCAAAAAAATGAACTACATAAAGAATAGGCTACTTACTATCTTAGCCACACCCTTTTTAGTTATGAACTTAACTATGCATACGTTGAAAAGCTATGCTTGGCAATGGTATTTGCTACCAAAAAGCTACGCCACTACATGCTCAGCAATACGACCTATGTTGTGTCTAAGGAGAATCCATTGTGATACATGATGAGTCGTACTTATCATAGTAGCCGCACGACGAAATGGATCATGTTGTTTATGGAGTTTGACATCGAATTCATTGGATAGAAGTCCATCAAAGGTCAAGTCATCACCGATCAACTAGCAGAGGCTCCTCTCGAATACGATCAACCTCTGACCATAGAGCTGCTAGATGATGGGGTCTTCCATGTCTCAGAATCGCCAGATTCTGATGAGCCTAAGTCACAGGCCGACATAACCCTATTCTTTGATGGTTCTAAATGTGAGCAAGGGGGTGGTGCGAGAATTGTATTCTTCACATCGCAAGGGGCTCCAATGCCTCTATCATTTAAATTAGATTTCCCGTGCACCAACAACAATGATGAATATGAAGCCTTGCTCATAGGTCTTCAGACAGCAATCACCATGAACATCAAATGCTTAAACATCTTTGGTGATTCGCTATTAATTTTCAACCAAGTAAAGGGGGTATTCCAATGTAAATGCCCAGTTCTGCAGGCCTACAAAGCCCTTATGGACAAATTCTTGGCATAGATTGAATGGTATGACATCAAGGCACTCCCTCGATCATCGAATCATTTTGCGGACACTATGACATTCTTGGGGTCACTAATCCCATAAGACCCTTCCGATGAGATGACAACCATTCAGGTCAAAACATTATCACAATCCATGATGGAGCATGCAAGCTCTGACGTAATGCTAGGAATCCACCTGATCTAGATTGAACCATCTCAGGATAGGTTCTATCGAATCCACGATCATCTGACTCAAGCCAACTAGGGGTCCTTGTTCTCCCCGACCCCTCTTAATAGCAACACAACGCTATTTTTACAAGTTCTTTCCCGCTCAACTTTTGCTAGGGATGAACTCCAAAAGGGATTGGTCATTCATACCATTGAGGTTTTTGATCAGTAGGATTGGTACACACCCATAAGGGATTACCTCAAGCTAGGTAACCTCCCACTTGGATTGACACATGCCGTGAAAATATCATTTAAATAGAAAGCGACAAAACATGTCTTGCTAGGAGAAATTTTGTACCATCGAATCTACAAAGGGATCCTCCTCCATTGCTTGGACTAGCAGGAGTCCACTTGGGTGATCACCCAAGCACACGATGGTACATGTGGTGGCCACTTCAGCGGTATGGCCATCGCAAAGTGCATTCTCTGCATGGGCTATTATTGGCCATATTTAGAGAGAGATTGTTGTGCATATGTAAAGAAGTGCGTGAAGTGTCAACACCATGCCAATTTGACACACATACCTTCCCAGGCCTTACAGCCAATCCAATCATCTTGGCCATTTTTGTAGTGGGGCTTTGATCTAATTGGAAAGATCTCCCCTACATCGTCAGGTCATCACACGTTCATCATAATGGCCACAGAGTACTTCACCAAGTGGGTGGAAGCAATTACGCTAACCTCTACGACTGGAACCCACATTATGGAGATTATTTTACATAACATCAGAGGTCATTTTGGTATTCCATCCAAGATCATCTCGAATAATGGGACGTCATTCAAGAATAAATATGTGTGTGCTTTGACAACAAAATATAAAATTCAGCACAGTTTTTCAACACCCTATTATCCGTAGGCAAATGGGCAAGCAGAGGCATCCAACAAAATGCTAGTTACAATCCTCAAAAATGCGTTCATAGATAGTCACAAGGATTGGCACATTCAAATCCCACTTGCCCTATGGGCTTATCGCACTAGCATTCGGACGCCCACTAGGGCAACTCCATTTTCGTTGGTGTATGGCTTCGAGGCAGTCATGCCTCTCGAGTTGGAAATCCCTTCACTACACATATCAATGCAAGAGTTCATCGATGATGACACTACATGGTAGGCCCGGTTAGATCAACTTACATTGCTCGATGAATGACACGTCAATGCTCTAGAGCATTTACGTATCTATCAAGAGAGACTTAAGAAAGCATACAACATGAAAGTTCACCTGAGGGACTTTCAGGTTGGTGACTTGGTCTTAAAAGAGAACCAACAAAATTCTAACTTACCACCCCATCTAAGGGACAATTTCACGGCAAATTGGTTAGGTCCCTATGTAATTGACAGTAAAATAGGACCTGGAACATACCGGCTTGCCTCTCTTGAAGGAATCAAGGAACTAGAACCCTTGAACATCAGTCATTTGAGGCCATTCCACATTTAGATAGAGTCATAGCCCACCCAAAAGCTCCAAGGATTCTCACAATCGCTTGGTCAAACCTACAAAGCTCCAAGGATTCCGGTAATCACTTGGTCAACCCAAAAGCCCCAAGGATTTCTGCAATTTCTTGGTCAACCTAAAAATGCCCCAAAGGTATCCATACACCCTTTGGTCAAACCAAAAGCTCCAAGGATTCTCAAAATTGCTTGGTCAAACCTAAAATGCCCCAAAGGTATCCATAAACCCTTTGGTCAAACCTAAAACGCCCCAAAAGTATCCATAAACCCCTTGGTCAAACCAAAAGATTCTCACAATCGCTTGGTCAAACCTAAAAAGCTCCAAGGATTTCTGCAATCGCTTGGTCAACCTAAAATGCCCCAAAGGTATCCATAAACCCTTTGGTCAAACCAAAAGCTCCAAGGGTGCCCATAACCACTTGGTCAAAACAAATATTCAAAAACAAACAAAAACAATAAAATAACTCAAGAATAATAATAAAAAAAAATTGCAGCTCAATTCCATGCATACTCGTAAAATCCAAAATACAAAAATATAAGTTGCATTAGGCATAGCATCCATACATTGCATATTTGCTGGTAATACATGTCCCAAACATCATAGACTGTAATTGCTCGACAATTCCATCATTTTCCACATTCAATCCATTTTCTAAATACATACATCCAAAATAACACCATCCCCATTTTTAGCATATTCATTTGTCTCCTAATGTATGTAGGGTTTTTGTCATTCAACTGTCTTTAAATTTCTAGCAAAAAACTATACAAAGTTAAATAGATTTTACAAGGGAAAGTTTTACTTGGATCACGCCTTGTTACGTAACATCCCTACACAAGTTAAAACACATAAAATAATTCCCAAGTTGTGTGAACAAAAGATGAAAACTACAAAGCAGTCTAGGATACCATAGGTGAAATATTAGCCTGTTCATCCCCCTGTGCGAATGGTTCAAGAGTGTTGATAATTGACAAAAGGACAAGATCTTCCCCATCAATTCCCCCTAATAAATAGTGGTTTTCACCACTAGAAAAAATCCCAATCATCGTTGGTCCCCAAAGTTGTAAGGATTCATACTACACGCCCCTGACAAGGATGGGTAGTCATCCCCAAGGCCTAAAAGGATCAATGCCATTCAAAAGAAAAATCCCAACAAGCCATCATCATGAACATCTCCAATCACCTTTGGTCTCCACTATCCTACTCCCTAAGAAGGCTACCATAGCCGGACCACTCCACGGGAGGACGGATTGCTGAGAATTTCATCCCCAAATGACGTCCCAAAAAGGGTCCAAACCCACCCAAAAATAGCAATAACATTGCCTAACAAATGCGCATTTGCACATGACATTCTTGGCATCCAAAATATATGTTGGGGTCCCATATTTTCACTATCATACTCCTTAATAAGGCTATCATAGCCAGAACTCTCCATGGGAGGACGGATTTTTGACAATTTCAGCTCCAAAATGTGTCACAAAAAGGGTTAAAACCCACCCAAAATAGGTCAGAATTTTCAAAAACTACTTATGCATTCAATAGAAAACAACTGTAGGTACCCTTACATAAGTCATATTGGGTCAAGTGACTCGTCGCTTTTCTCATGTCGGTCATTCCCTCATCGATTCATCGCTTGAGGGGGTAGTCACACTTAGTCACCAATCAACAAAAACACACCCAATCAAGGAAATGACATGCATTCAAAGGATCATTGACAAAGACAATCACGTTCCTGCATGGGGAAGTAAACAAGCAATAATCACAAGCTGATCAAACACTTGGCATTCTAGAATCATGAAGTCAAGGTTCCCACAAACAAAAGGTTGCACCCTTTGCCTATTCATGACTGAAAAATGTTCAAGCTCAAGTAACACCTCACCAAAAAAGGTTAATACTTGAATTAATATCCTTAGCTCGTAAGAAGAAAGGATTCAAGAATGTGTGCCCTTTCCATACTTAGGGCATCAAGAGTTGGTTAGGTTATTGAGAAACCCTAATCATTAGTGCTTTGGTTATCTATTTTTGCTCAGCGCTGCACCTTGCACAGTGCTTCCCAAAAAGGGGCATCTGTAGACACCAAAACAACACCAATCCGATTATGTGATGACAAGCACTTATCAAATTGACATACATAGCCCCTAGGGTAGCCCCCAGAGGTTAAACAGTTGTCCTAACCACTCCCATAATAGTTTGGAAGGTCAGAGGTCAATTTGGCACATTTTTAGCACTTTGCTCCCTACTCATCCCACCCTGGGACAATTACAAACTGGTATTCATCCCACCCAGGGATGATTATCAACATTCATCCCAGGGTGAGGTGAATATCAGGTTTGACTGGAAAAAAGTCAAACCTTGACAGGTCCACCACTTAAATGCACCTTCAAGACATGCAATTGCGAGGAACGGCTTCAAATCAGAGAGAGTCTTCAGTCATGCATGCCTTTATTTTTGGAGGCCTCATGCAAAGAGACTCTAAATCAGGGAATAATATTTTCTCCCAAAATAGGACAAGCAACTCAAGTGGCACCCTCGCATGCATATTCAAACAGAGAGACCCTAGGTCTATAAATTGGTGAGTCTTCTCACCCCAAAATGGAGAACATAGAGGAGATTTTGGAGCAACAAAGTGCTGCCAAATTACATCCTCACCCATCATTTGTGCTTTTACATCCTTGATCTCTCTTTTGGAAGGGAGGTTATTGGGTTATTATTGGAAGCGCAATCCAGACCCAAACCCAAATATTTGGCCACAATATCCCACCAAACTTCCCGACACAACCCCATAAGAGGTTTTGAACCCATCCCAAGTGGATTGGTGCCAAAACTAAGTCCCAAATGGTGGGCGTCCTGCCCTCGGGCACCCCCCGCACTGTTGCAGTTCTAATCGCCCCACCTCGGAGTGATTAGAAATCTATGGCAAATTTCCTTGATTTTTCTTTTGCACTTGATTCTAGGTTACTTACATATACTGTCATTTAAATTTCATGTGATTCTGACAAGTTTTGATCATTATTTTATCATTTCTTGCTTTCACTAACACGTAGATAGCATAATCATATTCTAGGCAATAGAGGCTGAATTGGTAAAATCTGACCATCTGGGTCATCCCAAAATACCCCATTTTACCTAACCCCAACTTTGTAGGTGATTTGGAAGCCTCGGGACCAGACATTTGGGAGGTGGCTTTCGGATAGGTTATGATAGTCCTAATCGTCCCACCCTAGAGTGATTACAAATATGTGTAATATTTATGGAATTTTATTTTTGCAATGGCTTCCTGGTAATGTTTTATTGCTTCTATCAAATTTTCAACTCATTCTGATATGTTTTAGTTATCGTTTTAATCATTTTATGCATGCACTGACCTCAGGCCTTGGGGATCACATGTTTCTCTCCATCCACAGATGCTACTAATACTTTTTTGTTTCTTTGAACACAGTATATTGACACCAGAGGTGCAGCAAGGAATGATAGACATATTCATGCAAGCGATAACGACATTTGGTCCGCCCATTTTACATGTGGGCACACAGAAAAAAGTGTATCAATCAGTGGTGTAATAAAGCTCTATTTAATGCTCCTAGTCCCCAAAGGGGAGGAGACGTATTGTAACACTATTTTAAAGCAAATTAATAAAAAGGGCTCTATTCGACATTTGCTTTCTATCTTGTTTCAATTGGTTTACGTTTCTCTCCTTTCATGCGTTTCAGTTCGTAGAACTTAGTGTTACGTTTCGCTTTTGAATACATCACACTTTGAATTTCCATTTTATTTCCGTATCCTCGTGCTTTCACAAACTTGGTTTGCTTATGCTCAAATTCCTGAGGATGAACATGTTGTATTTTCTGTAGTCAAACTTACAAGCCTAGAAAAATTCTTAATTGTATAAAGGCAAAGCCATAATGCCACCATGACTTGGATATAATTAATCCAAATTCTAAAAAATACATTCTTTCCACCAAACTACCAAAGTGATCTCACTACCAAGTGGTATAGATTGAGGTAATCCTATAGTATGTATGTTTCTAACTACATTTTCCAATTCAATAGGCTAAGGGTACTTCTTGGTGTGAAATATTTAGAAGAGGATTTAATTAATAAGTTCACTCATGGCTTGCAAGATCAATTTTTTAGAGAAATCAAGTTCAATTTTTTCCTCACCTTGGATGTGGCATTCAACCATGAAATTCTTGCAGAGGAAAAATTTGGTGCATATAAAAAATATTTTTCATCACAGGAGAGCTCTTCTAGAGGTGGGAATTAGCATCAATAGAAGGTGAATAACACTTCTCATTCTTCCCCTCATTCTTATTCTCCTCCCATTTCTCCTAAAGCACATTCTTATTCTTTTCATTCTAAAGATCCTTCTTCTTATTATGAATTTTGTAAAAAGCATGGTCATGTAAAATTCAAATTCTTTACTTTTAAAAAATTTAGAAGAAGAAATCACTATTTGTATAACCTACACATGAGGAACCACATGATGGTCCCAATGTGGCTACAGGGATAGAATAAGAGTATCCTAATTTAAAGGGCAAACTAAACAAAGTTACCCTTATGCCAAATGTATTTGGGCAAGGGGGTCATGACCATTTATTTTTCACTAGATCCCATATTACACATGATTTCTATGTTGATTGTATCATAGATAATAGATCATAAAAGAACCTCATTGCAAAGTCCATTGTGGAGAAGTTGAAGCTTTCCATAAAGATACGTCACTAACCATATGCACTTGGGTGGAAATATGTAGACTCCAAATCTAACATCACCCTCATTTGCACCTTGAATTTTTCTTTTGGTGATAAGTTTGTGGATAAAGTCAGATGTGATGTCATAGAGATGGATTATTGTGGACTATTTCTAGGTAAACCCTATCAATTTGATAGGAATTCTATTTATCATGCTAAAAATAACACCTACACATTGGATTTGCATGATAAAACTTACTTGATACAAAGCACTACACCTACTTCCAATTTGATGTTAAGTTGTAGGAAAGTAAGGAAGCCACTAAGTCAAGCACTCATTTTGGCTCCTACTAGCATTAGTTTCACGCAAAATGAATAACAAGCACCATCAAAGGCACAAAAAAATGAAGTTTCACTCCCACCTAATGAACAATCACAAGAGCAAGTGGTTAAGGAATCCATCATTCTTACTCATGAGAAAGATGTCATTCACTCTATTGGTATAATTTTAGGTACACCTCTAGTTACACAACAACTTGTTCCATAGAAGTTACCTTTGGTTTTACCCACTCCCACCATTTCACACATGGAGGAGTAAGCTAAGTTCACCTCATTCATTTAACACTGATAGAGTCTTCTCGGAAATATACCACAAGAATTGTAGGATACTCCATAGGAGCAACAGAGTGGTGCGTAAGCATCACAATCCTCACTTATCTTAGGTTGTAGATAAATTTTGGATTTTTGGATAAGTGCCACTTTTGATAGACGCCATTTTAGCATCCTATTTTTGTACATGATCCTATTTTCAACCCTATAGTAGCAGTGGCACCTGATCATCAGCTTCCGCTCATTTCCTATAGAGTTTTCAAAATGAAGACTCATCACACTGGATATGTTTCTTCCACTTTTTACCTTATCGCACGTTGTGGTTACTTTCCACACATGGCTTTCTGGATTCCTCACCATGATAGTCCATGACTTTCCACATTTATTGATATCATTGGGGTCTAATTCTTCTATGGTTAGGAGGATTTTTGAGGATACTTAGGCTTATTCACTTAAGCCTAAGTTAATATTTTATTATTTATTATTATATTAATTTTGTATTCATTGCACTTTGTATTCACGTGAGGTATAGTATTCCCATGTTATTAATAGGTTGTTAAGTTTTTTGGGTGTTTAGTTAGCTATTAGAGATCTTTTTTGTCTTCTAGCAGTTAGTTGTCACCTTTTTTTAGCAGATGGTTATCTATTAGTTAAGTGGTTGGCCATGTTTGGAAACTTGTTACAACCACTTTACCATGTGAGATTCTTCATATTTCTTATGTATTGCATTGCATAAATAAATAAATCGGATTCACATTGAGATCCTACATCATATTCTCAAGATTTTGAATGTCTTGAGGTCTTCTGAGATTTGGCACTCCTTTCCAAATTCTTCTTCTTCTTTTGGGATTGTTTTTGGATGGTGATAATTGTCCCAAATATTTCACTATCTTCTGTAGTGAATTTCTCCAATGATTTTTTCTTTTATGATTTCTTTAGTAATGCTCTCCAAGACTTTTAATAGATTCTCATTGAGACATCCCTAAGGTCTTTGATCTTGTAGCTTCTTCTGGTCTTTCTTGAGAATATTTCTTCAATATTCTACTCCTAAAAGTGTTGGTGATGAGATCTTCTTGTGGATCTCTAATCTCTACACAATGAAGGCACGTCGACTTTCAAGCAATGAAGTTGAATTATCCTAGATTTATGTTGTAGGAGGTATCTGAATAATCTAATAATTAATTTTCTACAAGAAAAGAAACTTTGGGCAATAGTTAACAAATTCTAGATATCATGAATGATATTCACTAGTTGATTTTTCAATCCAATGGAAAGACTCTAGCCTTCACGGGTTTTTCTTGCAACTCTGTGGAAATACTCTAGCCAAATCTAATCTCAGTATTTTTGGAACTAAGATTTCTTTTAGTCCTCACTTGTGGCTCTCCCTAATTCTACCACCTAGACTCTTCTACGAGCTTTTGATAGTGGTTGGTCTAGTAGCGCATGAGGTTGACAAAAAACTCAAGCTCAATTATAATGGTGGTTTTTATATTTATCTACTATGGCTAGATCTATAGTGGATCTAGTACCACTATTAGTTGTTGATGTAGTATGCAATAGAATATAGCAATCACAAGATGCAAAATAATATGAAATAAAATGAATCTATGAGATGACTAAAATATGTTGTAAATAGAAATGAGGGAAATTAATACAATGTAGTTATGGAGGAAATGGACACTCCATGAACAAAGCTACTAGACTACATTACACCCATCACCAATATATGGTGATATACACAACACTATTCTTCTACCTAAAAATATACTCCGAGATTCTATATACTACTTGTTATAATGAGGTCCTTTTTATATAGGAAGATAGTTTCCTTGGATAACACTCTATCTAGTTATGCAAGGGACACCTTGCACATATACATATTTCACATTGACACTTGTGCATTTATTATATTGCATGAAGTAACTAGATAACTCCCCCCTAAAGTAATATAATGTCCTAAGTATGTACCTAAGAAGGTAGATTTACATTACCCAAATGATGTAATATAATCTTATTTCTAACAATTCTCATAATTACATACCTCAAATGTGTATGGCACAATATGGTTTAAGGGTCATGATTATTTAAAATATGGATATACATGATATGGTAGTTAGTTTTAGAAATGACTTATATTACATTATTTGGGTCATGTAAATGTACCTTCCTTGGTACATACTTAGGACATTAGATTACTTTAGGGGGAAGTTATCTAGTTGCTTCATGCAATGTAATAAATGCACAAGTATCAATTTGCAAGTTGTAAAGTGCAATGTGTCCACTTGTACAACTAGATAGAGTGTTGGCCAAGGAACTTATATTCCTATATAAAGGGCCATAGATATAGAAGAGATAGCATAGTAGTGTAGGATTACAGTAGCATAGGATAGATAGTAGTGTAGTGTGTGTGTTCTATAAGCTTAGAGATCATTCATTGAGTAGTAGCTTGTATCATGGAGTGTTCATTTTCTCCATAGATACTATTGTACTCATTTTTTATATTTCTATTTATAGCATATTTTAGCCATCTTGTAGATTTACTTTCTTTCTTATTATTCAGCATGTTGTGTATGCTATCTGCCATTGCATATTGTATCAAAATCTAATAGTGGTATCATATCTATGGTGGATCAAGCTACGATATATCAATAGGAAAATCACCATTATCATTGAGCTTGAGTTTTTTCAACTTGATGTGCCATTGGACCAGTCATTGTAAAAATTTCTTAGAAGAGTCTAGGTGATAGAATTAGGGAGAGCCACAAGTGAGAATTTAATGAAATATTAGTTTCAAGAATACTGATATTACATATTGCTAGAGTCTTTCCATAGGGTTGCAAAAAACTCGTGAAGACTAGGACTCAACATTTGATCCACTAGTTTGATGAAACAACTAGTGAAGCTCATATAAGAGATTTGGAAATATTTACCTGAAGTTTCTTTTATTGCAAGAAATTAATTCTTATATGATTGGGACACCTCCTAAAATAGAAATCTATGAGACCTCAATTTCATTGCTCGAAGGTCAGAGTGCCTTCATAGTGCAGAGATTAGTTGTTTTAGAAAGGAGAATACTTCAAAATATTTTTTTTGAAAAGAATCATGGTGAAGTCAGGAGATAGGAGATCTCCATTGCTATATTGAAGAAGTTTACAAAAATAAAAAGGCCATAGAATCCTTAATATTGAATAAAAGGGCACATAAGTCTTGATATTAAATAAAAGGCCACAGAATCCTTGATACTGAAATAGACCACATATACCTTTATATTGAAGAAGACTCCAAAAGAGAGTACTTAATTTAGAAGTAGATTTCAATACTAATATTTTTGTTTTAGGTAAAGAAGATATAGTATGTTGAGAAAGCTTCCTACAAGAAATTCAAGAAGATCAACCTCTTCAGAATCAATCCAACACCTAAAGAAAAATATATTAGGAGGATATCTCATTAAAGAATTTCTAGACAAGGAAGAAGAAGGACTAGAAGAGTCCCGATCGAATCCATACACAATAGAATCAAATATCCAAGATAATATATCACCATAAAAACTTCCAGAATTATAAGGTTGAAGATAAAATCTCAAGGAAGACCAGAAGAAGCTACAAATATAAAATACCTTGGTGAGGTCTCGATGAGCATCTAGTAAAAGGCTAGGATATCCTTGCTAAATAAATCATCAAATAAGAACTCACTAGAGAAGTCCACTATCAAGGAGAAGCACTTGATAGTGAAGGACTTGGGACAATTGTCATCATCCAACAACAAGCCCAAGAGGAGGAGAATTTGGTAAGGAGTGCCAAATCAAAGTGAAATAAGAATCTAGTGAAGACCTCAAGATATGTAAAATCTTGATAAGATCCTGCTTGAAGTCAGAATTTGACAAGAAGACTTGAAGATAGAAGAAGCTGGCCATAGCAAAAATATTGAATATTACCTCCCATAGCAAGAGGACACCGCTTTAGAGACATAGACTTCTCCAAATCTATAGTAGAAGGAGAAGACCACAAGAGGAGAACAAAGTCACCAAATCTTAGGTTCGTGAAAGATATTTTGAAACTACATTTTGGTGAAGGATTTATTCAAAATAGTCTACAAAGAGCGTCAAGATCTTACTCAAGGTAGGTAGCAACTTGGTGATCTAAGACATCAAGATCTACATCCTCTATAGAAGTGGCAAAGAAGGTACAAAAGATTTCAAAAAATGGTAAGCAACTATTGGTGCAAGTAGATTCATTAATTGGATTACTTTTAAGATTTGTTAAAGCACCTTAATCCAAATTAAAGTTGCAACCTAAATTATAGTCTTCAAAAGTAAAAAATAAAAATATGCCTATTAGAGGTTCATTTGCACACCAGGAGGTGACTAGATTCCAAATAAAATTATTTTTCAATAACCTTTTATCTACTTTGGAAAGCAAAAGTAAGGTTGAATCCTACAATACTAATTGTAGTGAATTTGCAGAATATTTGAAGGTTCATTTCAAATTATTCTTGATTAGTTGCAGTGAATTGATTAAGTGCATTTCTTGAGAGTAGATTGGAGTGATAAGTTGTAATTTGTTAGTGCATTAAAAAGTAGAATTTTTTAGATTCATTTGTCATATTATTACTCAAAAGAAATTATTTTTGTGCATTGAAAAAATGTACAAAATCTAGTTTACATCAAGTTTCTAAAGACATTCTTAAAGCACAAAACCTACAACTCTTAGTGGCCAATAGAAGCCACCAAAATTGGTTAGTACAAGTAAAGAAAATCTAACAAAAAAGAAGCTTCAAATATTGATACTAGGTGTGTCTCAAATCCAAAGCACTTAGGGGTTAGTGCAACTAAAACAAAGCTTCTATTTTATAGTATTTACAAGGCTTGGATTCACCATCAAATATCTAAGAAAATATGGTAAGGAGTCTAACCGAAGAGACATCCTCAAAATCCTCATATTGTACTCATAAAATTTGTTATAAAATTAGAATCTCAAGCTTGCAAAAGAGTGCAAGAAAATGTGTAGTAAAAAAGGGTTTTATTCACATGTAAAGGTTACATGGTATTGCACTTCTACAATATATAATATGTATGGAAAATAAAATATTTGAAGGTTCCTCAAAAGGCACAATAGATATAGGAAAATCTAGCCAAATAATGGAAGAGAGATTAGCGCTCTTCAATCATAGAAAGCGCATACTCTCTGCAGAGAACCTGCAAGACAAATGAACCTCATCAAAGTGATTTACATAAATTAAAGTAAGCTTATCAAGGAAATCTATGAAGATAAAAATAAAAAATTTATTTATGTAGATAGAAGAGATCTCATCCATAAATAAAGAGTATTAAGCTTACACTTCTACCAAGGTAAATATATAGCATAATAGGGAGAACATTGGAGGCAAGAAGAAAAAAGAGAAATATAGAAGCTACATTGAGAGTATCATCCACAAAATGAAGCACTATCATCCATGATCAAAGCTCCAATACACCTCATGAAACCACTTATATAAGAATAGGTTGCTTGATACCCAATAAAACAAAGTAAGCTAAGGAGGAATATAATTGAAGGAGTTACAATCTCCTTATTGAAGGTGCTACACCAAAAGTCTCATGCAAGAAGATGGAATACCACTTGGCATAATATTATCTAGCACCTCTCATTTCCTAATGCTCAAGATACCATCAAAGGGGAGTTACAAGCACAAGAGCTTATTCTCATATGTTACAAAGGTGTAACATGCATCACAAAAGCATTACAACGAGATATTGGTGTTACACAAGTGATAGTTCTCTTAAGAAACAAAAAAGACACTTGGCCACCCTTGATCTCCAATGAATACAGTCTAATTTTGAATAAAAAACAAGGTGAAGAGGAGAGCAAATTGAAGTTAAAATAAATGAGGAAATATCATAGTCAAAATAGTTCTTGTGCATCATGGAAGAAAGGGAGCAAGGAGCATTTAAATCTCAATAGAATAAGGATACATTACTAGCATCATACTGTCCATAATTTAAGAACAAGCTCGATTGTTTCTCACTCAGTTATACCACACTTGGCCCATCTGGATTCATCAACTAAAGTGCCACAAAAAGGGTACATAAGAGGACTATTATACTCAAGTAAAACCAGTGTTATTCAAGTGTGAAGACAAGTACCCAAGGTAAGTTTAATTATCTCATTTAATTTTTCTTTCTAACATTGGAAAAATAATAGAGGTCCAAGGTTCAAATCTTTGGCCTCACCAAACTGAACGCTTGTCCCTTTCTTGGTGCTTTCAGTGGCATAAAAGGTTTAAAATGATTGTGACATGGTGGTTATAGGGGTGTACTGCATGAAGATATGTGTGGCGGCTTCTGGGGTGGCCATAAAAGCTGGACAACCTGCCCGTATTCATGGCGGCTACCGATTCTACCATGTTAAAAAAAAAACATTGGAAAAATAAGATTTTAAATAAAGGATAAATCTTAATATTATGAAAGCATATTATATAGGAGATAACCTACCTAGATCAAAATAATTATTTGCAAAACAACCTTTGAGATATAAGGAATTATACTTAGGCTTAACTATTTAATATTTTACAATTTTTTATCTTTTCTAAATTTTTCAAATTTGGGAGTCATAAGGTCTACTACATCAAATTGATTTATTGGAAATTAGAAAAATTAAAATAAAATTTCAAAGGGCCATTATAAGAGGTTTATTAAAATATTTTAAAGTTTAGAAATTTATAATTTTTACTTGTCTCAAATATTCTCAAATCAAGGCAAAATATCAAAAATTAAAACCTCTTTAAATTTGGAAAAAGTTATTAGTTCAATAGGAGCAATAAGGATAATATAAATGGATTTTGTTATTTACAAAACTTTACAAAATCAACCAAAATAGAACTAAAATTTATAAAAGCACTTTATATCTTATCCTAAACATACTAGGTAGTCATAAAGCATTCTACAAAACTTGGTAATATCAACATTTATCAAAATTATCAAGTTGTGATATATAAGCTTTCTACAAAACCTAAAATCCTCAAGAGTATATACTCTCATTACTAGGGAGACATAAGGAAGCCTAAAAAACCAAGGATTAATAAAGGTTTTATCAAATCAAGCTTATATACTTCTATTAGGGATCATATATCCGAATAAGGAGTCACAAGGTAGACTACATATAATATCCTATATCATTTATTCTATTTATTCAAATGGCAAAAATAATGTCATATAATGAATGTGGAATTTATTCCAACAAAAACAAGTCTACAAAACATGAAAATATATGGTACATTGAATCAAGATCCAATCATCATATTATAGGAAATATGCAATGGTTTGAATGTCTTAAAGATACCAAAGGATTCAAACTAAGAATTATAGATAACCAAATTTATCCTATACATGGATATGGATTTGTAACACCTAGTTGATCAAATCCAAATATTCTACTACAAAAAGTATTGTTTGTTCCTAGATTAACATTCAATCTCATTTTTGTAAGCAATTTGGTAGAAGATAACTATATGATCTACTTTGGATATATGGATGGAATCAATACATTCCTCGTCATGAATCAATGTGAAATAAAAGAAACAAGATCAATCCATGGAAATACATACATCCTGGATTCAATGGAAATCTCAAAAGATACCATGATGTTTTGAAATGATACTAACATATTTTCAAAGGAACAAGTTGATGAAAATGAAGAACCAGTACAACACATAGCCAAGCATAGAAGAATCAAAATCAAAAAGATGAGATCACAAGTGCACCATGCTCTACTCAACCATCAACATTTAGAAACAAATGAAGATACTTGCAAAGAGACCAATAAAGGTGGTTGGATAGAAGATAGTGATGATGAACCTGAAGAAGCCAAAAATCATTTTCAAGAGGAAAATCCATATTGAAGACTAAATTCTTCAATACATAAATATTGTAATACAAGGGGTTGTTATAAATAGCTTATATTACATTATTTGGTTCATGTAAATGTACCTTCCTTGGTACATACTTAGGGTATTAGATTACTTTAGGTGGGAGTTATCTAGTTACTTAATGCAATGTAATAAATGCACAAGTGTCAATGTGCAAGTTGTAATGTGCAAGGTGTCCACTTGTACAACTAGGTAGAGTGTTGGCCAAGGAACTTATCTTCCTATATAAAGGGCCATAGATATAGAATAGATAACATGGTAGTATAGGATTACAATAGTGTAGGATAGATAGTAGTGTAGTGTGTGAGATCTATAATCTCAGAGCTCATTCCTTGAGTAGTAGCTTGTATCATGGAGTGTTCATTTCCTCCATAGCTACTATTGTACTCATTTTCAAAATTTCTATTTATAGCATATTTAAGTCATCTCATAGATTTACTTTCTTTCTTATTATTCTGCATCTTATGTATGTTATCTCCCATTACATGTATCAAAAGCTAAAAGTTAAGGATTTCAATCACAAGGTATGTCTATATTATTGCTTTGAAGTAGAGTATATTAATAAATGTAAGCATTTGGTTTAGAACTTTCACCTCTAGCAATAATAATTCACACTACAACTAAACTATTTAATAACTTTTTGGGGATAAAAATGAGCATTTGAGATAGGGATGGAGTAATCAAGTTGAATTATTACATCAAAATCAAATCCAATGTGAACTACTCAATTGCTTTTTTAAGCCTGATATATAAGCTTTCTACAAAACCTAAAATCCTCAAGAGTATATACTCTCATTACTAAGGAGACATAAGGAAGCCTAAAAAACCAAGGATTAATAAAGGTTTTATCAAATCAAGCTTATATACTTCTATTAGGGATCATATATTCGAATAAGGAGTCACACTACATATAATATCCTATATCATTTATTCTATTTATTCAAATGGAAAAAATAATGTCATATAATGAATGTGGAATTTATTCCAACAAAAAAAAGTCTATAAAACATGAAAATATGTGGTACATTGACTCAAGATCCAATCATCATATTATAGGAAATATGCAATGGTTTGATTGTCTTAAAGATACCAAAGGATTCAAACTAAGAATTATAGATAACCAAATTTATCCTATACATGGATATGGATGTGTAACACCTAGCTGATCAAATCCAAATATTCTACTACAAAAAGTATTGTTTGTTCCTAGATTAACATTCAATCTCATTTTTGTAAGAAAGTTGGTAGAAGATAACTATATGATCTACTTTGGATATATGGATGGAATCAATACATTCCTCATCATGAATCAAGGTGAAATAAAAGAAACAAGATCCATCCATGGAAATACATACATCCTGGATTCAATGGAAATCTCAAAAGATACCATGATGTTTTGAAATGATACTAACATATTTTCAAAGGAACAAGTTGATGAAAATGAAGAACCAGTACAACACATAGCCAAGCATAGAAGAATCAAAATAAAAAATATGAGATCACAAGTGCACCATGCTCTACTCAACCATCAACATTCAGAAACAAATGAAGATACTTGCAAAGAGACCAATAAAGGTGGTTAGATAGAAGATAGTGATGATGAACCTGAAGAAGCCAAAAATCATTTTCAAGAGGAAAATCCATATTGAAGACTAAATTCTTCAATACCCAAATATTGTAATACAAGGGGGTATTATAAATAGCTTATAATACATTATTTGGTTCATGTAAATGTACCTTCCTTGGTACATACTTAGGGTATTAGATTACTTTAGAGGGGAGCTATCTAGTTACTTAATGCAATGTAATAAATGCACAAGTTTCAATGTGCAAGTTGTAATGTGCAAGGTGTCCACTTGTACAACTAGGTAGAGTGTTGGCCAAGGAACTTATCTTCTTATATAAAGGGCCATAGATATAGAATAGATAACATAGTAGTATAGGATTACAATAGTGTAGGATAGATAGTAGTGTAGTGTGTGAGATCTATAATCTCAAAGCTCATTCATTGAGTAGTAGCTTGTATCATGGAGTGTTCATTTCCTCCATAGCTACTATTGTACTCATTTTCAAAATTTCTATTTATAGCATATTTAAGTCATCTCATAGATTTACTTTCTTTCTTATTATTCTGCATCTTATGTATGTTATCTCCCATTACATGTATCAAAAGCTAAAAGTTAAGGATTTCAATCACAAGGTATGTCTATATTATTGCTTTGAAGTAGAGTATATTAACAAATGTAAGCATTTGGTTTAGAACTTTCACCTCTAGCAATAATAATTCACACTACAACTAAACTATTTAATAACTTTTTGGGGATAAAAATGAGCATTTGAGATAGGGATGGAGTAATAAAGTTGAATTATTACATCAAAATCAAATCCAATGTGAACTACTCAATTGCTTTTTTAAGCCTATAAAAACTAATTTGTAAGGAATACGATTTAAAACATGATATGTACCTATAAATTGATTGATGACTAGTTGATAAATGTCAAGGCTCTAATATTTTAAAATTCCATGTGTTTAAAACATATAAGCCCCAAAATTAATTATTTATATTCAATGGTGTTATTAAAATAGTCAGTTTCTAACTAAAATATAAATGGAATGAGATACCATTTATGATTAGTCAATATCACTCCTAATAAAGCATTTAATTGATAAATATCTCCATTGAAATAAAATGTCCAATAACTAATGGTAATAAGACCAAAATAACCATAATCACAAGATTAAAAAGAGTTGGAATTATCTTCCTAAATATCAATGTTATGTATCTCAAAAGTATCAAATGTGGATTCAAAAGGAAGTATACATTTAAATATTTTATCAAGGCATCATTTTTTTTTTTGGTAATTATTATAGTAGATTAACAAAGGGTTTTTAGAGAGGATCCCATAACCTTATGAACAAAATCAGCCTTGCATCATGCCTCCTAGCTTTATGTATAAGCCTATTACAGAAATCGTAACCCCTAAAATAATTTCCCGAAGGCAACAGAAAAGGCATTTATGCCTGGTTAACCAAGAAACAAACCGAAATTTAAACAGGATAACAAAAAGTAACAGCCGAAGAAAATGAAACATAACCCCTAAAATAATTGCCTGGAGGCTACAAAAAAGGCATTTATGCCTGATTAACCAGGACACAAAATGAAATTTAAATAGGATAACAAAAAGTAACAGCCAAAGAAAATGAACCATTGGAGAGTAGAAGCAAAACCAGCTAAACACCAGACGAGGAAAATAGTAATTTTGGATCCACCTGATCCTCTGAGTTCAGACATATCACAGCTAGTCCAAATCCTCCAGATCCTCCGAGTTCTGACACTCTTGGGTCTGCTTCAGATTCATCTGGATAGTTTGAGGTTCTTCTTGCCTCCCTTTCCCTGTTGGAAGGGAGGTTTAGGCACATGCGCATCACCCGTCTGAGTATCAGAGTCATCTAAAAATAGCAGACATTGGGTGCCATTCATGACGTCTATCGCTATCTCTTTGTCTCTTTTGTCTTTGTTGGGAGGTTGGCCTTGCTTCCTCACACTTCCATAATCCACATTTTGCTTTCGGCTCCTAGTAATTCGAGGGCTCATATGTCTGATCTGGTTGACGACCCTCCTTCCCAGGTGGTAATCTTCTAGTAAGGTTTGGGACTGGCTAAAATTGAAAGGGCCCAGGTCCTGGAGCCTGGGTGGACTTGACTGAGAGGTGTTTTGGGGGGGGCCACCCCCCCTTCCCAGTAGGTAATCTTCCAGCACAATTCGGGACTCAAAAGGGTTATGGTATTGAAGTATGGGTAAATATTCCTGTGAGGTGTGTTGGGGGGGGACTGAACCTTCACCACCTGAGGTCCTAGAAGGGTGCTAGCAACACACAGCTGAGAGTTCGATTGGAGGGAGATTCCTTCTTATGGGTGGGAGGATTCATGAAGGTCCCTGGATGGGCCTGGAGACTTAAGGTCTTTCATAATAGGGGGCTTCACCTGACTAGCACCATGTTCCAAGCGGTTACATGAGTCTCGCTTCTTCTTCCCTAGATTTTGAAGAGGACAATTGTGTTGGAGGTGCCCTTGAGAACTGCACTAAGGGAAGAAAGCTAGTCTATTCTCATATGCAATGGTTTGCTTGTGGAGAATGGAACCTCCGGACTGGAGAGTGATGGACGAGGGAAGGACTGGCTCCAAGTCTGCCAAGACACAAAAATTGGCTTGGACAAATCTTGTTCGAGCTCTAGTGGGAGGGTCAATGGTGACCAACTCCCCAATGGAGTGGGCAATTCCTCAAATTACATTTTCATGCCAACAAAAAAGATGGAGACTGAGGAGCCTGACCCATATTGGAGCAATGTTGATGTTCTGGGTATCAGGGTTGAAGTCCATACCCCACTTCCTTAGAAAGAGACTCCTACGACCCAGGAACCAAGGACCTCCAGCCAGGATTTTGCAGTAGTCCTCCTTGTTGTTCAGTCTAATCATGAAAAAACCCGGGTTAAGGCCACCAACTCCATGAGACCAGAGGTTCTCCATTTGCCTGATGCCCATTTGCGAATGGTCTCCATAACTGTTCGACCACCAATAAACTTACCAATGAAGGTAAATTTTTTGAATTCCATGAAGCTTAAGAGAATTTCCTCCGAGATGTCCAACTTGTCCCTGGCCAAAAATAGCTCCTCGATGAAGATGCTACTTAGGGTTTCTGAAGCCGTTGCCTGAGCATACGACTTTCGAGGTCCACCTACCCATTTGTCTGGCAGATCCTTGCCATGGCTGACACCATCTTCGGATGGCAAGGACTCCTCAATACCCCCAGACTCTGGTTGCTCTCCTTCCACCCTACTGTGCCTGTGGTTCTATCTGCTGGTGCTCTCATGCTCTCCCGCAGAAGCCTTTCGATCCACCGTCATATGAAAACCCTAACCTCGGAGCCACTAAACATTATTCACCTGGTTCAGACATCGTTGGAGCTGTTATCAAGGCATCATTTTTGGTAAACTATAGAAATTATAGTAATAAAGAGGGGAATCAAAAATGTATCTTTCTCAATCATCTTAAAAACCTAGAATGAAGCAAAATACAAAGAAAAAACGAGAGAATTTGAGATTGTGGTTAAATGATCTAGTTGATTCTAAAATGAAAGAATTTAAATGTGATTACTTTACTTTTATTTTTTTAGAAGGATATTGCATCTTATTATAGGGTAATTTCAATTTAGGAGTAACTCCTATAGATTACACATGAAAGCATAGTATACATCAAATTTCATCATATAAATATTCCTTTGATAAATAAATTAAATATGTTGAAACAAGGTCGAAGTGATAAAGTTTAAATTATGGATTTGAAGGTGGATGAGAATCTTATTATAAGTGATTCCATCATAAAAAACTAAAAAAGTATTGCTAAATTATTTGAATCTAATCCAATAGGAATAATAAGTTTACCTCTACAAGTAAATATAACTTTACCATAACCTTGGATTGTTCTTCATGTTGAGAGTCAATTACCATGGGTATAACCAAGATCCTAGATGAAAAAGAAGGTAAAATTTTAATAGATTATTTGTCATTCACTAACATCCTTTTTGTTAGAATGCATTCATGCATCTAAATTTTTTATTTTTTATTTGTGGAAAACATCTCAAAAGGGATGCCACTTTCGGGTAAGACCCAAGGAGGCAGGGGTATCCATTCTGCCAAAAACGCCCAGGACTCGGACCTGGCCTACCACCTTTGACATACTCAAGGAGCAAACAAACACACAAAACCAAATTAAAAAAATAAAATAACAACAAAAATAATAAAATAAAATAAAAAACAAACTCCTTGAGTGTGTCAAACCAAAAGCACAACCAAACACGCACAATAAGATAAAAGAAGCCACAACACAAACCACATAGAAAAACACAAGAACCACATAACAAAACACAAAAAAGACAAAAACAACAGAACACTACAAAGACATAACCCAAAAAAAATGAAAAATAAACACAACCAAAACCTAAAAAATAAAATAAAAATAAAAACAACCAACAATAGACAATAAAAAAAAACAAAAAACATAGAAAACACTCACACATAAAAAAATGAAATAACACAAACAAAGAGAAACCCAAGAACAAGAACGAAAAAAACACAAGAACAATAACAATAAACATAAAAATAAAAAAAACAACAACAAAAACACAAGAACAACAAAAAACAACACAAAGAACACAAAAACAAAACAAAACAAAAGAACTCACCCACCTTAAAAAACTAAACAAAAAAACAAAGAAGACAAAAGAAAAAAATGAACAAAACAATGACCTATCTAGACCAGAAGACTATTAATGCAAGAATCAACAGAGGAAACAAAATAAAGAAGAGAATGAGCTATGGAACTAAAAAAACTGAATGAACCAAAGAGAAACAAAAAAAAACAAGAAGAAACTAGGTACCTTCAGAACTTGGGCCATCCAAAGAAATGATAGAAAGAAGAACTTCCCTAATTTGAGAAGCCCACCATACAGGATGGTGGCCATAACAAGTAAGATCACCTTTGTCCAAAGCCCAATTAGCTAAAGCATCAACACTATTGTTTTGATCTCTTACCACATGATTGTAATCAAATTTCAAAAATCCCATATGGATTAACTGAATTTTCTCAATAATTCTTTTTATTCTCCAATCCACCTTATGATTCTTAGAAGGAGTCTTCAAGAGATTAATCATAAGTTGAGATTCAGACTCAACTAACACCTTTTCCCATCCAACCTTAGTAGCCTTCTGAAGGCCTCTAAGGATACCATACCCCTCAGCAAGGTTATTGGAAAGAATACCCAAATTATCAGCAAAAGTAAAAACCAAGGAGCCATCTGAAAGTCTACCAATTCCTCCCACACTGGATTTTCCAGGGTTCCCTCTAGAGGCTCCATTAGTATTGACTTTTCCAAAATCCTTAGGAGGAGGCTACCAATTTCTAGTCCTATCCATCTTACTAATACTCACATTCCCTTTAAGTTGGTTGCCCTTAGAAGGTTTAATATTAAATCTTTGCATCACTTGATCCCATCTTTGGTGGGAGTTTTGGGGGTGATTAAGGAGATGATGGACTGATTCAACTAAGTTGGCTATGGTCTTTTGCCAAATATAGTGAATATCCTTCTTATCTTGATTAAAAATTCGGTTGTTCCTTTCATTCCAAATATTCCAAAGAATAATGGTAGAACCGATCCAAACTAACTGCCTAATAAAATGATCAACACCCTCTTGATTAGGCCAATCCCTCCAAAGCTGTTCAAAAGTGAAAAAATTGGACCACTGTAAGCCAAGTAAAGTTGTCATTCTCCTCCATAGCTCAGAGGCTAAAGTACACTCAATAAAAATATGGTTGATATTTTCTACATTCTCTTCACACATATCACATCTAAAAGGGCCATGAAAACCACGCTTCATAAGTTGCTCACCAGTAAGCACCCTACGATGCAATAAAAGCCAATTAAAGAACCTCACCTTAGGCCAAAGATTTTGAGCCCACAATTAAGAAAATATGTCAGAAGAATGGTTGGGATTATTATGGCATAAGGTCAAATAAACTTGAGCAACTGAATACTCACACTTAGTAGTGTCATTCCATCCAAAACAATCTTTTTCATGGGACCAAGAGAGGGATCTCATATGAAGGATGCCTTGGATATCTTTTCTTTACCTTTCTGGGATTTGAATAGGCCAGTCCTCAATAGGGATCTAATATCTACCAACCTTTGAATTACCAGATGGTACCGACAGTAATTAGCCACCTTTATCCAATTAGCTCGGTGAAGCTCCTCCATCCAAGGCCTCCAATCGGGAAACTAAGTTATTAAAGGCTTGTGACCATCCCAAGAATCTGTCCAAAAATTTGCATGTTGACCATTATGAATGATCCAAAATAATTTTTTATTTATCAAATCCTCACCAGTATTAAGAACTGCTAAAATGGGAGAACCTTTGGTAGGAAGTTGATAGCGAACAAGGTCTTCAGGACTTTTGTTCTCAGCATATTTAGCACGGAGATTATTGGCCCAAAGAGCATTGGGGTTATTCAACATCCTCCAATATAATTTAGAAGCTAAAGCTTTGTTGTTATTAATTGAAGACCGGAATCCTAACCCCCCTTCACTCTTAGGAAGACATAAAGTATCCCATTTCACCAAGGCCCATTTTCTTTTCTCCTTAGTACCACTCCAAAGGAAACGATGACTGATTTGATCCAATTCTCGAAGAACAGCCTTTAGGATATTCAAAATGGAAGAAACATAACTATGAATAGCTTGAAGGACTGATTTTACCAAGGTGATTCTACCCCGAGAAGAAAGCCACTTGTTGGTCCACTTTCCAATTTTCTTCTTGACTTTGTCCAACAACCAATTCCAATATTTATTTTTTTGCCTTTGAATATTTATGGGAATACCTAAATAAGTGATTGGAAGAGAGGTCTTCTTATATCTTAATTTATCCAAGACCATGGCTTCCTGTCTAACAGAGCAGTGAAAGAAAATAACTTTAGATTTGTCTTCATTGATCAACTGCCCAGTAGCCTTAGAAAAATAGCTAATAATTTGCTTAAAATTAGAAGCTTCCTTAACTGTAGCTTTACCTAAAAGGGTAGATTCATCCACAAATTAAAGATGAGAGATAGGTCTAGCTCCATGAGCAATGGTAACTCCCTCAAGGGTTTTGTTTTCCCTCTTTTTGGTTATAGTCCTACCCAAGCATTCAACAAGAATGATGAATAAATAAGGGGATAGCGGGTCACCTTGCCCGATACCTCTGGAAGCCGAGAAAGACTGAGAAGGCCTGCCATTGATAAGAACTAAGTAGGAAACTGAAGAGATACATCTCATAATCCAATCCATCCAATCCTTAGAGAAACCAAATTGCCTCAAAACTTTGATAAGGAAGTGCCAATCCACTCTGTCATAAGCTTTGGATAAGTCTAACCGGATGAACATAGAAGGAGAATTTTGCATATCCATGGAATGGATGGCTTCCTAAGAAAGAACTATCTCATCTACTATTTGACGTCCTTCCACATATCCCCCTTGCTCTGGGGAAATAATCTTATGTAAAAGAGGCTTCAACCTTTCTGCCATGATTTTAGTAATAATTTTGAGAAGAACATTACATAAAGCAATAGCTCTAAAAGCTGAGATATGATCAACCTCTTGAGCTTTTGGAACAAGAGTAATATAAGTTTTATTGATAACCTTCAAAATTTCTTTGGATTTCCTGTCTTCTTCCACCACCTCTAATAAATCAACATGAAGGATATCCTAGAACTCTTGGTAGAACTCAATAGGAAAACCATCAGGACCTGGGGTTTTCCCTTTTGCATTTTAAAAACTACTTGTTGAAGCTCATTGATAGTAATAGGACCAGTCAAAATAGAGTTCTCCTCGGAAGTGATAAGAGAAGGGATTGCTTGAAGAACATTTTTTTGAGAAGCTCGAGTCAAGAGGAGTAGCAACAAAAATATTGGAAAAGTAATCAACAACAATAGAGTTCATGCCATCCCAAGTATAAACAACATCTCCGGAATCTAATTTTAAGGAAGAAATAAAGTTGTGAGATCTTCGAGCTAGAAGATATTTGTGGAAGAAATTTGTGTTTCGATCTCCTTCTTTGAGCCATTGAATTCTAGATTTTTGCTTCCATAAGATTTCTTCTCTTTTTTCCCATTCCTCTAACCGAGTTGTGAGTTTAATTTCATCTGCACTTATCTTCTCTATGAGGCCATCTAAATGGATTTTCTTATTCAAATTTTCAATATGAGCAATAACTTCATGTTTTTTTTATGAACATCCCCAAACTCTTTCCAGTTCCAAGTCTTGATTTTGGATTTAATGTATTGCAATATTTTGGCAAAACATAACATCTTAGTCCCATGCCTAGGTTTACCTTCCTTCCACCATTGTTGCACATGAGGTCTGAAGGAAATGTCTCTAAGCCACATTAAATGAAAATGAAAAGGAGAGAAACTCACATTGGTTTTCCACATTTCCACCATGACTGGCCAATGATCCGAATCAACATTATTAAGAGTCTTCACTTTAGGAATGTGACCATGGATTAAGAAATTTTTAGAGAGCAAAAACCTATCCAATCTCTCCATTATACAAGCTAAGACTTGCCTTCTGTTAGACAAAGTCATAAGGCCATTATCTGGTTGGATATCCACAAGATGGAGGTTTGCAATATATTTGCTCATGAGGTGAGTACTTTTGTCCAAATTTCTATTTCCCCCCTTTTCTCATCTAGAGAGAGGATGGTATTGAAATCTCCTCCGATCAAGATCCAAGCTTTAGGAAAATGAGAGATAATATGAGTAATATCCTTCCACTGTCTTCTTTTTTCCTCCAAAGAAGTCAGGGCATAAACAGTAATGCAGAGCATAATCTGGTTGAAATTTCTACTTCGAATAGCTATAGCCAACAAACCCCAACTACCAATCATATGGTGAATAACTACCTCTTTTGGGTCCCAAAGACAAACAATGCCACCCGAAGTCCCTTGGGAACAGAGGGAAGCCACTTTTCTAGCTGGCCAAATTTTACTGGAAATTAAGTCCATATCCTCCATTGACATTTTTGTTTCTTGAAGGAAAACAAGATGTGGATGATTTATCTGAATCATTCTTCTAATTTCATTTTGTTTTGAAAGACTCCCTTTGAGTCCTCTAATATTCCAAGTGATGATCTTCATTAATATCAGGGCTAAAAATGTTGGGAAGGGCATTAATATTACCTTCCTCTACAAGATTTTCACCTTCTTTTACCATATGATATTGATTGGTCTTGTGACCTACTTTTTGATTAGAATCCATCTTCAATTTTTTTTCCCTGTTTCTTGACTTATTCCAATTGAATCTAAGATGGCTTCTAACCTTGAAGAATGCTCATACACAGCCAAAATTTTACTAGATGGTTCAATGGAGTCTATATTGGGACCTGCATTATTTGAAGTTTTGACGTTTGAAATATTGTTTTTCTTGTGTAAATTTTCTCCTTTTTTTTTCTATTGAAAACATTTGATTTGTTGGTTTGTCTTTGAGTTCTTTCCTTCATATTTAAACTGTGTTTCTAAGATTTCAGTTTCCATTATTTCCTCTTCCTCACTTGGGACATCATTTGTGGAAAGGATTTCAAACATATTAGCAAATGACTTTGATTGATCCTTCATTATTGGTTTTTTTTTAGTGTTCTTCTTCTTAGGTATTTGGAAACCTGCTGAGTTTATATCTTCTTTCTTTTGATCAGGAATTTTATTTGGGAAAGCACTGGCCAAATGACCATATTCATGGCAAATTCTATAATGAAAAGGAATGTTCTCATAGTCCACTACTTGCTCCCAAGTGTCTTCCCCAAATTGTAATGTGATCTTTTTAGGTAGGGGTTTTTCAAAATCCATTAAAACACAAATTCGAGCATAAATAATATGTTCAAAATTTTGAGTACAATCAGCAATCATCATAAAAGTTCCTAAAGAGTTTCCAATTGAAGAAAAAATAGTAGGATTCCAAAATTCAATAGGGAGGCCAAAGAGTCTAACCCACACGGGAGCTATAGAAGGCATCTCTTCTTCGACTTTAAATTTAGTATGCCAGGGCTTCATGAAAAGCCCCGCCCTTCCAAAAAACCAAGGACCCCCTTGAAAAGTTTTCTCTCTATCTTCATTATTAGCAAATAAAACAAGAAAATAACCATTTGGATAAATAGAGATTTGTAACTCCCCTTTAGTTTTCCGACTTTTTGCAGCCCGGACTTTGAAAGCGGATAGACTCGAGCGAAAACCCATGAACCGACAAATTAGTCCTCTTTTTTCCAAATCTTCAATGCCGATCCGAATGTTATCCATATCAAGCTTAACAATAGGAGTTCCATCACTGCTTTAAGACATCCCGACTCGTTTTCCTGGGATCAATCTTAGGCATTCTTAGAGGTTTATGAGAAGCCCTAGTATTGATATTAGCATTGGGCTGAGGTTGTCCACCACGAAGGGCATCCCTAAAATTCATTTTTGGGACCGAGTCTTCAAAATTCTTACCCTTGACGAGGGTTTTCACAGTAGAATTATTTTGTGTGTGCACCTTAGCACCAGATTCACTTGAGATATGAGCCATTTTTTGATCAACTGCTTGAAACTTATTTCGTGGTCTCTTTAATCCTTTCCCTAGACGTCATGGAAAGGTATGGTTTTCATTTTTCTTTTGTGCAGCAAATTGGAAGCCGTTGTCACTCAAGTTCATAGTATGATCTGTTGAAAGACAAATTTCTAATCCATATTGTATCCCCTGCAACATTTCTTGCTAAAATATTGAGCATAAACCACAAAAATATTGGCCGCTAGGGGTCGAAGGCCCTAAAAACCAACCTCTGGAGCTGTTTGCACTCAACCCAGATGAAACCCTCGCATAGCCGCTTGCCAAATATATTGTTCACACATAGGGATGTGCTAGGATCTGTGTTGCTCCAAATGATATGAAAATTGGTGGAGATGTTCTAGTGTTTTTCAGGCATCTACCCTCAAACTTTCAGCTCAATCCGAGTTCGGATGAGTGAGATATGGCCGAAACGAGTTTGGTAGTTTGGGTAGTCCTGCGAAAAATGTCTCTACCATTCAGCTCGTTATTGATGCATTATTATCGTCACTTTTACCTTCACGTTTTTTTCTGCAATAAAAAAATAACCTCATATTTTTTCTCACAAAATTTTCGTATTCACTTTCAATTAATCGCATGTGCATCAATATTCAGAGACTTCATGCATCTAAATTTTGAGGTAAAGTTCAAGATCTCCATTTAAAAATATGTTTGTACCACAAATATATTGAAGACATTATCTATAGGAAGAATATCTTAATCCACATGGTAATTATTAGTTTTTGTAAGGGGAACAACATGTGGGAAGTTACTAATAGTTAAAGTTTCAAAGATAAGGGATATATGAGTAGGATAAGTCTTTATCAACTCTAAGATGGAAATGTGGAAAAAGGTTTAAATTAGATCACCAATAATAGAATAATAACTAGTGGATTGGAATTTGCTTAGGATTTTTTATTTTATATGGACAAATGATTTTTTTGAGGATCCCTGTCAATGATTTAGAAGAAATAGGTTCAAGTAAAATAAGGGATAATTAGGATTAGAAGGAAAATTTTAGGAGGGTTATGCAGTATAGCTATGAGTGTTGACCTTTACCACTTGTTCCTTAGCATTAATAAAAATAATAATCTAAAAATTACTAGAGTTATATATTGCAACAATAGTAAATATTAGTCTAATATCCATAGAGATAATTAACAAGAGATTTATTAGCATGACATGGAACTGATTGTGATATGACATCAAATTGAAAAATGATTGCATAATTAAAAAAAATACCTCATAGTGATCAACAAAGATCATGCAGACGAACGTGCAGATAGTCGAATATATATTGGCGAACAATCCAAGGATCCAATTTTTGAAGGATACTGTTGATCAAGATGCTTGGAGATCAGAAGATCTCGATTTGTAGAAGTCCACACCCATTTGCAGTTGCAGTAGAGCTTAACAGTGACTGCAGGCGATGCAATGCTTGGTGATAGTATTTTGGTTGCAGAAACAAATTGTAACAGACATCGTCACTCGGAGGAGTGCCGCTGGTGGACATCGAGTGATTAGCAGAGGTTTTCTGATCAAACCTGGTGGTGATAGAACATGAAATTTGGCACGATCATAGACACCTATGTCTTTTATAGAAGAGATGTCCGCTTGATGGTGTGTCACAGAGCTGGACATGCTGCATACTGAGTTGGGTGTGTTTCGAAACCATATCTGAAGGTAACAAACGTGTTAAAGATCTGACGATAGCAGAGGAATATCATGATACCTGATGTTGGAGCATTCACGAAGGTTCAATAGATTTTATGTGTGATGCTAACAATATATTTTTTGCGGTTGGAGAAGAGCTAAACAAAACTTTGCTTACCAGAGAATCCAGCAATAGAGTACCGATGTATATTTCTCCGTCTGATGCCCAGGCTTGGCAACCAGAGTCGCACCGCTCACAGAGAGGAGAAGCACCATCCTGCAAATGACACCAT
This sequence comes from Wollemia nobilis, assembly GCA_028583015.1. NCBI lineage: Eukaryota > Viridiplantae > Streptophyta > Pinopsida > Araucariales > Araucariaceae > Wollemia > Wollemia nobilis. The sequence continues at coordinate 2,181,494 of JAQPPZ010016703.1, read as the reverse complement.
GGGTGGAGGATACACGCCGTCATGGAGCATTTTGATGGAGGAACATGACATAAAAGGCACATCATGCAATTCTATTCCCAAGGGCAGTGGTAGCTCAGTTGGCTTCAGGCCAGTGCTAAGGCGCTCGATAAAGCGGGAGGTCATCGGATCCAATCCGACCGAAGGTTAACATGTTATTTTGCAAATATATTTAAAATCTTATCATTTTTTTTTTAATAATTTAATATTAATTTATTTTAAAAAAATCAATGATTTTTTAGTTAAATAAATTTTATTATTAATTAAACTTTTGATAAGAATTTTATTTTTGCAATTTTTAAAATCAAAGCCAATTGTTTAAGTTGCAAAACAAAAGGAGATTTTGCAGTGAAGGGACGATGGGAGCCTTCCGGCACTGCCCCTTGGAACCCCGTTCAAGGGCCTAAATTTGATTTTTGAGAGGGGTATATGTTGTGAAAATAGAGAGATATACTACTTTTGTTGCTAGTAAGAAGACTTATGATAAGGTCAAATGGATGTTATTTTGCTCTTCGTTCTCTTTTGGACAGAGAGACCCCTGAAGCATTTGATGAAAGAGTGTGTTTGTATGGTCTCAATACCGTCTTGAGTCAACTTCAAAATTTTGTAATTGCAAACCAGAGAATACCTGATGCTGGTTACAACGGTGATTCTGAAGATAACAACTATTTAGATAGCAGACCCACTCCAAGTGATAGTGAGGATAAATATTATGAACCTGAGGAGTTTGAATCTAACCAGTTCATATCTATTGAAATTGCACCATAGGTACCTAAAATCATTCATATCAGTGACAGTGATTCGATTGAACTAGTGGAGCCAGAACCACATTCTCATGAACTTGTAATTGTTAGTGATAACAATGATTCTATAGTAGATAATTTTGTCAATGCAGAGATAGGTGAACCAATGGAAGTAGAGCAAGACATCTCTGAAATAATTGATAGAGTGAGATTTGATTTAAATCTGTAATATTCTTTTGTAAGCATCTTGCATTGTTTGTATTGAAGAATAAAAGATTTGTTGAGCTAGAATTTTGTAGAGCTAAGTATTGTGATGGAAAACATGAAGGTGCCAAGTTTCAATGGAGAAGATTATGCTTATTGGAGCATAAGGATGAAAACCTTCTTGATGGCCAAAGACCTCTGGAGCATTGTAGAAGAAGGATATGATGAACCCACTTGGAACAAGCTCAAGAAGAGGAGCGAAAAGAGATGAAAGGGAAGCAATATAAAAATTGCTTAGCCCTTATGTACTTAAGGAGAGGAATGGAAAAGAGTGTTTTTCATCTCATAGCCAATTGTAGATCAGCCACAATGGTATGGCAAGTGTTGAAGGATGCTTATGGGTTTGATGAGGACATCCATAAAGCCATGTGTGACAATCATGAAGATTGTTTAAGTAAGGAGGAGCCTTGCTTCCTTGAAGAAGTTTTGAATTATATCCTTTTGAAGGAGTTTTTGAAGAGTCTTGTAAAGACTCATATGAAGACATGCTTTGTAATGGAGAATTCTTTCTTGAAGATGAAGACATATTTGAAGAAGAGCCTTGTGTGAAAGAAATTAAAGAATCCCTTCATGGAGAAGAGGATGAGAAGGAGCCATGTACAATTCTCACTAAAGAGAGTTATGATGAAGATTTTTTCAAGAGGGAACATTTTGGAGAGTCTTATGAAGACTCATCTAAATATTATTTTGAGCAACCATGGGAGACTCTCATTGATGAAGACATTACTTGTGAAGGCATGGAAACTTGTAAGTATCAATTCTCTATTTTAGAAGGAGAATATGATGAAAATTGTCAATACTTTCCTTTAGAGGGAGAATATGATGATGAAAAGCAAAATTGTATTGATGAAAAAGAGGATGAATGTCTCATTGAAGAGACAATTGTTGAAATATCATTCTATGGGAATGATTTTTCTTGTGAAAACTACTCCAAAGTGGATGATGGCTTGCTTGAAGAACCAATCCCAGAAGAAGGAAGAGAAACACTCACATTGAAGTGTTCCTTGCTTATAAATCACCTAGATGAGGTGGTGTATGATGAAAAATGTCTCATGGAGGAGACAAATGGAGAGTGTATTTTGGAGAATGCACCTACAATTCTCATGGAGGAGAATAAAGAAGTTTTGTGGGATGATGATGGAGAAGCCATGTTCATGGAAGACCATTGGCTCACTTATCTTGAAGATCATTCACTTGGAATGGATGTGTTCTCTCTTGAAAGAGAAAATGAAGTTATGTGGGATGATTTCCCAAGTGTAGAAGAGGAAGAAGATATGAAGGGCATAAGTTTCATGCTCCATAATAAATATTATCTCATGGAGGAGATAATAAAAGGTAAAGAAAATTATGAGCAAGACTATCTCAAGGAGGAGATAGAAAATAGTGAGATAGTCATTAATGGACTTCATGATGTAATGGAGACATCATCAAAGGAGATTGAGAATTATCTTGAAGAGGCAATTGTAGATGAAGACCACTCACTTGGAGTGACTACATTGTAGAAAAATAGTTGTCTTGAAAAGACAACATTGTATGATTGCTTGAATGAAAAAACAACAATGTATGATTTCTTGGATGAATTGTGTTTCAACACACCAACATGGATTGAAAAAAGGAGGAGAACTCTTAGTGAAGAGTATATGGTTGATCTTGAAGCATCATAAAATTAAGGAGATCTTCTACAAAATAGCTTTATGGGAAGCACCAAATCTACTCATACTAAAGGTAATGTTTTTATGATTAATGATTTGTTTTTTGTGATCAAGAATGAAAATAAAGGAGAATGTTTTCCAAAGGCATTATTGAGAGGAGATTGTCTCATTGAGACAAATTTTACAAAAATTCTTCTTGTAGAGAAGACAGTGATGGAGAACTTGGGTCACATGGATCAAAATGATGTGTTCAAAATTTCATGGGAGAAGGATTCTTGTAAATTCATTGTTTTGAGAGAATATTTGTGTGAGGAGTAACTTTATGTTGCATATGTAGTTGGTCATTAATGGCCATATTTTTTGTGCTCTTTTGTGTGGAAATATGTGAAATAATTGTAAGGTATAATCATCTATGTGAGGTGATTAATTGTAATTACTCATGTGGAGTATTGTTTAGAGTTGAAGATGTAAAAGAAGATCAAAATATGAGAGCATGGTTTAAATACCATAATGATAAATATGTAAGAGAGTGGTTGTTGAAAATCATAAGAGGAGATAGTTTTGTTGAAGGAGAAGTTAATCAACAAAATAAGGCACTCAAGCATTTGCATTGTGGAGAAGCAACATAATAGATGAAGGAGATCCCAAATACAGAGTGGAAGGAGTGCCACCCCAAGTATTTTTCAAATTTTGATTTATTGATTCAATACTAGAGGAAACATAAGAGAAATATTTTCTTCCAACTTTGTGATGCTTAAAGAACTCTTGCATGAGTGTCTTTAGCATCAAGGGTGAGAATGTTAGACTTTGAGTATGTTTTCTCTATGTTAGTTAGCATTTGGTTAGTTGTTCTAGACATTGTAGAGAGCATGTAGGAGATATGTTAGAATTTGTCTAAAGTTAGGATTTGGTTAGTTTCACGTGATTTGTGTAGCTCTCACTATTTCTAACTATGGTTTGTTACTATCAACACTATATATATTGTAACCTTGGCAATGATAATTAATTTAATGAGCCTAATTTCTCAACGACATATTACATTGAATATAATATATTTAAATTAGTTAAAATAATTTCAACTTATCTTACCCTAATTCCAAAAAAGGAAGGATGTTGAATTTTTTGATTCTTGTAGACCCATAAGCCTATGTAATATGGCTTATAATATTATTTCCAAAGTGATGGCAAATAAATTAAAACCATTTTTAGAAAAAATAATTTCAAGAAAAGCAAGGAGGATTTGTAAAAGGGAGACAAATTATGGATGGGATCATAGTAGCTGATGAAGTTATACATTCAAAAGCTTAAATAAAAGTGAAATCTATGATCTTAAAACTTGATATGAGTAAAGCCTATGATAGGATTAAATGGGATTTTTTTTTGTAGTTTTAGATAAGTTTGGTTTTGGGAAGAAATGGGTTAGATGGATTAAAGCTTGTGTATCTATAGTTTCTTATTCAGTGTTGGTCAATGGGTTAGTGATAGAATATTTTAAATCCAAGAGAGGTCTTAGACAAGGAGATCCTCTATCTTCTTATTTGTTCATTATTATGGCAGACGTTTTGAGTAGGAACTTAAATAAGGCTTAAAAATATGGGCTTATAAGTGGACTTAAGGTTAGTAATAACACCGATAACATCACCCATAGACATTTTGTAGAATACAACATTTTTTAAAGGGCAAGGATAAATGAGGCTAGCACTTTGAATAAATTTTTAAAAGAGTAGGAAAGAGCTTCAAGGAAAAAATTAATAGAACTAAATCCAAAATTTACTTCCTTAACATATCAAGGCAAGAATTTACAGGTTGCTTCAAATGGATGAGGTAAATTTACCAAAAACTTATCTAGGGATGCCTTTATTAGAGGGGAGAATAAGGATATATTTAAGGAATCCAGTTATTAGTAAAGTTGAAAATAAACTTCCATCTTGGAAAGGCATATGGTTATCATTAGCAGGAAGAGTGTAGTTAATTAAGTCAGTCTTACAAGACATTCCAACATATTATATGTCATTGTATTCTATGCCAAAATCATTTGAAAAAAGTTTAATCTTTATTATGCGATCCTTTTTATGGTCAATTTTACATGATAAAAGGAAATTTCCTTTGGTAAAATGGATCAAGTTGTGTGATGATAAAAATAGGGGAGGTCTTCATTTAAGAGCTCTTACAAATGCAAACATAGATCTTAGGGGAAATGTTATCTGGATATTTTACAAAGAGAGTCAAAGACAATGGGCAAAAAATATTCTAAGTATGTTTATCCCAATGACCCAAGTTTAATATTTATTGCATTCTCTCTTCCATTTCTATTTTTTGGAATGGTTTAAAAAACATCAATTGATCTTATGATTAAAGGTTTAATATGGGTGGTAAGAACTAGAGAAAAAAATTCTATTTGGATGGATACTTTTTTTATTAGGGTAAAATAAGGATGTTGAAATGGCCCGAACCCTTTTACAACACAAATTCAACCCATCAATTACACAACTTCCAAGGGAAAATAACTAGAGATTCCTAGGACGTAAGACAAATAGTATCCATCCTAGACCCCAGTTAGTTGTAGTCCTCTGTTGTAAAATTTTCTAAGTCCTCATGGACCACCCCAGGGGGGATCCATCTCGTATCCTTTTCTTAAATGGCACCAAATTTTGCTAGCCAGTATACTGGTTTGTTACCTTCTCTATAGAAATGAACAAATTCAACTTCTTCAAAATGCTTTACAATCTCTCTAATATATTGCACAATGTAATCAATTTTCCAATTAGCTTCTCCCTCCTTTTTCAAAATATTGATAATATTCAAGGAGTCTTCAAATATAAGTTTTCTAGCACCTATATCCTTGGTTAGCTTTGCACACAGATGTAAAGAATTAACTTCAGCTTTATGACTAGTATTAATTCCCAAAAAATTGTAGGCTTCCCCACCAATCTACCCTAATTATCCCTCAAAATTGCTCCTACTTTAGCCTTACCTGGGTTAAATTTCTATGCCCCATAAAAATTTAACTTCAACCATTCATCTCGAGGTGGTTTCCATTTTACATTAGTTCAAACTTGAACATTTGCCTCTCCACCACTATTAGGTTCTAAATTCCATGGCTTAGTTATCATAGTCTCTTTAGTATTCTCTGTCTTGATAGGGTACTTGATAGATTTAAAATTCTCCTATAAAAATATGGTGATACTTCAAAAAATTCTCATTGCAAACCTTTTTTCCCCTCTAAAAATTCTCCTGCTCCTCTCTAACCAAAATTCCCACACAAAAATAAATGGAATAAGGTTCCAAATTGCATCAAGATGAGGGCTGAAAAAGGGTTTCTCCCATTGTTGTAACCACATAACCATATTATAATGCATCACCCAAGATATGCCCATCCTGTTGATGAGGAGTTGGAAAATATTTAGAGCATAGGGATATCCCAAGAAGATGTGTTCCATTGATTCTTCTACCTTTTCACATAAAATGCATCTATTAGGAAACTTAAAACCTCTCTTATTAAGTTTATCCACTGTTAGAATATTATTCTGGACTGCTTCCCAAAGAAAAATATCCAGTTTAGGAATAGCTTTCTTACCCCAAATTCTATTCCAAGGGAAACCATTTTATACTACAAAATCCAAAAGATCGTAAGTTGTCTTCATGTTGAATTCCTCATTCTTAGTTCTACTCTAAACCCACATAGTATCTATACCTAACAATACCTAAGTAATAATACTTTAGTTTAGTTTTAAGGAGGTTAAAAGCCTTCAAATTCTTAGGGTATACCTCTAAACATTTCCAACTCAAATGGTTATCTAATAAATTCATGTAATCACAAACCTTTTTACCATATTTATCTTCTAAATCCTCTTTCAAATAGAGAATATATCATTATTGGCTAAAGGGTTGTCATCTAACCAGACATCTTCCCAAAAAAATATAGAGGCCCCATCTACAACACGTCATTTCAAACCCTTCAACAGGGCCTCCCTAGCCTCCACCAAGTGGTTCCATAAAGAAGATCCATGAAAAGAGTCCTAAATTATGAGAAAAATGGTATCCACTTGGTTGTCAAGATATTTTTCTTTAAAATTCCTTTCCCAAGAGTTTAACAATCCCTTAGAACTCTCCATCCCACCTTGGTTGTCATAGCACTATTAAATAGGTTGAGTCTCCTCAAACCCAGGCTACCATACTTCTTTTGATGGCATATTTGTTTCCAAGCTACAACATGAATCTTCCTCCTCTCTTCAGATACTGACCATAAGAACTATTTTTGAACTCCTTCTATGATTTTAAAAATTTAATAGGGATCTTGAAAAATGAGAGAAGATAAATGGGGATAGCCTACACAACACTCTTAACCAACAACACTTTAACTGCTTGAGACAAGACATTACCTTTCCATCCTGTAAGTTTGGATTGAAACATAACAACCAAACTATTCCAAAGAGGTGCCTTACAAGTTCCCACAAACATAGGCATATTAAGGTATGAAGAAGGCAAGGTTGACACAGGATACCCTATCAATCTAGCCACCCTTCTCTAGAGAGCTAATTTAGTGTTAATGAAGAATATATTGCTCTTTTCCAAATTGATATTTTGGTGAGAGGCATGTTCATATAGGTCTAAGATTATTTTAAATTTAGTTACCTCTACCATAGTAGAATTATCAATTAAAATGGTATCATCCACAAATTGTAAATGAGTAATACCCTCAATATTATGAGTTTGTTTAAGGCCATCTATCTAGGCAAAAGCCTTGGCAACATGGAGGCATATTTTGAGTGTTTTAGCAATACTAATGAAAATATAAATACGGAGGTGGTCACATTGTCTCAGTCCTCTACTACTATTAAAAAACTTATTGGTTTATTATAAATCAAAATAGAGTACATTGCAGTATTATAACAACTTCCAATCCATATTCTCCACTATCTACAAAAACCAAAGGCAACCAAAACTTTATCCAAAAACTCCATGAAACACTATCATAAGCCTTACTCATGTCTAACTTTAGGAACATACCTTTTCTTTCACTAGTCTTGACAGAATGCATGGATTCATGAAGGGATATAATCCCATATAATTTTATTTTACCCTTAACAAAGTCTCCTTGCTCATTGAAGATAATGGAGGGGAGGAATATCTTCAATCTGAGGACTATCACTTTAGAGATAATCTTATAAAAATTGTTGCAAAGACTTAAAAGTCTAAAATGTTTGAAGGTTTTTTTCTTTCTTCTTAGGAACTAGAACATGGAAGGTATTGTTAAACTCCTTTAGGATCTAACCCGACTTTAGAGATTCCTTCATAGATTCAATAACATCAACTTTAACTATATCTCAGAAGGTTTGTAAAAAATCTTCTTGTAACCTATCCAGGCCTATAGATTTATCTCTACTGAGGGAGAAAATGGCTATCCTTACCTCTTCTTCCTCAATCTCATTTAGAAGCTGAGCATTTATCTCCTTGGATATCAACCTAGGAATGTGATTAGTCATATCCTTAATCATAGTTTCATCCTATTCCATATCTTTAGCTAGAATATTTTGATAGAAGTCCACAACCTCATGCTCAATTTCTTCACTCTCTCTAATAACTTGGCCATAATCCTTTAGAATTTCATCAATGTGGGTAGAAATTTTATTTTTTATAGTGGAGACATGGAAGAACTTAGAATTCCTATCACCTTCATGCAACCACTGGATCCTAGAATTTTACCTCCAATAGGTTTATTCCTTGGCTATTATGGTGTGTAGTTTAGAATTAAGCTATTTTTCTCTTTGTAATTGGGATTGATTCATACCCAACCTGCTAATCTCTTCTTCTAACATATCCAACTCTAACCGAATAGCTTTCTTATTTTGAAATATTTTAATATTTATTATGCGATCCTTTTTATGGTCAATTTTACATGATAAAAGGAAATTTCCTTTGGTAAAATGGATCAAGTTGTGTGATGATAAAAATAGGGGAGGTCTTCATTTAAGATCTCTTACAGATGCAAACATAGATCTTAGGGGAAATGTTATCTGGATATTGTACAAAGAGATTCAAAGACAATGGGAAAAAATTATTCTAAGTATGTTTATCCCAATGACCCAAGTTTAATATTTATTGCATTCTCTCTTCCATTTCTATTTTTTGGAATGGTTTAAAAAACATCAATTGATCTTATGATTAAATTTTTAATATGGGTGGTAAGAACTAGAGAAAAAAATTCTATTTGGATGGATACTTTTTTTTATTAGGGTAAAATAAGGATGTTGAAATGGCCCGAACCCTTTTACAACACAAATTCAACCCATCAATTACACAACTTCCAAGGGAAAATAACTAGAGATGCCTAGGACGTAAGACAAATATTATCCATCCTAGACCCCAATTAGTTGTAGTCCTCTGTTGTAAAATTTTCTAAGTCCTCATGGACCACCCCAGGGGGGATCCATCTCGTATCCTCTTCTTTAATGGCACCAAAGTTTTCTAGCCAGTCTACTGGTTTGTTACCTTCTCTATAGAAATGAACAAATTCAACTTCTTCAAAATGCTTTACAATCTCTCTAATATATTGCACCATGTAATCAGTTTTCCAATTAGCTTCTCCCTCCTTTTTCAAAATATTGATAATATTCAAGGAGTCTTCAAATATAAGTTTTCTAGCACCTAGATCCTTGGTTAGCTTTGCACACAGATGTAAAGAATTAACTTCAGCTTTATGACTAGTATTAATTCCCAAAAAATTGTAGGCTTCCCCACCAATCTACCCTGATTATCCCTCAAAATTGCTCCTACTTTAGCATTACCTGGGTTAAATTTCTATGCCCCATAAAAATTTAACTTCAACCATTCATCTCGAGGTGGTTTCCATTTTACATTAGTTCAAACTTGAACATTTGCCTCTCCACCACTATTAGGTTCTAAATTCCATGGCTTAGTTATCATAGTCTCTTTAGTATTCTCTGTCTTGATAGGGTACTTGATAGATTTAACATTATCCTATAAAAATATGGTGATACTTCAAAAAATTCTCATTGCAAACCTTTTTTCCCGTCTAAAAATTCTCCTGCTCCTCTCTAACCAAAATCCCCACACAAAAATAAATGGAATAAGGTTCCAAATTGCATCAAGATGAGGGCTGAAAAAGGGTTTCTCCCATTGTTGTAACCACATAACCATATTAGAAGGCATCACCCAAGATATGCCCATCCTGTTGATGAGGAGTTGGAAAATATTTAGAGCATAGGGATATCCCAAGAAGATGTATTCCATTGATTCTTCTACCTTTTCACATAAAATGCATCTATTAGGAAACTGAAAACCTCTCTTCTTAAATTTATCTACTGTTAGAATCTTATTCTGGACTGCTTCCCAAAGAAAAATATCCAGTTTAGGAATAGCTTTCTTACCCCAAATTCTATTTCAAGGGAAACCATTTTATACTACAAAATCCAAAAGATCGTAATTTGTCTTCATGTTGAATTCCTCATTCTTAGTTCTACTCTAAGCCCACATAGTATCTATACCTAACAATACCTAAGTAATAATACTTTATTTTAGTTTTAAGGAGGTTAAAAGCCTTCAAATTCTTAGGGTATACCTCTAAAAATTTCCAACTCTAATGGTTATCTAATAAATTCATGTAGTCACAAACCTTTTTACTATATTTATCTTCTAGATCCTCTTTCAAATAGAGAATATATCATTGTTGGCTAAAGGGTTGTCATCTAACCAGACATCTTCCCAAAAAGATATAGAGGCCCCATATACAACACGCCATTTCAAACCCTTCCACAGGGCCTCCCTAGCCTCCACCAAGTGGTTCCATAAAGAAGATCCATGAAAAGAGTCCTAAATTATGAGAAAAATGGTATCCACTTGGTTGTCAAGATATTTTTCTTTAAAATTCCTTTCCCAAGAGTTTAACAATCTCTTAGAACTCTCCATCCCACCTTGGTTGTCATAGCACTATTAAATAGGTTGAGTCTCCTCAAACCAAGGCCACCATACTTATTTTGATGGCATATTTGTTTCCAAGATACAACATGAATCCTCCTCCTCTCTTCAAATACTGACCATAAGAACTATTTTTGAACTCCTTCTATGATTTTAAAAATTTAATAGGGATCTTGAAAAATGAGAGAAGATAAATGGGGATAGCCTACACAACACTCTTAACCAACAACACTTTAACTGCTTGAGACAAGACATTACCTTTCCATCCTGTAATTTTGGATTGAAACATAACAACCAAACTATTCCAAAGAGGTGCCTTACAAGTTCCCACAAACATAGGCACATTAAGGTATGAATAAGGCAGGGTTGACACAGGATACCCTATCACTCTAGCCACCCTTCTCTAGAGAGCTAATTTAGTGTTAATGAAGAATATATTGCTCTTTTCCAAATTGATATTTTGGTGAGAGGCATGTTCATATAGGTCTAAGATTATTTTAAATTTAGTTACCTCTAACATAGTAGAATTATCAATTAAAATGGTATCATCCACAAATTGTAAATGAGTAATACCCTCAATATTATGAGTTTGTTTAAGGCCCTCTATCTAGGCAAAAGCCTTGGCAACATGGAGGTATATTTTGAGTGTTTCAGCCATACTAATGAAAATATAAGTAGAGAGGTGGTCACATTGTCTCAGTCCTCTACTACTATTAAAAAACTTATTGGTTTATTATGAATCAAAATAGAGTACATTGCAGTATTATAACAACTTCCAATCCATCTTCTCCACTATCTACAAAAACCAAAGGCAACCAAAACTTTATCCAAAAACTCCATGAAACTCTATCATAAGCCTTACTCATGTCTAACTTTAGGAACATACCTTTTCTTTCACTAGTCTTGACAGAATGCATGGATTCATGAAGGGATATAATCCCATACAATTTTATTTTACCCTTAACAAAGTCTCCTTGCTCATCGAAGATAATGGAGGGGAGGAATATATTCAATCTAAGGACTATCACTTTAGGGATAATCTTATAAAAATTGTTGCAAAGACTTAAAATTCTAAAATGTTTGAAGGTTTTTATTCTTTATTCTTAGGAACTAGAACAAGGAAGGTATTGTTAAACTCCTTTAGGATCTAACCCGACTTTAGAGATTCCTTCATAGATTCAATAACATCAACTTTAACTATATCTCAGAAGGTTTGTAAAAAATCTTCTTGTAACCTATCCAGACCTAGAGATTTATCTCTACTGAGGGATAAAATGGCTATCCTTACCTCTTCTTCCTCAATCTCATTTAGAAGCTGAGCATTTATCTCCTTGGATATCAACCTTGGAATGTGATTATTCATATCCTTAATCATAGTTGCATCCTATTCCATATCTTCAGCTATAATATTTTGATAGAAGTCCACAACCTCATGCTCAATTTCTTCACTCTCTCTAATAACTTGGCCATAATCCTTTAGAATTTCATCAATGTGGGTAGAAATTTTATTTTTTATAGTGGAGACATGGAAGAACTTAGAATTCCTATCACCTTCATGCAACCACTAGATCCTAGAATTTTACCTCCAATAGGTTTATTCCCTGGCTATTATGGTGTGTAGTTTAGAATTAAGCTCTTTTTCTCTTTGGAATTGGGTTTGATTCATACCCAACCTGCTAATCTCTTCTTCTAACATATCCAACTCTAATCGAATAGCTTTCTTCTTTTGAAATATTTTTCCAAAGACCTCCCTATTCCACTTCTTGACTTCTTTATTGACAGTTTTAATATTTTTTGTGAGAATTTACATCTTAGTACCTTGGGAAATAACACTCCACCATTTTTCCATTTCTTTATAAAAATTTAGGTGTTGTTGCTACATAAATTCAAACTTTAAAGGGTCTTTATGCTTCTGATCTTCCACACTACACCAAAGGAGCAAAGGATTGTGATCATATCCAGATTTAGGAAGAGATTTCATATTAAATAGGAAATTATTTTGGAACCAATCCTCTAAAATAAGAACTTTGTCCAACCAAATCTGAATCAAGTTTCTATCAGAGTGTCTGTTTTTTCAAATAAAATTGTTACCATCTAAATCCACATCAAATAGACCACCATCAATTAAAATTTTCCCTATATTCTACATGATGTCCGAGAACTCAGCCATTCCTCCCTACTTCTCACATGGAGATAAGGGGGTGTTAAAATCTCCTACAAAAATCAATTTTAAGCCTCTAAACTGCTTACACATTTCTCCTAAAGTAATCCATAGTTCTCTATGAGTTTTACTTGAGTTGGAGACTTAGATATTGGTAATCACAAAGGAAACTTTAGAAGATTTATCTGTGAGAAGTACTTTGACCTGATATTCACTTTTAGATAGCAGGTCTCCCTCATAAATATTAGAATTCTAAAGAAATATAATCCCTCGTCCTTTAAGATTCCTCTTTAAAGTTGTCAGTATTTTTACAAATACCTTTAAGAAATTTTAGCCAATTTGTAAGATTCAATTTAGTTTCTTGGAGAAGCAAGAGATTTGGTTGGTAAGAGTAGAAAAGGTCCTTAACCAACTTATGTTTGCTAGAGGCATTCATACCCCTAACATTCCAGCTTAGAAGTTTTATTACTTCGAGGGTGCAGGATTTTTCATACCTGTAAGAATTTCCTTAATAGTAGGTTGAGATCCCATAGCTTTCTCTTATTTTGCTTCCTTGTACCTATTATCCTTGAGAGACTTTCTACTTACTTTTCTAGACTCTTCTTTTCCTAGGTTAGTGGATTTAAAATAACTCCTGGTAATTCTTACATTTGAAGTAACATAGGATGGACCTTTATAAATAGTTTGTTCCTCTATAATATCATGATTATCAATCTCTAATTTATCTTTCTCATAGGAATAATCTGGACCTTCTTGCCTAGTATTCACCATAATCACCAATGGCAAAGTGGAAGGGATAGTCTCCATATCCACATGGGAATAAATTGGTCCTTCCTAGGAACAGTTAGGCCCTTCCTGTTCTCCTTTCACCATATTCATATCTTCTTTCACTTGAGGGTATATTGGCCCTTCCCGACCTACCTTCACCATATTTACATTATCTTTCTCCAATAGTTGTCGCAATGTAGAAGGGACAATATTCAGGTCTTCTACAACTTCGTTACATTCCAAGGGGCTTTTATCCAACTGCTCCATGACCCTTTGGTTTGCTTCTTCGTGATGAAATACTAAAATATAAGATACATCTATATTTTCTTGCACACTAAGGGGATTGCTATGGTTTAACTTGGGAGTTTCTTCAATGTTCTCCAATGTTTTATTATTATATTTCACTTTCCAAATGGTCTTATCCTTCCTTCCTTGCTCCTCTGGACTAATTCTAGAATCTTTGTTAAGGCGATATTTTTTGTCCAGGTGACCTATTTTGCCACATCTCCAACATCCAAAAGGACTATTTTCCTAAGAAATATCTTGTGTTAAAGTACTTTTACTTAATATCAATTTAATTTTAATAGATCTAGGCAAATATTTATCCATTTCAACTAGCACACAAAGTCTAGCAAATACATATTCATCTTATCCTTTGTAGCAAAATCCAGGAATATAAAGCTACCAATACAGTTGCCAATAGCTTCAAAATTTTCATTTTCCTAGAACTCAAGGGGTAACACTAGAATTTTAACCCAAATGGAAGCAGCCTCATTGTTTTCAAATGTTAGATTGAACCCATGAGCCCATTTCCTCAAGAAAAGTCTGGATCATCCCATAAACCATAGGTCACCCAAAAAATTGAATCATTGTCTTCCATAGAAGAAAAGGAGGCTAAAAAGAAACCTTTTAGAAGAGCTGAGAAATTCACATTCCATTTAACATTCCACCTGAGGTTAGCCCATTTATTAATTTGATATATATATGGTCTATAACTAATCAATTTACCAATCAAACTATTACTCAATCTATTTTGGGCTCTATCTAAAATCTTATCTAGAATTTTTAGGGCTAGACCATTCTTGTCACTTACTGGAGGAATGAAAATATACTTCTCATATCCAATAATTTTGGGAGTTTTATTGTCTTTCACTCTATCTACCCAACTCTTACTTACTATCTCTCTCAAAATAGGAATATTGGGAGTTGAATTACGTTGCTTGTTGGCTGAACCCTTCAACACATGTCATAAGAGGAAATTCATTAGATATAAAGAATACTTGGAAGAGTCCATATTAGCAATGTTATCACCATGACTAGACATGATCAAAGGTTCACCTTGAGGTTTATTGGCTTTAGAGGTCTCCATATGATTCTACTAGCCTTGAGGATTACTGGTCCTAAATATCTCCATCTTATCCTGCTCACCTTGAGGGTTACTTGCCTCAAATATATTTATATGATATTTCTCATCTTGAAGGTTACTAGTCCTAGAGGTCATTGAAACCCTTGCCACTAGCCATTATGGTTTCAATGTTGCCTATAAAATTTTAATCAAAACCCTTATCAACAACCACCATGGTTTTGTCACCACTTGTAAAATTTTAATCACAACCACCACCTATAAAATATTAATAAAACCCTTACCAATAACTATCATGGTTCTGCTACCACCTATAAAATTTTAATCAAACCCTTGTCAAAAATTATCGTGGTTCTGTTGCTGCCTGTAGAATTTTAATCAAAACCCTTATCACCAACCACCATGGTTTTGTCACCACTTATAAAATTTTAATCACAACCACTGCCTATAAAATATTAATAAAAATCCTTTCCAACAACTATCGTGGTTCTGCTATTGCCTATAAAATTTTTATCAAACTCGTCAACAACTATCGTGGCTCTATCGTTGCCTATAAAATTTTAATCAAACCCTTTTCAACAACTATCATGGTTCTATCGTTGCCTATAAAGTTTTAATCAAAACCCTTATCAAAAACCACCATGGTTCCATCACCACTTGTAAAATTTTAATCATAACAATCGCCTATAAATTTTAATCAAATACTTTTCAACAACTATCGTGGTTCTATCGTATTAGAGCATAATAACCAAGGCCTTCATTCTTTGCCCTGATATTTAGCATTATTGGAGTTTTAATACCTTGTTCTTGTTTACCTAATCTCTCACAATGGAATCCCATTTTCTTCATCAGTTTGGATCTAAATCCTTTGGTGTGTTTTTCAAAACACTCAATTTCATCATCTTCATCAATGCTTTTAACAATATGGCATTTTTAGTATTGATGAGATTATGGAGCTCTTTTTGAGGAGTTTCAGTTTTTAAGTCACTAGTTTCGCAAGCAAAGTTTGATTTTGAAATGAGATCACCTGTGCTACAACTGATATTTACCATTGAAGGTATGAAGTCACCTGTATCACAACAAGCATTTTCTACAATGGATTGAAGGTCACTCATGTCACAACAAGCATTCACCACAATGGGTTGAAGGTCACTTGTGTCACAACAAGCATCGACCATTAGGACCTATTTTTCCTCACTTATGTCCATTTTCACTTTACATTGGGCAAGGTCAAGTGCAACCAATGACATATATATTCTCCTTATAACACCAATAGGGAATCAAGCACCATTTGTATGAAGGTATTTACAGGATTAGGAATCTTCGAGTAGGGCTGCTAAACCATTGTTTAGTGTGAGAAATGTGCCCTCCTCATAAAAATCTGGCCCATCCATATCAGGTGGAAAGTAAGGACATTTAACTAATTTTTCAACATCATCAGTTTGTTTTGGAGTATTCTTTTTCTTTGATATGCCCATTATTGAAGGTGTTGGTCTCTGCTAAAAATACACCTTGTATAATGGAATTTTGCAAAATAATGAACTAAGGTGTTGGACACTACCGAAAATGCACCCTTATAATTTGTTCCCCCCCTTTTGTTTTGCAAAGTTATAATGTATCCCCCCTTAGTGCAAAATAGGAGATGGGGAAAAAAATGTAATCCCTCCCCATAGTGCAAAAAAATGCAACTATAATACTTTTCAAGGCTTTTACATAGATTGCCTCCTAGGCAAATGTCAAAAGCATTCACCAGAAAAATCCCCCCCTTTATGACAAGGACTTAAAAAAAAAAACTTTTGCTATTTATGAAGCCTAAAAAGAGATGTGAGATTTGATGATTTTTTTACCTTTCTTTAATGCCTTTTCAAGTTTTATCGTCCCCCTTTTTAATTTTTATTGCAACAATATAATTTTAATCAAAACATTTAATTAATAATTAAATAATTGTGTTAAAAATAAATAAAATTGATTTTACAACAAAAATTAATATTAAATTATTAAAAAAAATTGAAAAAAAACTTTAATCAATGGTGCAATTTTTTTTTTTTTTTACCTCCACAAGGGTTGAACCGACAACCTGCCACAGTTGACTGCCTTAGTTGTAGGCTCCTAAACATTCCAATTGCTGCACCGAAAGGAGATAGAAGGGTATGATCTTCTATTTGCATGCTTCCCACCGCTCAACGAAGAGAGAAAAAAATTGTCTCTTTTGCAAACCTTCGTCACTTGTGTAATTTACGCTGACTGGGGACAATTTGGGGATCATCAATGCCAAAAAAATGTTAACTATGGATTGGAAAAACCTTCTACATGTGGTAGCTCATGTATCTAATGGATGTTACACAAAAGACACAATGTCTCTTCACTCACTGATGTACATAAAAATGCACTACAAAATAAAATGTATAACAAAAAACTCGAGCATCCAAACTGTCCAGTTAAAGTCGTGATGATATAATTTATCAACAAAATATCGATGCCAAGGTGGATTCTCTAGTATACGCTCATTGGATGCTACAAATCATACACAGTAGGGACCTCTAGGGCTTTCACTACTCCTGTGCACTCTAAAGTGTGTTTTGTTGTCATGGATGTCCTCTGCTGTGCAAACCTATGGTGGAAAAATGAAAGTAGTAAATCTCCCCCCCATTGTAAGTGTCGGTTGCTACCGCTCAGAGATCCATCTCTCCTCTTCGATCATAGTGCAGTAATTTAATATTAAAGTTTGGTCTTGTCAGGTATCTATGGATGTCATAGTGCTCTAAATTGCTAACTTTAAACTTTAATCCATCTCTCCTTCCTTAGAGTTTGGTCTTGTCAGGTATCGTTTAGCATCAGTCATTATTGCATGTTCATGTTGGAGTTATCATCGTCTCGTAATATTAGGGTTCTAGTCATGGCTGCTCCAACATCCATGTTGGTCTTCTGTACATTAGTCTGCATGTCACGTGTGTCTAGGTTGTAGTTCCTCTATCAACTTCTGATTGGACTACTATATCTAGTTTCTTCCTTAGATCTAGGTCGTCTAGGGTCTACCATCTAGTTTCCATGTGCCAGCTATCCTATAGCTGACAGTGATGGACATCTCCCATACCGTAGTGCATGCCACCTAGTGATATGTGATCGCTAGGTTCAATAACTCCTGCTTATAGTTAGGTCCACATATCCTTCAGTCCATCCAAGGTTATTCCTATGTCGCATCCCAATCTAGCAGATATGGTAGAGTCTTGTCAGATTTGAGTGTCCGCTAGCTTAGGGTCCACTACCACCGCCTGCCACATAGGCTAGTTGTTAGGTTGTAGTTTAGTCACCATGTCTTGTATAGCTAGGTTTTGCTTATGATAGTAGCTTGTCCAGTTGTGTGTCCACGTTAGGATTGTTTCGATCACAATCCCAAGCTTTCTAGGGTTAGCTTTAGATCTCAGATCTGACAAAGTCAATTAGTCCACCAGTTTATGGATCTCAAGCCTTTAGGAGCTTGCGACAAGTCCACAAAATTTTGATCACCACAAGAGTGATCGATGGTATGGCTCTGATACCATATTAGAGCATTAGGTGATAAATTAAATTAATATAGCTTAGGGATTAAATAGTACAATGGTTAGCTAAAGATAGCCAAGATCATGATAATGAAGAATCTCACCTAATCCCACACTAGAAACTAAAATATGCTAACTATAAGTTATTCTACTAACAAATTGCTATCTACATCTAACAATAAAGATTATTGTTAGACGTACAATAGGAAAAAAATAATGTAATAACTACTAGCTACGCTAACATACTGTCACCTATAAAATTTTAATCAAACTCTTATCAACAACTGTTGTAGGCCAAATACCTACTAATATAACTAATACATTCTCATTAAAATTGTTTAGGGTAAACACTCAATTTTTAGAGGGGCCTAGACCCCTATCAATAAGTTTTGTGTAGGAGGAATGGAGTCTTGTCAGTCTCTATCAACACATAGAACATTCCTAGTTATGCCATATATCTGTAGTATGGAGGTAGGAATAATGGAACATAGGTCGGCCTCTACCAGCACCTAAGATTTTCACCAACTAAATTTGGATGGATATTTGGTGATCAAAAACACTCAATTTACATCTAGTTTTGAAATCTTGGATGAGATTACTTCAAGATAAATAAGGTGATAGGGTTTCAAACATTTTGTACAAGGATCGAGAAGGAAGATACTAATGGAAAGAATATTTTTTAAAAGGATACAATACATTGATGCTAGGAGGCAATTGAGTAGAAAGATAACAACTATGATTATTTCGAGAGGTACTAAGGATAAATGGACCTAGGAGTTGAATAGCTCAAGAGAATACACAACAAGAAGTAGATATAATGTTCAACACAAACATAATTATAATGTCACTAGAATATGGAGAGATATTTGGGATAGCCCAAACATTCCTAAAGTTAAAATGTTTGTTTGGCTAGTAAGTCATAAAAGAATTTTATCTTGGGACAACCTTATGAAAAGAGGTTTACATGGCCCCTCTCAATGTGTTTTCTATAATAAGAATAAGGCGAGTATTGATAATCTCTTGGGACATTGCTCAATAATCTGAAATCTATGGTAATTTATTCCTAATATGTTTGGTGAATTCATGATGATGAATAGAAGAATTGAAGATTGGTTAAAGCAATGGAAGAGAACTTATAAAAGTGATGTTTTACAGACAATATGGGATATATCAAAAGATACAATACTTTGGACTATATGGCTAGAAAGGAATAGAAGAATATTTAAAGGAAAGGAAAGCAATTTAGAGGTAATGAAAAAGAATATATGTTTACACATAGAGGAGCCTAATCCAACCCTATCAACTCACCCCATCCCTAATTTGGAAGTATAGAACCTTGATAGATGGAGTCAAGTCATTAAATGAAATTATGATGTTGGGTACAAGAGAAGCAAAAATAAGATAAAGAATATAAAGTGGAAACCACTAGATGTGGAGTGGATTAAATTGAATTTTTATGGAGCATCTAAAGGAAATCTAGGACTAGGAGGAGGAGGAATAATTAGAAATAATAAAGGAGAGATTTTGTCTCATTATACTTTCAATTATAGATTTAAGACAAATAATGAAGCTGAATCTTGGGCATATTTAGAAGGGTTAAAAATATGTAATAAAATGAAATGGAATAGAGTATGGATGGAAGGTGATTATTTCATAGTAATAAATGCAATTTTGAAGAAAACAAAGGCTCCATGTAACATGCAAGAGATAATTATGGAAATTCAAGATCTTGCTAAAGAGTTTAAAGAAATAAGGTTTACACATATATTAAGGGAAGGAAACAAATGTGTAGATAATCTAGCCAATAGACGGGTTTTGATTGAGGATAGTGAAGTTAACATCTCCTTTCCATGTTTAAAGGAAGTAGAAATTTCAGTTGAAACTGGAAAAAAATGTTGATTGCCTAAATCAATTAATGATTAAGATTTACTTTAATATTTTCCATTGGTAATATTTGTTTTATTTTGTAATATTAATGTGTGTTACTTTAGACTATTTATCATAATTTTTGTGGTTGCACTTGTGTTTCAAGAAGGAAACTAGCAATCCAGATTTGGTAAAGCGGACTATGATAGTGCGATGTTTTGGAAATATTACTCTACTAACATGCAAGGCATAAATAGTAGAGGTGAAGTTTTCATATTGTGAAGGCTGCTATAGAAAAATATCAAGAAAGATGCTAAATTTTAGAGTAATTGTATTCATGCAAATATTTGGAAAGATCTAGAAAATCAAAATCAAGAATTCAAACATTTTATATAAAATGATGTAGGTTTATAGCTATAGCATCTCAATGAGATGATAAGTGTATCTATTTGTAAACTCTTAAGCTCTAAATAAGAGAGATGTAATTTGTTAAGGGTGGGGGACCCGAGTACAATCCCTTATTATCAAGCAAAAAAAACTTTAAATTAGTTATACAAGATTTAATAAATCTTACTAATGTTGGACACAATTGTACATAACTTCGTTATTGTATAAAATTTCAATTTTAAATTCTTTATGATCTATAAATTCCCCTTTATTAAACTTTAAAATCTTTAAATTAAAAAAAAAAATTAATTTAATATCAATTAAAATTATTAAATAAAATCAGGTTCGAAGTGTAGACCAATTGGTTCGACCAAACCTTGTAAGGAGGATGGAGGTCCAAAGTTCAAATCTCAGACCTTGTCGAATTGAATGCTTGTCCTTTTTCTGGTGCTTTGAAAAGTGTAAAAGGTTTGGCCTTTTTCTGGTGCGTTGAAGAGTGTAAAAAGTTTGGCCTTTTTCTGGTGCGTTGAAGAGTGTAAAAAGTTTAAAATGATTGTAGCATGGTGTTGAAGAGTGTAAAAGGTTTAAAATGATAGTAGCATGGTGGTTATAAACGCGGAGTGCATGAAGAACAACTTTCGGGACAAACAATACAAAATAATATGATAACCATAAAAACCAATAACCACCATATAAATTAAAAAAATAATAATAAATAAAATCTATAATTATAATTATTAAACTAAGGTCCGAGGTGTAGACCAATTGGTTCATCCAAACCCCATAAGGGGCGGAGGTCCAAGGTTCAAATCTCGGGCCTTGTCGGACTGAACGCTTGTCCCTTTCCTGGTGCTTTCAGCGGCGTAAAAGGTTTAAAATGATTTTGGCATGGTGGTTATAGGGGCGGACTGCGCGAAGATCTGTGTGGCGGCTTCTAGGGCGGACAATGCAAAATACTGTGATGACCATAAAAAGCTGGACAGCCTGCCCGGATTCGTGGCGGCTACCGATTCCACCATGTAAATTCAAAAAAAAATAAAAATAAAAATAATTATTAAACTAAATTTTACCAAAGATATGCCCATATAAGTGAAAAAAGTTATTTCATTTCTGTTTCTATCTACCGTACCGCAGCATTTAGGATTCCAACTCACTGCAAATTGATAATATGAGTTGTTTTTCGAATACAAAGCAAATTTGGTTATAGTTATAAGTTTTTTTTTATTAAAATTTAAAATTTGAAATTGATTTTTTATTTTTTATACATTATAATTACCTTTAAATTTTGAATAATTGGTTTGAATAACGGGTTACAAGGTCAAGTTATATTGTCTCTGATTCATTGTCAAATTATGGTGTTAATTCTATAACCCCTGTCTCGTCTAGTAAATACCATCTCAGTGAGGGAGACCTTGTGACTCCAGGTTTATACTGTCGTCATTAAGCTGGCTTACAATTAACCAACTCAAGTCATACTAATACCTTTGTTCTAAAAACTAATTTCATTGTTATTGATTTGAAATCTAAATTAATTAAATAAACAAACTACTACGTTATGTTTTGTAAGATATATTTTTTAAATATAACCAATCCGAAGCTCGTAACGTGAGGATCCAACGTGGGCTTTGTCTTAGCAAATGTTTTATGTTTTTTTTTGTTTTGTTTTGGATGGGAAAACCGTATCAGAAGAACAAGGTATTCTATCGCTTTGAAATAAACGTTATAAATGCAAATGTCGGAGATCGAGTGGCTATTACCTTCCTCACGATGGAATACTTTCCTCTCCTCTCCTCCTTATCACCCTTATCCCTGAAAGGATGAGGTGAGGTTGTATAATTCCAGATTTTCGGCCCTTCGCTGAGATGCCCTTTGGATAATTTCTTCCTTCCTATATATATTCACCCACTTTTCCACGTTTCGATGCCTTTTTCATTTTATTCTTATGTTTTTTCCATCTTCGTCTTGTCAAATCGACTCCAGTCCAAGTGCTCACCTTGAGACTTTTGCCGTCGTGCTGCCATCTCACACAAACGCAAGCAAAAGTCGTTTACTTTGACTAGCCTTGCTACATCTTTTTGCATCCTTTTTGTATCTTAAATTTCTCTAATTTATAGGTTCTTGAGGTTGGTCAATAGAAAATAGAAGAAGCTCCAACATTAGAGCATCATTTTGGTCAAAATATACAAATTCAACTAGAAAAAGTTAGGTTCGCACACCCATGTGTGAATCTAACCAAAACCCCTACACTATTTTGGTCATAACTTCCTCATACAAACTCAGATTGCTACAAAATTTCAAGGGTAGCTTCCTGATAACAAAAGGAAGGATCCCGCCAAGTTTTAGGCCATTTAGAGCAACACATCCAAATTCGTACACCCATGTGTGAACCTTATTTTTCAATAGTTCAGAGGCTTCAAAAACAGGTAAGTATACTTCTTAACCCTGCCTTTCATTATTTTATGCATTATTAGTAATATTTTAAGCATATTTAGTGTCTTTGGATATGTATAAATACGCAGTTTGACTAAGGCAAGCCCCCAAACACTTCAAGCATATTTTGCAGGTCCAACAAGCACAAAGAACATATCCAACTAGTGGTGGATCATGTGTAGTAAACCCATTTACATTGAGGGATACAAGAAAACATTCACAACTACCCTATAGTTCCATTAAAAAAGACTTCTCATGGAGAAGACCGATTTTGTAGCCTTTTGAGGCAAAATATATAAAACGAAGTATCTTTGTAACTCCTTTAAATTAATTCAAAGCAATTAATGATTTTAGTATGTTTTCGGATATTTCATGAAAATCTGTTGAAATATAAATTTCCAACCCATCTTGGGTCCTTGCAACATATCCCACTAAAACTTGAGCAGAAACCACAAACATATTGGTTACTAAGGCCCAAAGTCTTAAAAAAAACCTTTGAAACTGCTTGCGTTCAACACAAATGAAACCCTCCCACAATTTTTTACTTCTTTGAAAAACCCTTGTCAAAATTCTTAAGCTTATAACTATTTTAATATTGTATTAATTACCATATATTACATTAAATATAATAATTTTAAATTAATTATATAAAACTAAAATAAATCTTATTAATATTAAATATAATTATATATGACTTTATTATCTTATAAAAATTAACTCTATGTTTTGGTTTTATTTATTTGTGCAGGTGATCGTAGTAATGGTACAGTTTGCGAGGTAGCGGACCGGTAGACTCGGCACAAGGCGGTCAATGCCTTTAATTCTAAGCTTTTATTGATCTATAAATTCACGTGTATTAAACCTTAACAATTACAAAACTAAAATATCTTTCAAAATTGAATAAAAACTCTCAAAGACATTTCGATATAAGTGATAGAAGTTCTTTCAGGTTTATTTTCAATATATAATTAAAAAATATGGGAGTAATCTACGGCAGCATTTCGAATTTGAATTTCCATTAATTCGATGATATGAGTTATACAGGTTAGGTGGATTGGTAGTTGTAAGTTTGGTCAGATATTTATTAGGAAGAGATTTAGGTTGTGGTAAAGGTAATAGTTTATTTTGAATCTTCTAAGTGCACACTTATCAAGAAAAAACTTAAGTTCAAACATTGAGGGCATGCCTGTAGCAAAGATAGTACCATAGTAGTATGTTCTAACCAAAAAGAGACTTAGGTTCAGACCTTAAAATCTTTTGAGTGTGCTTTTATCATGAAAAGACCTAGGTTCAAACCTTGGGATCTTTTGAGTGTATCCTTACCCCAAAAAACAAACAAAAATAAAAAAGACCTAGGTTAAAACCTTGTGATAGTAGTCTCTTTTGAATCCTCTGAGTATGTACGAAATTGATGAGAATGACACAAATTCCAAATTTTGATTGACAGATGATCCTTCTCATGTCAAGTTAATAATAACGAGGTGGTATAAGTTTGTTGACAGCAGTCCATATAGTTTAAACCTTATACTTAATAGTTACTTAGATGTAACCAACTTCCCTATGTTTAAAAATAAATAAATATTGATGATATGAGTTTGTATTGACCTCCCTCTCATCTAAAATCAAATAAATAAATAAACTAGAACGTCATGTTTTTGTAAGATATATTTTTAAATTTAACCAATACCAAGCCCGTTCCGTTAAGATACAACTATGGCTTTGTCTTTAGCAAATGTCTTATGCCTTTTTTTGTTTTGTAATGGAAAACTGTACAGGAATAATGACAAAACTAGATATTCTATAGCTTTGGATTTAACGTTATAAATGCAAATGTCGGAGATCGAGTGGCTATTAGCTTACCCACGATGGAATACTTTCGTCCATCCCTCTCCTTATCACCCTTCTCCCAATGAAAGGATGAGGTCGTACAATTCCAGATTACGTCTGCTCTTTCGGCCCTTGGCTGAGATGCTCTTTGGATAATTTCTTATTTTCCATATATATTCACCCACTTTTCACCGACTTTTCCACGCCTTTCTCATTTCATTCTTAAGCTTTTTCTGTCTTCGTGTTGTCAAAGTCCAGTTCAAGTGCTCACCATGAGACTTCCGCCGCCCTGTTGTCATCTCACGCAAACGCAAACAAAAGTCGATGACGATGAAGATAAATGTTCATCGTCTAAATGTGAAGGCAATATGAAGGATCGTCTGCAGATGGTTCAACATCTGATCGAAAGATGTCTGCTCTTTCAGATGGATCGTCACCAGTGCGTGCAAGCCCTTGCCACGCATGCGCATATTCACCCTGCCCTCACCATTGCAGGTATTTACCCTTTACATTTCTCTTTCTATTCATTCCTTCCAGCTTGATCATACGTTTTCAGTGATACTGTAATTGTAATTGGTGTGATAATGGCAGTTTGGAAGGGGCTGTTAAAGGAGAACACGGATTTCTTCCAAGCCTATTTCGTAAACAGATCACAGAAAAACAATGCTGATCACGTTCTGGGTGCTAAATTCTGTTAAGTATTGTAGTGCGTGTATTTTGTTTGTCCTCGTTTTAAATCTGGAATTGATTTCTAAAGTTAAATGTTTTTATCTTTTATCTTGTTTTCAAAGTAATTGCTAACAGCTTTTGTGTGGACAATACGCAGACAAAGATCCAGAAGACATTCTAAGGCTGACAAGAAGAAAGTGAAGAATCCAAGATAGACGAAAGGCTTATCTAGGCTTATGTAGGCTTGATAGAAGAATCCAATATTTGCTTTCATAGATAGATTAGCGGCGTACTCCATTTGCTCACTAATACTCAATTCGACTGATCCATGTGTATGTCTAGGTCTTAAAAACATATTAAAATGTTTCGTTAACCTTTAAGTGCAAAGGTGTTTGTAGACATTGCAGGCTTAAATGAACGCTAACAGTATTTTGCAGTCTCATGTTACCTGCTATATAGGCTTTCGAAACCTTTTTTTTTTTGTATGTTTATGTTTATTTAGTAAAAACTAAAAGTATAACGTGAAAGAATGTTTGAGTTACGTGACAATAATTTGGTTGGTCTAATTTAGTTTAGGGCTGTTATTTAGGTGAATTGCTACTGTGTCTATAGATGTTCTACGGTATTACAAAAACAATGAGTAGAATAAGTACATTAACGACTTACTAGTTTAGGTTTATAAGTGGATACAAGTTAAAATTATACCAGCAATCCATCTTAGTAATCAGAAATATTGTTTTAAATATATATATATATATATATATATATATATATAAAATACAAATTCTTGTCAATCTAATTCCTATATTTTGTCTAATTTTTTTTTTTTTTACTACTGATTTAATTGATTTCAGTTCTATCACTTTCCTTATAGGTAGTACTTGGGCACTATTTACAATTTTTGTGAATTTTGAAGCAAGGAGCAGTATATGGGATTAAATGGCAAAAAAAAAATATTTCAAATATATATATATATATATATTTTAAAGTTTTTGGAGAAGATGCAATTCACACAAAAAAAAACTTGTCAACTGCGTTAAGAGATGTGATCTGCTCAACAAAGATGAAAAGTGGATTGGCCTAACAAAGGCATCAATTCTTTCAAAGAGTAAATTGCTTCACTTGCTAATAAGAGTGAATCATTTAATCAAGGAACCAAAGTGAAAATCTACACAAATTGAGGAAATTTTTCAGGAATGAGATATTTTTGTCATTTTGTGATGCACTAAGCATGTTTGGAGCCTTCTAATATTTTTAGAGGTATATTTAGAAACATGCAACATTTGGAGGTGTAACATTTTTCCAAAGCTACCCCAAAATATTACATTTACTAGGAGTAATTATTTTTCACCCTAGGTAACTTACGGGTAAACTTTTACTATATAGTGGTCGAGGGCCCTCATTGTAACAATATTTTGGCTAGGAGAATTTAGAGCTACATTCTATAAAATCCACATTATGCTTTGTATCCATGAGATTGTAAGAAATTAGCAAGTCCTTGGCATCCCTTTAGGGGCATTGCCTTATGATTTTTCAAGTACATGGTGGTTGGGTGCTAGCCTTCTACCCCTTTTTACCACTTATCAATTTTATAATAAAGTGAGTGGGTGTACATTAATGTTATGTGAATTCTTGTGTGTCCATTGATCACATGCTATCCTTGCTATGATGTAACAACCATATTTGTTTTCATCTCTTACACTTTAAACTTTATGCATTTACCTTCTACATTTCTATTTATGCTTTTTAATTTCACACTTTATATTTTTGCATTTAATTTCATGCACACATT
Source organism: Wollemia nobilis (assembly GCA_028583015.1). NCBI lineage: Eukaryota > Viridiplantae > Streptophyta > Pinopsida > Araucariales > Araucariaceae > Wollemia > Wollemia nobilis. The sequence goes on along the minus strand of JAQPPZ010016703.1, from coordinate 2,154,077 downwards.
TAATTTCATGCAAATAGTTAACTTAGATTAAATCTAAAGTAGGACAACAAGGAACTGACCTAAATATAAGGTTAGTGGGAAACCTATGAAAAAACCCTCCATAATTATTGAAACCTGGATTTGGGGTTGCAACAACTAAAACATAAGTTAGTCAATTTCTTGGAATCAGCATTATTTTTGTTATGATTGATGGGAGAAACCCTATTTTTACATATTTTTCTTGATTTTTGTTCTAAAGAATGCATCCATCATAGATAGAGCAATTAGTTCAAAATTGGGTAATTTCTTATTATGTCCAATTCATGAAGTAACTTAATTACAAAAACAAACAATTGATTTGCCTAATTTTTGTAGGTCTAAACCTAATTTTACTTATTATTTCACTAATTTTTTAATTTTATTATATTTATATCCTACGAGCACTTTACAGATGAAAAATCTAGCTTTAAATCCAAAAATATATTTTTTTTGTGAAGGCAACATCAACAAACATCTAAACAAGCTTGAATCTAACTTTGTATGTGCATCTACCAAGGCAAAAACACTTAAAGTAAAATTTTGAGTTAATTCTACATGACATAACAACAAGCAATTCACTCAATATTGGGTCTTCTTTGTGAGTTAATACAAATTTTGTGAATTTTGAAGTAATTCACTTGATAAAGTGAGCAATTCACTCAATAAAGGATGGAATATATCTAGTTAGCTTCTAACAAACTATTCACTTGATCCATCAAGATAACTACTTTTCTCTATTGAATTTTATAGATGTAATTAGAAGAGTGAATCACTCAATAAAACAAGTGATTCACTTTCTTTTTAAAAATGTCATTCATTTACTCTCAGTCTAGAAAAACTACATAAAAAGAATGTAAATCTCTCCACCTATTGGTCCACTTTCCAATTTTCTTCTTAATTCTATCCAACAACCAATTCCAGTATCTTTTTTCTATCCTTGAATATTGATAGGAAATCCTAAATAAGTGATCAAAAGGGAGGTCTTCTTATATCTTAATTTATCCACGACCATGGATTCCTGTCTAGGAGAGTAGTGAGATAAAATGAATTTAATTTATCTTCATTAATCAATTATTTGGTTGCCTTAGAAAAAAAAATAATGATTTGCTTAATTTGATAAGCTTCCTTAACTATAGCTTTACCTAACAAAGTAGATTCATCAACAAATTGAAGATGAGAGATAGGTCTAGCTCTATGATCAATGGTAACTCCCTCAAGAGTTCTATTTTCTCTATTTTTGGTTATAGTCTTGTCTAGGCATTCAAAAAAATGATGAATAAATAAGGGGAGAGGGGATAACCTTACCTAATACCTCTGGAATTTGGGAATAACTATGAAGGTCTTCCATTAATAAGAACTAAGTAGGATACTAAAGATATACATCCCACAATCTAGTCCATCCAATCCTAAGAGATACCAAATTAACTCAAAACTTTGACAAGGAAGTGTCAATGCACTCTGTCATAAGCTTTGGATAAGTCTAAACAAATGAACATAGAAGAAGATTTCTACATTTCCATGGAATGGATGGATTTTCGAGCAAGAACTACTTCATCCACTATTTGATGTCCTTCCAGATAATCCCCTTGTCTAGGGGAAATAATCTTATGCAAAAGCAGCTTTAGTCTTTTCGCCATGATCTTAGTAATGATTTTGATAAGAGCGTTACATACAGGAATAGGTCTAAAAGCTGAGATATGTTCAACCTCTTGAGCATTTGGGACTAGAGATACATATGTTTTATTGATAATATTTAAAATTTATTTATCTTTCCTAGCTTCTTCCACCACCTCTAATAAATCACCATGAAGGATATCCCAAAACTCTTGGTAGAACTTAATTTGAACCATCTTATGATAATTGATGATATGAGTTCCAAGGATTAGGTGGATTGGTAGTTGTATGTTTGGTCATGCACTTATCAAGAAGAGACTTAGGTTGTGGCAAAGGTAGAAGTCTATTTTGAATCCTTTGAGTGCACGTTTACAAAAAAGAGACCTAGGTTCAAACCTTGGGGATATATTTGTGGCAAAGATAGTAGTATATTTTAAATACTTTGAGAGTGCGCTTATAAGAAGAGACCTAGGTTCAAACCTTGGGATCCTTTGAGTGTGCGCTTACTAAGAAGAGACCTAGGTTTAAACCTTGGGGGTATGCCTATGGTAAAGGTAGTAGTCTGTTATGAATCCTCTAAATGTGCACCAGATCAATGAGGATGGTACAAATTTTGAATTCAAAATGACCAATGGTCCTCTCATGCCAAGTCAACAATAATGAGGTGGTATAAGCTTGTTAGGAGCAACCATGTGGTTTAAACCCTATACTTGACAATTACTAAAAATAGTGTGCATGTAACCAATTTCTGTGTATAAAAAAAAAATATCAAATAAATAAATAAACTAGAACGTCATGTTTTGTAAGATTTATTTTTAAATTTAAACAATAGAAATCCCGTTCCGTTAAGATACAACGTTCGCTTTGTCTTTAGCAGATGTCTTATGCTTTTTTGTTTTGGAATGGAAAACCATACAGTAATAATGACAAAACAAGATATTCTATTGCTTTGGATTTAAGGTTATAAATGCAAATGTCGGAGATCGAGTGGTTATTAGATTACCCACGATGGAATACTTTCGTCCATCCCTCTCCTTATCACCCTTATCCCAATGAAAGGATGAGGTGAGGTCGTATAATTCCAGATTACATCTGCTCTTTGGGCCCTTGGATAATTTCTTCCTTTCCATGTATATTTACCCACTTTTGCACGCCTTTCTCATTTCATTCTTACGTTCTTTCTGTCTTCGTCTTGTCAAATCGAGTCCAGTTCAAGTGCTCACCATGATACTTCCGCCGCCCTGCTGCCCTCTCACGCAAACGCAAGCAAAAGTCGATGACGATGAAGATAAATATTCATCGTCTAATTGTGAAGGTAATATGAAGGATCGTCTGCACGTCAGGATGGTTCAACGTCTGATCGTCTCCAAAGCTTGCAAGCCCTTGCCACGCATGTGCATATTCACCCTGCCCTCACCATTGCAGGTATTTACCCTTTACATTTCTCTTTCTATTCATTCCAGCATGGTCATACGTTTTCAGTGATACTGTAATTGTAATTGTAATTGATGTGATAATGGCAGTTTGGAAGGGGCTGTTAAAGGAGCACAAGGATTTCTTCCAAGCCTATTTCGTAAACAGATCACAGAAAAACAATGCTGAACACGTTCCGAGTGCTAAATTCACTCACGCTTCACAGTGGTTTGAATTTGCGTCTCCTAAAAAAACAAACAATTATCACATGGATCTCTTACTGATTTCTAAAGTTAAATGTTTTTATCTTTTGTCTTGTTTTCTAAGTAATTGCTTACAGCTTTTGTGTGGACAATACGCAGACAGAGATCCAGAGGACTTTCTAAGGTTGACGAGAAGAAAGTGAAGAATCCAAGATAGACGAAGGGCTTATGTAGGCTTTATATGAGTCGTGTAATTGTGCATTAAGATTTGCTTTCATAGATAGATTGGCTCACTAATTCTCAATTCGACTGATCCATGTGTATGTCTAGGTCTTAAAAATATATTGAAATGTTTTGTGAACCTTTAAGTGCAAAGGTGTTTGTAGACATTGCAGAGGAAGGAGTAAACTAAAGTTAATCAGGTTTAATAAATGAACATTAACAGTATTTTGCAGTCTCATGTTACCTGCTATGCAGGTTTTCAAAACCTAATAAAACCTATTTTTTTGTATGTTTTTTTGTTTATTTAATAAAAAAATAAAAATATAGCGTGAAAGAATGTTTGAGTTACGGGACAATAATTTGGTTGGTCTAATTTAGTTTAGGGCTGCTATTTACGTGAATTCCTAGCGTGTCTGTAGATGTTTCTACGGTACTACAAAAACAATTACTAGAATAAGTACATTAAAGACTTAATGGTTTAGGTTTATAAGTGGATACAAGTTAAGATTATACAAGAAATCCATTTGAGTAATCAGAAATATTGTTTAAATATTTTTTTCCATTAAATTTAAATACAAATTGTTGTCCATCTAATTCCTATATTTTGTTTACTTTTCCTTACTCCTGATTCAATTGATTTTAATTCTATCACATTCCTTATAGAACCATATACTCTAACTTACTTCTTGACTTTAAGGTTAGGTAGTACTTTTGCACTACCATTTATAAATTTTGTGAATTTTGAAGCAAGGAGTAGTATATGGAAACCATGCCAAATTGTTTTTCAAAATTCCAAAACATTTTGAGTTTTTAGAGAAGATACAATTCACATATAAAAATCTGCTAATTGGTAATGAGAGTAAATCACTTAATCAAGGAATCAAATTGAAAATCTACACAAATTTTAAGGAAAAAGTTTTAGGAAAGTGATATTTTGTCATTTAATGATGCACTATGAATGTTTGTAGCCTTCTAATCTTGTTAGAGGTAAATTTAAAAGCCTTTTGGAGGTGTAACATTTTCCCAAAGTTACCCTCAATTATTCCCATTTATTAGGAGAAATTATTTTTCACCCTAGGTAAATTAGGGGTAAACTTTTACTATATAGTGGCCTAGGACCCTCTTTGTTATGATAGTCAACTAGAATAATTTAGAGCTACACTCTATAAAATCCATATTATACTTTGTATCCATGAGATTGTAATAAATTAACAAGTCCTTGGCATCCCTTTAAAGGCATTGCCTTATAATTTGTCAATGTGTGGTGGTTGGGTGCTAGCCTTCTACCCCATTTTGCCACTCACTTAACAATTTTATAATGAAGTGAGTGGGTGTACATTAATATTGTTTTAATTCTTGTGTGTTGATTGATCACATGCTATCCTTGCTATGATGTAACTACCATATTTGCTTTCATATTTTACACTTTAAACTTCATGCATTTAGATTCTACATTTTTATTTAAGCTTTTTAATTTCACACTTTCTATTTTTACATTTAATTTCATGCAAATAGTTAAATTCGATTAAATCTAAACAAGGACAACAAGAAACTGACCTAAATACAAGTGTAGTAGGAATCCTATGAAAACCCCTCCATCTTTGTTGAAACTTAAATTCAGGGACGTAACAATTAAAACATAAGTCAGTCAATTTTCTTGAATCAACATAGTTTTTGTTATGATTAATAGGACAAACCCAATTTTTGCACATTTTTCTTGATTTTTTTTCTAAGAAATGCATCCATAATAATTTTTTATTAAGTCTGACTCATGAAGTAACTTAATTACAAAAATAAGCAATTTTGAGTGATTTACCTCATTTTTGTAGGTCTAATCCTAGTTTTGCTTAAAATTTCACTCATTTTTCAATTTTATTATATTTATATCCTACTAGCACTTTAAAAATAGAAACTCTAACTTGAAATTCAAAAATCTATTCTTTTTTTGAAGCCAACATCAACAAACATCTAAACAAGATTGAATCTAACTTTGTATGTGCATCTACCAAGGCAAAAATAATTAAGTAAAATTTTGAGTTAATTTTGCATATCATAAAAATAAGCAATTCACTTGATAAAGTGAGAAATTCCCTCAATAAAGGGTGGAATATATCTAGTTAGCTTCTAACAAGCTATTTACTTTAAATGATCCACCAAGATAACTACTTTTCTCTATTAAATTTTATAGGTGTAATTAGAAGAGTGAATCACTCAATAAAGCAAGTGGTTCATATTATTTTTGAAAAGAACATTCATTTTATCTTAGTCTAGCAAAACTACATAAATAGCAAGTAAATATCTCCACCTATTAGATCACTTTCCAATTTTCTTCTTAACTTTATCCAACAACCAATTTCAGTCTTGTTTTTTCTATCTTTAAACATTGATACAAATTCCTAAATAAGTGATCAGAAGAGAAGTCTTTTTATATATTAATTTATCCAGGACCATGGATTCCTTTCTAAGATAGCAATGAAATAAAATGACTTTAGATATATCTTTATTAATTAATTACCTGATAGCCATAGAAAAATAGCTAATGATTTGACTAATTTTATAAGCTTCCTTAATTGTAGCTTTACCTATAGGAGTAGAGTCATCAAAAAATTGAAAATGAGATCTAGCTCCATGAGCAATGGTAACTCCATCAAGGGCTCTATGTGCTCTATTTTTGGTTATAGTCTTCTCTAGGAATTAACAAGAATGATGAATAAATAAGAGGAGAGGGGGTCATCTTGCCTAATACCTCTAGAAGTTGGGAACAACTATGAAGGTCTGTCATTGATAAGAATTGAGTAAGATACTAAAGAGATACATCCCATAATATAGTCTATATAATACTGAGAGAATCCAAATTGCCTCAAAACTTTGACAAAGAAGTACCAATCCACTTTGTTATAGGATTTTGATAAGTCTAAATAAATGAACATAGAAGGATATTTCTACATTTCCATGGAATGGATGGCTTCCTAGTTAATAACTACGTCGTACACTATTTGATGCCCTTACACATAACCCTCTTGTTCAGGGGAAATAATATTATGCAAAAGCGGTTTTGGTCTTTTCACCATGATATTAGTAATTATTTTGAGAAGAAAATTACATAAAGCGATTGGTCTAAAAGCTGAAATATGTTCAACCTCTTGAGCTTTTGGGACTAGATTTATGTAAGTGTTATTGATAAATTTCAAAATTTCTTTGGATTTCCTGGCTTCTTCCACCACCTCTAATAAATCAACAAGAAGTATATCCCAAAACTCTTGGTAGAACTTAATGGAAAAACCATCATAACCTGGTATTTTTCCTTTTTGCAATTTATAAACCACTTGTTGAATCTCATTGATAGTAACTAGAGCATTCAAAAAAAAGTTCTCCTTAGAAGTGATAAGAGTAGGGATTGCTCGAAGGACATTTTTTTGATAAGCTAAGTCAAGAGGAGTAGCAAAAAATAAAATGGAAAAGCAATTGACAAGAATAGAGTTCATGTCATCTCAAGTGTAAAAAAATATCTAGAATCTGATATCAAGGAAGAAATAATGTTGTGAGATCTTCAATCTAGAAGAGCTTTGTGGAAGAAATATGTGTTTCGATCTCCTTCTTTGAGCCATTGGATCCTAGATTTTTGCTTCCATAAGAGTTTTTTTTTTTTTCATTCTTCTAACTAAGTTGTGAGTCTAATTGAATCTATCCTTCTACTCTTTATGAGGCCATATAAAGAATTTTTTTACTCAAATTTTTAAGTTGAACAATCACTTCATATTTCTTTTGTTTGACATCCCCGAACTCCTTCTAGTTCTAAATCTTGATTTTGGATTTAATTTATTGTAACCTTTTGGAAAAATAAAATATCTTAGTACCATATCTTCGTTTACCTTCCTTCCACCATTTCACCTGAGGTTTTAATGAACTATCTCTAAGGCACATTAACTAAAATTGAAAATATGAGAAACTCTCATTGGTTTTCCACATTTCCACCATGACTGGCCAATCATCCGAGCCAACACTGTTAAGAGTCTTCACCTTAGAAATGTGACCATGGATTAATAAATTATCAGAGAGAAAGAACCTATCCAATCTCTCCATGATACAAGTTGAGTCTTACCTTCTATTAGACCAAGTTATAAGGCCATTATTTGGTTGGATGTCCACAAGATGAATTTTTGCAATATATTCACTCATAAGGTTAGTGCTCCTATTTAAATTTCTATTTCCCCTATTTTCTCATCTAGATAGAGGATGGTATTGAAATCTCCTTCGATCAAGATCCAAGCTTTAAGGAAATGAGAGATAATATAAGTTATATCCTTCTACTATCTTCTCTTTCCCTCCAAAGTAGTGGAAGCATAAACAATTATGTAAAGCATAATTTGGTTGGTGTTGGACATTTTGAGTCCATCGAGTTGTCATTGATGTCAAGGCGTGAGTTGTCATTGATGTCAAGGCGTGAGTTGTCATTGATGTCAAAAGGAATGCAATTTATTGATTTCAAAAAGTTTCATAATGTCTTATGAAGCATGACCAAAAAGGTTTTTCATTAAAACTGGAGCAAAATAAAATGTTTTCCATTAAAACCATTGGAGGATAAAATAAAATATTTTCCATTAAAACCATTGAAGAAGAAAATAAAAGGTTTTCCATTAAAACCATTGAAGGAGAAAATAAAAGGTTTTTCATAAAAACCATTGGAAAATAAAGTATAATAATTTTATTATACTAAGGAACCTTAAAGTTAAATATAAATTAATTTATTAGTTAATTTACTTAATTTTAAATCTGCTTTTTGTGGTGTAGTGGTAAATACCCTGGGTGCTGGTAGTGGCCGACCCAGGTTCCATTCCCCTTGTCTCCATCCTGCAGATATATGGTATAGTTAGGAATGTCCTATGTGTTGGTAGAGGCCGACAAGGCTTCGTTTCTCCTATGCCCAACTTGTTGAAAGTGGCACCTCAAAAGGGGTATTTTCCACTATAAATTAGATTTTACCCAGGTGTTGTAGGTGAGTTGGAGAGGAGAGGACAATCCTCCAAGGGAGGTCCCAGGTTCGAATCTCCACCCTACCAAAAAGGTGAATTGGGTACCCAAAATCCAATTGATAATGTTGGTGCGGGCAGGGCTGGGTGCGACCCCCGGGTGACTTTGACGGTGTAGAACCCCTATTCGTGGTCTCTTAGACCAGGGCGGCCCCGTAAGGGGTTTTTCGATTTAAAAAAAAAAAATTACTTAACTTGAAATTTTATTTAAATTAATTATTAATTAATTAATTTATTAATTATAAATTAATTAAATTAAGGTTAAAACCCTAAAGTGAGTTTTAGCTTTGAAATTTGAAATTCAACTTTGAAAAGCACCGATGTGAGGAGGAATGTTAATTTATGCATATAAAGGGGAGAACCTACCACATTAATGAAATCACCATGCCTAAGATACGAACGTGTGAAGCAAATAATTTAGCGCTATGACCAAGGGAAATGAAAACGTGTTTTTCACGTGTGAAAAAGGAGAAGTGTTGAAGGCATAAGAGGAAGGCATCTATCCTTCCTTCATGTGGGCCTTCGTAGCCCATGCGACGAGTGCCCAAGCGCCTAAGCGCTTAGGCAAGAGGAGACGATGGATCGAGTCACACCGAATCCCCTTTTTTTGGGGAATACAAGGTATGCAAGGTGTTTAATCTTCAAAATTTTCAGAGGTTGGTTGGGCAAGTTAAAAATTAATTTTTCATGTGTATTATTGGTTCTAAGGTTGTAAGGGAGTTATAATGTTTGGAAAAATTAAATTTTAAATATTTTTTGCTTAAAGGTTTTATGCATGGAGTGAAAAGTGTTTGGTTAATATTCTATAGTGGTGAATATTATTAAGTCTAGTCAATATTCTATAGTGGTGAATATTGTTAAGAATGGTTGATATTCTATAGTGGTGAATATTACTAAAGTGGTTAATATCCTATGATGGTGGATATTATATTAGGAGTGGTCGATTTATTAGGGTGTTGGTCACTATTCTAATATTGGAGTTGATAAGGTGTTTCCAAGTATTTTGTTATGTATGATTTGTTGAGTATAATTGAAAAAGGGAAGAAATAAGGCATTGATTATATTTTGGTCCAAGGAATATCTTTAAGGAAATATTGGAATAATATTTTTGTATTCTAACCTTCTTGAGTTTGGCTAAGAAGTGTTTTATGGTTGTGGCAGATTTGTGAGGTCTACTCCTTATCATCAAAAAAAAGGTATGAGCACATTCTTCCATAGTTAAGTTGATTTATTGGTTTTCTGAAAAATAATTTTGGAGTGAAAAGGACTTGATTAGGGTTTCCATATTTAGTGTGTTGACTGAATGCTTCAAGGTTTACTAAAATAAATATTTTTAGTTAAACCTTATTTTATAAGCATTGTTGTTTAAACCATTGGTTGTATGAAGACATTGAATTAGGGTTCGACTATCAATGCTATGTGAAGATTTCTTTATATGCATTGTTATTGAAGTGAGTTTTTGAGAAAAGAAATTGAACTAGAGTTTGAGTATCATTGTTATGTGAGAGTTGTTTCATAAGCATTATTGTTGAAGTGAGTTGTTGAGTGAAGAACTTGAACTAGGGTTTGAAGAGAACATGATTATCATTGTTATGTGAGAATTGTTTCATAATCATTGTTGTTGAAGTGAGTTTTTGAGTGAATAACTTGAACTAGGGTTTGAAGAGAACATGAGTATCATTGTTATGTGAGATTTGTTGTTGAGCATTATTGAAAACATTTTGAGTTGATGTTTATATGCTTGGACTAGGGTTTGTGAACAAGGGTTGTTTCATTGAGTGATTGGTTGAGTAGAGTTGGTTGAGCCTAGTCAAGTGGATGTGTGAAGTGATTGTTCAAGTTATATAAAAGAAGCCATTCTATATTATGAATTGAGTTGAGAAAGTTATTGAGCATTGAGTTGTATTTGAAGCATATTGAGTCTCTAACAATTTTCCTTATGTTTCTAAGAGAATGATTGAAACTAATTGAGCATTGTGATTAGTATATAATATATTGAGTCTCTAAAAATTATCTTTATGTTTCTATGATATTGGAAAAGTTCTATGTGGACTTGTTGAGCAGATTTTAGGTAAGTCTTTGAGGAGACTTGTGGATTGATTTTGTGTGAGATTTTGTGAAATATTACAATACTTATTTGGATATGTTCTTGATAGGAATTATTGAGCAGATTTGGACAATTTCTAGAGAGGACTTGTAGATCAAATTTGGGAAAGTTCTAGACAGGACTTGTAGAGCAGATTTGAACAAGTTCTAGAGAGGACTTATAGAGCAGATTTGAGCAAGTTCTAGAGAGGACTTGTAGAGCATATTTGAGAAAGTTCTGTGTGGACATGTTAAGTATATTGGACAAGTTTTGTGTGGACTTTTTTATCATATTTTAGAAATTTCTATGTGGAATTGTGTATCACCAAAAATTTTCGCACCCTTACCTTCAGGCTAAAGGATTCGTGCTCGAAAGGGGGATGCGAGAAGGATGGGAAAATACCTCAAATGGAGAGGCCCTTTTAAGGTTGTGCCTCTTGTGGGATGGGTATAAGGGTGAATTTTTTATGGATGGTGGGGTTCACCAGGAAAATTTAAGTGGTAGTTTCCATGCCTAGGTTGAGAATGGGTTCGATGTGTTCATTTTATATTCAATCATTCATATTCCTGGGTTGGCAAAAAGGAATCTAAGCTATTCTATATGAAATTTTAGGTTTATATGAAGACAAAAAATATGAATGAATCCTAAATATAGAGACTATATGAAATGGAGAGGAATGCACCTGATTCCTGAGGTTTGATGAAGATTTTGGCACTTGTAGGAGTCCAGATAGTATCGGATATGATAGAATTATCTGTAATTGTACATAATCATTCCAAATCATAGGCGAACATCTGAGATCAAACAAGATCATCAAAGACCTAACGAATTCATCAGATGAATTTTCTAGAAACCTGTAATCATGGAAACAAACCAAAAACCAAAAATGCAATTGCAAGAATGATGTAAAATGATAGAAATAATAGTATAGATGCTTAAATAATGAATCTAGATAATAGATCAAATGGGATGCATTTTTCTAATAACTTGGAGGGGGAACCATAGCAAACAACATTTTTTAAAATTTGCTTTTTCGCACTTGATAGGATATTGGGTATTATTAAATCCAGATCTGCAGAACTTAGGCAAATTAAGAGGTTTGTCCTAGATAGAATCCTGGATCCCAATCAGGTGACTTTGTACCATGAACTTCATAGAGCTTGCCATAGGTGGTTAGCAGATAAAAGAGTGCTTGTGTCTCCCGAATTGTACACCTTTGAGGAATACCTCAAGAATGCAATTATAGTACATAAGTTTATATATCGTATAGAGGATCAAGAAGTCATTCTTACAGATAGAAAAATATGGAATAGAGTTCCTAGAGCTGTGTTGTATCGAGAGTATTGTCATGAACTTTATTTTTACAAGTCAGAGTCTGAAGTAGATCATATTACCATAGAAAACTTTGTCAAGTTCATGAAAAACCACTTCTAATTTGAAGAGGAGAATTTCATGACTCCCGATGAACTTGATCCTATCAATGATATCCATAAATTATTTATAGAAAATTAAGTCATTCTTTTTAATATTGTTACTTCTTGCAACTAGCATGCTATTTTTTATTTTTATACTTATGAAATAATAAAAATGAAAAAACCAAAACAAAACAAAACATTTCATTTTTAAGTAGTATAGGAGGTATATAGTTAAAATATATACCTCTCAACCCTATCACATATATATATATATATATATATATATAAGATATAGATATAAGTATATATATTTGCTAAAACCTAAGTGTAGCACAATGCATAGACTTAGAAATGGAAAACAAACTGAAGAAGATGAAGATTGGTTAGGAAGACCATTAATTGACCAAAATGTCCCTCCTGAGGGCCAAGTTCAGGAAGAAGAAATCCTAGACCAGCAAGAAGAAGAGCTTGTTGTAACAAATAAACAAGAAGAAACTAATAAAGAGGAAGGATCCTCATCCCCTAAAATGTCTCTGGGAGGAGCTATCACTTTTGAAAACATGGAATAATTTTGGAATTTCATTAACACAAATATTGGTGTTTTTAATAGAGTAGTCCATATGGACAAGGATCAAATTAGTGACACTCAAGTAACCCTAGAAGACGTATTTCACAGACACACTAATCCCTTGTCCTTTATTGAATAAGAGAGTGATCAAGCTGGACCATCCAATTTGGATATAGTAGCTATGATCCTGAACATGCAACAACAATAGGTTACCCAACCACCTAAAGTGCCTGTTAACAAACCTAGGATCATTCCCACACAAAAGAAACCATAATTTACTGCTCTATTTCACCAAAATATTGAGCAACATACCTCAAATCAATAAAATGCCAAAACAAAACCAAACACCAATTACAAACAATCAGGGATACAACATAATACTATTACAAATCCCCTTCATAATACTCTTCCTACCAAAACTTTGCATAATAGCAATATAGCATCTAATCCTTATGCTACACCATCATACACTCATAAATCCCATACCTATGACCCACAAAACCAATATGGTGGACAAACTAGTAATCTTGAAACCATGGTGAAACAATTAGTTTCCCACATGGACCAGATAGATCCCTACCATCCCTCGTACAATTATCGAGATATGTGTAGTTAGCCTTTAGATCCTATAGTTGTAGGACAGCAGTATCCTAAATATTTTCCTATGCCTATCCTGCCCATATATAAAGGAATGGAAGATCCCATAGAGCATCTTCATATGTTTAGGATAGCATGTCATGATATATCACATGATGACTTGTTATTACTAAAAATGTTCCCGAAGAGCTTGGGAGGAATGGCATTAGAGTGGTATTATCAATTACCCACTAATTCTTTGAGGAATTTGGAAGAAACTTTCGAGTCTTTTGTTCATCAATTTAGTGCCTATATCGAAATACATGTGACCATTAAAGATTTTTATAACTTAAAACAAGACAAAGATTAATGCTTTGCTAATTTCCTAACCAGGTGGAGACAATTGATAGGAAAGTTGCACTTTGTGTTGCCTTATAGGGATATGTTGGACATATTTATTAATAATTTGCTTTTTGCTTTTGCAAATTTTTTTTTTTAAATAAAATTTAAAAAAAAGGATAAAACCCTAATTCATTTTTACTGTTCACTTTCACTATTTCAGAGCTCTACAGGCGAAATGGTGGAAACAACACACAGATTGACAGAGGTCCGACGTGGGTTGCGGGTAAGGTTCTAAACTTGATACATTATGTTTTTAACTTGATTTATTTAATTTTTTAGTTGAATTTTGATTTTTTTTGGGCGTCGTGGCCATTTTTAGGCCGTCGATGACCATGAGATGAAATCGTCCCAATTCTGTTGAAATCGTCCCTATATCACTAATTTCATCTAAGAACGAAATTGGGAAATAGGGGCGATCTCGTTCAATAAGAGGCGATTCCCAAATTGATGAATCAGAGATGATTTTGTCCTATTAAGAATGATTTTTCTAAATTTGGTACGATATCATCCAATAATGGGCGATATCATTTTTTTATGAGATGAAATTAATTTTAATTGATTTTAATGATTATATACTAATGATTTTTGCTATTTTATTGTTTATTTTGCAGAGAGGATTACTAAAGAGTCGAGAATGGAAATATGGGGGGCTCAAATACGATGTAGTTATGCTCGATCAGGCCGAGCGAGACAGGATAGCAAAGGTTGGATTATAGCATGTGGTAGAAATGCCACATATTCTTATGGACATGGGGCTATTGACAGCCCTAGTAGAGAGATGGTATCCAGGGTCATCCTGCTTCTGACTATCGATAGGTGAGATGGCTCCCACTCTAGAGGATGTATGGAGGATCTTGAGGATCCCCATACATGGGTGATTTATGACTCATTTGGCCAATCAAGGCCATACTATGATGCAATTGTATGTGGATCCGAGCTTCACCCTAAAGAATGGTGAAGTGAACATCGATGCATTAAGGCAGATTCCTGGGGCATCTTGATTGAATCAGGTTTTTGCAGGGGTGGTGGGTGGCCTACTTCTATGCCACCAAAGCAGATGCAAGTTACCGTGTCTCCTCTCAAATGTGGTCTGCGACATTAGGGACCATGGCTACAGGTTTGCTTGGGGTAGGTTTGTACTATGCCACTTGTATAGGATCCTCTATGGGGTCGTATACAAGGGAGGTCGATGTCTGGTACTAACATAATTACTATAGATTTTGTATTGACATCGTTACTACAGCTTTGGTGTTAGGAGCACATTGCGGTACAAAGGTTGGTAGGGCTTCCACTAACAGGGGTTGATCGGGAGAGACCCCGAGTTTTCTATTGGTGGCTCTAGAGAGGGTCATAGCGGTGGATAAATCTACCAATGTCTCGGAGGTTTCTAGATGACCTCATCCTAGATCAGATCACTTGAAGATCATGGAGAGAGCATCTAGGGTAGGGAGAGGATGGACAGGAGTTGGCTCGCATCAGGCGAGTTTGCTGGTTGAGGATGGAGTAGGGAGAGGTAGAGCTCCACTGCTACGACTAAGTTTTGATGCAGTTCGGTCTACAGTAGGGTATCCCTTCTCTCAGGGATTATGAGTACTCCCAAATTGTCTGGGATAACACTACACTAAGCGGGGCTCCAGAGATGCAACGGTTTTGGAGTTAGGATGCTGACGATGCCCCCATTCATCGAGTGGATGGGGACGACGTAGGAATAGTAGATAGATATTATGCCTAGTATGCAGGCATCCACCCTCCTTAGATGACGAGGGCACAGGGTCTGATGCACACTATTGTGCAATGGATGGGGAGGTTACGCCAAGCTACCATTGATGCAACAAGGAGTCATGGATGGAGGTATCAGTGATGACCTCCTCAGGAGAGATACTAGAGAGTGCCATAGGCTTCGAAGAGATTGTAGCAACCAGATAGGAGGGAGGAGGGGCTAACTTCTCAACAGAGGGATAGGCCACCATCGCATGATAATGGCAAGGGTATCGAGGTGGGGGAGAGCAGCGAGATGGTGGCTCTCCGAGTAAAAAATGCCTGCTTACAAGCTCAGGTGTAGACACTACAAGATGAGGCTACACGACTCAAGGCTCAAAGCAGAGGGGCAAGCATGCAGAAGTTGGTGTGGGCTATTTCTCAGATCACATTCTATCAAGAAGCATACTTCTAGTTAGTTCCAGAGGGCCAGAGGTTACATCTGCCAACCAGCATTACAGATCTGGTCAGGATGGGGTCATCGAGGACATCCTCATGATTGATATCAAGGACCCACGATACAGGATGGACTACAATGGGACCACCTCCTCCACCTCAGGGTAGGAGAGGAGATGAGGCTGAGAGCTCGAGGGCTTCTCGAGACTAGATGCATATTGACTATAGACTTGCATAGTTTTGAGAGGATTGAGTATGTTGGGGTATAGATTGTGGCATACCAATCTGTTTTGATATGATGTACATATATTTCTTGATATATATATATATATATTATTTTTGTGATATAACTTTTGCATATGTTGTATGATGCTTTAATATTTTAATTGTTGATTGATTATTCATGTAATTATGTCATTGAAAATATTATAATTTTATGTCATGTCATAAAATGTAAATGAAATAATCTGATGTAAACAAATTGGTTGTTGTGTGATTTAATGAAAAAATAAAGTGACTTCTAACAATAATTTCAAAGGACATTGTTGTTGTTACATGACCATTTCATGGAGTCGTCGCTCACTAGGTCATTAAGCTAATCCTAGTAGAGAAATATTGCTAAAAGTAAAAGGGTGCTTAAGAGACTTTCTTAAGACTTTTGTGTTGTGATGATGATTTGTTTTCAGATGTCCATGAGAATATTATGCATGAAATATTAAAAATATGTTTTTTGCTAGGCATAGAATTCCTAAGTGTGATAGAAATTTGAACAATTGCCTAGGAATTATGCCATCATTGCAAAAAACTGAATGTTGACATAATGAAATGAAAATAGGAAAGTTTTCATTCTTTTTAAAGCACAATTGTGTAACATAAGGATTTAAGCCATATGCTTTTATAGATTAAATAAATGGGAAATAAAATTATAACGATGGTTTACGCTAGGCATAGAATATTTAGGTATAGACTTATACCATCATCGCAAAATCCAAAGAAGAAATTGATATAATAGTTTTATTGCATAGTTGATTTTTTATTTTGAGATAAACAAAAAATATAAGATGAGGACTTGCACTAGGCATAAAATTCCAATTTAGGTTTAGGAACTATACCATCGTTGCGAAAGTCAAAAAATATATATAAATGTGACTTTATTGCTAGATTTTTGAATATGTCTTGAAAGAAATTTTGGATTTTAAAAAAAATGTATGTAATTTTTTTTACGCTAAGCAGTTATTCTCAAGTGAGAAAATCAAATTATTCCAGAAGATTTGCATAAATATTTTAAATTATCTCAAAGTCAAAATTTAGATTTATAAGGAACCCCGTGTGCATATGTGAGTTCATTTTCGATCTTGATCTATTAGAATGATACAAAATCTCTCAAATACAAATGTGTGTGCAATTGTATTGTTCATTTACCGATTTTGAGCAAGATAATTTGATACGAGTAATTTGAATTAACCAAATGAGTGTCCGTTGACCATGATTTATATGCATATAACCGTACCAAACTACTATGTAAGTTGGGTCTTCAAGAGCTAGCTGATCCATAAGCAGACATAGGTCTGTACAAAAGAAGGTCGCTAATGTAATAGACATATCACCATGCTAGGAGTTACCCAAGGCCAAGCGGTTTGGGCACAAACCACCTATTATGGGGCTTACCTCATAGTTTTTGAATAATTGAGGATTCCAGGGATTCAAGCTCATTCACCCTTCTTTTCTTTTCAAAGGGTAGGGGAAGGGATTTATTGCTTTTTGCTTTTTATTTTCTTTTGCTTTTTTTTTTTTGTATTTTTGCTTGACACTGAGATAATGCTGGAAATATTGCTGAGAAGGTACAAGATGATAATGCTTCTGAATAATTTTCTCTTTTTCTCATGATTTTTCTTGTTTTTCTTTTTCTTGTTCTTTCTATACTAGGGATACTTGCTCGGATTGGCTGTAGAGCAAGGGATTTTTATTCTGGGCAGGGATGAGCTTGTCCTTTTGTCAATTCTCCAAGATTTTAGACCATGTGCATGATAGAATAGTAGGGGAAACTTTTCGCTCAAAATACCACTTCTACTATGTAGCATCATTTTGAATTTGTAATGAAATCATTTTAATGTGAAAGGGTATACTTGGTTCAATTAAATAACAAGATCAGTTCTTTATACTCAAAATTTTATTTAATTCAACTATGGACTTTGATATAAGAGAGATTAATAATCATACCAAAAAGATCAATATATTTATTCATGTGAGTGTGAAAGTGAGGGATTCCAAATAAATGCTAATTTATCCAAAATAACTAAAAATATAACTGCAATACTTCAAGAATTGACAGGTGCAAAAATAAAAGATGTTTGTGAAAATTTTGATTGATTTTGATTTTTTTAGATTTTTATTTTGATTTATGAATTGAGATAATACATAATATGACTATTTTTGAAAATAAATTATAAGAATTTACTAAAATGAGACAAGATGTACAGTATATATAGTGATGAAATTACCAGAATTATGCATAATAGTTCTTAAGATGCATAATGTTCATAGGTTCTTTAAGATATTTACCATCTAAGGTAGCTAATATATATGCTCCCGATCCAAATTTAGCAGTGATGATATATGGCCCAATCTAGTTAGGTTCAAATTTACCTTTAAGGTCTTTAGTTGCATTAGTATTTTTTTTATTTTCTTTTAAGACGAGGTCACCGATATCAAAGGATCGGTGATGAAATTTCTTAAGATATGCTCGTTTGAGCTTGTTCTGGTAGGCTCGAAGATCCTCCAAAGCATTGATGCGCTTCTCATCTAGGAGTTCCAGCTGACTAAATCTGCCAACATGATATTCATCTCCTACTTCGGTATCTTGAAGTAGCAGACCCAAAGAAGGAACTTCTAATTCAAAGAGAAAAATAGCTTCAGTGCCATAAACCAAAACAAAAGGTGAAGTTCCCATGGGAGTACGAACGCTAGTTCAATAAGCCCACGAAGTAGGATATAAATGAATGTTCCAATCTCGGCCAGATTTATTGACCAGTATTTTGAGGATTTTAATTAATGTTTTATTAGATGCTTCTGCTTGGCCATTCCCCTGAGGATAATAGGGAGTGGACCAACGATGTTGAATTTTATATTTTTGACATAGTTTCTTTACATATTTATTTTTTAAACAAGTTCCATTATTCGACATGATATTTGCAGGAATTTCGAACCTACAACTAATTTGATTAAAGATAAATTTGGAAACTTGGGTTCTAGTGAAAGAATCTAAGGGCATAGCTTCAAACCACTTCGTAAAATATTCGATGGAAGTTATAATGAATTTGTGTCCATCAGATGACACAAGGTTGATTTTTCCAATAATTTCTAAGCCCCATTTTGAAAAGGGCCAAGGAGATGAAATAGCCTGCAGTTCTTGTGCAGGCGCATGGACAAGTTTAGCGTGTTTCTGGAACTTGTCGCAATGGTACATGTAATCATGTGCATCATTCTCCATGGTAGGCCAAAAATATCCAATCCTAAGGAGTTTCTTAGAAATGGCGTTTCCACTAAAGTGTCCCCCACAAGATCCATCGTGGGCTTCACTGAAAGCTAATATAGACTCTTCTAGATTCAAACATCTCAGTAGGATACCTTCAAAATATCTCCTATATAATGTATTTCCAATTATGATGAAGTGACTTGCTCGTCTACGCAATAACCGGTGCTAGTTTCTATTAAAACCTTTAGGGAAGGTTCCATTTTGCAAAAAATTGAGGATGTCAGTGTACCAAAGTTCAGGAGTAGTTTCGTTGATTAGAAACATGTCCAAATGTTCCAAGCATGATTTAATTGATGTGGGTTCTTGGAGTCAATGAATAATTATGGTAGCATATTCATCATCTAACTCCAAGGGTAAAAGAGATGTAGTTGTGGCCATGGCATCAGCCACACAATTGCCAGTTCTAGGAATAACTTCCAAGGTAACTTGATCAAATAAAGATATTAATTGCAATACATATGCTTTATATGGGTGCAATTTATCATCTCTGGTCTAATAAACATCATTAATTTAATTTATAACAAGTTGAGAATCACCAAAAATTAATAGGTTTTTAATTTTCAGTGCCATGGAAGCTTGTAATACAAGGATTAGAACCTCATATACAGTAGTGTTATTAGTACAGGCAAACATTAATTTAAAGGATAGAGGTATGAGATGTTTTTGTGGAGATATCAAAATAATAGCTGCACCAGCCCCACTCATGCATCAGGCTCCATCAAAGTATAAGTACCATTGTTCTGAATGATCTGCCTCTAGTTTAAGGCATTCATCTAAAAACTCAATGACGAGGGGATGGGTGGATTCCAAGGGTGCAATAGCTAATTGATCTGCTATTATTTGACCCTTAACAAACTTATATCCTATAAACATGAGTTCAAACTCGCTTAGCATAAGAACCCACTTTGTTGTGTGACCAGATAAATAAGGTCAACTCATGAGATACCACAAGGGATCAGATTTAGCAATAACATATGTTCTCTAACTAAGCATGTAATGGCAAAGTTTTTATGTAGAAAATATGACTACTAAACATAACTTATCTAATGTTGTGTAGCGGGTTTCATAACTAATTAATGTTCTTCTAACATAATAATTAGCATGCTCTCTCTTCTCATCATCAAGTTGATCTAACATAACTCCTAAAGCAAAATATGAAGCATAAATATACAACATAAATGGGCGATCAGGTTTAGGTGGTGAAAGTACAGGTGGGTTAAGAAGATATTGTTTGAGGAGATCAAATGCTTCCTGACATTCATTGTCCCAATGGAAAGAAACATCCTTCTTAAGAAGCTTAAGAAAGGGTCCAATTTTATCTGCCAACTTATCGATGAAGTGATGGATGGCTTGAATCTTACCTTGTAGACTTCGTAATTCAGATATATTTGTGGGTGCGGGCATATCAGTGATAGCCACAATCTTGAGAGGGTCAATTTTGATGCCACATAAAGAAACTATAACCCCCAATAATTTATCGAACTTAACTCCGAATATACATTTGGCTGGATTCAATCGGATAAGATATTCCCTTAGCCAATTAAAAAATTTTCTCAAGTCATCTAAATGATCATCTTCTTCAATAGAATGAGCTATAATGTCATCTACATAATCATGTAATATATCATGCATCATATGAAAGATATAAGTCATGGCTCGTTGATAGGTTGCACCTGCATTATTTAAACCGAATGGCATCACTTTCCAACAAAAGGTCCCCCAAGGGGTAATAAAGATTGTTTTATCCTGATCTTTAGGAGCTATCCTGATCTGATTATAACCAGAAAATCCATCCATTAAGGATATCATTCCACTCCCAATAGTAAAATCAATGATCTGATCCATATTGGGAAGGGTAAAATCATCTTTAGGGCATGCAACATTAATATATCTAAAGTCTGTACAAACCCTAACCTTAGTAGCTTCTTTCTTAGTTACTGGAACTACATTCGAGATCCATTCAACCATAATCAATGGCTTGTATAAAAATAACATTCAGGAGTTTTTCTAACTCTCCTTTGACCAGTAATGCCACTTTAGGATGCATTTTTCTAAGTTTTTGTTTAACAGGTTTAGCATCCATATGGACTACTAGGTGATGCATAACTACAGAAGGGTCTAAACCTGGCATATCTTCATATGTTCAAGCAAATACATCTTCATATTCTTTAATAAATACAATGTATTTATCCTGTTTTTCTTGACTCAATTCTGATCTGATATTGATTATGTGAGGGTTATCCTTGGTTCCAATGTTAATTTTGATGACATTTTCTACTTCCATGTGTAGATCTCTCTCAAAATTAGGTGGGGTGGGTGAAATGTCCAATTCTTGTAATTCTTCCAAGGTTAACTTGGATAATTCATCTTGAGGAGTCGTGGCCTCAAGCTGGGCTATACTAGGTATAGAGCCATCAAAATAAAATATGTTATGTAATAATTCCTCAATGGAGACATCATGGAAAATATCTACCTCCAACTCACCGTCGAATTCAGCGATCATCTCAAGATAAGCTATAGATAGCATATTACATGTAAATGGCTTATTCATTAAACATAAGGCATCGCGTTCATCTAAAAAATCTTGGTAACATATAATATGTTCATCATCATCAAATGGGAATGGTTGACCCTTACTAGAAAATAGGCCCACACCACATCGGGCGGGCCACACTTCTACCTCAAAAGGTTCTTTCATACCATTATGGAAAGGTCCCAAACCTTTCCCTTTTTATCCCAATTTCAGCATTATAGGTTTGGCTTTAGTATACTCATTAGTAAAATAACATCGAGCATATCCATCATAATGAGTTTTGATGTTTCTGGGTATTCTACCCAAGTCATATCCCTTATAAATAAAGGCACAACACCCAACTTGGTAAATACTTCCCATAGGTTGTGGGAGGCCCAAGGTATGATGAGATGGTGGCAAATTATTTAAAATAAGGGAATCTTGCATAGAAACGTTCGTTTCTTCTGATATAAGGATTTTAGATAGATCGGGTAAGAGCTCGTCAGTAAGAGCATAATAGGTAGAAGGAACATTCCCTATGTCTTCTGATGCAAAATATATGACTTTGGTGGATGTAGATGATGTAGAGGTGTCAATAGATGGGTCTATTATAGGTATAGAAGTTATAGGAGTAGAACAAGAGACATTAGTTGTGGGATTAGGATCTTTCTTAGCTCCTAATGTGGTTTTTTTAGAAGATGTTTGAGCTATATGTGAAGGTGCATCTGATGGAGAAGAGGTAGATGACATTGTGGGTGTGAGTTTCACACGTTTATATGGATAATGAGAATTAGGATGTGTGGATGACAATGCCGGGCAAAATTGAACTCCAATAGGTTCTGCAAAAGCACACATATCAAAGGTTCTTGGATCACCATGAATGGTAACAAACTAATTCTTAAATTTGAATTTAACACATTGATGTAAAGTTGAGGGAACAGCTCGCATTACATTGATCCAAGGGCGACCCAAGAGTATATTGTACAATGCAGGACAATGTACAATAAACACAGTTGTATCCAAGGTTCTTGGACCAACTTGCAATGGAATGGTAATAACCCCACATGTTTCTTGTGTTTCGTCATTGAAAGATTTTATAATCATATCAGTTCTTTTCATTTCATCACTTCTAAACCCAAATCTTTGGTAGAAGTCAAAAGTGCAAATATTTAAATATGAATCATTATCAATCAAAACTCGTTTGAATGCTACATCTCCAATTAAGGTGGTAATATATAAGGGGTTATCTTTATGTAAACTATGTTGTGGTATGTCTATCCCAAAAGTCAATACAATAAACTTCATGAGTTATTATAGTATTGGCCATGTCTTGAGGGTGAATGTCTTATGGTACCATCATCTGGCTTAATGTGAGCATTAATTCATCTCTATGTGTGGGAGAAGATCTTAAGAGGTCCAAAAGGGAAATTCTAGCTATAATATTTGATAATTGTTCATTAATGTTATAGGGAGGTTTAGGTTGAACATTAGGTGCATGATTCCATTTATTAGGAATCTTCAAAACAAATGGAGTTGATCCCCCGTTCTGAATTTGATCTTGTTGAGAATTTTGAGCCTGTTGTCTAGTAACAGCTCTGATGGTACCCACAATATTATTCTATAGATGATGAATGGGTCTTGGTCTAGCGTTTATAGCTAACTAATTAGAAAGTAATTTGTGGTATGATGGTCTAGTAGTGATTCTTCTTCAAAATGGTTCTTCTGGGACCATATGACTTGTGATAGGGTAAATAGTATCTGATTCATATTCAGAACTATTAGATTTATTTGATGTGATTTCCATATCACTCTTAGTCTCATATTCTATATCACTAAGATTATATATCTACACATTTTATAGAGGCCTGGTTGTAACCACGGATAAAGTTGTGTCAAAGGTTTCTAGATCATGAACAGGTAAATGCCCATTATGATGTTCAATTTGATTAGACACCTCCTTACCATGTTTTGGAAAGGGATGTTGAAATATGTCCAATGACTGATTGGCATTCTGATTCTAGTTTTGTGTGATGTTCTTTTGAGTGTTATTAGGAGGATTTTTCTTCAGTTGAAATGTTTGTACCTCCATATCATTATTATCATTCAAGTCCTGTATTTTATGTTTTAATATTTTACAAGAGTTGGTAGTGTGTCCAGGTCCTCTATGGAAGTCACAATGTAAATATGCTCTATATCCGGGTATAGTTGGATCAGGTTCCCGGATATTTGGTAATTGAATCAAGCCTCATTCTAATAATTGTGGTAGAATAGTTGATAAAGGTTGATTTAACCTAGTAAATTCTCGAGGAGGTCTATCAGGAGGTTTCAGTAAAAACTTCTCCTTTGTCTTTGCAGCATTAACATTAGCAATATTTTTGCTATCGGTGACTCCATCACCCACAACTTGTTTATTCTTATATTGATTTTTGGATGTTTTCTCATCGTCTTTCTTTTTAAACTGTCCTCTCCTAATGAGAGCATCTTCCACTCTTTGGGCTAAGTTTATATCCTGATCGAAGGTGGTCAAGGTAGCATTTGACAATTCATAAGATAGTTGCTCTTGCAAATTATTAATAAATATGTCCAACATATCCCTATAAGGCAACACAAAGTGCAACTTTCCTATCAATTGTCTCCACCTGGTTAGGAAATTAGCAAAGCATTAATCTTTGTCTTGTTTTAAGTTATAAAAATATTTAATGGTCACATGTATTTCGATATAGGCACTAAATTGATGAACAAAAGACTCGAAATTTTCTTCCAAATTCCTCAAATAATTAGTGGGTAATTGATAATACCACTCTAATGCCATTCCTCCCAAGCTCTTCGGGAACATTTTTAGTAATAACAAGTCATCATGTGATATATCATGACATGCTATCCTAAACATATGAAGATGCTCTATGGGATCTTCCATTCCTTTATATATGGGCAGGATAGGCATAGGAAAATATTTAGGATACGGCTGTCCTACAACTATAGGATCTAAAGGCTAACTACACATATCTCGATAATTGTACGAGGGATGGTAGGGCTCTATCTGGTCCATGTGGGAAACTAATTGTTTCACCATGGTTTCAAGATTACTAGTTTGTCCACCATATTGGTTTTGTGGGTCATAGGTATGGGATTTATGAGTGTATGATGGTGTAGCATAAGGATTAGATGCTATATTGCTATTATGCAAAGTTTTGGTAGGAAGAGTATTATGAAGGGGATTTGTAATAGTATTATGTTGTATCCCTGATTGTTTGTAATTGGTGTTTGGTTTTGTTTTGGCATTTTATTGATTTGAGGTATGTTGCTCAATATTTTGGTGAAATAGAGCAGTAAATTATGGTTTATTTTGTGCGGGAATGATCCTAGCTTTGTTAACAGACACTTTAGGTGGTTGGGTAACCTATTGTTGTTGCATGTTCAGGATCATAGCTACTATATCCAAATTGGATGGTCCAGCTTGATCACTCTCTTATACAATAAAGTACAAGGGATTAGTGCATGTGTGAAATACGTCTTCTAGGGTTACTTGAGTGTCACTAATTCGATCCTTGTCCATATGGACTACTCTATTAAAAACACCAATATTTGTGTTAATGAACTTCCAAAATTATTCCATGTTTTCAAAAGTGACAGCTCCTCCCAGAGACATTTTAGGGGATGAGGATCCTTCCTCTTTATTAGTTTCTTCTTGTTTATTTGTTACAACAAGCTCTTCTTCTTGCTGGTCTAGGATTTCTTCTTCCTGAACTTGGCCCTTAGGAGGGACATTTTGGTCAATTAATGGTCTTCCTAACCAATCTTCATCTTCTTCGGTTTGTTTTTCCATTTCTAAGTCTATGCATTGTGCTACACTTAGGTTTTAGCAAATTTTTTTATATATATATATATATATATATATATATATATGTGATAGGGTTGAGAGGTATATATTTTAACTATATACCTCCTATACTACTTAAAAATGAAATGTTTTGTTTTGTTTTGTTTTTTTCATTTTTATTATTTCATAAGTATAAAAATAAAAAATAGCATGCTAGTTGCAAGAAGTAACAATATTAAAAAGAATGACTTAATTTTCTATAAATAATTTATGGATATCATTGATAGGATCAAGTTCATCAGGAGTCATGAAATTCTCCTCTTCAAATTAGAAGTGGTTTTTCATGAACTTGACAAAGTTTGCTATGGTAATATGATCTACTTCAGACTCTGACTTGTAAAAATAAAGTTCATGACAATACTCTCGATACAACACAGCTCTAGGAACTCTATTCCATATTTTTCTATCTGTAAGAATGACTTCTTGATCCTCTATACAATATATAAACTTATGTACTATAATTGCATTCTCGAGGTATTCCTCAAAGGTGTACAATTCAGGAGACACAAGCACTCTTTTATCTGCTAACCACCTATGGCAAGCTCTATGAAGTTCATGGTACAAAGTCACCTGATCGGGATCCAGGATTCTATCTAGGACAAACCTCTTAATTTGCCTAAGTTCTGCAGATCTGGATTTAATAATACCCAATATCCTATCAAGTTCATCCCAAAAAGTTTGGACTCTATTTGTTTCAGGTACTCTAAGCATGAAAGTAATCTCTATGGCCGTTAATTGATTTTCAAATTTTATGGTGACAGCTCATCTTCTATTATAATCTACCATCTAAATATGATATGCAAATTTAACTATTGTCTAATGATTCTAGATGTTCTTAATAATGTGTTTTTTTTTTAATTGTTTTCAAAAGGTGTTTTAGTTTCAAGTCGGGTTCACCAAAATGTATTGCCCAAATTTTTTGCACCCTTACCTTCAGGCTAAAGGATCCGTGCCCAGAAGGGGGATGCGAGAAGGATGGGACAATACCTCAGACAGAGAGGTCTTTTTAAGGTTGCACCTCTCAAGGGAGGGGTATAAGGGTGAATTTTTTATGGATGGTGGGGTTCACCAGGAAACTTTAAGTGGCAGTTTCCATGCCTAGGTTGAGAATGGGTTCGATGTGTTCATTTTATATTCAATCATTCATATTCCTAGGTTGTCCAAAATGAATCTAAGCTATTCTATATGAAATTTTAGGTTTATATGAAGAAATAAAACATGAATGAATCCTAAATACAGATACTATATGAAATGGAGAGGAATACACTTGATTCCTAAGGTTTGATGAAGATTCTGACACTTGTAGGAGTCCAGATCATCCGGGATATGACATAATCATCTGTAATTGTATAGAATCATCCCAATTCATAGGCGATCATCTGAGATCAGACAAGATCATCAACGACCTAAAGAATTTGTCAGACGAATTCATCAGAAACCTGTAATCATGGAAACAAACACCAAAAACCGAAAACACAATTGCAATAATGATGTAAAATGATAGAAATAATAGTATAGATGCTTAAATAATGAATCTAGATGGCAGATCAAATGGGATGCATTGTTTTAATAACTCATTTTAAGTTTTATCATACAAATATGCTAAATGAGGTGAACTCTAGGATGCAGAACAAAAATAAATCGATCTAATACATAATTAAATAAGAGAGAAAGGTAGAAAACACAAACTCAGGGCTCTGGTCACCCCCAATCTAGATTGCAGTCAAAATCATCTACAATCGTACAAGATCATTTCCGATCTCATTAGGATCTTTCGAAATCATGTTGGATCACCTACAATGATCCGAGCTTCCTTCAACTAAAACACAGTAAAATCCTACAATAAAACCTACAAATACAAATGCAAATGATAGGGACGAGGATTTTATAATACAAAGCACAAAACTAGAGTTGTAGGGAAATGATCAGCCAAGGGTATAAACTGGGAAAATCCCAAGTTTATATAGGATTAGGGGGAGGTTAGGAGGTTGGGGATCATCCCAATCTGGGAGATCTCCAATGTAGGAATCTCCAACCGCATAGACACGCTTCTTCCCGAGTTGGAGAGGTTGTTGAAACATAAGCTAATTATGAAAATTTGGTTTTGGGAGGAAATTGTTTGGACGTTCTATTCTGGATGAATTCATCTGATCTGGGACAATATCGTTAGATCGGTGATGATATTTTCCAACGGTCAAAACAAATTCTAAAAATTGCATGAAAAACAAGGTGAGCGGTTAACGGGCGATATCAGGGTTAAAATTCAAAATTTTAATCTTTTTACTGATGGTTTAATTGTGCCAATTTTAGGGTGCTACAACTTGTAGAGAATATTTGAGCAAGTTATGTGTGGAATTGTTGAGCAGATTGGATAGGTTTTGGAGTGGACTTATTCAAAAAAATTGAGGAAGTTCTAGAGAGAACTTGTAGAACAGATTTGAGCAAGTTCAAGAGAGGACTTGTGGAAAAATTAGTGTGAGCTTTTGTGGAAGCTTACAATACAAATGTGAGACAAGTCTTTGAGAAGACCTGATAGCAGAGTTGATTTATTTTTCAAAACCTTGAGTTAATATTTATGGTAGATCCAACAGAGTTGATTCAAGCCTTGATTTAAGGCTTGAAGACAGATATCAAGGACATATTTGTGCTAGATTGAAGGACTATTTTTACTACAAATTTGAGAGCAGAGTTTGGTGCAAATTTGAGGGTATATTTATACTAGAACAAAGATAGATATTGAGGACAAATTTGTGCTAGACCGAAGGACTGTGTTTAGTGCAAATTTGAGAGCATAGTTTGGTGAATATTTGAGGATAGGTTTGTATCAAACCAGATATAGATATTGATCATATTTGTGCTAGACCGAAGGACTATGTTTAGTGTATATTTGAGATAGAGCTTTGGAGGTGATAGATCATAGAGGGTGATAGTCTCTAGTGGATAGAGATCCATTAGCTAGGGTAGTGAAGATAGGTCTTCTAAGTGGGGAAAAGAGTACTTAGTGGAGAGAGATCCATAAGCCAATGTGGTGGAGGTAGTTGTCTTCTAGAGTATCACTAGCCAGAGTAGAGGAGAAGGAGTTCTCCTATGGATAAATATCCATGAAATTGATTTAGGGGATTTGTGTCTCCTTTGGACAAAGGTCCATAAACATTGTAATAGAGAAAGGATTCCCAAGATATTGATTGAGAAAATTTTAGTGAAATATTTTCTTCATGGAGTAGCCCACATTGGGTGAACCACGTAAATTATGGTGTCTCTATTGTGTGTGATGATTTTTGCATTGCTTTGGTTATTTTTTTTTTATATTTCTATCTTTACATTGCATAATATTGATTGGAAATAAATGTAAAAAGTGGTCTTATACTATTCACCCCCCTCTCAGTATAAGCTTGTGTTCTTTAGTTGGAATGTCTACTTCAAATAAATATATCCAAAAGACCCTAGCTACCAACCATATGGTGAATAAATACCTCTTTTGGGTCTGTAATGATCCTCCTCGCATGATCTTTGATGGCAATTGAATTGATTATTTTAACTTACCTTTTTCCTATAGAATGTGGTACTTCTAATGATCATTGTGTATAGAGGACTAGGTATACGTTCTCGATGGATAGGGTTGTCAATGAAAAAGTTAAAAGAAAAGTTATGATTCAACTTGTGAGTACATGAAATCTCATGCAAGTGTGTATCATGTAGATTGCATGAATGACTTGTATGCTATGAGTGTCTTTGCTTTGTTTTATAAACATGTTTATTTGTTGATGTATGGTGATACATTATGAATTTTGGATGAAAATGAATTACAAAGTGCATGAAACCTACCTTTAGCAAATTGGTAAGAGGATATTGTTTTTATGCTTGTCATTAAATTTGAAAAGCTAAGGAAAATTTACATGCATAAATACATTAAAAATAAACTTACATGTATTTTTATGGCTAATATAAACATACATTTTATATGTTGAATGCATATAGCATGAGTATATGTTATTAGTGATAATAATTGAAGGGTAATTAAAATACAAATGAGAATATCCCCATCACCTATGATATAATGGAATTTGTGAAGGAGAGGTGGTGGAATAATTAGTTGATAATGGTAATGATGATCTTAGAACACTTCACATTATTGTGAACAAAGGTGAGAAAAGTTGTAAAAAACACACAAAAAAATTACATTGCATTAGAAAAGGTTTGGTGTATGAATTTGGGCATGTTTTGGAAGATTGGTTTTGCTTTGTTTTGGATATTATATTCTCCAAGGGTTCATATTTGGCTAATAGGAAGTGGAAATTGGAGTTTAGCTTCATAGAATTGGTTTAGGTGTGCTTATTAAAATTTGTGTTGAATTTTTAATATGAAAATGGCTAGATTAGATATTGCAATGAAAAGATGTGGTTGCTAAAAGTATTCCTAAACTATAAATATTATATTATGGTGTTCCAAAAGAATGTTGATATTCTAATTTCTATGAAAATCCTGTTGATGCTTCTAATTTAGTTTTTATTTTGGGTGTTGCCTTGATTGTGGTGGAATTGTCCCAATATGATATTTATTTATAAATAGATGAATGGTTCCTGGTCTAAAAATATGGAAAAGAAGAATATTTGAAGTTGGAGTTTATTGTAGTTTATGTTATCTATGAACATATGCTCAATAGTTAAGCCTTGACCGGTATGTGTAACGAGGCTGAATAATGAAAATGCAAGGATATGCATATTTGCATGGACTGTAATAATGTTGAGTTAATAAAATGACATTGATTATATGAAAACCGGTGTTACAATAGAAGTAAATGTGTGATATTATGAAATTCTTGTATGATAAAAAGTTATGGAGTACACATTTTTGTGTGTAAATATTAAGTTGAATGCATGACTATATATGAGTTTGAGTTTGTATATAGTCTAAAAAATAGGTATATCAAATGAAGAGTCGTATTTTATCCCTTCAAATTAAAAATATTTGGAATACATCATTGTAAGTAGTTACCATGATTAGAACACTGCTAGGGACCGGATTTGAAGACATCGTTAGAGAAATCTTAAACAATATGGATATACTTTGTGCTCTCATAATTGATCTCCTTTGAAAAATTGAAATATTGGTACTATTTTTTAGATAAAAAATAATGTTAGATTACATCACTATTTGTAAGCTGAGACACTTCCAAATAGTGTTATAGTTAACCATGTACAAGTCTTGCCATGTTTTGTAAAAAATGAATGTCTATTATATTTTTATATGGTTATAAAGTTGAATTAGAGTAGAATTTCCAAGATGAGTAGGTGGAAAAGTTAATTCATTGTTTATGTATGTAATACCTTGGCCATACTCTGGAAATGGTATCAATTTTGTATTTGAATTACTTATGTGTTGCTATTAGTGAAATGAAATTATATAGTTTGCTCTTCTTAGGTATGCAAAATTTCTTGGTAATTTTGGTAACCAATTATAATACATGGATGGATATCTTTGTTTCCTGTGTTGAGTAAATAATCAATATGTGATTTAAATGAGTTAGTCATCAATCCCTAAATTATTTACACTATATGTGATAGGGTTGAACAACAAAGAAATTATATTGTGTTTGAAATGACTAGTAGTTTATAAAAGTACAAAAATCTACTCCTGAGCATAGTATAAATTTTATTGAAATCTTGTAATAGAAAGCTATTAACTGTAAGTTACCAGATTGCTTGTAAAACATTTAAATTGGTAATGAATGTTAAACCTATTGAAGTATAGGGGTTCAAATTTTACAAATCTTATTCAAAAAAGAGAGACTTTATGGAGTAGGGATGATCTATATTTAGGGAAAGATTAAATTTCACTTACACCAAAATTTTATTGATTACTGATAGTAAAGTCATTGTGTAAATAATATTATATACTTGAGAAACATTGTACACTTGTCTCTACTTTGAAAATTATAATTCTTAAGAAAAGTTACATTTTCAAAGAACGCACAATGCAATTTTAATGTTTGTCATTAGGTGTTCGGGCATGAATGTTTTTAGTCATGTAGGATTAACCTATAGAGAAGAATTATTGGATATACAAGGGTTCGGGCCAATGATAAACAAACATTTATACTTTTATGGTTATTGGTGTAAAATTCTACCAAAGACTTAGTTCAACAATAAGTTGAAGGGTGAGATAGACATTGATTTTTCTTAGGTATTAGTGTTTTTTTTTAAACCATAAATAATATGTGCTACGATTATTTTAACATTTTTAATTAGTATGGATTTAATAAATGGCAGATATTATGTTAGAAATGGGAGTAATGCTCTTTTCTAGGATGTAACTATGGGAGTAATACTCTTTTCTAGGATGTATAATATGGAAATAAATATTATATATATATTTAGAAGTTTTTAAAAGAACAATAGATGAAACTAAGATGTTATAAGACCTAAAGAGTGCTTTATTAGAATGATTGAAACTTTCTTCTAGCTAAAAAAATTTACGGCTACTTGAGCTTGATCCTAGAGTCAGATGGATATTCTATGAAAAGCTTATTAACACTCAAAATGGAAAGATGAAGTGTAGATGCCAATATATATATTTAATATTTAAATTGTTTCCATGAAGAGTAATGTGTAACATTTTCCTCATGAAGGATAATTTAAACATGAATACCCAATGTTGTTGAGGTGTGAGTATGCACACAACATGAATTCAAGAGCAATTGTTTTTCTAGAAGAATGGGTCAGAATAAGAGACTTAGTCAAAAATAGTAACAATAGGGTAGTATGGAACTTCAAATTTATATTGATGTGCACCATTTGGCTATTGGGAATGAGAGTGACAAATGAACTCGTTCTACCTTGATGTTTGGTATGGGATAAACATCATGAGTCATAATGGATAATGGGATAAATACCAAGGTCAGGGTATTGACATAGCTCTAGTCGGCTCTAGAGATAATGGTTTGATATCTAGACACTAGGCATATGTACGCTATCCCTTACATATGTTTATTGGAAAAAGTTGACAGGCTAGTCGAAGGTTTAGTATGTTAAGGGACAGAGAGAGTATATGTTGACCCTTTAGTGTTATGGACCCTAAAGGATAACCCTAGTCATGGTTTGATCCTCATGATAGAATAATAGGACACTAAATAAGATAAATTGATTTTACATAATGGTACCTTTTATAGGATTTGGCCAATATCATCCACTTGGGTGGCTATCAACAATAATATTGAACTCAAAAGTGGTTTGATATGTCTGTACTGCTTAAAAAATTATGTAAAAATCATTGGATAAAACATAAATGCTATGACCATGTAAGCACCTTTTGGTTTGTAAACAATAAACTTAGGAAAAAATACCTTGATAAATTATTTGGCTTGTTTTTATGGTGCAACCATGTGAGTAGACTTGGGTTGTTACATATGGTATCAGAGTAGAAGATATCTTAAGATGTAGGACTCAGATTCAAAATTTTTGTGGATAAATTTAAAGCTGGAAAATTAACTTGCTTCTTTTTCCTATAGGTTTTATGGTACATATATTGTCATGCGAAACTTCTAGGGATCCCACGAGAGGTGGGAAAGAGGAAGCCATCATAAGATGATATTCAATAGGACCATGAATAGGGAACATAAGAGAAGGTCCTAAAATGGAAAGAAGGATGAAGCAAGTGAATGAACCTCCATTAAATGAACCTGGTAGGGAGAAAGGAAACTTAGCACAAGTAGTGCAACTATTACAAACTCATTTGGATCAAAAATAATATTTAATATATCAACAATAAAAATTGATTGAGGACTTGATTAGGGAAAGGAAACCTATAGGTAGCTCTGTGGAAGCACCTCAAGAGCCTACAAGAGTATATGGTTCTAGAATGGGATCTGAGATGGCCAAGGACATAATGAAGATTGTGAATCCCAAATTTAATGAAACAAGTGAATTTAATATAGTGGATAAATTTAAAAAAATCACTAATTTACAGCAATTATTAATGACATTCCAAGATTATTATCATAAATTTAACCAACTATTAAAATTTGGACCTATTTATGAGAGTATGGAGGGTATGAAGGTGCAAAATTTTATACTAGGATTACATCCTAACATTAGGACCGAGGTTAATATGCTTAATCCTAAGAGTCTTCCTAAATAATTTAATTTATCTTGGCAATAAGTCTATCAAGGAACTAAAAAGGCTTATTTCAATTACCAAAAACTGATTTAATAATGAAAATATGATCTTAAGAATCATAAAAGTGTGGGATTTATGAATTGTATTAGGGAGAAAATTAAAAATCCTAAAGGAGGATATCATGTTAGGTAAGGAGGAAAAACTAGAATTACTACTCAAGACAACAAGCTCAAGAAATATGGCAAAGAATACCTTAGGAGAAATGATCCAAGGCCATTAGAACAGGGGAAGACTAAATTTGTTGCATCTCAAAGCAATAATGAAAGTAACAATAGGGATAGCAGAGCTCCTGCTAATGGTTGTTATATTTTCCAAGGAGATCATTATGCCAACAAGTGCCCCCACAGAGTTGATCTTCATCATAAATCTCTAGAAGAATCTACCCATAAGATGTTTGTCAACAGATAGTCCCATACTTGATGATCAAGTTACTCCTTTCTTGTTAAATAGAAAAATTTATGACAAGGATATATATTGGATCAACCGATAGCTTTATTTCCACTAGATTGGTGAGGGACATACCTAAAATACTTGGATTTTTGGCTAATGCTTAAAAGGTATAGTATGGGTCAAGTTAAACCTACCAATTTAATCAATTTCTATTTGACCCTCACATTATTTTACCTCAAGGAAAAACTAATTGGAATTTGTATTTGGCACCATTACATCCTTTTAACATTATCCTTGGAGATAATTGATTAAAATCCCATAAGACTATTCTAAATTTTGAGGATATATGGGTGGAGTTTATGGATGAAAATAATCAAAGGCTTAAAATTTATTGTGATCTTGGTGCAATTCAGCCACATATATTGACTACTGTGAATAAAAATAAATTTATTAGGAAGAGGGAAATTATTTATGTAGTTAATGAAGAACACAAGCTTATACTGAAAGGGGGGTAAACAGTATAAGAGCACTTTTTAATTTTATTTCCAAATAAATATTATGCAGTGTATAGATAGTAGTATCAATAGCAGTAATAAAAGAAATGCACAAAACACCATACATAATAGAGACACCAATTTAACGTGGTTTACCCAAATATGGCTACTTCCACGAAGGAAATATTTCACTAAATTTTCCCAATCAATATCTTGGTAATCCTTCTCAATTATAATTTTTATATACCTTTATCCAAAGGATATTTTGATCCCCTAAATTTGGTTTGTGCATCTCTATCCATAGGAGAAATCCTTCTCCTCTACTCTGGCTAGTGATCCTCTAGAAGACTACTCCCTCCACTGCACTGGCTTGTGGATATATCTCCACTTAAGACTCTTATCCCCACTTAGAATACCTATCCTCACTACCCTGGTTGATGGATATCTATCTGTTGGTAACTATTGTCCTCTCTACTTTGTTACCTCCAAAGCTCTGTCTCAATTCTATACTAAAAATAGTCCAGTTGGTCTAGCACATCTCTACTCAACTCTTGTACTAAACACATTCCAATCGGTCTAGCACAAGTCTACTCAACAAGCTCACTCAAATTTGTACTAAACATAGTTCATTTAGTCTAGCATAAATCTGCTTAACTCTTATACTAAACACAATATAGCCAGTCTAGCACAAGTCCACTCAAATCTGCAATAAACACAGTCCAGTCGGTCTATCACAAATCTGTTCAATAGGTCCACTCATAACCTGCTCAAATCTTCTCAACAGGTCCACCCAAAACCTGCTCAAATATTCTCAATAGGTCCACTCAAAACCTACTCAAATCTCCTCAACGGGTCCACTCGAAACCTGCTAAAATATTCTCAACAGGTCCACTCAAAACCTACTCAAATATGCTCAATAGGTCCACTCAGAACCTGCTCAAATTTTCTCAACAAGCTCATTCAAAACTTGTCCAAATATTCTCAATAAGTCCTCTCTAGGACTTAACCAAATATGTATTATAAGCTTCCACAAAAGGTCACACAAAATTAGTCCACAAGTCTTCTCAAAGACTTACCTCAAATCTTCTTAACAAGTCCACACAGAACTTGTCCAATATCATAGAAACATAAAGAGAATTGTTAGAGACTCAATATGTTCTACACTCAAAGCTCAATCACTTTCTTAACTCAAATAAATCTCATAGAAGCATATAGAGAATTGTTAGATACTCAATATGTTCTATACTCAAAACTTAATCACTTTCTCAACTCTAATAAATCTCATAGAAGCATAAAGATAATTGTTAGATGCTCAATATGTTCTATACTCAAAACTCAATCACTTTATCAAATCAATCTCATAGAAGCATAAAGAGAATTTTTAGAGACTCAATATGTTCTATTCTCACAACTCAAATCAGAATGTAGAACAATTTGTTTTATGGAACTTGAACAACCATTGCATACATTCACTTGACTAGGCTTAATCAACTTACTCAAAAAATCACTCAAGAAACAACTCTTGCTTACAAACCCTAGTCCAAGCATGTATCATCCAAATCAAAATGTTTCCAACAATGCTCAACAAAAAATCTAGCATAACAATGATACTCATGATATTTTGAAACCCTAACTCAAGTTCTTCACACAACCAATGGTTTCAACAACAATGCTTATAAAACAAGATTTTAATCACAACTCTTAATTTTAGAAAACCTTGAAGCATTAACTCAAACACTTTCAAAAATGAAACCCTAATTAAATAATTTTCACTCCAAACTTTATTTTCTAGTAAGCCATTCAATCAACTAAAACAAATAATAATTTGCCCATACATTTTTTATTGAAAAGTATATGATCTCACAAATTTGCCACACTCACAATTACTTTGTCAATCTTCATAAGGGTTAGACGATAATTTTCTCAACAAAACATAACACAAAAACAATATCAAATTTACACCTTATCACTCCAACTTGATTAATAATCAACACCCTCACAATAATAACAAAAACTCTTAATTCAAAATAACACAATACCCACAAAGTCTTAATCCTCCAATATACCACTATAGCAATTTAAGACTTTATTAAAAGTTAAAAATAGAAATCTCCTTATAACTCCTAATGATAATTCTCAACTACCGCAACTTTATTACAAAGCAACCTTTCCAAACACAAACTACTAAAAAAACTTATACCTCCAACTTAGGAATTTGATTAAAATTAAAACCAAAAATATTACCTTGTATTTGGAGGGAATTGAACCCTCTACATTGTCCCCAATGTGCGCCTTAGCCACGGACAAAGTCATCGCATGAGCCAAGCACTCGTCTAATATTAATGAAGCACCATCCTCACACCTTTTGCTTTTGGAAAAACAATGTGCGCCTTGGGCGCCTTAACCAACACAACTCACGATGCACCTATCGAGATTCGAATGAAAACCCTCTTGCAAGCCAAAACTTTCATGCTTCCCAAAATACCACTAGGTCATGTTGTCCTATGCAACTTTGAGGATTAAAACTTCCTCCATTAAATGCTTCTCTTCCATGACTTTCACAAAAACTCATGAGCTCTTTTCTTTGCATGCAATATTTTTAATTTATGAGCAAGGATAATTAATTGAACTTTAAGTATTTGTATTTATATGCTTCCTCCATTGTTTTGAAAATGTCGGCGCTCTCCATGTTATCTTCCATGATATTGGCAGAGATTATAAAGGCTTTGAATGCATTTTGTCTTAAACCCAACCTTTGGGTTTATAAAATATATATTTAGACTTTATAAAACCCACTTTTGCATTATAAAATATTATAATAATAATTACAAATATTTTATTTGGGTTTTCACCATATCACCTTTAATATTATAATAACCATTATTATAATATTATACCTTTGATAAAATATCTCCTTTTGAACTCTTAACTTCTTCACTAATTCACTTGATCTTAATTATGACTTCATCCAATGAAAACAATGATAAATTTGAATTAGGGACTCAAAATGTCCAACAATCTCCCCCTTTGTCATTGATGGCAACCCATACTCTTCTTACCAAAACCTGAACTTACTTTTTATTCTGCTCCCCCTGGGACATTGCTCCCCGTGGCTCAATGCTCTCTCAAATATCAAATCTCTCTCCATTACACAAATCTCTCCCTCTTTGACATCAATGGCAAAGGCTCACCTTTGGGGCTCGGGACTAAGAATAAGCCTCTTAGCTTAACCCCTCCCCCACCTCCTTTTGGAGTGGTTAATTCTAGGTTTGGAGTATTTCTACTCCAAAAAGGTATTGTTCTTTGGCTTTATCCTCTTCCTTTATTTTTTTGAGTTTTTTTATTCCTCTAATTGTTTCTATCTGTGTCATCATCCCTGATCCTATCATAATTCCTATTCTTGTTCATATCCAAGTTCATATTCTTATTCCTATTATTGTTATCATCCATGTTCCTGTTATTATTCTTGTTCTTGTTCCTACTCATGTTCTTATTCTCATCCATGTTCTTGTTCTTGTTCCTGTTATTGTTCCTGTTCATGTTCCTATTCCTGTTCATGTTCCTTTTCATGTTCATGTTCATGTTCATGTTCATGTTCTTGTTCATGTTCCTGTTCCTATTCCTATTCATACCTATTTCTAGAATGTCTTCTCTACACCATTTTGTTGTGTGACCATAATTATTGCACTTATAACACTTAATGTTATTATTCCTTGGAGGTGCAAATGTCTTAGGATTTCTCCTAGTGAATCCATATCCTCTTCTATCATGAACCTTGCAATTCATTGCCTTATGACCAAACTGATTACATGAGTAGCAATACCCATGGAAAATTTATCTATTCTCATATTCATGTCTTTCATGTGTCCTTCACTGTGAAGCCATGTGCCCAAACCTGTGATATGAAAAACATCTTCCATTGAATCTTTCTTGTCTTGACCTCATTAATCTCCTATTTTGATTGATGTTTCATATGTATCTTCTTTATGCATTGTTCATGTCTTTGTTGAACCCTTTATTGTCCAACTCATCCTCTGATGTCTCACTCCCTCTTACACTATCTTCTTATTTATCTTCATCTGAAGTTTCTTCTTCTTAAAGGCTTCAAGTTGACTTCTCTTCCCATTTATTTTGAACTTGTTTAGAACCAAGACCTATTTTATTTGTTGCTGCTATTTGTATCTTGACTATTTTATTCACACTCTTTGCATTGGTTACATACTTGTATAGCTTATTCTTGGAATATTCTAAATCTTCCTTTAGTAGTGCCACTTCTTGTGCTAGCTTCTCACATTTCAAAATCTTTACTTCTAACTTGTCTTTGAACTTCCTTACTTTAGCCTTTGATTTTTCTAAATCCTCTATGAGCAATCTTCTTTCTTCATAACATTCTTGAAACTGAATTTCAAGTTTAGAGTGTTGCTTCCTTACTTTATTTACCGTGTCAAGGGCATAGATACATTCTCCCTTGAGATCATAGCCACTCTCTGCTGAATAATCCTCTATTTTTTTGCCTTTGTCCACATAATTACTTTCTTTTGGCTTGTATTCTATAGGATCACTCACTTCTTCTAATGCCATTAGAATATTTTCATCTAGTCTTTCAAGTGCATCTTCATATTCATCATCACTAAAACTATAACCATCCCTTCTGAAATCATCTTCAAGATGTCCAAACTTACCACATCTAAAACACTTGAGAATAACTGGAGTTTTTTTCTTAACTGATTCTTTTTCTTCAATCATAAATAGGACTTCATATCTATCATTGTCTAAAAAACTAGCATCACTATCATTTGAGTACTTACTTGCATTATCCGCATAGTAGCTCCTCTTTTGTTTTTTGAAAAACTTCTTTCTATTGAGAAGAAACACACCCCCACTAAAAAAATGAAATTCCATCCTTTGAAAATATTTAGTTTTCATTTTGTCGTGGGGACCCTCTTGATGTTTTTCAAGTTTTAATTCCAAATTTTGCTTGCCTCCTTCAAGTTTTGCATATATCAAAGTATCCAAGTAGGCTTGCATATGGCTTTGATTTCAATTTAGAATTCATTTTTCAAATGTTAGAATCATTTATGAGTAAATAATATCCTTCACTAATATGTAAAAATGTAGAATACAGATGAATAAATTCATTGGAGTCAACCTACAATTTTTGGAAAATTTGCAAAGTGGAAGTAACTTGAGAAAACGTCGTGATTTCGTGACATATTCCATTTTTGGAAACGTCATGATTTTGTGACATATTCCATTTTTGGAAATGTCGCGATATCATGACATATTCTGGTTGGAAGCATAGCTTAAAGAAAATGTCACGATTTTGCTACGTGTTTTGGTAGAAAGAGCCAAGTGATGAAAATGTCACGATTTCACGACGTGTTTTGGTAGAAATAGCCAAGTGAGGAAAACGTCATGATATCGCGACATATTCTGGTTGGAAGCATAGCTTAAATAAAATGTCACGATTTTGCAACATGGTTTTGGTAGAAAGAGCCAAGTGATGAAAATTTCACGATTTCGCGATGTGTTTTGGTAGAAAGAGCCAAGTGATGGAAATGTCGTGATATCACGACAGATTTGGATCGGAAGCATCAAGTGACGAAAATGTCATGATATCACGACATATTTTGGTTGGAAGCATAGCTTAAAGAAAACGTCACGATTTCGCTACGTGTTTTGGTAGAAAGAGCCAAGTAAAGAAAATGTTGTGATTTCATGACGTGTTTTGGTAGAAAGAGCCAAGTGATGGAAACGTCGTGATATCGTGACGTGTTTTGGTAGAAAGAGCCAAGTGATGGAAATGTCACGATATCGTGACAGATTTGGATCGGAAGCATCAAGTGAAGAAAATGTCGTGATATCGCGACACATTTTGGTTGGAGGCAAACCTCAAGGAAAACATCACGATTTCACGACAAGTTTTAAGAGGAAGCAAATTTTAAGGAAAACGTCATGATTTTGTGACATGTTCCATTTTCACGATGACGTAAGCTTAAGAAATATGAAGTGAAGAAAACATCGCGATATCGTGACACATTTTAATTTCATGGGAATAAGAAGGAAAACGTCATGATTTCGCGATGTGTCCCATTTTCGGACTTGTCTCTTTCTCACGAGGGCAAAAGCAAAGGGGAAAGCAGTAAAGAAAACGTCATGATATCATGACAGGTTTTGAAAAATATGAATTGGGAAGAAAGAAACCAAGCCGACAAGGTAATAAACATTAGGGTTAATTTAATAATATTAAAATGCTAATCCTTGTTTTTTCTTTTGCAGAAAGCGATCTGGCAGTTGCATACTAGCAAAAGTAATGGCGAAAAAGAAAAAAATAAGTACAGATCAGGCGAAGGCCGTCAGATGGAAATGGGAGATACCGAAAATTTCTAGTCCATCCAGATTTTATAGATCTAGCCACAAAGAGACTTTACGGTGTGACTAAGCAGCTGCCTCATTTAATGAAATATGTCAAAAATTGGCTGAAAAGTGAAAATATCTACATGCAGTTACCATAATTTATCGATGAACACATTTAAAGGGAGAATTTATGGTGAAAGTAATGGCGTGCAGATAATTTCAACTCAAAGGCAGCTCTACGAAGATGAAATGCTAGAGAAGTCAGTGACTCATCCAAATTTCCTAGAGGAATTAATGAGATGTTCCCGACAGATGCACCAGAACAATGAAGACATCTACACATAGTTACAGGTGGATGCAAGTAATATCAAATTATGCCTTCTCCATTTATGGCAAGAGCCATGCAAATATTTTTAGAGTAATTAGGGTTTGTCGAAACTCTAATATAAAAATACCTTATATTATAAAACCTGGGTGGTGGGATTTTTATGATAAGATTTAGGGTTTGGGAAGAAGATATTTTTGAAAATATTAGGGTTTGTCCTGAGTCTATATATACTTCTTCTGGATGTAAACACAAGGGGTGAAAAACTTAGAATAAAAAGCTATTGGAGCAATTTCCTGCAAATCTTGTTGAATGCTTTGTTCTAGACTTGGAGTTGGTGTGATTTTTGTTTTCTGTGATAGCGTGGCTAGGAGCCTAATATCTTTTGGATTGTGATAAGTTCATATTCTTTTATTTTTCATCTCGTTAAGGTTTATTTAATTTATGCTATAGATCTGTGTTATCAAGATTGGATATGCTACTAGGCTTCATTCTTTTTATTGTATGCTAGGGAAAATTACAGATTTAAGGTTCAGGCTTGTTCTAATTGCTCTATCCTCACTATGCAAGCTAGGCTGTTGGTGAGAGATACCAATTTCAATCGAATTCCCTTCTGTTTATGATTTTCTTTCAGATCTATTTCATCTCTATATTATGCTCTTAGTAGAAGGTGATATTAGAAATTTGGACACTTTCCTCTTTGATTTGTTCTATTGTGAAGCTAAATAGTATAACTAAAATTGGTAGTTTTGGTTTTGCAGCTAAGTTAGATAAACTTCTCTTTTTTCCCTACATTACTCTCTCTGTTCCATCGATTGAATGATCCATTTTTATCTTCTTTAAAATTTGTCTTTTATTTAAATCTGCTAAAGCATAAAGAGCTAGATCAAAGAACTGATTGTAAATCTGAGTGTCCACAAAGATAACCAACTCCAAAAAACATTACTGAACTAAAGTCCCAAACCCATTGTAAGGTAACAGACAGTCCACTTGAAACTATTCCAGAAGTAGAAAAGAGTGAATAGACATTCGACCCAACTCTATAACTCACACCTTGGATATGCAGCAAGATCCTAAAATGAGTGGGATTTATCCCTTATAAGTGTTATCGGTATTTCATGCTCATTCTTCACAGGGTGTGTATAAAAGTAAAACCAACATTTAAAATTGGCGCTAGAAGGAGGGCCAAACTTTGTTCAGTAGTTTGTTAAGGATTGTAAGGTTGTAAGTTGCTTGTGAAAAGTTGGATTCTACTTACAGAGTAACAAGGTCCCACTCCAGAGCTGGAGAGCTCCTTGTGTCTAAGTTAGAAACCCCAAGAAGAAGTAGCCTCAGAAGGGCCAAGTCCTTGTCTAAAATAGTTTTATCACCACTTGTAGTTACTCCAACTACAACTGAAAATATCATCGTCAATCAAGTAGTAATGGCAAATTGGTTGGGTTCCACAGCCTTAAATATCCTCGATGCAGCCCATGATCTACCCAAAAGTCCTGAGGTATATTCCTAGATACAAGCATGATGGAACTAGAACAGCAGAAGAACACCTAGTAGCATTCAAGAATGCTCTAAAATTGTTAAATGTACAGCATGAATATGTGGCTTGCAGATTATTCCCGTTCACTCTCCAGGAGGGAGCATATGAATGGTTTTTGAATCTCGCTAACGATTCTATTACTAGTTGGAATGACTTGGAAAAGGTTTTTGTATCGCAATTTGGTGAAGTGATAGATCCCAGTGTATTATATCAGCAATTTTCTGGTATTAAAAGAGAAATAAATGAATCTGTCAGATCTTACAATATCAGATTTCAAAAGGCTTATGGTAGACCGACGGGTTATTATGTGCCAAATGCAGATCTAGCATTAGAAATTTTTAAGAATTCTCTAGATCCAATGACTTCTATTTTCTTGAAAAGAGATGCCTCTATTACCAATATAACAAAGGCTTATAAATAAGATTTGGTTCTGGAAAGACAATTGGGACCTCAACCTTTAAGTAGTCATCAAATTCCTTTGGTCACATAAGGTACCCCTATCTTCAATCCCATACCACATCAGATGATGTTGCCAACATATCAAACCCCACCGATAAGCAATCCATTGACTCTAACACCTGCTGAAAGTGTACAAAATCTAGATAAAGAAACTGATAACACAAGAGTCGAGGAAGTGTCAAAAATGGTCCAAAAGTTGGCAAATGACTTTTTAAGTTTTAAAAGGCAAGTTTCTACTGGGGAAAACTCAAACAGGTTTTCCTATCAGTAGAATATTCACTCAGCCCCCATACGAACCCGATAAGGATTATAAAGGTAAAGGGCATGATGTGAATATTTGTGACTTGGATTTGCCTAACTGGTGCAGGATACATGCCACATCTCAGCACGGGGAATTGGATTGTTTGGAATTCTATAATGCCTTTGAAGCTTTATCTGGTGAGTTGATTTCTCCTGAACATCAAAGAAATGCGGATGGCCCAAGTTCATCCAGCCATAGTGCAGCTATGGTCTTATATTATTTCACTTTTCCAGGTGAGTCTGAGAATGTAGTGGAGATGCCAATGGATGATGTGCAGGCTTTTCAAAAATATAGGAGGGACAACTACAACCTCAGAAACAGAATTCTGAAGCCCAACACTACATCTACCCCTCTAGACAACTCCCACAATGTTCCTCCAGATCCTTCTTCAAGTAATAACCCATCTCCACCCAAGGTATGAGATCCAAAAGTCCCATATGGGTCTACCGCTCCACTCAATAAAGGGTACAATATAGTGGAGGACATGAAGAATATCAAGGCTAACATCACTCTCCATGAGTTAGCTCAAATTTTGAAACAAAGGGATAACTTGATTAAAACATACTATGGGCCTACTACCAAACATTTAGAAAAGGGAAAGAAGATGGCAAATGCAAATGTGTCCATGTATAAAAAGAAGACTAAAGTTTCGCCTTTCCTACTGACTGTTCGTATATTTGGGAAAAACTTACACAATTGTCTGGTAGATTCGGGTGCTTTAGCCAATGTTATGCCTTTGGCCATTTGTCAACAGTTGGGTTTAACCCCAATGAAGTCTAAAAGAAGAGTTGTACAATTGGATAAATCTGAGGTTAAAGTAGTAGGTGAACTTCAA
The DNA here is from genome assembly GCA_028583015.1 of Wollemia nobilis. Lineage (NCBI taxonomy): Eukaryota > Viridiplantae > Streptophyta > Pinopsida > Araucariales > Araucariaceae > Wollemia > Wollemia nobilis. Next base: position 2,109,579 of record JAQPPZ010016703.1, on the reverse strand, counting down.
AATATTCATATTCAACTAGCATCGGAGCCAAGGGCACAACACAAAATTGAAATTCAGGTGGTAGATATTCCTATGGGATACGAGATGCTTCTGAGCAGAGATTGGTCAAAATATTTGAATGGATACTTGGCGACTGATTTTTCACATATGTGGTTGCCATGGAAATGTGTTGCAAACTAATTAAGGATTGAAATAGAACCTAGGTACAAACATATGATCACTGAATATAATGCAGAAAACAAGACTGTAAATATTGTTGATGTAGATATTGGGGTTTATAATTTAACAACAAGACAAAATGAGAAACTTAGTAAAGCTCATCTTGTTCATAATAATGAATTTTGGATGCTTCATGTGTATGGGGCTAAATCTAAACAAGGTTCTGGTACGGGGGCAGTTCTTAAAGGACCTGAGAGTCAGACATATTTTATGTCTTATCACCTACAGTTCCCTTGCACAAATAATTTAGCAGAGTATGAAGCACTGGTGCTAGGATTGAAATTTGCTTTAGACAGAGGTGTAAGAAATATCCAAGATTTTACAGACTCAGAGTTCGTGGCCAATCAAGTTAAATGTAAATTTCAGTGCAAAGCATCCTACTTAAAAGGATACAAATACCGAGCATGGGATCTCATGGAGGATTTTGATGCTTTTAATTTAACGCACATACCTAGAGAGCAAAATTCACTTGCAGATGTCTTAGATTCATTAGCCGCAAGTATGAATCCACTGGAAGAGTTCAAATGGAAGAAATTTTTGATCGAGTTAGTCCCTTGTTTATCAATCCCAAATAATGTAGATAATTTTCAGGTTTTCTCTGATGACCAGCAGATTATAAACTTTTTACAGAGTACCAATGCGTTTGAAAATGCTATAATCGATGATGGTCAAAGGGATACTCTTTCGGAGTAGTTAGACGATGAAAGGGGAATAATAAGGTTGAAAGATAATAGAATTCTGAAAGGGAAGGTGGAACTGGAGCGACTGTTTGATGTTGACCAAATTAAGCAAAAGGTGAGTTCTGGGGATTCTATTAGTGTAGCAAATAATGATACTGAGAACCTGAATGTCAGGACTGAAAAAGATCCCAGGTACCTTAAGTTGGCTAAAAATTGTGACCCTGAAATAAAAATAAATATGATTGAATTTCTGCACAGGTCCAAAGATGTTATGTCCTGGTCTTACAAAGATTTAAAGGTTTTTGATCCAAAAGTTTACACCCATGTAATACCCTTAAAAGAGTTCTACAAACCCTTTCGACAGAAATAGAGGCATGTCAATGCTTTGCTAGAGCCCTTCATAAAGAAGGAGGTGGAAAAATTATTGAGTGCCGCCATTATTTTTCCCATTAGGCATTCTACTTGGGTGGCCAATTTGGTGCCAGTCAGAAATAAAAATGGAGAGATTTGCTTGTGCGTGGATTTTAGAAACTTGAACAAGGCATCTGAGAAATATAATTATCCTCTACCTTCCATGGATGAGGTGCTACAAATTGTGAATGGTTCAAAAATGATGTCTTTCATAGATGGATTCTCAGGGTATAATCAGATATTAGTTGAAAAGGAAGATAGGATGAAAACTGCCTTCACAACCAAGTGGGGAACTTTCACCTACAAAAGAATGTCATTTGGATTGACTAATGCTAGAGCTACCTTTCAGCGCACAATGGATCACGCCTTCAAAGGTCTTATGGGTAAATGCATAGTTGTCTACATGGATGACTTGACAATTTTTTCCAAATCTCGGTTTGACCACGTGAAGCACTTGGAATCTATTTTCAACAAATGCAGGGAGTTCGGCATTTCTTTGAACCCGAAGAAGTGTGTTTTTGGTGTAACTGAAGGAAAACTCCTTGGACACTTGATCACCAAAGATGGCATTTCCATGGATCCTGATAGAGTTGAAGCCATATCAGGGATACCCTTTCCCAACTCTAAGTAAGAGTTAAGATCTTTTTTTGGGAAAATTAATTTTGTCAAAAAATTCATCTTCGGCTTCGTAGAAATAGTCAAGCCACTGAATGACATGCTGAAGGAAACTGCTAAGATCACTTGGACAACAGAAGCCAAAACAACATTCCAGGAGATCAAATCTATCATCCAACAAGCTCCAGTGCTGGTGAGCCCAGACTTCAGTACAAATTTTTATTTGTACTCTTTTTCTTTTGAACACACACTTGCTACGGTTTTGACCCAACGAAGAGAAACATGGGAGCATCCGATTGCCTTCAAAAGTACCAACTTAAAGGGGACTGAGCTAAAATACTCTCGCTTGGATAAGCAAGCCTATGCCTTAGTAAGGGGAGTTAAGCAATTCAGGCACTACATACTAAGAAACAAAGTCCATGCTATAGTTCCTGATCCAGCTGTCAAATACTTATTAAGCCAAGACGAATTGGGTGAGCTAAGAGGTAATTGGGTTATGAGACTGCAGGAATACGACTTAGAAATTTGGCCTACAAAATTAATCAGGGGACTTGGATTGTCTTGACATATTACTGAAATACCTGTACAGGGAGAAATTAATCAGCTGGATTCTGGATTTGAGGATTGGTATGGAGATATCATTCACCTGCTGTGATTTGGAATTTGTCCATCTCACCTGAATAGAACCCAAAGAAGAGCACTAAAGCTAAAATCTGCTCATTTTCTGCTCAAAGGAGGTAACTTGTATAGAGAAAACTATGCTGGCATATTCTTAAGATGCATTTCTCAGAATGAATTCAATGAAGTGATGTCCAGTTTTCCATTTCTAGTGCGTCTGCCAGGAACATCTCATTAATTCCTCTAGGAAATTTGGATGAGTCACTAAATTCTCTGGCATTTCATCTTCGCAGAACCGCATTTGAGTTGAAATTCTCTGCATGCCATTACTTTCACCATAAATTCTCCCGTTAAATGCGTCCATCGACAAATTTTGGTAACTGCATGTAGATATTTTCACTTTTCAGTCAATTGTCGACATATTTCATTAAATGAGGCAGCTGCTTAGTCACACCGTAAAGTCTCTTTGTGGCCAGATCTGTAAAATTTGGATGGACCAAAAATTCTCGACATCTCCCATTTCCATCTGATGGCCTTCGCCTGATCTGCGCTTATTTTTGTCTTTTTTGCCATTACTTCTGCTAGTATTCCTAAGATGCATTTCTCAGAATGAAGTCAATGAGGTGATGTCCAGTTTTCCATCTACTCATAATTCGAATGAACTATGTTCCATCCTTTATTTTATTTTTATGCCTATATATTTTTGATTCCTTGTACCTGTGATCTTGTTTTCCTTCGCCATTGTTGTTCTTTGGTTCTTTACAATCTATTGTAAAATATCCATACTTTCCACAATTGAAACACTTAACAGTTCTTAGATCTATGGGTCTTCTAGAACCTTTATCTCTTCTACTATAATTAGCTTCTTCATCACTAGAAGACTCGTTTCTTGATTTTGACTTCTTACCCTTTGTTTCCTTGATTACTTTGAATGTTTCTTCCTTTTGGGAAATAGGAACTTTTGTTCTTATCTCAAAAGTTGTTAGCATACCAAGCAACTTATATCTTGTCAAATTATCACCATACAATGATATATATATAGTAGAAACATGTTCATTGAATCTGTTTGGAAGATATCTTAAGACTTTAACACAAACATTTGATTCATCAATCTTCATTCCAAGTCCTTGCATATCATTAACAACCTCATCAATTCAAATTATATAAGCATTGATATTTTCATCATCATTCATTCTCAATGCTTTAAATTTTTCTTTGATATTTCGTATCTTTGATTTCTTGACACTTGTATCTCCCTCATATATACATTGCAATTTATACCACATTTCTTTTGTAGTTATACAATGCATAACCTTCATAGATTTTGATCTACATAAACCTCTCACAAGTACATTTATTGCTTTTAAATTATAGTGTTGTAGTAGCTTGCTTTCCTTATCTATAGGAGGATTTACTATTGGATCATATCCAAATTCCACTGCATCCCAAACTTCATTGCCAAGTGCCATCAAGTAGAACCTCATCATCATACTCCAATACATTTAATCACTTCCATAAAATATTGGTGCTAAATTACTTGAGGATGCATCCTTAGGATCCATTGTGTTCTTGTTAGATTTTCCTTCAAGCTATTAAACTCTTCCAAAGGAACCCACTCTGATACCAATTTAAGAACACAAGCTTATACTAAGAGCGAGGGTGAACAGTATAAGAGTACTTTTTACTTTTCTTTCTAAATCAATATTATGTAGTGTATAGATATCAGTATCAATATAAGTAATCAAAGCAATGCAAAAAACACCATACACAATAGAGATACCAATTTAACATGGTTCACCCAAATATGGCTACTTCCACAAAGAAAATATTTCACTAAATTTTCTCAATCAATCTCTTGGGAATCCTTCCTAATTACAATGTTTATGGACCTCTATCCAAAGGATATGTTGATCCCCTAAATCTGGTTTGTGGATATTTATCCATAAGAGAATTCCTCCTTTGATCTAACTGGTGATCCTCTAGAAGACTACTACCTCCACTACACTAGCTTGTGGATTTGTCTCCACTGAAGACTCTTGTCCCCACTCATAAGACCTATCCTCACTACCCTGTATGATGGATATATATCCATTGGAGACTAATGTACTCTCTAATATGTCACCTCCAAATCTCTATATTAACTATGTACTAAACATAGTCTAGTCAGTCTATCACAACTCTGCTCAACTCTTATACTAAACAAAGTCTAATCGTTCTAGCACAAGTCTACTCAACAAACTCACTAAAATTTGTAGTAAACATAGTTCATTCGGTCTAGCACAAATATGCTCAAATATTATACTAAACATAGTCTAGTCGGTATAGCACAAGTCCATTCAAATTTACACTAAACACAATCTAGTCGATCTAGAACAAATCTTCTCAACAGGTCCACTCAGAACCTTCTCAAGTCTACTCAATAGATCCACTCAAAACCTACTCAAATTTTCTCAACAGGTCAACTAAAAACCTGCTCAAATCTTCTCAATAGGTCCACTCAGAACCTACTCAGATATGCTCAACAGATCCACTCAAAACCTGCTCAAATTTTCTCAATAGGTCCACTCAAAACTTACTCAAATATGCTCAACAAGCTCACATAGAACTTGTCCAAATCTGCTCAATAATTCCTCTCTAGGACTTAACCAAATCTGTATTATAAGCTTCCATAAAAGCTCACACAAAATTAGTCCACAAGTTTTCTCAAAGACTTACCTCAAATTTGCTTAACAAGTCTACACAGAACTTGTCCAATCTCATAGAAACATATAGATAATTGTTAGAGACTCAATATGTTCTACACTAAAAGCTCAATTAATTTCTCAACTCAAATAAATCTCATTGAAGCATAAAGAGAATTGTTAGAGACTCAATATGTTCTATACACAAAACTCAATCACTTTATCAACTCAAATAAATCTCATAGAAGCATAAAGAGAATTGTTAAAGACTCAATATGTTCTATACTCAAAACTCAATCACTTTCTCAACTCAATCTCATAGAAGCATAAAGAGAATTTTTAGAGACTCAATATGTTCTATTCTCACAACTCAAATCAGAATATAGAATAGTTTGTTTTATGGAACTTGAACAACCACTGCATATGTCCACTTGACTAGGCCAGTGTAGTGGAGGCAGTAGTCTTCTAGAGGATCACCAGTTAGATCAAAGGAGGAGTTCTCTTATGGATAAATATCCATAAACTAGATTTAGGGGATCAACATATCCTTTGGATAGAGGTCCATAAACATTGTAATTGGGAAGGATTCCCAAGAGATTGATTGAGAAAATTTAGTGAAATATTTTCTCCGTTGAAGTAGCCATATTTGGGTGAACCATGTTAAATTGGTATCTCTATTGTGTATGGTGTTTTTTGCATTGCTTTGATTACTTATATTAATACTGATATCTATACACTACATAATATTTATTTAGAAAGAAAAGTAAAAAGTACTCTTATACTGTTCACCCACCCTCTTAGTATAAGCTTGTGTTCTTAAATTGGTATCAGAGTGGGTTCCTTTGGAAGAGTTTAATAACTTGAAGGAAAATCTAACAAGAACACAATGGATCCTAAGGATGCATCCTCAAGTAATTCAGCACCAATATTTTATGGAAGAGACTAAATGTATTGGAGTATGATGATGAGGTTCTACTTGATGGCACTTGACAATGAAGTTTGCGATGCAGTGGAATTTAGATATGATCCAACAGTAAATCCTCCTATAGATAAGGAATGTAAGCTACTACAACACTATAATTTAAAAGCAATAAATGTACTTGTGAGAGGTTTATGTAGATCAAAATCTATGAAGGTTATGCATTGTAGAACTGCAAAAGAAATGTGGTATAAATTGCAATGTATATATGAGGGAGATACAAGTGTCAAGAAATCAAAGATACGAAATATCAAAGAAAAATTTGAAGCATTGAGAATGAATGATGATGAAAATATAAATGCTTATATAATTTGAATTGATGAGGTTGTTAATGATATGCAAGGACTTGGAATGAAGATTGATGAATCAAATGTTTGTGATAAAGTCTTAAGATCTCTTCCAAATAGATTCAATGAACATGTTTCTACTATATAAATATCATTGTATGGTGATACTTTGACAAGATATAAGTTGCTTGGTATGCTAACAACTTTTGAGATAAGAACAAAAGTTCCTATTTCCAAAAAGGAAGAAACATTCAAAGTAATCAAGGAAACAAAGGGTAAGAAGTCAAAATCAAGAAACGAGTCTTCTAGTGATGAAGAAGCTAATTATGGTAGAAGAGATAAAGTTTCTAGAAGACCCATAGATCTAAGAACTGTTAAGTGTTTCAATTGTGGAAAGTATGGATATTTTGCAATAGATTGTAAAGAACCAAAGAACAACAATGGTGAAGAAAAACAATATCACAGGTACAGGGAATCAAAAATATATAGGCATAAAAATAAAATAAAGGATGGAAAATAGTTCATTCGGATTATGAGTAGATGTAAAACTGGACATCACATCATTGAATTCATTCTGAGAAATGCATCCTTCGCAAGTTTTCCTAAGATCACAAGTCTACTAAAAAAACTCACTAAAATTTGTAGTAAACATAGTTCATTCGGTCTAGCACAAATATGCTCAAATATTGTACTAAACATAGTCTAGTCGATCTAGCACAAGTCCATTCAAATTTACACTAAACACAATCCAGACGATCTAGCACAAATCTTCTCAAATCTTCTCAACAGGTCCACTCAGAACCTTATCAATTCTACTCAATAGATCCACTCAAAACCTGCTCAAATTTGCTCAATAGGTCAACTCAGAACCTGCTCAAATCTTCTCAATAGGTCCACTCAGAACCTACTCAGATATTCTCAACAGATCCACTCAGAACTTGCTCAAATTTTCTCAATAGGTCCACTCAAAACCTACTCAAATATTCTCAACAAGCTCACATAGAACTTGTCCAAATATGCTCAATAATTCCTCTCTAGGACTTAACCAAATATGTATTATAAACTTCTATAAGAGCTCACACAAAATTAGTCCATAAGTTTTCTCAAAGACTTACCTCAAATTTTCTTAACAAGTCTACACAGAACTTGTCCAATCTCATAGAAACATATAGATAATTGTTAGAGACTCAATATGTTCTACACTAAAAGCTCAATTAATTTCTCAACTCAAATAAATCTCATAGAAGCATAAAGAGAATTGTTAGAGACTCAATATGTTCTATACTCAAAACTCAATCACTTTATCAACTCAAATAAATCTCATAGAAGCATAAAGAGAATTTTTAGAGACTCAATATGTTCTATACTCAAAACTCAATCACTTTCTCAACTCAATCTCATAGAAGCATACAAAGAATTTTTAGAGACTCAATATGTTCTATTCTCACAACTCAAATCAGAATATAGAATAGTTTGTTTTATTGAACTTGAACAACCACTGCATACATCCACTTGACTAGGCTTAATAAACTTACTCAACCAATCACTCAAGAAACAACTCTTGCTCATAAACCCTGGTCCAAGCATGTATCATCCAAATCAAAATGTTTCCAACAATGCTCAACAAAAAATCTTGCATAACAATGATACTCATGATATTTTGAAACCCTAACTCAATTTCTTCACACAACCAATGGTTTCAACAAAAATGCTTATAAAACAAGGTTTTAATCACAACTCTTAATTTTAGAAAACCTTGAAGCATTAACTCAAACACTTTAGAAAAGGAAACCATAATCAAATCCTTTTCACTCCAAAATTTATTTTCTAGTAATTCATTCAATCAGTTCAACCAAAGAAGAATTTACCCATACTTTTTTTCTTGACAAGTAGATGATCTCACAAATATGCCACACTCACAATTGCTTTGCCAATCTCAATAGGGGTTAGAGGATAATTGTATCAACAAAACATAACACAAAAACAATATCAAATTTACACCTTATCACTCCAACTTGATTAATAATCAACACCCTCACAATAATAACAAAAGCCCTTAATTCAAAATAACACAATACCCACAAAGCCATAATCCTCAAATATACCACTATAGCAATTTAATACTTTATTAAAATTTAAAAACAAAAATCTTCTTATAACTCCTAATGATAATTCTCAAATACCACAACTTTATTACAAAGCAACTTTTCCAAACATAAACCACTAAACAACATTATACCTCCAACTTAGGCATTTGATTAAAATTAAAAACAAAAATAGTACCTTGTCTTCAGAGGGAATCGAACCCTCAACATTACCCCCAATGTACACCTTAGTCGTGGCCAAAGTCACCACACGAGACAAGCGCCCATCTAAGATTAACGAAGCACCACATGCTTCTTAATATCCTCACACATTCTACTTTGGGTAAAATAATGTGCACCTTGAGTGCCTTAAATATCACAATTCACGATGCACCCATCGAGAATGCAAACCCTATTGCAAGCTAGTGCTTTCGTGCTTTCCAATATACCACTAGGCCATGATGTCCTATGCAAATTCGAGGATTAAATTTTTCTCCATTAAACACTTCTCTTTCATGACTTTCACAAAAACTCACAAGCTCTTTTCTTCACATGCACCCATTATACCTCTTCCGAAAGTTTCCTATCTTAGGAGAATTAAAATATGTGTTTTCAGAGGACATTCTAGGGTTAACTCATCAAAGATATTTTGATCTTTCTATTGAGTTGTCACCTACAGTTGCACACATTGCAAGGGCACCATATAGGATAAATCCTATTGAGATATAAGAGATCAAAACATAACTTTAAAATTCACTGAAGAATGGGATAATCAATATCCATTGTATTACCCTAGTTATCTCTAATCTTTTTTGTCAAAAATAAATATGGTACCTTGAGGATGTGCATAGATTACCAAATGTTAAATAAGGTTACTATCAAAAATAGGTACTCATTACCTAGAATTGTTGATCTCTTCTATCAGCTGAAAGGAGAAACTATATTCTCGAAGATTGACCTAAGGTCTAGTTATCATCAGTTAAGGATTTGATAAGAATACATTTCTAAATTGATGTTTAGAACAAGGTATGATCATTTTAAGTTTATATTCCTACATTTTGGGGTAACTAACACCCTAGCCACATTCATGAATCTCATGAATTGTATTTTTAGAGAGCAATTGAACTGATTTGTGCTCATGTTTCTTGATGACATATTGATCTATTGCAAGAACAAGGAGGAAATATGATCAACATATGAGAATTGTTCATGAGATTATTAGAAAGACTCAATTATATGAAAAGTTATCAAAGTATAAATTTTATACTCCACAAGTGCAACAGTTAGGACATATTTTCTCTATCAAGAGGATTGTAGTTGATCCCAATAAAATAAAAACAATTTTTGATTGGCTTGCACCTACTAATGTGACTAAGGTGTGAAGTTTTATGGGAATTACAAGCTATTATATGTGATTTTTCAGATGGTTTCACAAGAATTCCCAAACCTATTACAAACCTTCAAAGGAAAATTAAAGCCTTTAAATGAAAAGAGTAGTGTGAAGAGGTATTTCAATTTTAAAAAAAGTTTGACAACAACACCAATTTTGCAATTACCTGATCCTAATAAGAAGTTTCCAGTATGCACAGATTTATCAATTGAAGTATTAGGTGGGGTTTTGACCCAAAATAATATAGTTATTGCCTTGTATTCAAGAAAAATTAAGAGGCATGAGGTGAATTATTCCACTCATGATTTGGATCTGGAAATTGTGGTACATGCCCTTAATATTTGGAGGAAATATTTTTTGGAAAAACAATTTTAACTAAAGATAAATCAATCGAGTTTAAGATATATATTTACTCAACCCTTATTGAATGCTAGGAAGCGATGTTAGATGGAGTTTCTAGTTGAGTACGACTTTGGCATAGAGTATATTAAGGTTAAGGAGAACAAGGTCATCAATGCTCTGAGTAGGAAAGGGCACATTGTTTCAACGATAAAATGTCATTATGATTTTTTAGATCATATGAAGGATCTGCAATAGGGACATGAATTTTCCAAACATGTAATACTCAAAATAAGAAAAAAATTGGAAAGAATACATGTTTTGTATATAAATATGACTTGTTGTATTACAAGTGAATTGAGAAAAACAAGCCTTAAGGAGACACACAATACTCCTTATTTGACGTATCCTAGAGGATAAAAGATGCACGGGATCTTGAGAAAATCTTACTATTGGTCAGGTATGAAAAGGTATATCACTAACTATGTAGCCAGGTCCTTGGAGTGCCAAAAAGATAAAGTGGAACATTTTTATCTAGTAGGTAAATTATACCCACATGAAATACCTATGTAGAAATGGTAGGTGGTTTCGATGGAATTTATAGTGGGTCTACCTAAAATAATGTTTACACATGACACAATAATGGTGGTTGTGGATAAGTTAACCAAGGTTGCACATTTTATGCCTGGTAATGTGTAATATTATGCACCTGCTATAGTGGGAAAGTTATCCAGGGAAGTGGTGAGACTACACGGATTTCTAGAAGTCATAATATTTGATAGATATTCTCATTTTACTTTTGAATTTTTGTAGGTTTAACATGAATATTTAGAAATCAAATTGACTATTAGTTCCACCTATAACCCTAAAATAAATGGGTAGACTGAGAGGGTAAATAAGGTATTAGACTATATGTTTATAATGTATTTTATGGATCAACATATAAAATTGGAAGACTATTTATACCCAATTGAATTTGCATACAAGAATAGTTATAATGCATCACTAGGTATGGCTCCTTTTGAAGCCTATATGGAAATATATGCAAGACTCTCTTATCTTGGGATAATCTAGAAGATTAAATAATAATCATATTGAAAACTATAAAATAAATGGAAGATCAATTGAAAAGAATTTAGTAAAATCTGGAGGAGGTTGTAGATCACCAGAAGAGCAATGCAAACCTTAAAATAACACTAAGGGAATACTCTATGGGAGAGAGTGTGTTCTTAAGGGTGAAGCCAACTAAAAGTAAGAAGCAAGTATGAGAAATGAGCAAACACAACTTTTTATTGTTTTAGATTATATGAGGAACTTAAAAACTAAAGAATTTATGTGAATAAAATCTAGGTAACATTTTAGGAAAGTCATTTTTGAAATTTGTTACTAGAAAAAATCTCTAGTTGGAAGTATAGATGCCCTAGTTAACAATAATAAGAAGAGTGAATATATGAAAAGCACTTTGTAGGTAACAAATACTACATAAAATGTAATTATCAATAATGAGATGATTGAGAATGATATGATGGTTCTTAAAATGAGAGGATTGATATGAAAGTTTCATGATACTAACCATATTGTTTTGAGATTCAAAATTAGATCAAGTGGAAGTGGAGATTGCATTCAAACTACTCCATTACTTTTATTTTAAAATATGTTTTCCTCATTATCTTCTCCAATTCATAAATAAGGGATAAAATAATGAATGTTAGTCCTTGGTTTAGGGGTAAAGAAGCATTTTATGTAACACCATGGAATGGGATTTTTTCTATGGAAGAAGAGACTGTTAAAAGGTTTTTGATGTGGATTAGGGTCTTTGGACTTCCTTTTAAATTCACTAATAAATATATTTTGGAGAATATTTGCATTAATCTAAGGGAGTTCATCCAGGATGGACCAACTACTAAGGAGAGAAGGTCTGTGATATACACTCAAAATAGTGTTACCTAATTTATTTCAAAACCTTTATCATAGTCCATTAGTAAATCAAAAGTATGGGATGAACAAGTGGATTATCAAAATATTCTTTTTTTATGTCACATATGTCATGAAACCAAACACATGGAAAGAGATCACAAAGTGAAAATTATGGAGAAAGGGATAGAAAATTATTAGAACCCTATCCTAACACAACTATTACTATGTATGTGTCTAGTTTTAGTGTTATATTTGCACCTTGAGTGCCTAGTGTGCATGGACCCATTATGATGTAGCATTTACTTTTATTGTAAGTAGGAATTAGTGGATCATGTCTTCACTTTCATGTGGTCTAACCCTAGATCATAGGATTAAGTTTAATAAGAGTCTATATAAGAAAATGGGTTTGGAGTAGAAGGTATATTATATATCTTCTCATTTTGTATTGGAGCTATGATTTAAGGAGGCTCCATCTCAAAGAGGCCTACAATATCTATTTTTCTTGATTAATATAAGTTTGTAATTATTTCCATTCAATTATTTTTTTGTGAGAACTTTTGTTACTTTAATTTATGTGACTATAGAGTTAGTTCAAATTTGAGAGTATTTTTATTAATTCATGTATTATTAATTTAGTCATGTTTATTTTTATATGAAAGTTCCTAAAAAGTGGTATCAAAGATATTTCTAGGACCATGATTTTTGTAGCAATAGTTCTTGTTCTTTTTTCCATTTTTCTATTTTGTAATTTCTCATTATGTTACTTTTCCATTAAAGTATGTTTTCAAAAAATAAACTTTTTATTAGAGTAGGGTATAATTTCTATTGTAGGGGTTTTAAAATCATGTTAATTTGTCATTTTTAGTTGAGCACATTTGATTGTAAAACAGTGTGTAAAGGACATGTGGTAAAAGTAAACTAACATCCAAGACTTAGATGCAATGTGCCATAGATTTGGACTTCCATGTACCATGAGGTATATCAGAATCCAATATCAAGTTTAACTAAAATGAAACTTCCTTATATGGTGCACTAGTAAGTGGTTGGCCCTAGGAAGTTAATACCAAAGTATACTTGGAAATATATAATGCAATTATGGGTACAATGGAACCCTTCATAGTTAGAGCTCTAAAATGTTACACTGGCCACTAATAATGAACAAGAAAATTATAGAAAAGACCATATACCAGAGATTCCATGAAATCAGACACATCTTGACTTGGGTTGTCCTTATTAAAACATTATTTTAATCCTTTCTTGTTTAAAAAAAAAAACATGTTTGATTATAATATACAAGAGACTAATTCAATCATAGTCAAGATTTGCTATAGAAGTACATTGAAATGCACCAAGTAGTTTGAACACTCTAAAGCTACACGATGATTATCAAATATGGTAATGCACATAATATCCAATCTATTAGTACAAAGTTTTTTTAGTGTGATAGTATAGAGAATATCTAGGCTTATAGTGTAGAGAATATTTGGTTTGAGAGTGTAGAGAATATCTAGTGTGATAATACAAATAATATACAATCTAACAATCAAACTAGTCAATTGTTAATAGTCCAACAATGAGCAAATTTAAAAAAAAAAAAAACAAAAATTGCTATTTTGAGAGATATTCCATTACAATCGCATTTTTGAGTTGATCGTTTTGAGACCTAAATTTTGTATCTATGTTTGAAACCCCACCTTCCAAAAATCATAATTTTTTGATATAGTCAATTTTGACACTCTCTTTGAACCGATCATTTTGATATATAAATACAATAGACCTTTCTAGAGTCCCTAAAGTGACAAATAGATTATGATAATAGAACTCAAGAGCTAGAGTAGTTTGATGTCTAGGTAAAAAAAATATAACCTATCAACCATCAATCCTCTAAGAACTATGCAAATTAGAAAAATTAGATAAAATTGATGATATCAAAAGTCATTTAATAGGTCTAAATACAAAATATGATGCTTTGATAGGAAAATAATTAGAGAGTCAAGGTGATATTTTTTATGGAGGTGCACAAAATATTCTTCGTCTAAATACAAATAAAAAATATCCAAGCAATAATTTATAAAATTTTATGGTGATGAGCAAACTAGTTGGATGTATCCAAACAATTAAAAGTTTTCTCTTCATGCCATTTTCCACAATTAGAAGCTTGTAATTGCATATTTCAACCTATAATGTGAAGTAGTCCAATGGTTTCAATGGTTAAATAATATCAATTGGAGGAATCCTTGGTTTGAATTTGAATATGAATTGCTCCCTAATTTTGAACATAATGAGTATGAATATTTTACAAGAGCCCTCATAAAGTTAAGATAAAAATCTATTTATGCTTACTAGATAATTTGAAAAGATAGTTAATTGTACTAGGGTATTGAGTTTCAAGTTTCTCCAAAGTTTTTTTATTAGTATATTAAAGGAAGTTATCCATGTAAAGGTGAAAATTTTCAAGTGATACAACATGATGACAACTATTATATTGGATAGGCTCATTGAGGATAAATTTGTAGCGCAAAAACATAATTTTAAATTGTGACAGACTTGAAACTTATTTTTGTCTCAAGCATCACAAAATTTAGGAAAAAAATCATGCTAGGTTAAACATATAAATAATAAAGAAATAGAGGCATGTTGGGCATAGGTTCTATGTTATAATTGTGATGAAAAATATTTTCTACGCCATAAGTGTATATAATAGAAACTATATTTACAAGATGTGGGAGAACCTTCTACCAAGGAACCACATGATGAAGGGGGGGACCAAATAGAGGTAGATAAACATAAAGATCCCAAATCAACAAATATTTACATCATTTTGTGTTTACTTAATGGTCATAGTGTATGTGTGTCTTCTGTTAGATCCTTGTATAGATCTCATCTTCTTCCAATTATTTTTACCTCTAGATTGAATGTAAATGAATATTTAATCTTTTTGAGTCCTCATTAATATGGTTAAATGATAAAATTTAAAAATCCAAGGCTTTAAGGATTTGTAAGCCATTGGCTTGTAGAATTCTCCATTACATTCTAGAATCTTTTCGGTAAGTTTAAAATTGTAAATGATGTGTCCTATTTGTGGTTGTCCTAAAAGTGTCAAACATGTTTCTTGGTCATATAGGTTTGATAGGCATATTTGATCTTCTATGCAAAGGGACTATCTTATATTGTATGGTAGAAAAATATCATGTGATGATTTATTTGGTTCTTTTTCTAGTCAAAATTTTCAAAATATTCAAATGGTTGATGTTTTTGCATATTTGGTATGTCATATATTATAATAAATTTCATGATGATAAATTATTTTGGCTTTTGGTATTATTCGGCCTTACTATAAAAAATATATGATAGGCTGAGGTCCTGATTTTAGAATTGAAAGAGCAATAAAAATGATAAGAAGATATAAGGAGCAGATTAGATACTTGTATTTGTCTTGGATAACTAGATGCAAGTTAAAAATAATTTGTTAGAAACCATAATATAGAGGTTTAATGAGGTTTGGTTTTGAGTACACTCTATAGCTTACTACTATTAAAGGTCAATTTTTGAAAATGATGCAAAAATTTCATGCCATATTACTTGAATTTGTTTTTTCTAATATCACCTTTGAATATTACAAAATTAATATAATTAATAAAACTATTTTAATAAGCATAACCTCTAATTTTATCTTTTTTTTTATTATACTAGAGGAATCCATAACACATTACAATTTTCTATGCCTCTTCGAAGGTTTGAATCTCGTTCCTTGTTGCCACTATAATATCTAGTTGCATTGGGTAAAACTTTTTACGTAATCTACTATGTTGATGCAACATGCCCAAGGGTACTACAAGACCCGAGGGATTGTAACCCTGATCTTCGTGTTCCTATAGAAACATTTTGACCATTAAACCAAGCCCTCAAACCCAAGCCTCTATAAATTCCAATTGCATTGGGTAAACATTTTTACGTAATCGACTACGCTGATGTGACATGCCCACCGATACTATGAGACCTTAGGGATTGGAACCCTGGTCTTCGTGCTCCTACAAAAAAAAATTGACCATTAAACCAAGACCTCCTACCCAAAAGGGTTTATAATAAACCAGTGTGATTTGAATCGGACTTGCATGGACTCACATCGTACGGATCACATTTCTCAACTAACCGCATCACACCAACTCACCTATGCACTCACCTTTCTAATTTTATCGTATTTATGATGAACTTTCTTATTATTTATCTAATACTTTAATAATACATTTAAAGTACTTTTAAAATTTAATTTTCTCACTCAAATATATACTCAAAACTTATATGTTTTAAGGGATCCCTTTTGAAGTTCATTTTCTATCTAATAATTTAATAATGCATTTAAAGTACTTTAAAAATTCAAATTTTGCACTCAAATATATATTCAAAACTTATATGTTTTAAATTTTCCCTTTAGAATTTCATTGTCTATCTAATACTTTAATAATACATTTACAGTACTTTAAAAATTCAATTTTCTCGCTCAAATATATTTATATGTTTTAAGGTTTCCTTTTGAAGTTCATTTTCTATTAGCATTATACCCACACAAGATTAATGGCAATATAGTGTAAATGTATTTTAATATTAATGGTAATATAGTGGCCTATAGCTTCTCCACATGATTATACACTCTTTTCCACCCTTCCTTATCACCCTTATCCCAAAAAAGGGATTATATATGGTACAATTCCAGATTATGTTTGCTCTTTCTACCCTGGACTCGGATACCCTTTGGATAATTCTTTTTATTCCCTATTTCATTTCCCTCTTTTCTCAATCCCGCCTTGGATTTTCTTTGTCTTGCCAAAGTTGACTCTGATTTTTGTCATTGCAATCACCATAATACATCAACTATCATGTTGGCATCTCATGCAAATAAAATTCCATACATCAACTACCATGTTGCCATCTCACGCAAACGCAAACAAAAGTCCATAACAATGAAGATAAATATTTATTTTCAAAATATGAAGGATCATTTGTACGTCATTCGAAACAAGTCTACTCTTTTAGATGTATCGTCTCCAGTGTGTGCAAGCCCTTTCCATGCATGCACATATTCACCCTGCCCTCACCCTTGCAGGTATTTACCACTTACATTTTGGTTTCTATTAAATCCATCTACTTCGTTTTTACATATAATTATAGTTAATGTATGTTTCAAGATATTTCTATAAAATACTATGAATTTGAACAATAAAAAGAAATAAAATCAAGATCTATTGCTTTTATAACTATTGTTGAAACCATAGTTAAGGAATACCGAATAATGTAATCATTGGTATATCTTTGTTAGCTTTTTATGGAGTAGGCAATGGGAGATAGCAATAACAATATGCAGAATAATATGAAGGAAAGTGAATGTACGAGATGATTAAAATATTCTATAAATAGAAATGATGATAATTAATACGATGTAGCTATGGATAAAATGGACACTCTATGAACAAAGCTACTAGACTACATTGCACTCATCACCAATATATAGTGATCTACATAGCATTATGCTACTACCTATGAATATATTTTGAGCTTCTATATACTACCTATTACAATGAGGCCCTGTTTATATAGGAATATAGGTTCCTTGGCCAACACTCTACCTAACTATGCAAGGGACACCTTGCACATTGATACTTGTGCATTTATTACATTGCATTAACTAGATAACTTCCCTCTAAAGTAATTTAATGTCCTAAGTATATACGTAGGAAGGTACATTTACATGACCCAAATGATGTAATATAATTTATTTCTAACACCCCCTATATTACATTATTTGGGTTTTGAAGACTTTAGTCTTCAATGTGGATATTCTTCCATTGGATAGTGGAAATCGTATTATCCTTCATTTCTTACTGTGATTAGGTTCAACGAGTAAATTGTGTCTTCAGATGATGCAAAGTAAGTTGTAGTTGAAGGTTCTTCTGCTTTTTGTATGTGTTCAATTGTTTCAGTCTTCATGATGCTATGTTTATTTCTAGCATGTATTTTCTTCCTTTTTCTTCTTATTCTCTTATGATTCTGCATTGGTGTTGGTGGAATTTCTACTTCATGACAAGTTAGTCTATTATCACAATAATATTGTTCTTTATTACTAGCTTGTTCCATGTGTTGAGCAAGTACAAACACAATTAATGATAGATAAACCATCAGATACTCTTATGGTGAAAATATAACCAGTCTTTGTGAGTTCGACCATGTTGTGAAGAGTATTTCATGAAGATAACCAGTCAATGTTGTCAAGTAACCTTCTTTGGCTTCTTTAATAAACAAGGAGAATTTCTCTTTTTTGTTAGTGGATAGACACTCGTATCATTCTAGAGTATCTATTAAGTTTTGAGAGTATTATTCTACTTCATGGAATAGTTCTTAATTATTAAAAGCTTTTATCAAGATTTCATCCATGATATATCTTGAAATAGTGATTCTTGCTATTTCTTAGAATTAGATTTGATAGAATCTTAGTATTCTACCTTATAACTACCTATATTAGGATATATGATCCCTAATTGAAGTATATAAGTTTGATTTTATAAAACCTTTATTACCCTTAGGTTTGTAGGCTTCCTTATGTCTCCCTAGTAATGAGAGTATATACACCTAATAGAATTTTAGGTTTTGTAGAAAGCTTATATCTTCCCAATTATATAGAACTTGATAATATTTGGTAGATGCTATTATTATCAAGTTTTGTAGAATACCTTATGACTCTCTAGTGATTTTGGAATATGATATAGTGCTCTTGTAAAATGTAGTTCAATTTTTGGTTGATTTTGTAAATTTTTGTAAACATAAAAAACAACTTTTCTAAAACCTTATTACTCATATTGAGCTAAGCACTTTTCCAATTTTGAAGAGGTTTTAATGTTGGATTTCTTTTGTGCCCTTTGATAAAATTTGAGACAAGAATATTATTAATTTCCAACTTTAGCAAAAACCTTAATAACCTCTTCTTTTTTTTAATAAGCTATGTGTGGCTTCTATTGGGGGTCACTCCCATTACACAAAAATATGATACATTTCTCTCATTACATTTCTAACAAATTAATTAAATCATACCTATCTTTGCTTTTCCATCAAATATGTTTTCCATCTTCTTCAAACTGCCAAGGTTCCATAATAAATTTTTTTGAAGGAACTAACAACAAGAACAACCCTTACATGACACATAAATCCAAAAAATAGAAAAAAAACAAACATAATAGTCATCCATAAAAGAAAAAAAAAAGTTTGATTAGTTTTATTTTGTAGCAGAGATTATTCCTCCTATAGAGTGGCAATATCTGAGAATGCATTTTTGTACTTCAACCTCCTGAGGTAATATCTAGTTGTACCACATTTTGTAGGATCTTCACTTTTAAAAAACTCATCGTCATTAATTGTTTCATAATTACCTTTGAGTATACCAACTGAGGTGCTAATATTTTCTATGGAATCGTCTAGATGGTATTTAGTAACCATTCAACTTTTATCAATGATTTAATTCAAATTCTCCTTTTTGGGTTGAGTATTATGTTGCTCGCATGATTTTTGTTGGAAAATTGGTGCATCTGGAGGATGATATTATTCTTTAGTAACCTTTTAGATTTTTTCAATGATTTTATTCAAATTCTTCTTTTAATGTTGAGTATTATGTTTCTCACATGATTCTTGTTGGAGAATTGGTCCATCTAGAAGATAAGCTTCTTTCTTTTGAACTGGGATATTTAAATATTTTGAATCTTTTGTATTTAGGCCCTTCTCCACCAAGGAGGAACTAAAGCATGATAAGATGTTCAAGCATCTCTTCCTTAAGTGACCATATTTCTAACAACCATAACATCTTAGGGAGAAGTTTTCATATTAAATATTTTGGAGTCATTCCCCTTTGATAAAAGAGATAGTAATGGATTGAGGCCCAAGAACTGAAACATCCACCCAAACAACCAATCTTGATTTACTCATATTAATTTTACTAGATATTTTTTTATAGTTTGGGTATCCATATACTGGAATGAAACAATGACATTACCGATTTTGGAGAATATCTTCTCTCGCCAAAACTCCACAAGGAGAGCATAAATATTCACCCAGACTGGGAAGAAATTAACTTCTTCTTTAAAGGGGTTGAAATTAGGAGTACAATGTCTTATATAGATACCCCTTTGTCTAAAAAACCAATTATATCTATAATCCATTACCCTATATTTATCCTCTAAATCAAAAAAGGAAATAGAAAATAAATTTTAGGGTAGGAGAGTTACTTGGAAATTTGAACTCTACCAATATTTAATGTATCCTTTGAGCTCCTCCAGGATTGGTCTTTTATGTTTGAGTTTGTAAATAATTATTCATAATTCATGATCAATCATATCCAACCCAAATTCATCCTCTAAAATATTGATAGATGGCATGAGTTCATCCACCTATGAACCCAAATATCCTTAAGAAATATTTTTTCTGATTGAAGAGGCTTACTCACATATTGAAGATATAGTTTACGAACAACCCTCTTGAATGCACCTAAGGTTTGCATCTCTTTTGTGAATATTGTACCCAAATTTATTGCTTTGTTCCATTGTTTTATTGAACCTAGGGTTTGCATATCTTTTGTGAATACTATACCAAAATTTATCACTTTGTTCCATCACTTGACTGCACCTAGGGTTTACATCCCTTTCACAAAGAGAAGTATTATCATCGTTTATGGCTCTATGGTTTCCCATGGGCTTCACCCTATCTTGCATCTACATCACCTCATAAGCCCTGTTTCCCATGTCCATCCTCATCGTATCCTTCATGCTCATCACTATCCACTCACTACAACATCCCTGCTCACTATTGTGCATTGGTTGTGTGCTCACCATAACTTCCGTACTCATCATCGCATGCTTATATTAAGATTATGTATTATTACTAATAACATTTTTAATATCCCTTAGTATTTGATTTTAGTGTTTCTAATTTTTAATAACCTAAATTGGTGTTGTAATCCTTATAGCTCCCAAATATAGAAACTTAGAACATAATAATATTTGCAACTATTATAAATTTTATTTTTCCAGTAGTAACCCTTATTTCTCTTGGGTTGTGTTTTGAAAATATTAGACTACTTTGATATTTAATTTCCCTAAGTTTTACTTTCAAATAAATATTGATTTCCTTTAATGCTTCAACCTTAGAATATAACCTTATAAATCCCTTTTTAATAAAAACAGATTAGATAGAGGAAATTTTACCTTAATAAAGCTTTGCACCTTTATGAATTCAGATGTGTATGGTTGTAATATATACTTCTTAGGTGCTGTGATTAATTACATATTATTCAATGTGCTCCTTGGCTTCAATGCCCTTCTTTAATGATTTCCTTGACCTGTTTGACCAATAGTTCTTACACTTCTCTTTGTTGCTTCTGAATGCTATGTTCTTCCTGGTCTAAGGTTCCTTTAATAATTGGTCAATATTTTTATGAGTGAAAAGTATCACAATGGTTTCATTAAATGCTCTAAGGATGCTTTGGATACTTTGTGGAGTCACCAACTCAATTCTAATACATGTTACAAGTGTCACCTTTGCTTGAAACATTTTTATTCCCTCTTTGTTTTTTATCCAAGTGGCTTCTCTGCTTCGACATATGTGAGGTCTCTTATTGTAATATTTTTGTCTAAAAGTAACTCCTCTTCCACATGGAATATGGGTGCCAAAATAATGTTGTAACATCTCTTTTCACATGTGTGAAATTCAACATTCATTTGTGGGTATTTTAGGGTTCTTTTGGAGAATGACAAGTGGAACCTTCTTTCCTTTATATGCCCTTGTATTATCAACACCTTATTGTAAGCCCTTCAATGTATTTTTCCACCTTGTTAATTTATTGTACTTCATTGGTGCTGAGATGTTCCCAGCCAAGAAATTCTTATGGTGGAGCTTTGTTCACTCTTGAAGGGAGTTCAAATGACAACACTTTGGTGGAGACTTATTGATGCTCCAATGATGGTATTGAATTATCCTTGGTTAGATGTATGATTCCAATTTTCTTGCTTTTATTTCCCTTGCTTATATGTTGTTGCATTTGTCTCCTTTAGTGAGCAATGTTACACCTTTCTTGTGCTTTGCAGGTTACCTATTATGTCTGT
This sequence comes from Wollemia nobilis, assembly GCA_028583015.1. Lineage (NCBI taxonomy): Eukaryota > Viridiplantae > Streptophyta > Pinopsida > Araucariales > Araucariaceae > Wollemia > Wollemia nobilis. Next base: position 2,087,220 of record JAQPPZ010016703.1, on the reverse strand, counting down.
CCAACTTATGCATGATGTGAGCCCTTTTGAGAGGCTTATTTATGGTTGGAGTGTGCTAGTATTTGGCTGTGCTCTTATTGAGAATAATTTGCCTTTGAGGCACCTTTAAATCTGCCCTCTTCCTAATTAGAACATATTAGAGAAGTGCAATACCATGTAACAATATTTGTATATAAAAATATGTATTGAACCACTTCTTGCACTCTTTTTGTAGGTATTACTTTTTGGTTTTATGGTATATTTTTTAATGCAATGTAAGGGTTTTTAGGATGTCTCTTTGATTAGAAACCTTCCCCTTTTTTATTGGTTATTTTTGTGCACTATTTCTTTGGAAAAAAAACCTTATTGTGCTTTGAATTTGAGACTTACCAAGTCTTGATTTGAGGTAATCCTTTTCTGATTTTTTATGGCTATTTTCTTCTCCAAAAATTGGAGGATTATTCTATTTTTGGTGGATTTCTTTTGCCACTAAAATTTTCATATTTTGACGCACTAATGGTATCTTTAGAAATTTGATGCTAATCTAATTTTGTGCCTTTCTCAAGAATGCAAAAACTATGCCTCTTTTTTAGTTTAATATAGTAATGCAAATGAACCCACTAATATTTTACTTTTAATACACTAACAATCACACATTATCACTTTAATTAAATCTCAAAATAACTTATCAATGCACTTTACTACAACTAATCAAAAATAATATGAAATGAACCTTCAATAATTATTCTGCAAATTCACTACAAGCAATGTTGTAGGACTTAGTATTATTTTATTTTCCAAAGTAGATAATAGGTAGTTAGATAGTTATAGTTATTATATCTAATTAACTCCTAATTAATGTGAAAATGAACCTTAAAAATAACTTTCATTTTTGCACTTTTTGAAGACTATAATGCAATCCCTTTTTTTTCTTTTGCAACTTTCAATCTAAATAAGGTGCCTTAATAAATATGATAGATGATCCAATTTTAATCAATGAATATGATTGCACCCAAGTTGCATACCTTTTGAAATATTTTGTAGATGATGTAGCTTTTGTAGATGAAGCACCAAGTTGTTGTCTTGTGTAGGGTCTCACAAATTCTTTGTAGGTTGTCTTAGGTTACTCATTTCACCAAAATAATGGTCTCAAACTTTCTTTTACGAGCCTAGGGTTTGGTGATTTGATCCTTCTTGCAATATTATCATTTTAAAATAGATTTGGAGAAGCCTTGTCACTAGAACAATGTCTTCTTGCTATGATAGGTAATCTTCAAATATCTTGTATTTGACAGTTCAGATTTTGTAATCCTTGTCAAATTCTTCTTATTTTGGGCTTGTTTTCGGATGGTAATAATTATCCCAAATATTCTTCTCAAGATTTTGAATGTCTTGAGGTCTTATGATATTTGGCACTCCTTGCCAAATTCTTCTTCTTTTGGGCTTGTTATTGGATGGTGATAATTGTCCCAAATATTTCACTATATTTTGTAGTGAATTTCTCCAATGAGTTTTCCTTTGATGATTTATTTAGTAAGGCTCTCCAAGCCTTTTACTAGATACTCATTGAGACCTCCCTAAGGTCTTTGATCTTACAGCTTCTTTTGGTCTTCCTTGAGATATTTTATTCAACCTTTTGCTCCTAGAAGTTTTGGTGGTGATATCTTCTTCTAGACCTCTAATTCTGCTACTTCTATATTTGAGGACTCTCCTAGTCCTTCTTCTTCAAAGACTAGAATTTCTTCAATGATATATTCTGATCTATTTACTTTCAATTTTGTTTTAGATTTTGCATTGGTTCTGAAGAAGATACTCTTCCTAACTTTCTTGTAGGAAGTTTCCCAACTAACTGAATCTCCTTTACCTACAACAAAGTATTAGTAATAAAATATTAATCTAATTTTGAATTAGATACTCTCTTCTAGAGTTTTTTTTAGGATCAAGGATTCTATGGCCTTTTTTTAGTATCAAGGCTTCTATGACCTTTTCTTCTAAATCAAGGCTTCTATGGAATTTTGTTTTGAAACAAGGATTTTGTGGCATTTTCTTCTAGATCAAGGCTATTATGGATTTTTATTCTTCTATGAAGTTCTCAGTCTAGAAATGAAGATCTCAAGTCTCCTAACTTCATAATAACTCTTCTCCATAAGTCTTATTTTGTAGTATTATTTTCTTGCATAAGGAACTAATATATGTGTTATGAAGGCACACCAACCTCCGAGAAATGAAGTTGAAGTCTCCTAGATTTTTTTTGTAGAAGGTGTCCCAATCATATGATAATTAATTTTCTACAAAAAAAATAAACTTTGGATAATAGTTAAAAAATTCCAGATATCCTAAATGATATTCACCAATTGATTTTTAAATCTATTGGATTGGATGTTGAGTCCTAGTCTTCATGATTTTTTCCTACAACTCTATGAAAAGACCTTAGCCAATCTTAGTATTTTTGGAACTAATATTTCTTTCAATCCTAACTTGTGGCTCTCCCTTATTCTACCACCTAGACTCTTCTAAGATATTTTTTACAGTGGTTGGTCCAGTAATGCATCAGGTTGACAAAAAACTTAGGATCAATAATAATGGTGGTTTTTCTATTTATCTATTATGTCTAGATCTAGAGTGGCTTTGATACCACTATTAGATTTTGATGTAGTATGCAATGTAAGATAATAATAATAAGATTCATAATAATATGAAATAAAATGAATCTACGATATGACTAAAATATGCTATAAATAGAAATGATGGAAATGAATACAATGTAGTTATGGATGAAATGGACACTCCATGAACAAAGCTACTAGACTACAAAGCACCCATCACCAATATATGGTGATATACACAAAACTATGCTACTACCTAAAAATATGCTCTAAGCTTCTATATTCTACTTGTTACAATGAGGCCCTTTTTATATAGGAAGATAGGTTCCTTGGCCAACACTCTACCTAGTTTTACAAGGGATAGCTTACACATATACATCTTGCATATTGATACTTGTGCATTTAATACATTGTATGAAGTAACTAGATAATTTCTCCCTAAAGTAATATAATGTCCTAAGTATGTACCTAGGAAGGTACATTTACATGACCCAAATGATGTAATATTATCTATCTATAACAACTCTCAAAAATACATACCTAAAATGTGTATGGCACAATACAGTTTAAGGGTTATGATTATTTAAAATATGGATATACATGAGATGGTAGTTAGTGTTATAAATAACTTATATTACATTATTTGGGTCATGTAAATGTACCTTACATGGTACATACATAGGACATTAAATTAATTTAGGGGGAAGTTATATAATTACTTTATGCAATGTAATAAATGCATAAGTATCAATGTGCAAGTTTTCCACATGTACAAATAGGTAGAGTGTTGTCCAAGGAACTTATCTTCCTATATAAAGAGCCATAGATGTAGAAGAGATAATATAGTAGTGTAGGATTACAATAGTGTAGGATAGATAGTAGTGTAGTGTGTGTGAGTTATAATCTTAGATCTCATTCATTGAGCAGTAGCTTGTATCATGGAGTGTTCATTTCCTCTAGCTACTATTGTACTCATTTTTGATATATCTATTTATAGTATATTTTAGTCATCTCATAGATTTACTTTCTTTATTTTTATTCTGCATCCTGTGTATGCTATATCCCATTGTATTTTGTATCAAAATCTAATAGTGGTATCAAAACAATGGTAGATAAATATATGGTAGATCAATAGGAAAATCACCATTATCATTGACCTTGAGTTTTTTGTCAACCTGATGTGCCATTGGACAAGTCACAGTCAAAATTTCTTAGAATATTCTAGGTTATAGAAATAGGGATATCCATAAGTGAGGATTGGATGAAATCTCATTTTCAATAATATTGATATTGCATATTGGTAGAGTCTTTCCACAGAGTTGTAAAAAAACTTGTGAAGAATAGGACTCAACATTTGATCCACTAGTTTGATAAAATAACTAGTGAAGCTCATCTAAGAGATATGGAAATATTTACCTGAAGTTTTTTTATTGTAGGGAATTAATTATCAAATGATTTAGACACCTCCTACTATATAAAACTAAGAGATCTCAACTTTGTTGCTCGAAGGTCAAAGTGCCTTCATAGTGTAGAGATTAGTTATTGTAGAAAGGAGAATACTTCAAAAAAAACTTCTAGAAAATAATCATGGTGAAGTCATGAGATAGGAGATCTCCTTTCCTATATTTAAGAACTTCACAAAAATAAAAATTCCATAGAAGCCTTAATATTGAATAAAAGTCCACATAAGACTTTATATTAAATAAAATGCTATATAAGCCTTGAAAAGGCCATATATACCCTTATCTTGAAGAATAATCTAGAAAAGAGTGCTTAATTCATAATCATATTTCAATACTAATATTTTTGTTGTAGGTAAAGGAGATCTTGTAAGTCATAAAATATTCCTACAAGAAAGTTAAGAAGAACAATCTATTTAGAATTAATCCAGCGCCTAAAGAAAAATATATCAAGAGGAGATCTCATTGAAGAACTTATAGACAAGGAAGAAGGACTAGGAGATTTATGCTTGAATCTAGAAGTAAAAAAATCAAAGATCTAGGAGAAGATCTCACCACTAATACTTTCAGAAGTAGAGGGTTGAAGATAAAGTCTCAATCAAGACCAGAAGAAACTATAAGATTAAATACCTTGGTGAGGTCTCGATGAGTAGCCATTAAAAGGATAGGAGAGCCTTGTTGAATAAATCATCAAAAAAGAACTCACTAGGGAAGTCCACTACTAAGGAGAAGCCCCTGATAGTGAAGGATTTGGTACAATTTTCCTAATTTGACAAGAAGCCCAAGATGAGGAGAATTTGGAAAGGAGTGCCAAATTCAAGTGGAAGAAGAATCCAGTAAAGAACTCAAGACATTTAGAATGTTGAGAAGAATATCTTGCTTGAAGTCAGAATTCAAAAAGAAGACTTGAAGATAGAAGAAATTGGCCAGAACCAAAATATTTATATTACCTCCCAGAGAAAGAGGACGCCACTTTAGAGATATAGACTTCTCTAAATATATAGTAGAATGAGGATACCACAAGAGGAGAAAAAAGTCACCAAATATTAGGTTCGTGAAAGAAATTTTGAGACTACAGTTTGGTGAATAAGGAGTTGTTTGAAACAGTCTACAAAGAGCTACAAGATCTTACTCAAGGTAGAAAATTCATGATATAAGACACAAAGATATACATCCTCTATAGAAGTGATAAATAAGATACAATATATTTTAGAAAAAGGTATGTAACTATTGGTGCAAGTAGATTTTTTAATTGGATTACTTTTTAGATTTGTTAAAGCACCTTAATCCAGATTAAAGTTGCAACCTAAATTACAGTATTCAGAAGTGAAAAATAAAAATGTTCCTTTTAGATGTTCATTTGAACACTAGTATTTAATTAGATTACAAATATTAATTATCCATCAACCACCTATTATCTACTTTAGAAAGCAAAAAGATGACTGAATCCTACAATACTAATTGTAGTGAATTTTCAAAATATTTGAAGGTTCATTTCAAATTATTCTTGATTAGTTGCAGTGAATTTATTAAGTGCACTTTCTTGAGAGTATATTGGAGTGATAAGTTGTAATTTTTTAGTGCATTAAAAAGTAGAATTTTTTAGATTCATTTGCAATATTATTACTCTAAAAATAAATTAGTTTTGTGCATTGAAAAAAGGTACAAAATATAGTTTGCATCAAGTGTCTAAAGACACTCTTAAAGCACAAAAACTTGCAACTCTTAGTGGCCAATAGAAGCCACAAAATTTGGTTAGTATAAGCAAATAAAAAATAACCAAAAATAATCTTAAAATATTGATACTTGGTGTGTCTCAAATCCAAAGAACTTAGGAGTCAATGCAACTAAAAGAAATATATTATTTTATAGTATTTACAAGGCTTGGATTCACCATAAAATATCTAAGAAAATAGTGTGAGTCTATCCAAAGATATATCCTCAAAACCCTCATATTGCACTCATAAGATATGCTATAAAATCATAATCTCAGGCCTGTAAAAGAGTGCAAGAAAAGGTGCAATAAAAAGGTTTTTATATACATGTAAAGGTTACATGGTATTGTACTTCTACAATACATCATATGCAGGGAAAGGAGCAGATTTGAAGGTACCTCAAAAGACACAATAGGTACAGGAAAATCCAGCCAAAGAATGGCTGAAATATTAGCACTCTTCAACCATCTAAAGGGCATACTCTTCATCGATGAACCTGCAAGACAAAGGAAGACTATAAAAGTGATCTACATAAACCAAATTAAGCTATGAAGGAAATATATGAAGATAAAAAGAAGAAGCTTATTTACATAGATAGAAGAGAGCTCATTCACAAAGAAAGAGCATCAATATTCCACTCCTACCTAGGTTAGTAGGTAGCATAATAGGGATCACATTGAATGTAAGAATAAAAATAGAAGGATAGATTCTACGTTGATAGTAAAATCCACAAAATAAAGCACTATCATACATGATAGAAGCTCCAAGATACCACACAACTCAACTTGTAGAAGAATAGGTTGCTTGCTACCTAATAAAACAAAGCAAGCTAAGGAGGAAGATAATCGAAGGAGTTAGAATATCCTTCTTGAAGGAGTTACATCTAATATCTCATACAAGAAGATTTAATTCCACTTGGTATAATATTATCTAGTGTATCTCATTTCCTAACACTCAAGAGACAATTGAAGGGGATTTACAAGCACCTAAGAAAATTCTCATATGTTACAAAGGTGTAATGTGCACCGTAGAAGCATTACAAGAAGATATTAGCATTACACAAGTGAAAATGATCTTAAGAAATGGAAAAGAAACTTGGACACCATTGACCTCCAATAAATGTATTCTAATTTCAAAGCAAGATAAAGGTGAAGAGGAGAGCAAATTACAGTCAAAAGAAAGGAGGAAATATCATAGTCAAACCATTTCTAGTGCAACGTAGAAGAAAAGGAGAAAGGAATATTTAAATCTCCATAGAATAAGGACATATTACCAAAATCATACTCTCCAACATCTAAGAACAAGCTTGACCATTTCTCACTTAGCCATACCACACTTGGCCCATCCAAATTTGTTAACTCAAGCACCACAGAAAGGGTACGTAAGAGGACTATTATACTCAATCAAAACCAACGATATTCAAGTGTGAAGACAAGGATCCAATGTAATTTAATTATCTCATTTAATTTTTCTTTATAACATTGGAAAAATAAGGTTTTAATAAAGGATAAATCTTAATATTTTGATAGCAAAGTATATAGGAGATAATTTACCTAGATCAAAATAAGTATTTGCAAAAAAATCTTGGAGATATAAGGAATTCTACATAGGTTTAACTATTTAATATTTTGTAAATATTGTAATCTTTTCTAATTTTCCAAATTTAAGAGTCATAAGGTCTACTACATAAAATTGATTTACTAGAATTAGAAAAATTAAAATCAAAATTCAAAGGGTCATTATAACAGGTTTATTACAATATTTTAATGGTTGGAAATTTATAATATTTACTTGTATCATTCTCAAATCGAGACAAAAGATCCAACATTAAAACCTCTTTAAATTTGGGAAAAGTGCTTAGTTCAATAGGAGCAATAAGGATAATAGAAGTTGATTTTGTTATTTATAAAACTTTAAAAAATCAACCAAAATTGAACTAAAAATTACAAAAGCACTTTATATCTTACTCATAAAGTATTTTTCAAAACTTTGTAATATCAACATTTATCAAAATTATCAAGTTTCAATATATAATCTTTCTACAAAACCTAAAAATCCTCAAGAGTATATACTCTCGTTACTAGGGAGACATAAGGAAGCCAACAAAACCAAGGATTAATAAAGGTTTTATCAAATAAATCTTATATACTTCTATTAGGTATTGTATATCTAAATAAGGAGTCATAAGGTAGACTACATAGAATATCCTATCTCATTTCTTCTATTTCTTCAAATGGAAAAAAGAATATCATATAATGAATGTGGAAATTTTTCAACAAAAACCAGTCTACAAAACATGAAAATATGCGGTACATTGACTCAAGATCCAATCATCATATGATAGGAAATATGTAATGGTTTGACTATTTTGAAGATACCAAAGACTAGAGACTAAGAATTATAGATAACTAAACTTATCCTATACATGGATATGGATGTGTAACACCTAGAATATCATTTCCAAATCTTCTACTACAAAAAAGTATTATTTGTTCCTAGATTAATAATCATTCTCATTCCTGTAAGCAAGTTGATAGAATATAACTATATGATATACTTTATATATGGATGGAATAAATATATTTATCATTATGAATCAAGGTGAAATAAAAGTAATTGGATCAATCTATGGAAATACATACATACTGGATTCAATGGAAATCTCACAAGATACTGTGATGTTTCAAATTGACACTAACATAATTTCAAAGGAACAATTTGATGAAAATGAATAATCGATATAGCACAGAGCCAAGAATAGAAGAATAAAAATCAATAATATGATAGGACAAGTGCATCATGCTCTACTCATCCATAAATATTCAGAACCAAATGAAGATACTTGCAAAGAGACCAATAAAGGTGGCTGGATAGAAGACGGTGATTATGAACCTTAAGAAGTCAAAGATCATTTTAAAGAGGAAGATCCACATTGAAGACTAAAGTCTTCAATATCCAAATATTGTAATACAAGGGGGTGTTAGAAATAACTTATATTATATTATTTGGGTCATGTAAATGTACCTTCCTTGGTACATACTTAGGATATTAGATTACTTTAGGGGGAAGTTATCTAGTTACTTCATGCAATGTAATAAATGCACAAGTATCAATGTGCAAATTGTAATGTGCAAGGTGTCCACTTGTACAACTAGGTAGAGTGTTGGCCAAGGAACTTATCTTCATATATAAAGGGCCATAGATATAGAAGAGATAACATAGTAGTGTAGGATTATAATAGTGTAGGATAGATAGTAGTGTAGTGTGTGTGAGCTATAAGCTCAGAGCTCATTCAATGAGCAGTAGCTTGTATCATGGAGTGTTCATTTCCTCCATAGTTACTATTGTACTAATTTTTGAAATTTCTATTTATAACATATTTCAGTCATCTTGTAGATTTACTTTCTTTCGTATTATTTTGCATCTTGTGTATGCTATCTCCCATTGCATGTATCAAAAGCTAATAGTTAGGGATTTAAATCACAAGGTATGTCTAATTTACTGGTTTGAAGTAGAGGATATTACTAAAGGTAAGCTTTTGGTTTAGAACTTTCACCTCTAGCCATAATAATTCAAACTACAACTAAACTATTTAATAATTTTATGGGGATAAAAATGAGTAGTTGAGATAGGGATGGAGTAATCAAGTTGAATTTATTACATCAAAATCAAATCCAATGTGAACTACTCAATTGTTTTATTAATCCTATAAAAAACTAATTTGTAAGGAATAAGATTTAAAGTATGATATGTACCTATAAATTGATTGATGAATAGTTTAGAAAAGTCAAATGCTCTCAGGTTTTAATATTCCATGTGTTTAAAACATATAAGGCCTATAATTAATTATTGATATTCAATGGTGTTATTAAAATAGTAAATTTATAACTAAAATATAAATGGAATGAGATACCCTTTAGGATTAGCCAATATCACTCCTACTCAAGCATGTAATGGATAACTATCTCCATTAAAATAAAATGTCCAATAACTAATGGTAATAAGACCATCATAACCATAATCACTAGATTAAAAATATTTGGAATTGTCTTCATAAATATCAATGTTATGGACCTCAAAAGTATCAAATGTGGATTCAAAAGGAAGGATACGTTTAAATATTTTATCAAGGCATATTTTTTGGTAAATTATAGATATTATAGTAATAAAGAGGGGACTTAAAATTTTATATTTCTCAATCATCTTAACAATCTAGAATGAAACAAAATACAAAGCAAAAATGAGAGAATTTGAGATTGTGGTGATATGATCTAGTTGATTCAAAAATGAAAGACTTAAAATGCAATTGCTCTTCATTGAGTTTTTTAGGAGGATCTCATAACTTATTATAGGGTAATTGAAATTTAGAAGTAACTCCTAGATATTACACATGAAAGCATAGTATGGATCAAATATCATCATTAAATAGTCTTTTGATAAATATAATAAATATGTTGAAACAAGGTTGAAGTGATAAAGTTTAAATTATGGATCTGAAGGTGGATGAGAATCTTATTATAATTGATGTCATCATGAAAAACTAATAAAATATTACTAAATTATTTAAATTTAATCCAATAGGAAGAATAGGTGTACCTCTATAAGTAAACATAACTTTACCATAACCTTGGATTGTTTTTCACGTTGAAAGTTGTTGCGGTCCAAACAAGGTTAACTTCTTTCCTACTTTTGCCACATGTCGTGCATTTAATTTATCAACCCAGGGATCTTTGTAAACTTGCAAAGGGTCTTGAACAATATTTCTTACAATACCACTTGAGATGAGTCCATTAGTTCTACTATTGGGGGGTGTTTCAACGGTCATCAATCATTCATACACTCCTCAATAATTTACGTAAAAACAATTAAATCTACAAAAAGGAAATATTCATGCATTCCTAGAAATAAACCTATTGCAATACTAGAAATAAAAATGTGATAAAAAATCTTAAAAAAACTATAAACTAATCTACAAAACACAAGAAAAATAGGGGAAGAAATACTAGCTTGGAGTGGGCCCAGGCTCCAGCAGCTTCCTCCCAGTTGAAAATAATGTGCACCTTGAGTGCCTTAACTATCACAATTCATGATGCACCCATCGAGAATGCAAACCCTATTGCAAGCTAGTGCTTTCGTGCTTTCCAATATACCACTACGCCATGATGTCCTATGCAAATTTGAGGATTAAATTTTTCTCCATTAAACACTTCTCTTTCATGACTTTCACAAAAACTCACAAGCTCTTTTCTTCGCATGCACCCATTATACCTCTTCCAAAAGTTTCCTATCTTAGGAGAATTAAAAGATGTGTTTTCAGAGGACATTCTAGGGTTACCTCATCAAATACATTTTGATCTTTCTATTGAGTTGTCACCTACAGTTGCACCCATTGCAAGGGCACCATATAGGATAAATCCTATTGAGCTATAAGAGATCAAAACATAACTTTAAAATTTACTGAAGAATGGGATAATCAATATCCATTGTATTACCCTAGTTATCTCTAATCTTGTTTGTCAAAAAGAAATATGGTACCTTGAGGGTGTGCATAGATTACCAGATGTTAAATAAGGTTACTATCAAAAATAGGTGCTCATTACCTAGAATTGCTGATCTCTTCTATCAGCTGAAAGGAGCAACCATATTCTCGAAGATTGACCTAAGGTCTAGTTATCATCAGTTAAGGATTTGATAAGAATACATTTCTAAATTGATGTTTAGAACAAGGGATGAATGTTTTAAGTTTATAGTCCTACATTTTGGGGTAACTAACACCCTAGCCACATTCATGAATCTCATGAATTGTATTTTTAGAGAGCAATTGAACTGATTTGTGCTCATGTTTCTTGATGACATATTGATCTATTGCAAGAACAAGGAGGAAATATGATCAACATATGAGAATTGTACATGAGATTATTAGAAAGAATCAATTATATGAAAAGTTATCAAAGTATAAATTTTATACTCCACAAGTGCAACATTTAGGACATATTTTCTCTATCAAGAGGATTGTAGTTGATCCCAATTTAATAAAAGCAATTTTTGATTGGCTTGCACCTACTAACGTGACTAAGGTGTGAAGTTTTATGGGAATTACAAGCTATTATAGGTGATTTGTTAGAGGTTTCACAAGAATTCCCAAACCTATTACAAACCTTCAAAGGAAAAGTAAATCCTTTAAATGAAAAGAGTAGTGTGAAGAGGTATTTCAATTTAAAAAAAAGTTTGACAACAACACCAATTTTGCAATTACCTGATCCTAATAAGAAGTTTCCAGTATGCACAGATTTATCAATTAAAGTATTAGGTGGGGTTTTGACCCAAAATAATATAGTTATTGCCTTGTATTCAAGAAAAATTAAGAGGCATGAGGTGAATTATTCCACTCATGATTTGGATCTGGAAATTGTGGTACATGCCCTTAATATTTGGAGGCAATATTTTTTGGAAAAACCATTTTAACTAAAGATAAATCAACAGAGTTTAAGATATATATTTACTCAACCCTTATTGAATGCTAAGAAGCGATGTTAGATGGAGTTTCTAGTTGAGTACGACTTTGGCATAGAGTATATTAAGGTTAAGGAGAACAAGGTCATTAATGCTCTGAGTAGGAAAGGGCACATTGTTGCAACGATAAAATGTCATTATGATTTGTTAGATCATATGAAGGATCTGCAATAGGGACATGAATTTTCCAAACATGTAATACTCAAAATAAGAAAAAAATTGGAAAGAATACATGTTTTGTATATAAATATGACTTGTTGTATTACAAGTGAATTGAGAAAAACAAGTCTTAAGGAGACACACAATACTCCTTATTTGACGTATCCTAGAGGATAAAAGATGCACGGGATCTTGAGAAAATATTACTATTGGTCAGGTATGAAAAGTTATATCACTAACTATGTAGCCAGGTCCTTGGAGTGCCAAAAATATAAAGTGGAACATTTTCATCCGGTAGGTAAATTATACCCACATGAAATACCTATGTAGAAATGGTAGGTGGTTTTGATGGAATTTATAGTGGGTCTACCTAAAACAATGTTTACACATGACACAATCATGGTGGTTGTGGATAATTTAACCAATGTTGCACATTTTATGCCTGGTAATGTGTAATATTATGCACCTACTATAGCGGGAAAGTTATCCAGGGAAGTGGTGAGACTACACGGATTTCTAGAAGTCATAATATTTGATAGATATTCTCATTTTACTTTTGAATTTTTGTAGGTTTAACATGAATATTTAGAAATCAAATTGAATATTAGTTCCACCTATAACCCTGAAATAAATGGGTAGACTGAGAGGGTAAATAAGGTATTAGACTATATGCTGATAATGTATTTTATGGATCAACACATAAAATTGGAAGACTATTTATACCCAATTGAGTTTGCATACAAGGATAGTTATAATGCATCACTGGGTATGGCACCTTTTGAAGCCTATATGGAAATATATGCAAGACTCTCTTATCTTGGGATAATCTAGAAGATTAAATAATAATCATATTGAAAACTATAAAATAAATGGAAGATCAATTGAAAAGAAGAGCTATGCAAACCTTAAAATAACACTAAGGGAATACTCTATCGGAGAGAGTGTGTTCTTAAGGGTGAAGCCAACTAAAAGTAAGAAGCAAGTATGAGAAATGAGCAAACACCACTTTTTATTATTTTAGATTATAGGAGGAACTTAAAAACTAAAGAATTTATGTGAATAAAATCTAGGTAACATTTTAGGAAAGTCATTTTTGAAATTTGTTACTAGAAAAAATCTCTAGTTGGAAGTACAGATGCCCTAGTTAAGAATAAGAAGAAGAGTGAATATATGAAAAGCACTTTGTAGACATAATATGTAATTATCAATAATGAGATGATTGAGAATGATATGATGGTTCTTAAAATGAGAGGATTAATATGAAATTTTCATGATACTAACCATATTGTTTTGAGATTCAAAATTAGATCAAGTGGAAGTGGAGATTGCATTCAAACTACTCCATTAATTTTCTTTTGAAATATGTTTTCCTTATTATCTTCTCCAATTCATAAATAAGGGATAAAATAATGAATGTTAGTCCTTGGTTTAGGGGTAAAGAAGCATTTTATGTAACACCATGGAATGAGATTTTTTCTATGGAAGAAGAGACTGTTAAAGGTTTTTGATGTGGATTAGGGTCTTTGGACTTCTTTATAAATTCACTAATAAATATATTTTGGAGAATATTTGCATTACTATAAGGGATTTCATCCAGGATGGACCAACTACTAAGGAGAGAAGGTCTGTGATATACACTCAAAATAGTGTTACCTTATTTATTTCAAAACCTCTATCATAGTCCATTACTAAATCAAAAGGATGGGATGAACAAGTGGATTATGAAAATATTCTTTTTGTATGTCACGTATGTCATGAAACCAAACACATGGAAAGAGATCACAAAGTGAAAATTATGGAGAAAGGGATAGAAAATTATTAGAATCCTATCCTAACACAACTATTACTATGTATGTGTCTAGTTTTAGTGTTATATTTGCACCTTGAGTTCCCAGTGTGCATGGACCCATTATGATGTAGCCTTTACTTTTATTGTAAGTAGGAATTAGTGGATCATGTCTTCACTTTCATGTGGTCTAACCCTGGATCCTAGGATTAAGTTTAATAAGAGTCTATATAAGAAAATGGGTTTGGAGTAGAAGGTATATTATATATCTTCTCATTTTGTATTGGAGCTATGATTTAAGGAGGCTTCATCTCAAAGAGGCCTACAATATCTATTTTTCTTGATTAATATAAGTTTGTAATTATTTCCATTCAATTATTTTTTTGTGAGAACTTTTGTTACTTTAATTTATGTGACTAGAGAGTTAGTTCAAATTTGAGAGTATTTTTATTAATTCATGTATTATTAATTTAGTCATGTTTATTTTTATATGAAGGTTCCTAAAAAGTGGTATCAAAGCTCTTTCTAGGACCATGATTTTTGTAGCAATAGTTCTTGTTCTTTTGTCCATTTTTCTATTTTGTAATTTCTCATTATGTTAATTTTCCATTAAAGTATGTTTTCAAAAAATAAACTTTTTATTAGAGTAGGGTATAAATTATATTGTAGGGGTTTAAAAATCATGTTAATTTGTCATTTTTAGTTGAGCACATTTGATTGTAAAGCAGTGTGTAAAGGACATGTGGTAAAAGTAAACTAACATCCAAGCCTTAGATGCAATGTGCCATAGATTTGGACTTCCATATACCATGAGGTATATCAGAATCCAATATCAAGTTTAACTAAAATGAAACTTCCTTATATGGTGCACTAGTAAGTGGTTGGCCCTAGGAAGTTAATACCAAAGTATACTTGGAAATATATAATGCAACTATGGGTACAATGGAACCCTCCATAGTTAGAGCTCTAAAATGTTACACTGGCCACTAATAATGAGCAAGAAAATTATAGAAAAGACCATATACCAGAGATTCCATGAAATCAGACACATCTTGACTTGGGTTGTCCTTATTAAAACATTATTTTAATCCTTTCTTGTTTAAAAACAAAAACATGTTTGATTATAATATACAAGAGACTAATTCAATCATAGTAAAGATTTTCTATAGAAGTACATTGAAATGCACCAAGTAGTTTGAACACTCTAAAGCTACACGATGATTATCAAATATGGTAATGCACATAATATCCAATCTATTAGTACAAAGTTTTTTTAGTGTGATAGTATAGAGATTATCTAGGCTTATAGTGTAGAGAATATTTGGTTTGAGTGTGTAGAGAATATCTAGTGTGATAATACAAATAATATACAATCTAACAATCAAACTAGTCAATTGTTAATAGTCCAACAATAAGCAAATTTAAAAAAAAAAAACCAAAAATTGCTATTTTGAGAGAAATTCCATTACAATCCCCTTTTTGAGTTGATCGTTTTGAGACCTAACTTTTGTATCTATGTTTGAAACCCCACCTTCTAAAAATCATAATTTTTTGATATAGTCAATTCTGACACTCTCTTTGAACCGATCATTTTGATATATAAATACAATAGACCTTTCTAGAGTCCCTAAAGTGACAAATAGATTATGATAATAGAACTCAAGAGCTAGAGTAGTTTGATGTCCAGGTAAAACAAATATAACCTATCAACTACCAATCCTCTAAGAACTATCCAAATTAGAAAAATTAGATAAAATTGATGATATCAAAAGTCATTTAATACGTCTAAATACAAAATATGATGCTTTGATAGGACAATACTTAGAGAGTCAAGGTGATATTTTTTATGGAGGTGCACAAAATATTCTTCGTCTAAATACAAATAAAAAATATCCAAGCAATAATTTATAAAATTTTATGGTGATGAGCAAACTAGTTGGATGTATCCAGACAATTAAAAGTTTTCTCTTCATGCCATTTTCCACAATTAGAAGCTTGTAATTGCATATTTCAACCTAGAATGTGAAGTAGTCTAATGGTTTCAATGGTTAAATAATATGAATTGGAGGACTCCTTGGTTTGAATTTGAATATGAATTGCTCCCTAATTTTGAACATAATGAGTATGAATATTTTACAAGAGCCCTCATAAAGTTAAGATAAAAATCTATTTATGCTTACTAGATAATTTGAAAAGCTAGTTAATTGTACTAGGGGATTGAGTGTCAAGTTTCTCCAAAGTTTTTTTATTATTATATTAAAGAAATTTATCCATGTAAAGGTGAAAATTTTCAAGTGATACAACATGATGACAACTATTAGATTGGATAGGCTCATTGAGGATAAATTTGTAGCGCAAAAACATAATTTTAAATTGTGACAGACTTGAAACTTATTTTTGTCTCAAGCATCACCAAATTTAGGAAAAAAATCATGCTAGGTTAAACATATAACTAATAAAGAAATAAAGGCATGTTGGGCATAGGTTCTATGTTATAATTGTGATGAAAAATATTTTCTACGCCATAAGTGTATATAATAGAAACTATATTTACAAGATGTGGGAGAACCTTCTACCAAGGAACCACATGATGAAGGGGAGGACCAAATAGAGGTAGATAAACATTAAGATCCCAAATCAACAAATATTTACATCATTTTGTGTTTACTTAATGGTCATAGTGTATGTGTGTCTTCTGTTAGATCCTTGTATAGATCTCATCTTCTTCCAATTATTTTTACTTCTAGATTAAATGTAAATGAAGATTTAATCTTGTTGAGTACTCATTAATATGGTTAAAAGATAAAATTTTAAAATCCAAGGCTTTAAGGATTTGTAATCCCTTGGGACTATCTTATATTGTGTGGTAGAAAAATATCATGTGATGATTTATTTGGTTCTTTTTCTAGTCAAAGATTTCAAAATATTCAAATGGTTGATGTTTTTGCATATTTGGTATGTCATATATTATAATAAATTTCATGATGATAAATTATTTTGGCTTTTGGTATTATCCGGCCTTACTATAACAATATATGATAGGTTGAGGTCCTGATTTTAGAATCTAAAGAGCAATAAAAATGATAAGAAGATATAAGGAGCAGATTAGATACTTGTATTTGTCTTGGATAACTAGATGCAAGTTAAAAATGATTTGTTATAAAACCATAATATAGAGGTTTAATGAGGTTTGGTTTTGAGTACACTCTATAGCTTACTACTATTAAAGGTCAATTTTTGAAAATGATGCAAAAATTTCATGCCATATTACTTGAATTTTTTTTTTCTAATATAACCTTTAAAGATTACAAAATTAATATAATTAATAAAACTATTTTAATAAGCATAACCTCTAATTTTATATATTTTTTTTATTATACTAGAGGAATCCGTAACACATTACCTCTTCGAAGGTTTGAATCTCGTTTCTTGTTGCCACTATAATCTCTACTTGCATTGGGTAAAATTTTTTACGTAATCTACTATGTTGATGCAACATGCCCAAGGGTACTACAGGACCCGAGGGATTGTAACCCTGATCTTCGTGTTCCTATAGAAACATTTTGATCGTTAAACCAAGCCCTCGAACCCAAGCCTCTATAAATTCCAATTGCATTGGGTAAACCTTTTTACATAATCAACTACGCTGATGTGACATGCCCACTGATACTATGAGACCTTAGGGATTGGAACCCTGGTCTTCGCGCTCCTACAAAAAATATTTGACCATTAAACCAAGCCCTCCTACCCAAAAGGATTTATAATAAACTAGTGTGATTTGAAATGGACTTGCATGGACTCACATCGTACGGATCACATTTCTCAACTAACTGCCTCACACCAACTCACCTATGCACTCACCTTTCTAATTTTATCGTATTTATGATGAAATTTCTTATTATTTATCTAATACTTTAATAATACATTTAATGTACTTTTAAAATTTAATTTTCTCACTCAAATATATACTCAAAACTTATATGTTTTAAGGGATCCTTATTGAAGTTCATTTTTTATCTAATACTTTAATAATGCATTTAAAGTACTTTAAAAATTCAAATTTTGCACTCAAATATATATTCAAAACTTATATGTTTTAAAGTTTCCCTTTAGAAGTTCATTGTCTATCTAATACTTTAATAATACATTTACAGTACTTTGAAAATTCAATTTTCTCGCTCAAATATATTTATATTTTTTAAGGTTTCCTTTTGAAATTCATTTTCTATTAGCATTATACCCACACAAGATTAATGGCAATATAGTGTAAATGTATGTTAATATTAATGGTAATATAGTGGCCTATAGCTTCTCCACATGATTATACACTCTTTTCCACCCTTCCTTATCACCCTTATCCCCAAAAATGGATTAGATATGGTACAATTCCAGATTATGTTTGCTCTTTCTGCCCTGGACTCGGATACCTTTTGGATAATTCTTTTTATTCCCTATTTCATTTCCCTCTTTTCTCAATCCCACCTTGTATTTTCTTTGTCTTGCCAAAGTTGACTCTGATTTTTGTCATTGCGATCACCATAATACATCAACTACCATGTTGGCATCTCATGCAAATAAAAGTCCATACATCAACTACCATGTTGCCATCTCACGCAAACGCAAACAAAAGTCCATAACAATGAAGATAAATATTTATTTTCAAAATATGAAGGATCATTTGTATGTCATTTGAAACATGTCTACTCTTTTAGATGTAACGTCTCCAGTGTGTGGAAGCCCTTGCCATGCATGCGCATATTCACCCTGCCCTCACCCTTGCAGGTATTTACCACTTACATTTTGGTTTCTATTAATTCCATCTACTTATTTTTTACATATAATTATAGTGAATGTATGTTTCAAGATATTTCAATAAAATATTATGAATTTGAACAATAAAATAAAATAAAATCAAGATCTATTGCTTTTATAAATATTGTTGAAACCATAGTTAAGGAATACCAAATAATGTAATCATTGGTATATCTTTGTTAGCTTTTTATGGAGTATGCAATGGGAGATAGCAATAACAAGATGCAGAATAATATGAAGGAAAGTGAATGTACGAGCAAATTCCTCCCAACTGAAAATGCCCTTAGAAACTCTTAGAACTGTATTATAATTATCTAAGTATTACAATGATTATTTTGTATATCTCTCTACATTTACTATCAAAATATTCTATATCCTCAGAGAGGTCTGCATGTGTTTATATAGCACACCCGTAGATCTTATGTTACAAAGAAGTTATAACAATAGATTCATTCTAGACTAAACTAAGATAGTTTGGTAAATGTGATCGACATCTGCTAAAACTAGCATTCATTTCTAATGGTGGCGTGTTCACTGATTGGTTTGTCCTTCACATAGAATTGGTAGGATTTTCTCATATGTCGATGTGATTCCCAATTTAACTCTACATGAAATAGAGTTGGAACTACACCAGTCTCTGTTTTCCACATCATGCTTGTCTAGTCAATGGGTGAAGAACATGGGTGCCTTCCCTATGAATAAGGTGCCTAAGTATGTCGAGTGCCTTATCTATGTGGAAGGCACCTTACTACCGTTGGAACCTTCCTGGAAGAGGAAAGCACTTATCTTCTAGTGGTGCCTCCTTGTGAGAGGAATGCACTCACCTTCTAGTGGTGCCTTCCTGTTGATGCCCTCCTTATGAGAGGAAGGCACTTGCCTTCTAGTGGTGACTTCCTATCGGTGCCTTCCTGTGAGAGGAAGGCGCTTATTTTCCTTTGGCACCTTCTTGGAAGAAGAAGGCGATAGCCTTCTATTGGCACCTTCCTGGGAGAGGAAGGCACTTGTCTTTCCTTGGCACCTTCCTGGAAGAGAAAGGTGCCTACTTATGCTTGGTGCATTTCTGGAAGAGGAAGGCACCTACATACACTTGGTGCCTTCCTGGAAAAGGAAGGTGCCTACCTTCTTTGCATTGATTCTAAAAGAAACAAGTGCCAGGTCCATGAAAATACCTCGACTGATCCAAATATAACTAAATCAACTACAATTCCACAAAAACACACTGAAAACACATGAATTGGATAACACGCATAATTTCATCAAATAATTATGTAATCATTCATAAACATATGCAATCTTTATTATACAGCCGCATAATAATCAAGAAAATGTATACAAAATATGAGCATTTTTTATGCTCATCATTCCCCCATGCCTAACATATGCCACGCCCTCGTGGCATCAAAACTACAGGTAGCCTAGTTGACCCCTCATCATTACTATTTCTTTGTGGATATGGTTGTACTTGCGGCTCGTGTTTACCTCTTTTGCACATTGACATCTGGAAGTGTGGCTCCTATTTTTCTATGTGAGGCTATGGGTGCTACTATCAGCTTTGCTTTCCTTGTCCTGGTCGCTATCGGATGTGATCTAGCCAAAATCATTTCTGTTTCCTGAAATGTAGCTTCTATAGCTTGCCATAGGTCAGCGTTCGAAGGTCTAACCACTACAAGAGGGATATCTAAATTATCCCTCTTGAGATGAACTACTTGGGCTTTGTACAATCGAGTTGCTTCAGGAGTAAGCCCTGTGTTCTCCTTTGTAATGGCAGTGGCTTCCAATTCGGGTCCATATACCCCCCATCATTCAAAATACCTTCTTATCTTGGAGGGTCATCCTTGGGATGACCCATAAATCTCCCAAAATTGGTTGTCCTCTACCAGATTGATGTAGATACTAGAGTCCCCCTACATCCTCAAGGTTGCCTTCCTGGTCTCCTTAGCTACTATCATCTCTTTGAGCAGTCGTTCAAACTATTTTTGCCTCTCTACGAATGGTTGCATATCCCACTCATCTTCTTTTGGATCGGAGAATGTCACCTTTGCCTTCTTTTGACTCATCCTAGGCACTTTTCCTTTGGCATCTATAGAAAATATGATGACTCGAATAGGGGTTTTCCCTTTCTCCCTGGTGGACATCTTCTCGCTTCGAGGGGTCTGCTCTACGGTCCCTAGAGTGTTCTCTTCACTCTAGGGGACCTGTACTACCATCCTTTGGGGTGCTTCTTCACCCCCATGTCTGTCCTATGTTGACTCTTTAGGTTATTCTCTTTATTTTTTAGATTTGGGGAGTTATTCCTTATCCCCCAGTCCTATTTTTTGTTGTTGGCCCTTGTCCTACTCTGTATAACTTAGGTCGATGATATGGGGTGTTGTGGGACTTCTTTCCCCTTCAATCCCAAAAATAGAGGAATTTTCCCCTACCTTCGGGCTACTCTGTCGGGCGTCCAATCAAAATTCTCCCGAATAGAATACTTGTTATGCAGATGTGGGAGAATTTTTTGGGACCTCTATTGCCCAGTCAGTTTGGGTCGATGCATCCCTTCTTTCTGTTCCCCTATCCTAGAGTTGTTGGTTCTCCTCTCGTAATTGCTGGACCAACTACTCAATCTGGGTGATTTGTCTTTCTCGTTCTTCCAATTCCCCTCTATGCTCGTTCTGGTAGTCCTCCAAAATTTTTTGGGCCATCTAGCAATTGGTCTACCACTCTAGCGCTTCCTCCAAGGTTGTGTTGACATGATCATTGCTCATATAAGTCCTTGCATATTTTGGGATTTGGTTTGTCAATTCTTAGAGGTTTTGGGATGCCACATTGACTTATGGGTCATTCTCTTCTTCTTATATCGAGAGGAGTCACCACAGACGTTTCCTCCTAGGGACTGGTTCTTGTGGTCAAAACTTAGCCTCACTGCTAATAAGTGGCACTCCCTCCTCTTCATACTCAGGCACTAGGGAATGCCCTCTTTCTTCCATGGAATTGGGCAATACCAATTACTCGATACTTTCCATATCCTCTGTAGGTCTTCCATATTCTTTCCCTATTTTGGCAACAACATCTTGTTTCATTTCTTGGCTGGTCTTCCATATTCTTTCCCTATTTTGGCAACAACATCTTGTTTCATTTCTTGGCTGCCATCTCCCTCTGCACTTTTGCATGGTGGACCAGTGCTGATATCAGCCCATGGTGGGCCAAGGTGGATGGTTCTCCCTTCTGGTACCTAGCCACTTCTTCCTTTAGGGCATTTTCCAGGTATAAGGGAATGTTCAACTTCCTTCCATGCATCAGGTGATTCAAAAATTGCACATGGTTAGTGTGCAAATGGGTATACTTCTCGATGCATGTAAAGAATCGAGCAACCTGCTTGAATATCTTTCGTAGATTCATGGGAAGGCTGCTTTTGGGTAGCCCTTCCTTATCTATCTAAATATTTTATCTTGGTAGTAGTACTTCGGTGTACAACTTCAACAGTCTACCTTTGTATATGCATTCACCTGTGAGGGGCAATCCAGTTTCCTGTGAGATGTATTCAAGGGTGACCAAAATTTCTACCCCTCACACCTGAGCTACGTCACCCCTCAAGGACGCATCAAATTCCTTTGATGCCTCCATATCCTATCTTGACTAACTAGGGTATATTATTTGAACCATCCCTCGACCTCAAACTATGTTTTTACCGTCCCCTTGATTCCTTTTGTATCACTTGGCTCATTATTTTTCACCGCATGATTCTTTGACCTTCCTCCCATGGCACCTTCCCTTACTGCTGCACTTCTTATTTTTTGTGTCCTTACTTCTTTAGGAAGGTGCCTTCTTATAGGGAAGGTGCCTAACCTTAGCATTTAATTCTAGGGTGCACCTTTCGATCCATATCAGTGGCACATGGTTTCGATCATGGTGGTATATGATTTTTATGATGGCAATATTTTTTTGGTACTGCATAATTTATGAATAATTATATAAATATTTGAGTTAGTATGCACATACCTTATTTTGTGTTTCATGCATCATGAAGATATTTGATTCATTGATTTGTGACATGGGGGAGGGGTATTTCATTTATGCGGATTACGCTAGACTTTGGTGCTGAGTTTTTTGATGGTTGGTGCTGAAGGTAGACTCTCGATTTGCTCAAAAAAATCATCTGTCCATCATCTTTGGAACATGCACGCTGATCTTGCCCCATAATTCTCCAATATTTTTTTTATTGGGGCATATTTCCATCACATGGGCAATGGTGGTAATCTGATGCCACTCATTCGTGTGGTGATTTCATTCCGATCGAGGCATCCGTGAGACTTAAGTGTTGGTTGTACATGGAAGGCACTCTTTGGTACCTTCCTAATGTGGAAGGCACTTATGTGGTGCCTTCCCGATCTGGAAGGTGCTTATATGGTGCCTTCTCGATGTTTTCAGTTCTCTTTGAATGGATGTCCCTTCTAATGGTGGAAGGCATCTCTGAATGGATGTGCCTTTCGGTGGTGTAAGACACCCTTTTGATGATGGTGCCTTCTTGCTATGGAAGGTGCTTCTTAATGGGTGCACCTTCCTGATGTGGAAGGTGCTACTAAATACCTATGTATTCTTTGGGTGGAAGGTGCCATTGTATACCTGTGCCTTCCTGGGGTGGCAGGCACCTCGGTCTGTATGTGCCTTCCTAATGTGGAAGGTGCCTTGGGATTTTTTTTTTTTGTGTGGCACCTTCCCGATGTGGAAGGCGCCTACTTTTTTCTCTCTTTTTTTTTTCTTGTGCGCCTTCTTTATAAGTAAGGTGCCTTCTTCTGGCAGGGTGACTTCTTCATAAGGAAGGCACCTTATTCTGGTGGGGCACCTTATTTTTGCTGGGTGCCTTCTTTTGTGCCTTCTTAATGTGGAAGGCATTTTATTCTTGGAAATCATGTTGCGATTGACTGGGAAAGGGTGATCAAGCCTTATCATTATCGCTTCATGTTGCCTTAGCTTCTACCTATGAGTGCTGGTGTTGAAATGCTGAGCCAAATCATGCCTTGTTTCCTAGATACCTATTCCTCATGCTGTCAGGTCCTCCACCTGCAAAAATCAAAAGAAAATAAAGAAAAATAAATGTAGTTAGACACATTTTGTACCTGTTAGGCCCTGGATTAGGATACCTATAGCTTGCATGTGGGCGTCGTCCCTGTAAAACACACTGTAAGAAAAAAAACTATTTAACTGATTTTGGTGAGCACCTCCATGCCCACCGTTTTTCCTGTTAAGAGTTTGGTCTGGATCTAACAAGATGGGGTCTCCCCCATGTCTATTTTTGATTCCACCTGTAAGGTTTTGAATGTGTTATAGAGGCACAGTCAGTGGCCATTGACCATTAAAACGATGTTGCTATTGTCAATTATTCTAATGTGCACTGCCCCGTTCTTGATGAAATCTACCACCTCATACGGTCCCATCCATATTTGCATTAATTTACCTTTTCTTTCTTGGAACCGAGAATCGTACAACAACACCCATTATCCTTCTCGAAACTACTTTAGTTTAATGTGGCAATCATGCCATCACTTTCTTTGCTTTTGTATGATTTTCATTCTCTACAAAGCGTCCATTCAAATTTTTTCCATCTCATCTAGCTGCCAAATCCTTTCTTTTGTAGCGTCATCCAAGCTCAAGTTCAATTATGAATTCGTCCTCAATGTCTTGATTTCAAATTCAATGGGCATCATCGCACTCTTCCCATAGACCAATTGGAAGGGTGTGAAGCCTGTGGTGGATTTCCATGTGGTATTATACACCCAAACTGCCTCTGGCAACCGTGTAGCCCAATATTTTTTGTGTTGTTGCATGGTCTTCATCAAGATGTTCTCTATTTCTCTGTTCATCACTTCCACTTGCCCATTTTCCTGTGGATGGTAGGGTGTAGTTTTATTGTGTCGAACTCTGTATTGCTCCATCAGATCTTTGATCAACTTGGAGGTAAATTGAGGCCCTTGGTCTATTTTTATCTCTCTAGGGACCCCAAATCATGTAAAAATGTGGGAAAATAAGAAATTGGTGACTATTCTTTCTTTTGAATCTCTCAATTCTTGAACTTCAACCCATTTGGTGATGTAATCTATATAGACCAAAATAAACCTCCTCCCTATTGAATGTGGATTAATTGGTCCCACGAAGTCTATGCCCCACTTATCAAAGGGTTCCAGGTGTACCTAAGGCTATAAAGACACTTCATCTCTATGGGTTGGTCTACCCATTCTTTTGCATTCATCGTACTTGTTGGCGTATGCAGCCACATCCTTGAACAGAGTAGGCTAAAAGTACCCAGCCTATAGGATTTTGTAGGTAGTTTGTTTCTCTACAAATTGTCCTTTGTATGGTTCGTCATGACATGCTTTGAGTAATTTTGAGAACTCCTATTCTACTATGCATCTCATTATAATATGGTCACGTCCTATTTTTAATAGGAGGCCATCAATCCATAGGAATGATGCACTTTTCTTTATGACTGCCTGCTTTTATCAGAAAGAGAGAGCAGGTGAGGTTCTTCTGATGGCCAAGTAATTGGTTATATCTACATACCATGAGATTTGATCACTAATGGTGAAGAAATGTTCATTCAAAAATTGGTCTTCCACTACTGTATGGTCTGTCAATATCAATCTAGATAGAAAATCTGCTATGACGTTGTCTTTGCCTGGTTTTTCGACTATTGTGATGTCTAATTCTTGTAATAACATGAGCCACTTGATAATTTTTTTGCCAATGGTTGGATTGCTCATAAAGTATCTGATGGTCACATGATCCATGTGAAAAAATACCTTATACCCAATGATATAATGGTGAAATTTTTTTATGGCATGCACAACTGCAAGTAACTCCTTCTCTGTCACCGTGTAGTTGAGCTCGGATCCTACCAAGTTTTTGTTGACATAGTAAATGGCATAAAATTCTTTGCCATCCTTCTGTTCGAGGACTACTCCAATCACATTATTGGATGCATCACAGTAGATATAGAATGGTATGGCCCAATTTAGTCCTCTTAAAACCGGTGCGGATATCAGTTTCTCTTTAAGCAACTAAAACACTTCTTCGCAGTATTCCATCCAATTGAACTCCACATCTTTAGATAATAGAGTGTGTAGTGGTTTTGCAATTTTTTTGAATTTGACGATAAATCATCGATAGTACCTAGTTGATCCAAGAAAAATCCTCACCTCTCTCTGCATTCTAGGGCTGGGTAGGTCTCTGATGATCTCATTTTTTCTTTTATCAACCTTGATTCCTTCTACAGAGAGGTGGTGTCCCAGTATGATGCCTTCTTGCATAATCATAAAGCATTTCTCGTTGCTCAGGGACAAATTATTTTCCTTGCTTCTTTTGAGCACTCTTTCCAAGTTTGTCATTACTTCATCAAAGGTTTCTCCATAGACGGTGAAGTCATCCATGTATACTTCGACCGTGTCTCCCATCATATCTAAAAATATGCTAAGCACCACCCTTTGAAAGGTGCCAGATGTGTTGCATAATCCAAAATGTAATACCTAATAGGTGAAAATTGTCTTATCTTGATCTTATTCTCCTATCTGGATCTGGTTGTATCCACTGAATCCATCCAGGAATGAGAAATACTTCCTCCCGAAGAGTGTATCCAAGACTTGATCAATAAATGGGAGCAGGAAGTGGTCCTTCTTGTTCGCTTTGTTTAACACTCTATAGTCCACACATATTCACCATTTCCTATTCCTTTTAGGGACTAACACTAACGGTGATACCCAATCACTATCAAAATTTAGATAGATGAATTTGAAAGTCAAGAGTTTTTGCAGTTCTTCCTTGACAATGTCTTTCATTGCCGAATTCATTCTTCTCTATGGTTGCCTACTTGGAGTTGCTTGATCATCAGGGTATATAAGATGGGTACAAATATTTGGGTTGATACCCTTCATATCTGAGTAATCCCATGCAAATATTAGTTGGTGTCTAACCAGGAGCTCTTCTACTTTTGTCAATTATGTTGGAGTCAACCCGCTGCTGACATTCAATGTTCTTCCTGGCCCGACGTGTATCTACTGAACATGGTGATCTTGGGTACTAACCAACGGTGATCCAGGTATGGAGATGGAGGACTCCCCATGGAGGAACTCCACAATAGCACCATCTTCATATTCTTTTGCAAACTCATCCAATGTCATCATTGGATGGATCATGGATAGCTCAGGATTTTCATGCTCATTAAACATGGATTCTCCTAATGAGTCGACGTAATGCGTTGGGGGTGAAATAGTCAACCTTTTAATGTTTCATCCATTGGAGATGGTCATCAACCCATCCTGGTAGCTGATGTACGTGTCAGCTATTGCCATCCATGGCCTTCCCAAGATGAGCGGGTAACCGCCCAACCTAGTTTTAGATTGCAAGACTAAAAAGTCGACTGGGTATTCCCATGCACTGACTGTCACTATTATGTCTTCCAAAATTCCTTATGGTGCCATGGTAAATCGATCGGCTAGCTGCAGCACTGTCGTAGTGGGTTTCAAGTTCATGAGTTGTAGCCTCTACGTGGTCTCCTGAGGAATTACGTTGATGACTGCTCTAAGATCGACCAACGTATTGGACAGGGAATGTCCCTCAATTTTTATAGTCAGCACTAGGCTGCCTAGGTCTGCATACTTAGGATGGAATGTTTTTGCCATCATAAAATCTGCTAGTTTACCCATGACATTGATATTCTCAGTTTCTCTTCATCTTGGCTTCCTTAGACACATCTCTCTTATCATATTGGTATATATCAAAACATCTCGGATGGCTTAAATAATAGAATTGTCATGGTGAGGTTATTCAAGCTAGACAAGATATCAAGCTATGACTATGTTACTTTCCTCTGTTCTTACAGTCGGTTGGAAAATGGAGCCTTTGCTCTCTCAGGAGTTTCTTCTATCACCTCTTCTACAAGAGGTGTTTCTCCTACCTCTTCCTCCTCTTCTACCAATGGAGGCGTTCCTACTCCTAGATATCTACCAGATCTAAGCTGAATATGGTACATCAAATACATCTCACCCTCCATGTTGTATGCTAGTTGGTTACCT
This sequence comes from Wollemia nobilis, assembly GCA_028583015.1. Classification (NCBI taxonomy): domain Eukaryota; kingdom Viridiplantae; phylum Streptophyta; class Pinopsida; order Araucariales; family Araucariaceae; genus Wollemia; species Wollemia nobilis. The sequence goes on along the minus strand of JAQPPZ010016703.1, from coordinate 2,059,143 downwards.
TGTTATTAGGATTTGTCATCGGTTGTGCGGGTAGCTATGCAGGTATCACTACTTGCAACGTCGGTAAATTCTATTGGGTGTGAGCTAGTGCTACATTCTATGGAGCATGATTCCACATAGTGTGGCCTCTCCATTACTGCCTAGGATATGGATATGGAATCATGGCTGCTGGTTTGGGAATGCTGCTGGGGTGCATTAGACCAGGGTGATGGCCCCCACCACCCCATGTTAGGTGGTTGAGGTGGGCCTTGGGGCATGTATGGTCCTCCCCCATATGATGGAATTCTAGTTGGCATATTCCTTGCAAGGGGTTGTGGCCAACTCTTTTGATTGCCTATGAAATAGGCATCCACGCTTTCAACATCCTCTTGATTACTGGGCAGTTGTGGGTACAATCGAGATTTATGGTTCAGCCTACAAACTGCACATACTCTAAATTTTTTCTCTGGGCATGTATTCTTTGCATGCTTCCCTCTGCATTTTGGATAGAAATAAGCCAACGCTGCTTTATTTTCTTGCTTCTTTTTCTCTAACAGCAATGTATCCATTTGCAATGCTAGAGATGACAGCATTTCACTCTTCAAATCTTCGAACATGTTACCTATTTACATCATTTTGTGTTTACTTAATGGTCATAGTGTATGTGTGTCTTTTGTTAGATCCTTGTATAGATATCATATTTCCCAATTATTTTTACCTCTATATTGAATGTAAATGAATATTTAATCTTGTTGAGTCCTCATTAAGATGGTTAAATGATAAAATTTTAAAATCCAAGGCTTTAAGGATTTGTAAGCCATTGGCTTGTAGAATTCTCCATTACATTCTAGAATATTTTCGGTAAGTTTAAAATTGTAAATGATGTGTCCTATTTGTGGTTGTCCTAAAAGTGTCAAACATGTTTCTTGGTCATATAGGTTTGATAGACATATTTGATCTTCTATGCAAAGGGACTATCTTATATTGTATGGTAGAAAAATATCATGTGATGATTTATTTGGTTCTTTTTCTAGTCAAAGTTTTCAAAATATTCAAATAGTTGATGTTTTTGCATATTTGGTATGTCAGATATTATAATAAATTTCATGATGATAAATTATTTTGGCTTTTAGTATTATTCGGCCTTACTATAACAATATATGATAGGTTGAGGTCCTGATTTTAGAATTGAAAGAGCAATAAAAATGATAAGAAGATATAAGGAGCAGATTAGATACTTGTATTTGTCTTGGATAACTAGATGCAAGTTAAAAATGATTTGTTAGAAACCATAATATAGAGGTTTAATGAGGTTTGGTTTTGAGTACACTCTATAGCTTACTACTATTAAAGGTCAATTTTTGAAAATGATGCAAAAATTTCATGCCATATTACTTGAATTTATTTTTTCTAATATCACCTTTAAAGATTACAAAATTAATATAATTAATAAAACAATTTTAATAAGCATAACCTCTAATTTTATCTTTTTTTTTATTATACTAGAGGAATCTGTAACACATTACGATTTTCTATGCCTCTTCGAAGGTTTGAATCTCGCTCCTTGTTGCCACTATAATCTCTAGTTGCATTGGGTAAAACGTTTTATGTAATCGACTATGTTGATGCAACATGCCCAAGGGTACTACAGGACCCGAGGGATTGTAACCATGATCTTCATGTTCCTATAGAAACATTTTGACCGTTAAACCAAGCCCTCGAACCCAAGCCTCTATAAATTCCAATTGCATGGGGTAAACATTTTTACGTAATCGACTACGCTGATGCGACATGCCCACCGATACTACGAGACCTTAGGGATTGGAACCCTGGTCTTCGTGCTCCTACAAAAATAAATTGACCATTAAACCAACCCCTCCTACCCAAAAGGGTTTATAATAAACCAGTGTGATTTGAATCAGACTTGCATGGACCCACACCGTACAGATCACATTTCTCAACTAACCGCCTCACACCAACTCACCTATGCACTCACCTTTCTAATTTTATCTTATTTATGATGAACTTTCTTATTATTTATCTAATACTTTAATAATACATTTAAAGTACTTTTAAAATTTAAATTTTCTCACTCAAATATATACTTAAAACTTATATGTTTTAAGGGATCCCTTTTGAAGTTCATTTTCTATCTGATACTTTAATAATGCATTTAAAGTACTTTAAAAATTCAAATTTTGCACTCAAATATATATTCAAAACTTATATGTTTTAAATTTTCCCTTTATAAGTTCATTGTCTATCTAATACTTTAATAATACATTTACAGTACTTTAAAAATTCAATTTTCTCGCTCAAATATATTTATATGTTTTAAGGTTTCCTTTTGAAGTTCATTTTCTATTAGAATTATACCCACACAAGATTAATGGCAATATAGTGTAAATGTATGTTAATATTAATGGTAATATAGTGGCCTATAGCTTCTCCACATGATTATACACTCTTTTCCACCCTTCCTTATCACCCTTATCCGCAAAAAGGGATTAGATATGGTACAATTCTAGATTATGTTTGCTCTTTCTGCCCTGGACTCGGATACCCTTTGGATAATTCTTTTTATTCCCTATTTCATTTCCCTCTTTTCTCAATCCCACCTTGGATTTTCTTTGTCTTGCCAAAGTTGACTCTGATTTTTGTCATTGCGATCACCATAATACATCAACTACCATGTTGGCATATCATGCAAATAAAAGTCCATACATCAACTACCAAGTTGCCATCTCATTCAAACGCAAACAAAAGTCCATAACAATGAATATAAATATTTATTTTCAAAATATGAAGGATCATTTGTACGTCATTCGAAACATTTCTACTATTTTAGATGTATCGTCTCCATTGTGTGGAAGCCCTTGCCATGCATGTGCATATTCACCCTGCCCTCACCCTTGTAGGTATTTACCACTTACATTTTGGTTTCTATTAATTCTATCTACTTATTTTTTACATATAATTATAGTGAATGTATCTTTCAAGATATTTCTATAAAATATTATGAATTTGAACAATAAAATAAAATAAAATCAAGATCTATTGCTTTTATAACTATTGTTGAAACCATAGTTAAGGAATACCAAATAATGTAATCATTGGTATATCTTTGTTAGCTTTTTATGGAGTATGCACTGGGAGATAGCAATAACAAGATGCAAAATAATATGAAGGAAAGTGAATGTACGAGATGATTAAAATATTCTATAAATAGAAATGATGAAAATTAATACAATGTAGCTATGGAGAAAATGGACACTCTATGAACAAATCTACTAGACTACATTGCACTCATCACAAATATATAGTGATCTACATAGCATTATGCTACTACCTATGAATATATTTTGAGCTTCTATATAATACCTATTACAATGAGGCCCTGTTTATATAGGAATATAGGTTCCTTGGCCAACACTCTACCTAGTCATGCAAGGGACACCTTGCACATTGATACTTGTGCATTTATTACATTGCATTAACTAGATAACTTCCCTCTAAAGTAATTTAATGTCCTAAGTATATACGTAGGAAGGTACATTTACATGACCCAAATGATGTAATATAATTTATTTCTAACACCCCCCTATATTACATTTGAAGACTTTAGTCTTCAATGTGGATATTCTTCCATTGGATGGTGGAAATCGTATTCTCCTTCATTTCTTACTGTGATTGGGTTCAACGAGTAATTTATGTCTTCAGATGATGCAAAGTAAGTTGTAGTTGAAGGTTCTTCTACTTTTTGTATGTGTTCAATTGGTTCAGTCTTCATGATGCTATGTTTATTTCTAGCATGTCTTTTCTTCCTTTTTCTTCTTATTCTCTTATGATTTTGCATTGGTGTTGGTGGAATTTCTACTTCACGACAAGTTAGTCTATCATCACAATAATATTGTTCTTTATTACTAGCTTGTTCCATGTGTTGAGCAAGTACAAACACAATTAATGATAGATAAACCATAAGATACTCTTATGGTGAAAATATAACCAGTCTTTGTGAGTTCCACCATGTTGTGAAGAGGATTTCATGAAGATAACCAGTCAATATTGTAAAGTTACCTTCTTTGGCTTCTTTAATAAACAAGGAGAATTTCTCTTTGTTGTTAGTGGATAGGCACTCGTATCATTCTAGAGTATCTATTAAGTTTTGAGAGTATTATTCTACTTCATGGAATAGTTCTTAATTATTAAAAGCTTTTATCAAGATTTCATCCATGATACATCTTGAAATAGTGATTCTTGCTATTTCTTAGAATTAGATTTGATAGAATCTTAGTATTCTACCTTATAACTACCTATATTAGGATATATGATCCCTAATTGAAGTATATAAGTTTGATTTGATAAAACCTTTATTAACTTTAGGTTTGTAGGCTTCCTTATGTCTCCCTAGTAATGAGAGTATATACACCTAATAGAATTTTAGGTTTTGTAGAAAGCTTATATCTTCCCAATTATATAGAACTTGATAATATTTGGTAGATGCTATTATTATCAAGTTTTGTAGAATACCTTATGACTCTCTAGTGATTTTTGAATATGATATAGTGCTCTTGTAAAATGTAGTTCAATTTTTGGTTGATTTTGTAAATTTTTGTAAACATAAAAAACAACTTTTCTAACACCTTATTACTCATATTGAGCTAAGCACTTTTCCAATTTTGAAGAGGTTTTAATGTTGGATTTCTTTTGTGCCCTTTGATAAAATTTGAGACAAGAATATTATTAATTTCCAACTTTAGCAAAAACCTTAATAACCTCTTTTTTTTTAATAAGCTATGTGTGGCTTCTATTGGGGGTCACTCCCATTACACAAAAAAAAATGATACATTTCTCTCATTACATTTCTAAAAAATTAATTAAATCATACCTATATTTGCTTTTCTATCAAAGATGTTTTCCATCTTCTTCAAACTGCTAAGGTTCCATAATAATTTTTTTTGAAGGAACTAACAACAAGAACAACCCTTACATGACACATAATTCCAATAGATAGAAGAAAAACAAACATAATAGTCATCCATAAAAGAAAAAAAATGTTTGATTAGTTTTATTTTGTAGTAGAGATTATTCCTCCTATAGAGTGGCAAGATCTGAGAATGCATTTTTGTACTTCAACCTCGTGAGGTAATATCTAGTTGTACCACATTTTGTAGGATCTTCACTTTTAAAAAACTCATCGTCATTAATTGTTTCATAATTACCTTTGAGTATACCAACTGAGGTGCTAATATTTTCTATGGAATCGTCTAGATGGTATTTAGTAACCATTCAAATTTTATCAATGATCTAATTCAAATTCTCCTTTTTGGGTTGAGTATTTGTTGCTCTCATGATTTTTGTTGGAAAATTGGTGCATCTGGAGGATGACATTATTCTTTAGTAACCTTTTAGATTTTCTCAATGATTTTATTCAAATTCTTCTTTTAAGGTTGAGTATTATGTTGCTCACATGATTCTTGTTGGAGAATTGGTCCATCTAGAAGATAAGCTTCTTTCTTTTGAACTGGGATATTTAAATATTTTGAATCATTCGTATTTAGGCCCTTCTCCACCAATGAGGAATTAAAGCATGATCAGATGTTCAGGAATCTCTTAATTAAGTGGCCATATTGCTAACAACCATAACATCTTAGGGAGAAGTTTTCATATTCAATATTTTGGAGTAATTCCCCTTTGATCAAAGAGATAGTAATGGATTGAGGCCCAAGAACTGAAACATCCACCCAAACAACCAATCTTGATTTACTCATATTAATTTTACTAGATATTTTTTTTTTAGTTTGGGTATCCATATACTGGAATGAAACAATGACATTACCGATTTTGGAGAATATCTTCTCTTGCCAAAACTCCACAAGGAGAGCATAAAGATTCACCCAGACTGGTAAGAAATTAACTTCTTCTATAAATGGGTTGAAATTAGGAGTACAATGTATCATATAGATACCCATTTGTCTAAAAAACCAATTATATCTATAATCCATTACCCTATCTTTATCCTCTAAATCAAAAAAATAAATAGAAAGTAAATTTTAGGGTAGGAGAGTTACTTGGAAATTTGAACTCCACCAATATTTAATGTATCCTTTGAGCTCCTCCAGGATTGGTCTTTTACCTTTGAGTTTGTAAATAATTATTCAGACTTCATGATCAATCATATCCAACCCAAATTCATCCTCTAAAATCTTGATAGAGGGCATGAGTTCATCCACCTATGAACCTAAATATCCTTAAGAAATATTTTTTCTAATTGAAGAAGCTTACTCACATATTGAAGTTACAGTTTACGAACAAGCCTATTGAATGCACCTAAGGTTTGCATCTCTTTTGTGAATATTGTACCCAAATTTATTGCTTTGTTCCTTTGTTTTATTGAACCTAGGGTTTGCATATCTTTTGTGAATACTATACCAAAATTTATCACTTTGTTCCATCACTTGAATGCACCTAGGGTTTACATCCCTTTCGCAAAGAGAAGTATTATCACCGTTTATGCCTCTTTGGTTTCCCATGGGCTTCACCCTATCCTGCCTCTACATCACCTCATAAGCCCTGTTACCCATGTCCATCCTCATCGTAGCCTTCATGCTCATCACTATCCACTCACTACAACATACCTGCTCACTATTGTGCATTGGTCATGTGTTCACCATAACTTTCGCGCTCATCATCGCATGATTATATTAAGATGATGTAGTATTACTAATAACCTTTTTAATATCCCTTAGGATTTGATTTTAGAGTTTCTAATTTTTAATAACCTAAATTGGTGTTATAATACTTATAGCTCCCAAATATAGAAACTTAGAACATAATAATATTTGCAACTATTATAAATTTTATTTTTCCAATAGTAACACTTATTTCTCTTAGGTTGTGTTTTGAAAATATTAGACTACTTTGATATTTAATTTCCCTAAGTTTTACTTTCAAATAAATATTGATTTCCTTTAATGCTTCAGCCTTAGAATATAACCTTATAAATCCCTTTTTAATAAAAAAATAATAGATAGAGGAAATTTTACCTTAATAAAGCTTTGCACCTTTATGAAGTCAGATGTGTATGGTTGTAATATATACTTCTTAGGTGTTGTGAGTAATGACATATTCTTCAATGTGCTCCTTGGATTCAATGCCCTTATTTAATGATTCCCTTGACCTATTTGACCAATAGTTGTTACACTTCTCTTTGTTGCTTCTGAATGCTCCTGAATGCTATGTTCTTCCTAGTCTAAGGTTCCTTTAATAAGTGGTCAATATTTTTATGAGTGAAAAGTGTCACAATGGTTTCATTCAATGCTCTAAGGATGCTTTGGATACTTTGTGGAGTCACCAACTCAATTCTAATACATGTTACAAGTGTCACCTTTGTTGGAAACATTTTTATTCCCTCTTTGTTTGTTATCCAAGTGGCTTCTCTGCTTCAACATATGTGAGGTCTCTTATTGTAATATTTGTGTCTAAAAGTAACTCCTCTTCCACATGGAATATGGGTGCCAAAATAATTTTGTAACATCTCCTTTCACATGTGTGAAATTCAACATTCATTTGTGGGTATTTTAGGGTTATTTTGGAGAATGACAAGTGGAACCTTCTTTCCTTTATATGCCCTTGTATTATCAACACCTTATTGTAAGCCCTTCAATGTATTTTTCCACCTTGTTAATTTATTGTACTTCATTTGTGTTGAGATGTTCCCAGCCAAGAAATGCTTATGGTGGAGCTTTGTTCGCTCTTGAATGGAGTTCAAATGACAACACTTTGGTGGAGACTTATTGATGCTCCAATGATGGTATTGAATTCTCCTTGGTTAGATGTATGATTCCAATTTTATTGCTTTTATTTCCCTTGCTTATATGTTGTTGTATTTGTCTCCTTTAGTGAGCAATGTGACACCTTTCTTGTGCTTTGTAGGTTACCTATTATGGTTGTCCAACCTATGCATAATGTGAGCCATTTTGAGAGGCTTATTTATGCTTGGAGTGTGCTAGTATTTGGTTGTGCTCTTATTGAGAATAATGTGCCTTTGAGGCACCTTTAAATCTGCCCTCTTCCTAATTAGAACATATTAGAGAAGTGCAATACCATGTAACAATATTTGTATATAAAAATATGTTGTGCACCACTTCTTGCACTCTTTTTGTAGGTATTACTTTTTGGTTTTATGGTATATTTTTTAATGCAATGTAAAGGTTTTTAGGATGTCTCTTTGATTAGACACATTCCCATTTTTTATTGGTTATTTTTCTGCACTATTTCTTTGTAAAAAAAACCTTATTGTGCTTTGAATTTGAGACTTACCAAGTCTTGATTTGAGGTAATCCTTTGCTGATTTTTTATGGCTATTTTCTTCTCCAAAACTTGAAGGGTTATGCTATTTCTGGTGGATTTATTTTGCCACTAAAATTTGCATATTTTGACGCACTAATGGTATCTTTATACATTTGATGCTAATCTAATTTTGTGCCTTTCTCAAGAATGTAAAAACTAAGCCTCTTTTTTAGAGTAATATAGTAATGTAAATGAACCCACTAATATTTTACTTTTAATACACTAAAAATCACACATTATCACTTTAATTAAATCTCAAAATAACTTATCAATGCACTTTACTACAACTAATCAAAAATAATATGAAATGAACCTTCAATAATTATTCTGCAAATTCACTACAAGCAATGTTGTAGGACTTGGTATTATTTTATTTTCCAAAGTAGATAATAGGTTGTTAGATAGTTATAGTTATTATATTTAATTAACTCCTAATTAATATGAAAATGAACCTTAAAAATAACTTTCATTTTTGCACTTTTTGAAGACTATAATGTAATCCTTTTTTTTTCTTTTGCAACTTTCAATCTAAATAAGGTGCCTTAATAAATATGATAGATGATCCAATTTTAATCAATGAATATGATTGCACCCAAGTTGCATACCTTTTGAAATATTTTGTAAATGATGTAGCTTTGGTAGATGAAGCACCAAGTTGTTGTCTTGTGTAGGGTCTCACAAATTCTTTGTAGGTTGTCTTAGGTTACTCATTTCACCAAAATAATGGTCTCAAACTTTATTTTATGAGCCTAGGGTTTGGTGATTTGATCCTTCTTGCAATATTATCCTTTTAAAATAGATTTGGAGAAGCCTTGTCACTAGAACAATGTCTTCTTTCTATGAGAGGTAATCTTCAAATATCTTGTATTTGACAGTTGAGATTTGGTAATCCTTGTCAAATTCTTCTTATTTTGGGCTTGTTTTCAGATGGTAATAATTATCCCAAATATTTTTCTCAAGATTTTGAATGTCTTGAGGTCTTATGATATTTGGCACTCCTTGCCAAATTCTTCTTCTTTTGGGCTTGTTATTGGATGGTGATAATTGTCCCAAATATTTCACTATATTTTGTAGTGAATTTCTCCAATGGGTTTTCCTTTGATGATTTATTTAGTAAGGCTCTCCAAGAATTTTACTAGATACTCATTGAGACCTCCCTATGGTATTTGATCTTGCAACTTCTTATGGTCTTCCTTGAGATATTTTATTCAACCTTTTGCTCCTAGAAGTTTTGGTGGTGATATCTCCTTCTAGACCTCTAATTCTGCTACTTCTATATTTGAGGACTCTCCTAGTCCTTCTTCTTCTTCAAATACTAGAAGTTCTTCAATGATGTTTTCTGATCTATTTACCTTCAATTTTTTTTTAGATTTTGCATTGGTTCTGAAGAAGATACTCGAAAGTTTACCAACTAACTGAATCTCCTTTACCTGCAAAAAAGTATTAGTAATAAAATATTAATCTACTTTTGAATTATATACTCTCTTCTAGAGTTTTTTTAGGATCAAGGATTCTATGGCCTTTTTTTAGTATCAAGGCTTCTATGACCTTTTCTTCTAAATCAAGGCTTCTATGGACTTTTGTTTTGAAACAAGGATTTTATGGCATTTTCTTCTAGATCAAGGCTATTATGGATTTTATTCTTCTATGAAGTTCTCAGTCTAGAAATGAATATCTCAAGACTCCTAACTTCATAGTAACTCTTCTCCATAAGTCTTATTTTGTAGTATTCTTTTCTTGCATAAGGAACTAATATTTGTGCTATGAAGGCACACCAACCTCCGAGAAATGAAGTTGAAGTCTCCTAGATTTTTTTTGTAGAAGGTGTCCCAATCATATGATAATTAATTTTCTACAAAAAAAATAAACTTTGAATAATATTTAAAAAATTCCAGATATCCTAAATGATATTCACCAGTTGAATTTTAAATCTAGTGGATTGAATGTTGAGACCTAGTCTTCATGATTTTTTCCTGCAACTCTATGGAAAGACCTTAGCCAATCTTAGTATTTTTGGAACTAATATTTCTTTCAATCCTCACTTATGGCTCTCCATTATTCTACCACCTAGACTCTTCTAAGATATTTTTTACAGTGGTTGGTCCAGTAATGCATCAGGTTGACAAAAAACTTAGGATCAATAATAATGGTGGTTTTCCTATTTATCTATCATGTCTAGATCTATAGTGGCTCTGATACCACTATTAGATTTTGATGTAGTATGCAATGTAACATAACAATCATAAGATGCATAATAATATGAAATAAAATGAATCTACGATATGACTAAAATATGCTATAAATAGAAATGATGGAAATGAATACAATGTAGTTATGGAGGAAATGGACACTCCATGAACAAAGCTGCTAGACTACATTGCACCCATCACCAATATATGGTGATATACACAAAACTATGCTACTACCTACAAATATGCTCTAAGCTTCTATATTCTACTTGTTACAATGAGGACCTTTTTATATAGGAAGATAGGTTCCTTGGCCAACACTCTACCTAGTTTTACAAGGGATAGCTTACACATATACATCTTGCATATTGATACTTGTGCATTTAATACATTGTATGAAGTAACTAGATAAATTCCCCCTAAAGTAATATAATGTCCTAAGTATGTACCTATGAAGGTACATTTACATGACCCAAATGATGTAATATTATCTATCTATAACAACTCTAAAAAATACATACCTAAAACGTGTATGGAACAATACGGTTTAAGGGTTATGATTATTTAAAATATGGATATACATGAGATGGTAGTTAGTGTTATAAATAACTTATATTACATTATTTGGGTCATGTAAATGTACCTTACTTGGTACATACTTTGGACATTAAATTAATTTAGGAGGAAGTTATCTAATTACTTCATGCAATGTAATAAATGCACAAGTATCAATGTGCAAGTTGTAATGTGCAAGGTTTCCACATGTACAAATAGGTAGAGTGTTGTCCAAGGAACTTATCTTCCTATATAAAGGGCCATAGATATAGAAGAGATAATATAGTAGTGTAGGATTACAATAGTGTAGGATAGATATTAGTGTAGTGTGTGTGAGTTATAATCTTAGATCTCATTCATTGAGCAGTAGCTTGTATCATGGAGTGTTCATTTCCTCTAGCTACTATTGTACTCATTTTTGATATATCTATTTATAGTATATTTTAGTCATCTCATAGATTTACTTTCTTTATTATTATTCTGCATCCTGTGTATGCTATATCCCATTGTATGTTGTATCAAAATCTAATAGTGGTATCAAAACAATGATAGATAAATATATGATAGATCAATAGGAAAATCACCATTATCATTGACCTTGAGTTTTTTGTCAACCTGATGTGCCATTGGACAAGTCACAGTCAAAATTTCTTAGAATATTCTAGGTTATAGAAATAGGTATATCCATAAGTGAGGACTGGATGAAATACCATTTTCAAGAATATTGATATTGCATATTGGTAGAGTCTTTCCACAGAGTTGTAAAAAAACTTGTGAAGACTAGGACTCAACATTTGATCCACTAGTTTGATAAAATAACTAGTGAATCTCATCTAAGAGATATGGAAATATTTACCTAAAGTTTTTTTATTGTAGGGAATTAATTCTCAGATGATTTAGACACCTCCTACTATAGAAAACTAGGAGATCTCAACTTTGTTGCTCGAAGGTAAAAATGCCTTCATAGTGTAGAGATTTGTTATTGTAGAAAGGAGAATACTTTAGAAAAAACTTCTAGAAAATAATCATGGTGAAGTCAGGAGATAGGAGATCTCCTTTCCTATATTTAAGAACTTCAAAAAAATAAAAATTCCATAGAAGCCTTAATATTGAATAAAAGGCCACATAAGACTTTATATTAAATAAAATGCCATATAAGCCTTGAAAAGGCCATATATACCTTTATCTTGAAGAATAATCCAGAAAAGAGTGCTTAATTCAGAATCATATTTCAATACTAATATTTTTGTTGTAGGTAAAGGAGATCTTGTAAGTCATAAAATATTCCTACAAGAAATTTAAGAAGAACAACCTATTTAGAATTAATCCAACACCTAAAGAAAAAGATATCAAGAGGAGATCTCATTGAAGAACTTCTAGACAAGGAAGAAGAAGGACTAGGAGATTTATGCTTGAATCTAGAAGTAACAAAATCAAAGATCTAGGAGAAGATCTCACCACTAATACTTTTAGAAGTAGAGAGTTGAAGATAAGGTCTCAATCAAGACCAGAAGAAAATATAAGATTAAAGACCTTGGTGAGGTCTCGATGAGTAGCCATTAAAAGGATAGGAGAGCCTTGTTGAATAAATAATAAAAAAAGAACTCACTGGAGAAGTACACTACTAAGGAGAAGCCCTTGATAGTGAAGGATTTGGTACAATTGTCCTAATTTGAAAACAATCCCAAGATGAGGAGAATTTTGAAAGGAGTTCCAAATTCAAGTGGAAGAAGAATCCAATAAAGACCTCAAGACATTTAGAATGTTGAGAAGAATATCTTGCTTGAAGTCAGAATTCAAAAAGAAGACTTGAAGATAGAAGAAATTGGCCAGAACCAAAAGATTTATATTACCTCCCAGAGAAAGAGGACACCACTTTAGAGATATAGACTTCTCTAAATATATAGTAGAATGAGGATACCACAAGAGGAGAAAAAAATCACCAAATATTAGGTTCGTGAAAGAAATTTTGAGACTACAGTTTGGTGAATAAGGAGTTGTTTGAAACAGTCTACAAAGAGCTGCAAGATCTTACTCACGGTAGAAAATTCATGATCTAAGACACCAAGATATACATCCTCTATAGAAGTGATAAAGAAGATACAATATATTTTAGAAAAAGGTATGTAACTATTGGTGCAAGTAGATTTGTTAATTGGATTACTTTTTAGATTTGTTAAAGCACCTTAATCCAGATTAAAGTTACAACCTAAATTACAGTATTCAGAAGTGAAAAATAAAAAGGTTCCTTTTAGATGTTTATTTGAACACTAGTATTTGATTAGATTACAAATATTAATTATCCATCAACCACCTATTATCTACTTTAGAAAGCAAAAAGATGATTGAATCCTACAATACTAATTGTAGTGAATTTTCAAAATATTTGAAGGTTCATTTCAAATTATTCTTGATTAGTTGCAGTGAATTTATTAAGTGTACTTTCTTGACAGTATATTGGAGTGATAAGGTGCAATTTTTTAGTGCATTAAAAAGTAGAATTTTTTAGATTCATTTGCAATATTATTACTCTCAAAATAAAATTGTTTTGTGCATTGAAAACGGGTACAAAATATAGTTTGCATCAAGTGTCTAAAGACACTCTTAAAGCACAAAAACTTGCAACTCTTAGTGTCCAATAGAAGCCACAAAATTTGGTTAGTATAAGCAAATAAAATCTAACCAAAAATAATCTTAAAATATTGATACTTGGTGTGTCTCAAATCCAAAGAACTTAGGTGTTAGTGCAACTAAAAGAAAGATTTTATTTTACAGTATTTACAAGGCTTGGATTAACCATCAAATATCTAAGAAAATAGTGTGAGTCTATCCAAAGAGATATCCTCAAAACCCTCATATTGCACTCATAAGATATGCTATAAAATCATAATCTCAGGCCTATAAAAGAGTGCAATAAAAGGTGCAATAAAAAGGTTTTTATATACATGTAAAGGTTACATGGTATTGCACTTCTACAATACATCATATGCAGGGAAAGGAGCAGATTTGAAGGTACCTCAAAAGGCACAATAGGTACAGGAAAATCCATCCAAAGAATGGCTGAAATATTAGCACTCTTCAACAATCTAAAGGGCATACTCTCCGTCGATAAACCTGCAAGACAAAGGAAGATTATAAAAGTGATCTACATAAACCAAAGTAAGCTATGAAGTAAATATATGAAGATAAAAAGAAGAAGCTTATTTACATAGATAGAAGAGAGCTCATTCACAAAGAAAGAGCATCAATATTCCACTCCTACCAAGGTTAGTAGGTAGCATAATAGGGATCACATTGAAGGTAAGAATAAAAATAGAAGTACAGATGCTACATTGATAGTAACATCCACAAAATAAAGCACTATCATACATGATCGAAGCTCCAAGATACCACACAAATAAACTTGTAGAAGAATAGGTTGCTTGCTACCTAATAAAACAAAGCAAGCTAAGGAGGAAGATAATCGAAGGAGTTACAATATCCTTCTTGAAGGAGTTACATCAAATATCTCATACAAGAATATTTAATTCCACTTGGCATAATATTATCTAGTGTATCTCATTTCCTAACACTCAAGAGACCATTGAAGGGGATTTACAAGCACCTGAGAAAATTCTCATATGTTACAAAGGTGTAATGTGCACCGTAGAAGCATTACAAGAAGATATTAGCATTACACAAGTGAAAATGCTCTTAAGAAATGGAAAATAAACTTGGACACCATTGACCTCCAATAAATGTATTCTAATTTCAAAGCAAGATAAAGGTGAAGAGGAGAGAAAATTACAGTCAAAAGAAAGGAGGAAATATCATAGTCAAACCAGTTCTAGTGCAACGTAGAAGAAAATGAGAAAGGAATATTTAAAGCTCCATATAATAAGGACATATTACCAAAATCATACTCTCCAGCATCTAAGAACAAGCTTGACCATTTCTCACTTAGCCATACCACACTTGGCCCATCCAAATTTGTCAACTCAAGCACCACAGAAAGGGTACGTAAGAGGACTATTATACTCAATCAAAACCAACGATATTCAAGTGTGAAGACAAGGATCCAATGTAATTTAATTATCTCATTTAATTTTTCTTTATAACATTGGAAAAATAAGGTTTTAATAAAGGATAAATCTTAATATTTTGATAGCAAAGTATATAGGAGATAATTTACCTAGATCAAAATAAGTATTTGCAAAAAAACCTTGGAGATATAAGGAATTCTACTTAGGTTTAACTATTTAATATTTTGTAAATATTGTAATATTTTCTTATTTTCCAAATTTAAGAGTCATAAGGTCTACTACATAAAATTGATTTACTAGAATTAGAAAAATTAAAATCAAATTTCAAAGGGTCATTATAACAGTTTTATTACAATATTTTAATGGTTGGAAATTTATAATATTTACTTGTCTCATTCTCAAATCAAGACAAAAGATCCAACATTAAAACCTCTTTAAATTTGGGAAAAGTGCTTAGTTCAATAGGAGCAATAAGGATAATAGAAGTTGATTTTGTTATTTATAAAACTTTAAAAAATCAACCAAAATTGAACTAAAAATTACAAAAGCACTTTATATCTTATCTAGAACATACTAGGGAGTCATAAGGCATTTTTCAAAACTTTGTAATATCAACATTTATCAAAATTATCAAGTTGCAATATATAAGCTTTCTACAAAACCTAAAAATCCTCAAGAGTATATACTCTCATTACTAGGGAGACATAAGGAAGCCAACGAAACAAAGGATTAATAAAGGTTTTATCAAATCAACCTTATATACTTCTATTAGGGATTGTATATCTGAATAAGGAGTCGTAAGGTAGACTACATAGAATATACTATCTCATTTCTTCTCTTTCTTCAAATGGAAAAAAGAATATCATATAATGAATGTGGAATTTTTTCAACAAAAACCAATCTAAAAAACATGAAAATATGTGGTACATTGACTCAAGATCCAATCATCATATGATAGGAAATATGTAATGGTTTGACTATTTTGAAGATACCAAAGACTAGAGACTAAGAATTATAGATAACCAAACTTATACTACACATGAATATGGATGTGTAACACCTAGAAGATCATTTCCAAATCTTCTACTACAAAAAAGTATTATTTTTTCCTGGATTAATAATGTCACGAGTGGGAACGGGAGCGGGAACGGGAGCGGGAGCGTCTGTGGACGATGGCGATGGCGATGACGGGAATGGAGGGTCGACGGGGATTGCTGGTCTGGCAACTTTGTCCTCGGGCCCTGCAGCTGGTGTTGGGCCTACTGCAGGCCCACTCAGCTTTTGTCACGGTGAAGACCCTAACGGCGTGGTGAAAATGACGTCTGGTAACGGTAGGGTTTCAACCTCCTCTCCCTCCAAAGCGTGACCTTGGTCTTTGTCCTTTGCGGATAAAGTCAGGTCCTCGACTGGAGCTTTCTCTTTTCAAACTCCTTTGCCTTTCTCTATTTTGGGCACTGAAGTTTCGTTTCCAAGCGAGGCTATGGAGCCACTAATCTTTCAAGAGTCCCTCTCTCTGGTTGGGAAATTTGTCGGTGCCCGACCCGATATGGAAACTATCCGCGAATGGGCCCTTTCCAAATGGCGGCTGTCTGGAAGCATGGAGCTCGTGGCCTTTCCTAGGGGGTTCTTTATGATAAGGCTAAACAATGCCCTCGACACCCAACGCATTCTCACTGGTGGACCTTGGTTTTTTGGTCGTCGAAGCTTGTTTCTACGGAGATGGGGGGAAGATTTCGACCCTGAAACTCAGTCTATCAACATCGCCCCGATTTGGATCAAACTCCATGGGCTTCCCCCATAGTTTTTCTATAATGATGCTCTCAAAGGCATCACTCAACCGATTGGAGATTTAGTTGCCATCGACCCTGCTACCAGAGCAAGAACCAGAATGACCTATGCCCGTGTCTGTGTCATGGCTAATCTGGATTCGGTTCTGCCTACCTGCATCGGCATCAACGTCGAAAGCTTCAGAAGGCGTCAAGGAGTTGAGTACGAGAACAAGCCCACTTTTTGTTTGGAGTGCAACACTCAGGGTCACTTGGCTTCTCAATGCCCTTCCCAAAAAAAAGATATTCCCAGTGATTCTGGCAGGAAGAAGGATTCCCAGATTCCCAACGTTCAGAAAAAGGCTCCTGGCAGGGGCCGAGGCCGTTCTGCAGGCCCCCCTAAATCATCTGCTCCCAACAACGTAAGTGCTCTGCCTTCTCGTACCAATCATTTTGCTCCTCTAAATAATCTTCCAACTAATGAGGACATCTCCAATGACCTTCCCATAGATCCAATCATCTCATCCACACCCACTGCGTTTCAGTCTCCCTTGTCCAAGGGTAAGGCTGCAATGACCTCCCCGAACTCACCCTCAGATTCTGGTCCCTCTCACCTTCCTCTTCCCTTCCCACCCCTTCCCCCGACTCAAAACCGTCCTCTTACCCTCTCCCCTGAGTCTGTTGCCCTGCGCCAGTCTCCCCGCTCTCCATCCCCCCATAGGCCTATTCCTGGGACCAACACCACCGTCATTCTTCAATCTTCCAGCCCTCTGAAATCTCCCATTTCTCCCCCAAAGCTGATGTCAACAAAGAGCAGAGAAGGGGAAGACCGTCCAATGCAGAAAAGCTTGCCAAAGCAGCTGAGCTTGAAGCGGCTGATGGATCTGTGCCTACCTCCTTGGGCCCTACTTTCGAACAACCCATTCATCAAGATTTGGATGAGGTTAGACCTAAACTTACTCCGTCTCAAGGGAGAGGCAGAGGTCGCAAAGCAAATCCCAAGTCAAATCGATGAAGTTTGTCTCCTGGAATGTCAGAGGCCTCAACGGAACTGCCAAACAGAGGACTGTCAAGTCGGTGAGAAAAAACCTAAAACCAAATATCATGTTTCTTCAAGAATCTAAACTGGATGAGAACAACAGCAATCAAGTTTGCAAGCTAATCTGGGAAAATAGCAATTTCGCCTCTTGCCCCTCCTCAGGGGCCTCCGGGGGTCTCCTTTGTTTGTGGGATCCGACAACTATTGAGGGGAGAGTCCTTTCAGTCTCTGACAGAACCATCAACATTTTGTTCACTAACAAAGTCACCAACCTTCAATGGATTGCCACCAATGTCTATGGACCAAACAGTCCTGTCAACAGAAGATTGTTGTGGGATAACATTACCGCAATGCGCAACAACTTTCCTGACTTTCCTTGGATGCTCTGTGGTGACTTCAATACTCCCCTTCACCTGTTTGACAAGCAAGGAGGCAATCCGATCACTAGCCGTTGCATTGAAGATTTCAACGATTTTGTCAACCTCAATGAGCTTATGGACTTACCGCTCCAAGGATCCAACTATACATGGAGCAACAGACGAGCGGGCATTCATCACATCCAAATTTGGCTTGACAGATTTCTCTTGTCCAAAGAACTCATTCCTATTTTTGGTGATGCCAGGTTGCATAGCCACCCAAAAATTGGATCTGATCACAACCCTATAATTATGGATTGTTCTCGACCCCAGAAAACCTTTAAAACCCCTTTCAGGTTTGAAAAGATGTGGCTCACTCATCCAGATTTAGGTCGGTGTATTCGACAATGGTGGCAGCAAAACCTTTGTCCAAACCCTCTCTTGAATCTGTTCCTCAAACTCAAAGCAGTCAAACTCAAGCTAAAATGTTGGAACAGGGAGGTTTTCGGCAACCTTTTTAGTGAAAAAAAGCTTCTGTTGGATGAGCTCAAAAGGGTGGAAAATCTGATTCAGGAAGGGGATCAGAGGGTTGAAACTTTCATGGAAGAAAAATGCCTCCTTTCAAACCTTCACAATGTTTTGGCTAAGGAAGAGTCCTACTGGAGACAAAAATCCAGAAGCCTCTGGCTCAAAGAAGGAGACACCAACACGAAGTTTTTCCATGCTTCCACCTTGCGCCACAGAGGTTCAAATAAAATCTCAGAGTTGACCAAGGCTGATGGTACCATTGTCTCTGATATCCATGCCATCAGACAGGAAGCTGTGCACCACTTCCAGGAAATCTTAGGTCCAAGTGTTGACTGCCACCCCCGCACAGCAAGTTCTCTACTTCAGAACATTCCAATGTTGGTGTCTAACGATGATAATGAGAAACTGCTCCAATCCTACACTGAAGAGGAGATCAAAGATGCTCTGTTTGCAATGGAACCTGACAAGGCTCCTGGTCCTGATGGCTTTCCACCCTGGTTTTTTCAACACTTTTGGGATATCGTGGGCCCTGATGTTGTTGCTGCGGTTAAATTCTTCCAGAGAGCCAAAAATATGCCGAGAGAAGCCAATTCCACCTTCATTGTTTTAATTCCCAAGTCTAATGAGCGTGCTTCCCTCTCCGACTTCAGACCTATAAGTCTCTGTAGTGTCATCTACAAACTTATCACCAAAGTTATGGCAAACAAGCTGAAAGACATCCTTCCCTCCATCATCGACCAGTGCCAAGGCAGCTCGGTCAAAGGCAGATTCATTCTTGATGGAGTGATAACCGTCCATGAGTTGGCTCATTCGGCTTATAAAAACAAAAAACCCAGTATGTTCCTTAAGCTTGACATGAACAAGGCTTTTGATCGGGTTTCATGGAAATTCCTGTTCGAGGTCCTTGAGAAGTTTGGGTTTCACAAAGAATGGGTTAAGATGGTTCGAGAATGTATCTCTACTGCTTGGTTCTCTGTTCTTATCAATGGTTCACCTGTCGGCTTCTTTCCAAGTTTTAAAGGCATTCGTCAAGGGGACCCCCTGTCACCCTTCCTCTTCATCATTTTGGCTGAAACTCTTGGAAGAACCCTTACTGCTGCCTGCAATAGTGGACTCGTCTCTGGGATCAAACCTGCCTCAACTACCAAGGCCATTTCCCATCAACATTTTGTGGATGATACTATTCTTTCCTCTCTTGCTTCTGTCCCCGAAGCAAAAATCATTAAGAGCATCCTTGACTCTTATGAAGAGGCGGCGGGCCAGAAAGTCAATTACCGCAAAAGCAAGCTATACTTCCTCAATACTCCCATCCACAGGCAAAACAGGATTGCTGAGATCCTTGGGTGTATCATTGGGAGCCTTCCAACTACTTATCTCGGATTACCGCTTTTCCATGGCAAATCGGTCTCGGCTATGTGGACCCCTGTTCTAGATCGTCTCAACAAGAAACTTGCAAGCTGGAAAAGTTCAATGCTCGATCGAGCGACCAAAGCCACTCCGGTCCAGGCTTGCCTGCAAAGTATTCCTATTTTTTTCTTATCTATCTTCAAAGCTCCGACTTCCATCTGCGCAAAGAATTGAGCAAATTCAACGTAGATTCCTTTGGGCGGGAAACAAAAACAAGAACAAATTTTCCTTTGTTGCCTGGGACAAGGTTTGTTCCAAGAAAAAGGATGGTGGTCTCGGCTTCAGGGACATCAAGCGGATGAACATGGCTCTCATTGCCAAGCAGTCCTGGAGACTTACCATCAATGAAAAAGCCACCTGGATTGACATCATCAAAGCTAAGTACCTTCATCAGGTTCCCTTTCTTGGAGAGCACAACCTTCCTGGCGGATCTCATTTCTGGAATGGTGTCACTAAATCAAGGAAGATCATCATGGAAGGTTTAAGGTGGTGTCTTGGAAATGGATTGACCATTCATTTTTGGGATGACCCTTGGATCCGTGACAAACCTCTCAGTCAAGATCCTCATCTTGCTATGCTCAAGACGGTGACCGAAGCTACCTTTGGAGATAAGGTGTGTCATTTCATTAACCCAGGTACTACAAGACCCGAATGGAAACAACTGGCTCTGAATGGGCCTAGACATATCACCGAGGCGCTTAGGCGGCTTCAAAACTTACTGAGGAGCTGCATAATCCCCAGCTCTCACAAAGAAGACTCCATGGTTTGGAACCTTGAAGATTCTGGGCAGTTCACTGTTAAATCTGCCTACTACAGCCAAGAAGCTCCCAGTGATGGCCGTGACTCCTCTAATCTGGTCTGGGTTCCCAAGATCATTCCCAAGGTTAAATTCTTCTACTGGTTGGCCATCCAAAATAGAATCCTCACCACTGACAATCTGATAAACAGAGGGCTTCTCATCCCCAATTGGTGCATCCTGTGTAAAAACGCCTGTGAGTCTACTGAGCATGTTTTTCTGGAATGTCCCTTCTCCCTTGCAGTGCTCAACCAGGTTTTCAACACTTTTGCCATCTCCGTAGCCCTCCCTCATTCCATTCCCCTCCTTTTTCAATAGTGGCCCCGGCCCTTCAAAAGCAGTCAACTCAAATTCATGTGGCAAGCTTGCCTTCACATTTTCCTGTGGCAGATTTGGCTTGAGAGAAATGCCAGAATTTTTCAAAACCTTGCCAAGGATAAGAAGATTGTTGTTGCCAAAATCTTGGCCCTTGCTGCGGAGAATGCCTCTCTCGTCTCATCGTCCAAACCTCCCCCTCCTGGACTTGAATTGGATCTAGCAAATCATTTCAATCTTCTCAATTTTTCTGCAACACCCCGCACTTCTGTTGACAGGTCTGTTATCAAGTGGGTCTTACCTCCTTCTGGGTGGCACAAGCTCAACTTCGATGGCGCAGCCAAAGGCAACCCTGGAGCGGCTGGCGGAGGTGGAATTCTCAGAAATCATAGAGGAGAAATAATTTTGGCCTTTGCTCAGAACTTAGGAATTCAGTCCAACAATATGGCCGAGGCTCGGGCCTTGTTCCAAAGCTTGATTCTCTTGGAAGGCTTGACTATCAATAAACTCATCATAGAAGGAGACTCATTGCATTGCATCAACTGGCTCAAAGGAACCTCTGTGCCTCCCTGGGCCCTTGTTTCCATCTTCGATGAATGCAAGACACTAATTGGTGTCTATCCAGAATTAATCATTCAACATCAATACCGGGAAGGAAACAAAGCTGCGGACTGGCTTGCTAATAAGGGAGTTGACGCAACAGACATTCAAGTTTGGAGAGATTCCTTCCCAATCGGCCTAAGGGACGTTTCTTCAAGTTCCAATGTTTGCACAATGTGAGTGGGTTACTGGTCTTCGGGTTTTTCGACTGCGTTTTGGCATCTTGGAGCGTTTTCGCATCATTTTTCTAAGTTGGTTGCAAAATCTCAGCTTGTCGCGTTATCACGAACTTTGCTCAGGCCACGAGGTTGCTTCTTGTCACGATATCGCGACACCTTTCTCTCCCTCTGGTGCGGTCTTCCAACTTGTCGCGATATCGCGACACCTTTTCTCTCCGGGTGCTTTTTTGCAAACTTGTCACGATATCGCGACACCTTTTCCCTTCGGGTACTTTTTCGCAAACTTGTCGCGATATCACGCCCTTCGGGTGCTTTTTCCAAACTTGTCGCGATATCGCGACACTTTTGGCCTTCGAGCGCGGTCTTGCTTTTTGTCGCGATATCGCGACACCTTTTCTCTCTCCAACGGCGGTCTTCCATTCGGTCGCGATATCGCGACAAGTTTTCTCTCCAACGGCGGTCTTCCATTCTGTCGATATCGTGACACTTTTTCTCTCGGGTGCCTTTGCGCAAACTTGTCGCGATATCGCGACACTTTTTCTCTTCGGGTGCCTTTGCGCAAACTTGTCGCGATATCGCGACATTTTTTCTCTCCAAAGGCGGTCTTCATTTTTGTCACGATATCGCGACGCTTTTTCTCTCTCCAATGGCGGTCTTCCAGGCTGTCGCGATATCGCGACCTTTTTTCTCTCCAACGGCGGACTTCCATTTTTGTCGCGATATCGCGACATTTTTTCTCTCCAACGGCGGTCTTCCTTTTTGTCGCGATTTCGCGACACTTTTTCTTCTTGGCAGCAGGCTTCCACTTTCGTCGCGATTTCGGGGCTCATTTCCTATTTCGGCTGTGGTCTTCATTCTTGTCGCGATTTCGCGACACCTTTTCTCTTCGGCAGCGTTCTCACTTCTTGTAGCGATTTCGTGACTCCTTTTTCTTGTCGCGATTTCGCGACTCTTCTTCTCGACCGGCTCCAACCCTGCAACTTGTCGCGATATCGCGACACTTTGCAACATGTCGCGATATCGCGACTTCTTCCCTTCTTCGGCTCCGATGGCGATTCTTGTCACGATTTCGTGACTTCTTTTCTTCCTTTGGCTTCAACGGCGCTTCTTGTCGCGATTTCGCGACATCACCATTTTGGTCGCGATTTCGCGACACCTTCCCTAGGGTGGAGGTTTGCCAGCATTCTATTCCTTTCTTCTTGGACCACCTCGGTCGATATGGATTTATTGTAATCTCTCTTGTACAAGGTTCAGGGACCTTTCAAAACCCTTTCTACCAATCAAAAAAATAATAAACATTCTCATTCCTGTAAGCAAGTTGATAGAAGATAACTATATGATCTACTTTAAATATATGGATGGAATAAATATATTTCTTATTATGAATCAAGGTGAAATAAAAGTAACAGGATCAATCCATGGAAATACATACATACTGGATTCAATGGAAATCTCACAAGATATTGTGATGTTTCAAAATGACACTAACACAATTTCAAAGGAACAAGTTGATGAAAATGAATAACCGATATAGCACAGAGCCAAGAATAGAAGAATCAAAATCAATAATATGATAGGACAAGTGCATCATGCTCTACTCATCCATCAATATTCATAACCAAATGAAGATACTTGCAAAGAGACCAATAAAGGTGGCTGGATAGAAGACAGTGATGATGAACCTTAAGAAGTCAAAGATCATTTTAAAGAGGAAGATCCACATTGAAGACTAAAGTCTTCAATATCCAAATATTGTAATACAAGGGGGTGTTAGAAATAGCTTATATTATATTATTTGGTTCATGTAAATGTACCTTCCTTGGTGCATACTTAGGATATTAGATTACTTTAGGGGGAAGTTATCTAGTTACTTCATGCAATGTAATAAATGCACAAGTATCAGTGTGCAAATTGTAATGTGCAAAGTGTCCACTTGTACAACTAGGTAGAGTGTTGGCCAAGGAACTTATCTTCCTATATAAAGGGCCATAGATATAGAAGAGATAACATAGTAGTGTAGGATTATAGTAGTGTAGGATAGATAGTAGTGTAGTGTGTGTGAGCTATAAGCTTAGAGCTCATTCATTGAGCAATAGCTTGTATCATGGAGTGTTCATTTCCTCCATAGCTACTATTGTACTAATTTTTGAAATTTCTATTTATAACATATTTTAGTCATCTTGTAGATTTACTTTCTTTCCTATTATTTTGCATCTTGTGTATGCTATCTCCCATTGCATGTATCAAAAGCTAATAGTTAGGGATTTCAATCACAAGGTATGTCTAATTTATTGGTTTGAAGTAGAGGATATTACTAAAGGTAAGCTTTTGGTTTAGAACTTTCACCTCTAGCCATAATAATTCAAACTACAACTGAACTATTTAATAATTTTATGGGGATAAAAATGAGTAGTTGAGATAGGGATGGAGTAATAAAGTTGAATTTATTACATCAAAATCAAATCCAATGTGAACTACTCAATTGTTTTATTAAGCCTATAAAAAACTAATTTGTAAGGAATAAGATTTAAAGTATGATATGTACCTATAAATTGATTGATGACTAGTTCAAAAAAGTCAAATGCTCTCAGGTTTTAATATTCCATGTGTTTAAAACATATAAGGCCTATAATTAATTATTTATATTCAATGGTGTTATTAAAATAGTAAATTTATAACTAAAATATAAATGGAATGAGATACCCTTTAGGATTAGTCAATATCACTCCTACTCAAGCATGTAATGGATAACTATCTCCATTAAAATAAAATGTCCAATAACTAATGGTAATAAGACCATCATAACCATAATCACTAGATTAAAAATATTTGGAATTGTCTTCATAAATATCAATGTTATGGACCTCAAAAGTATCAAATGTGGATTCAAAAGGAAGGATACTTTTAAATATTTTATCAAGGCATATTTTTTGGTAAATTATAGATATTATAGTAATAAAGAGGGGACTTAAAAGTGTATGTTTCTCAATCATCTTAAAAATCTAGAATGAAACAAAATACAAAGCAAAAATGAGAGAATTTGAGATTGTGGTGATATGATCTAGTTGATTCAAAAATGAAAGACTTAAAATGCAATTGCTCTACATTGAGTTTTTTAGGAGGATCTCATAACTTATTATAGGGTGATTGAAATTTAGGAGTAATTCCTAGATATTACACATGAAAGCATAGTATGGATCAAATATCATCATTAAATAGTCTTTTGATCAATATAATAAATATGTTGAAACAAGGTTGAAGTGATAAAGTTTAAATTATGGATATGAAGGTGGATGAGAATATTATTATAATTGATGTCATCATGAAAAAATAATAAAATATTACTAAATTATTTAAATTTAATCCAATAGGAATAATAGGTGTACCTCTATAAGTAAACATAACTTTACCATCACCTTGGATTGTTTTTCACATTGAAAGTTGTTGCAGTCCAAACAAGGTTAACTTCTTTCCTACTTTTGTCACATGCCCGTGCATTTAATTTATCAACCCAGGGAGCTTCGTAAACTTGCAAAGGGTCTTGAACAAGATTGCTTACAATACCACTTGAGATGAGTTTGCTAGTTCTACTATTGGGGGGTGTTTCAACGGTCATCAATCATTCATACACTCCTCAATAATTTATGTAAAAACAATTAAATCTATAGAAAGGAAATATTCATGCATTCCTAGAAATAAACCTATTGCAATACTAGAAATAAAAATGTGATAAAAAATCTTAAAAAAACTATAAACTAATCTAGAAAACACAAGAAAAATAAGGGAAGAAATACTAGCTTGGAGTGGGCCCAGGCTCTAGCAGCTTCCTCCTAGCTGAAAATGCACTTAGAAACTCTTAGAAATGTATTATAATTATCAAAGTATTACAATGCTTCTTTTGTATATCTCTCTACATTTACTATCAAAATATTCTATATCCTTAGAGATGTCTGCGTGTGTTTATATAGCACACCCGTAGATATTATGTTACAAAGAAGTTATAAAAATTGATTCATTCTAGACTAAACTAAGATAGTCTGGTAAATGTGATCGATGTCTGCTAAAACTAGCATTCATTTCTAATGGTGGCGTGTTCACTGATTGGTTTGTGCTTCACCTAGAATTGGTAGGATGTTCTCATATGTCGGTGTGATTCCCAATTTAACTCTACATGACATAGAGTTGGAACTACACCAGTCTCTATTGTCCACATCGTGCTTGTCTAGTCAATGGGTGAAGAACAGGGGTGCCTTCCCTATGAGGAAGGTGCCTAAGTATGTCGGGTGCCTTCTCTATGTGGAAGGCACCTTACTGTCATTGGCACCTTCCTGGAAGAAGAAGGTGCTTATCTTCTATTGGTGCCTTCTTGTGAGAGGAAGGCGCTCACCTTCTAGTGGCACCTTCTTGTTGATGCCTTCCTTATGAGAGGAAGGCACTTGCCTTCTAGTGGTGCCTTCCTATCGGTGCCTTCCTATGAGAGGAAGGCGCTTATTTTCCTTTGGCACCTTCTTGGAAGAGGAAGGCACTAGCCTTCTATTGGCACCTTCCTGGGAGAGGAAGGCACTTGTCTTTCCTTGGCACCTTCCTGGAAGAGGAAGGTGCCTACTTATGCTTGGTGCCTTCCTGGAAGAGGAAGGCACCTACTTACGCTTGGTGCCTTCCTAGAAAAGGAAGGTGCCTACCTTCTTTGCATTGATTCTAAAAGAAACAAAGTGCCAGGTCAATGAAAAGACCTTCACTGATCCAAATATAACTAAATCAACTACAATTCCACAAAAACACACTGAAAACACATGAATTGGATAACACACATAATTTCATCAAATAATTATATAATCATTCATAAACATATGCAATATTTATTATACAGGCACATAATAATCAAGAAAATGTATACAAAATATGAGCATTTTTTATGCTCATAATTCCCCCATGCCTAACATATGCCATGCCCTCATGGCATAAAAACTACAGGTAGCTTGGTTGACCCCTCATCATTACTATTTCTTTGTGGATCTGGTTGTACCTGCGGCTCATGTTTACCTCTTTTGCACACTAACATCTAGAAGTGTGGCTCCTATTTTTCTATGCGAGGCTATGGGTGTTGCTATCAGCTTTGCTTTCCTTATCCTGGTCGCTATCAGATGTGATCTAGCAAAAATAATTTTTGTTACCTGAAATGCAGCTTTTGCAGCTTGCCATAGGTCAGCGTCCGAAGGTCTGACCACTACAAGAGGGATATCTAAATTATCCCTCTTGAGATGAACTACTTGGGATTTGTGCAATCAGGTTGCTTCAAGAGTAAACCCTGTGTTCTCCTTTGTAATGGTAGTGGCTTCCAATTCGGGGCCATATACCCCCCATCATTCAAAATACCTTCTTCTCTTATAGGGTCATCCCTGGGATGACCCGTAAATCTCCCATAATTGGTTGTCCTCTATCGGATTGACATAGATACTAGAGTCCCCCTACATCCTCAAGGTTGCCTTCCTGGTCTCCTTAGCTACTGTCATCTCTTTGAGTAGTCGTTCGAACTATTTTTGCCTCTCTATGAATGGTTGCATATCCCACTCATCTTATTTTGGATCGGCGAAGGTCACCTTTGCCTTCTTTTGAGTCATCCTGGGCACTTTTCCTTTGGCATCTATAGAAAATATGATGACTCGAATAGGGGTTTTCCCTTTCTCCATGGTGGACATCTTATCACTTTGAGGGGCCTGCTCTATAGTCCCTGGAGCATTCTCTTCACTCTAGGGGACCTGTAGTGCCATCCTTTGGGGTGCTTCTTTTCCCCCATGTCTATCCTATGTTGACTCCTTAGGTTATTCTCTTTATTATTTAGATCTGGGGAGTTATTCCTTATCCCCCGGTCCTGTTTGTTGTTGTTGGCCCTTGTCCTACTCTGTATAACTCAGGTCGATGATAGGGGGTGTTGTGGGACTTCTTTCCCCTTCAATCCCAAAAATAGAGGAATTCTCCCCTACCTTTGGGCTACTCTGTCGGGCGTCCAATCAAAATTCTCCCAAATAGAATACTTGTTATGCAGATGTGGGAGAATTTTTTGGGACCTCTATTGCCCAGTCAGTTTGGGTCGATGCATCCCTTATTTCTGTTCCCCTATCCTAGAGTTGTTGGTTCTCCTCTCGTAACTGCTGGACCAACTACTCAAGCTGGGTGATTTGTCTTTCTCGTTCTTCCAATTCCCCTCTATGCTCGTTCTGGTAGTCCTCCAAAATTTGTTGGGCCATCCAGTAATTGGTCTACCACTCCAGCGCTTCCTCCAAGGTTGCATTGACATGATCATTGCTCATATAAGTCCCTGCATCTTGTGGTATTTGGTTTGTCTATTCTCAGAGGGTTTGGGCTGCCACATTGACTTATGGGTCATTATCTTCTTCTTATACCGAGAGGAGTCACCGCAAACGTTTCCTCCTAGGGACTAGTTCTTGTGGTCAAAACTTAGCCTCACTGTTAATAAGTGGCACTCCTTCCTCTTCATACTCGAGCACTGGGGAATGCCCTCTTTCTTCCATGGAATCAGGCAATACCAATTACTCGATACTTGCCATATCCTCTATAGGTCTTCCCTATTATTGCCCTATTTTGGCAACAACATCTTATTTCCTTTCTTGGCTACTGTCTCCCTCTGCATCGGGGTTCTGCCTCTGCACTTGTGCATGGTGGACCAGTGTTGATATCAGCCCATGGTGGGCCAATGTGGATGGTGCTCCCTTCTGGTACCTAGACACTTTCCTTCAGGGAATTTTCCAGGTAGAAGGGCATGTTCAACTTCCTTCCATGCACCAGGTGATTCAAAAACTGCACATGGTTAGTGTGCAAATGGGTATACTTCTCGGTGCATGTAAAGAATCGAGCAACTTGCTCGAATATATTTCATAGATTCATGGAAAGGCTACTTTTGGGTAGCCCTTCCTTATCTATCTAAATATTTTATCTTGGTAGTAGTACTTCGATGTATGGCTTCAATAGTCTACCTTTGTATATGCATTCACCTGTGAGGGGCAATCTAGTTTCCTGTGAGATGTATTCAAGGGTGACCAAAATTTCTACCCCTCACACCTGAGCTATGTCACCCCTCAAGGAGGAAACAAATTCCTTTGATGCCTCCATATCCTAGCCCTGACTGACTAGGGTACAGTATTTGAACCATCCCTCAACCTCAAACTATGTTTTTATCGTCCCCTTGATTCCTTCCATATCACTTGGCTCATTATTTTTCACTGCATGATTCTTTGACCTTCCTCCCATGGTACCTTCCCTTACTGCTGCACTTCTTCTTTTTTGTGTTCTTACTTGTTTAGGAAGTTGCCTTCTTATAGGGAAGGCACCTAACCTTAGCATTTAATTCTAGGGTACACCTTTCGATCCATATCAGTGGCACATGGTTCCGGCCATGGGGGTATATTATTTTTATGATGGCAATATTTTTTTGGTACTGCATAATTTATGAATAATTATATAAATATTTGAGTTAGTATGAACATACCTTATTTGGTGTTTCATGCATTGTGAAGAGAATTGATTCGTTGATTTGTGACACGAGGGAGGGGTATTTCATTTATGCAGATTACGCTGGACTTTGGTACTAAGTTGTTTTACGGTTGGTGCTAAAGGCAGACTCTCGATTTGCTCAAAAAAATCTTCTGTCCATAATATTTGGAATGTTCACACTGATCTTGCCCCATAATTATCCAAGATTTTTTTGATTTGGGTAGATTTCCATCACATGAGCAATGGTTGTAATTTGATGCCACTCATTCATGTGGTGATTTCATTCCGATCGAGGCATCCATAAGACTTAAGTGTTGGTTGTACGCAGAAGGCACTCTTTGGTACCTTCCTAATGTGGAAGGCGTATATGTGGTGCCTTATCGATGTGGAAGGTGCTTATATGGTGCCTTCTCAATGTTGTCGATGCTCTTTGAATGGATGTCCCTTCTGATGGTGGAAGGCATCTCTGAATGTATGTGCCTTTCGATGGTGTAAGACACCCTTTTGATGATGGCGCCTTCTTGCTACGAAAGGTGCTTTTGAATGGATGCACCTTCCTGATGTGGAAGTTGCTGCTAAATACCTGTCTTATTTGGGTGGAAGGTGTCGCTGTATACCTGTGCCTTCCCAGAGTGGAAGGCACCTCGGTCTGTATGCGCCTTCCTAATGTGGAAGGTGCCTTGGGATTTTTTTTTGTGGCACCTTCCCGATGTGGAAGGTGCCTACTTTTTTCTCTTTTTTTTTTTTTGTGCACCTTCTTTATAAGGAAGGTGCCTTCTTTTGGCAGGGTGCCTTCTTCATAAGGAAGGTGCCTTATTCTGGTGGGGCACCTTCTTCATATGGAAGGCACCTTATTTTTGTTGGGCGCCTTCTTTATAAGGAAGGTGCCTTCTTTTGTGCCTTCTTGATGTGGAAGGCATTTTATTCTTGGAAATCATGTTGCAATTGACTGGGAAAGGGTGATCAAGCCTTCTCAGTCTCGCTTCATGCTGCCTTAGCTTCTACCTACGAGTGTCGGTGTTGAAATGCTGAGCCGAATCAGGCCTAGTTTCCTAGATACCTATTCCTCATGTTGTCAGGTCATCCACCTACAAAAATCAAATGAAAAGAAAGAAAAATAAATGTAGTTAGACACATTTTGTACCTATTAAGCCCTAGATTAGGATACCTACAGCTTCCACGTGGGCATCATCCCTGCAAAACACACTGTAATAAAATAAACTAAATTAACTGATTTTGGTGAGCACCTCCATGCCCAACGTTTTGCCTATTAAGATTTTGGTCTGGATCTAACAAGATGGGGTCTCCCCCATGTCTATTTTGGATTCCACCTGTAAGGTTTTGAATGTGTTATAGGGGCACAGTCGGTGGCCATTGACCATTAAAATGGTGTTGTTGTTGTCAATTATTCTAATGTGCACTGCCCCATTATTGATGAACTCTACCACCTCATACGGTTCCATCCATCTTTGCATTAATTTACCTTTTCTTTCTTGGAACCGAGAATCATACAACATCACCCATTCTCCTTCTTGGAACTACTTTAGTTTAATGTGGCAATCATGCCATCACTTTCTTTGCTTTTGTATGATTTTCATTCTTTGCAAAACATCCATTCAAATTTTGTCCAGCTCATCTAGCTACCAAATACTTTCTTTTTTAGGATCATCCAAGCTCAAGTTCAATTATGAATTCATCCTCAATGTCTTGATTTCAAATTCAATGGGCATCATCACACTCTTCCCATAGACCAATTGGAAGGGTGTGAAGCCTATGGTGGATTTCCACGTGGTATTATACACCCAGACTGCCTCTCGTAACCGTGTAGCCCAATATTTTTTGTGTTGCTACATGTTCTTCATCAAGATGTTCTCTATTTCTCTATTCATCACTTCCACTTGCCCATTTGCCTATGGATAGTAGGGTGTAGTTTTATTGTGTCGAACTCTGTATTGCTCCATCAGATCCTTGATCAACTTGGAGGTAAATTGAGGCCCTTGGTCTATTGTTATCTCTCTAGGGACCCCAAATCATGTAAAAATGTGGGCAAATAAGAAATTTGTGACTATTCTTTCTTTTGAATCTCTCAATGCTTGAACTTCAACCCATTTGGTGATGTAATCTGTATAGAAAAAACTAAACCTCCTCCCTATTTAAGGTGGATTAATTGGTCCCACGAAGACTATGCCCCACTTATCAAAGGGTTCCAGGTGTACCTAAGGCTATAAAGACACTTCATATCTATGGGTTGGTCTACCCATTCTTTTGCATTCATCGTACTTGCTGGCGTACGTAGCCACATCCTTGATCAGAGTGGGCCAAAAGTACCCAGCCTATAGGATTTTGTAGGTAGTTTGTTTCTCTACAAAGTGTCCTCCGTATGGTTCATCATGACATGCTTTGAGTACTTTTGAGAACTCCTATTCTGCTATGCATCTCCTTATAATATGACCATGTCCTATTTTGAATAGGAGGCCATCAATCCATAGGAATGATGCACTTTTCTCTATGATTGCCTGCTTTTATCATAAAGAGAGAGCAGGTGAGGTTCTTTTGATGGCCAAGTAATTGGTTATATCTACGTACCACAATATTTGATCACTAATGGAGAATAAATGTTCATTCAAAAATTGGTCTTCCACTACTGTATGGTCTACCGATATCAATCTAGATAGAAAATCTGCTACGACGTTGTCTTTACCTGGTTTTTCGACTATTGTGATGTTGAATTCTTGTAATAACAAGAGCCACATGATAATTTTTCTACCAATGGCTGGCTTGCTCATAAAGTATCTGATGGTCACATGGTCCATGTGGACAAATACCTTATAGCCAATGATATAATGGTGAAATTTTTTTATGGCATGCACAACTGCAAGGAACTCCTTCTCTGTCACCATGTAGTTGAGCTTGGCTCCTACCAAGTTTTTGTTGACATAGTAAATGGCATAAAATTCTTTGCCATCCTTCTATTTGAGGACTGCTCCAATCACATTATTGGATGCATAACAGTAGATATAGAATGGTATGGCCCAATTTAGTCCTCTTAAAACTGGTGTGGATATCAGTGTCTCTTTAAGCAACTAAAACACTTCTTCGCAGTCTTCCATCCAATTGAACTCCACACATTTAGATAATAGAGTGTGTAGTGGCTTTGCAATTTTTCTAAATTCGACGATAAATCGTCGGTAGTACCCAGTTGATCCAAGAAAATTCCTCACCTCTCTCTACATTCTAGGTCTAGGTAGGTCTCTGATGACCTCAATTTTTCTTTTATCAACCTTTATTCCTTCTATAGAGAGGTGGTGTCCCAGTATGATGCCTTATTGCATCATCATAAAGCATTTCTCATTGCTCAGGGACAAATTATTTTCTTTGCTTCTTTCGAGCACTCTTTCCAAGTTTGTCATTACTTCATCAAAGGTTTCTCCATAGATGGTGAAGTCATCCATGTATACTTTGACCGTGTCTCCCATCATGTCTAAAAATATGCTAAGCACCACCCTTTGAAAGGTGGTAGACATGTTGCATAATCCAAAAGGTAATACCTGATAGGTGAACGTTGTCTTATCTTGATCTTATTCTCCTATCTGGATCTGGTTGTATCCACTAAATCCATCCAGGAATGAGAAATACTTCCTCCCGAAGAGTGTATCCAAGACTTGATCAATAAATGGGAGTGGGAAGTGGTCCTTCTTGTTTTCTTTGTTTAACACTCTATAGTCCACACAGATTCACCACTTCCTATTCTTTTTAGGGACTACCACTAATGGTGATACCCACTCACTATCAGAAATCAGATAGATGAATCCGAAAGTCAAGAGTTTTTGCAGTTCTTCCTTGACAATGTCTTTCATTGTTGGATTCATTCTTCTCTATGGTTGCCTACTTGGAGTTGTTTGATCATCGGGGTATATATGATGGGTAAAAATATTTGGGTTGATACCCTTAATATCTGAGTAATACCATGCAAATATCAGTTGGTGTCTAACCAGGAGCTCTTCTACTTTTGTTAATTATGTTGGAGTCAACCCATTGCTGACATTCAATGTTCTTCCTGGCCTGACATGTATCTGCTGAATGTGGTGATCTTGGGTACCAGCCAATGGTGATCCAGGTATGGAGATGGAGGACTCCCCATGGAGGAACTCCACAATAGCACCATCTTCATATTCTTTTGCCAACTCATCCAATGTCATCATTGGATGGATCATGGATAGCTCAGGATTTTCATGCTCATTAAACATGGGTTCTCCTAATGAGTTGATGAACTACGTTGGGGGTGAAATATTCAACCTTTTCATGTTTCATCCATCAGAAATGGTCATCAACCCATCATGGTAGCTGATGTAAGTGTCAGATATTGCCATCCATGGCCTTCCCAAGATGAGTGGGTAATTACCCAACCTAGTTTTAGATTGTAAGACTAAAAAGTCGGTTGGGTATTCCCATGCACTGACTATCGCTATTATGTCTTCCAACATTCCTTATGGTGCCATGGTAAATCGATCGGCTAGCTACAACATTGTCGTAGTGGGTTTCAAGTTCATGAGTTGTAGCCTCTACATGGTCTCCTGAGGAATTATGTTGATGACTGCTCTAAGATCAACCAATGTATTGTACAAGGAATGTCCCTCAATTTTTATAGTCATAACTGGGCTGCCTGGGTCTGCATACTTAGGATGGCATATTTTGCCCATCATAAAATCTTCTAGTTTACCCATGACATTGATATTCTCGATTTCTCTTCATCTTGGCTTCCTTAGAAACATCTCTCTTATCACATTGGTATATATCAGAACATCTCGGATGGCTTGAAATAATAGAATTGTCATGGTGAGGTTATTCAAGCTAGACAAGATATCAAGCTCTAACTGTGTTACTTTCCTCTGTTCTTATAGTCGATTGGAAAATGGAGCCTTTGCTCTCTTAGGAGTTTCTTCTATCACCTCTTCTACAAGAGGTGTTTCTCCTACCTCTTTCTCCTCTTCTACCAGTGGAGGTGTTCCTACTCCTAGATATCTACCAGATCTAAGCTGAATATGGTACATCGGATACATCTCATCCTCCATGTTGTATGTATGTTGGTTACCCTGTTATTAGGATTTTTAATCGGTTGTGTGAGTAGCTGTGCAGGTATCACTACTAGAAACATTGGTAAATTCTATTGGGTGTGAGATAGTGCTACATTATGTGGATCCTGATTCCACATAGTGTGGCCTCTCCACTACTACCTAGGATATGGTTATAGCATCATGGCTACTGGTTTGGGAATGCTACTGGGGTGCGTTAGACCAGGGTGATGGCCCCCACCACCCCATGTTAGGTGGTTGAGGTGGGCCTTGGGGCATGTATGGTCCTCCCCCATATGACGTCATTCTTATTGGCGTATTCTTTGCAATGGGTTGTAGCCAACTCTTTCGATTGCCTATGAAATAGGCATCCATGCTTTCAACATCCTCTTGATTACTGGGCAGTTGCGGGTACAATCGAGTTTTATGGTTCAGCATGCAAACTGCACATACTCTAAATTTTTTCTGTGGGCATGCATTCGTTGCATGCTTCCCTCTACATTTTGGATAGAAATAATCCAAAGCTACTTTATTTTCTTGCTTCTTTTTCTCTAACAAAGAACGTATCCATCTGCAATGATAGAGATGAGAGCATTTTGCTCTTTAAATCTTCCAACATGTTACCTATTTTTGTCTTCATTACTGAAGCAGTCTATTTCATGGTTCTAGAAGTGGTCTTGCCTCTCCTTCTTGAGTAGTTCTAGCATAGTTTTTGGATGTCTTCCATAGCATGCTAGTAGACATCAGCTCCAGAAATCATGTTAAGATCCTTTAGTGATTCATTGGTAAGTCCTCTCAAAAATATGCTTTTGAGGGACTTATTAGATAGTTTTGTGTGAGGATATCGTTGAATATTGAAGTTGAATCTCTCCCAGTATTCCTTGAGAGACTCATATTCTTTTTGCCTCATGCTGAGGATCTCTTCTCTATAGTCTCTTGCTCTCCCAAAATCTTGGTTTTGCTCTAAAAAGAGCTTCATTTGATCCCAATTGGTAATGTGTTTGTATCCCAGACCGATGAACCACTACAGAGCTACATCATCCAATGTGGAAGGAAAGAGTTTCAACTTTTGCATATCATATTTGTAGTCCAAATACCTACATAAGACATCAAACTTAAATAAAAATAGGTCAGGGCCCTCAGTTGGGTATCCTCTGAAGGTTAGAATGTGAGTAGGGGATATGTTTTTCATTTTGGTATCTCCTACTCCTTCATCAATCAGGAAACTAAATCCATATGAGACTTCTTCATTGTTAGCCATTTTTTTAGGAAATGCAATCTCTAATGTAGTATTTATGGCCTTACGATCATTTAAGACTTTTTGAGTCAAGGGTCAAAGGTTTTCTGGTGTTATCGTCCGATATTCTATAGCTTTCCATAATAGGGCTTCCTCTAAGGGTGTCCTATTAAATAGGGGATTTATGATGATTCATTCATCCCCAAGTTGATTGGATGAAATGGCACTTTGCACAAAGTGTGGATCCTCACTCTAATGGATTGTTGGTGGTGGGTCGAGCGAGTCTAATTCAAATTTAGAATGTTTGACTGACTCAGGTTCTGGTGGATTGGTTTTTATAAACTGACCGTCAGGTCCTCTTCTTCTCAAAGAACTCATACAAGGTCATATGGAAGGTTTCCAGGTATTGTAAATAATCTAGTTGAGATGCTTCCCCGACAACGGTGCCAAAATGTTGCAAACCAAACAAGGTAAAATTCTTTCCTATTTTTGTCACATGCTTGTGAATTTAATTCATCAACCCATGGAGCTTCATAAATTTGCAAATGGTATTGAACAATATTGCTTACAATACCACTTGAGATGAGTGCACTAGTTCTACTATTGGGGGGTGTTTCAATGGTCATCAATCATTCATACACTCCTCAATAATTTACGTAAAAACAATTAAATCTATAGAAAGGAAATATTCACACATTCCTAGAAATAAACCTATTGCAATACTAGAAATAACAATGTGATAAACAATATTATAAAAATGGTAAACTAATCTAGAAAACATAGGAAAAATAGGGGAAGAAATATTGGCTTGAAGTGGGCCCAGGCTCCAGCAGATTTCTCCTAGCTGAAGACACACTTAGAAACTCTTAGAATTGTATTATAATTATCAAAGTATTACAATGCTTCTTCTGTATATCTCTCTACATTTACTATCAAAATATTATATATCCTTAGAGAGGTCTACGTGTTTTTATATAGCACACTCGCAGATCTTCTATTACAAAGAAGTTATAATAGTCGATTCATTCCAGACTAAAATAATATAATTTGGTAAATGTGATCGACATCTGCTAAAAATGGCATTCGTTTCTAATGGTGGCATGTTAACTGATTGGTTTGTTCTTTGCCTGGAATTTGTAGGATATTCTCATACATCGGTGCAATCCCCAATTTAACTCTACATGACATAGATTTGGAACTGGACCAGTCTCTATTTTCCACGTCGTTCTTGTCTGTTCAATGGGTAAATAATAGGGGCACCTTCCCTATGAGGAAGGTGCCTAAGTTTATTGGGTACCTTATCTATGCAGAAGGTGCCTTACTACCGTTGGTGCCATCCTGGAAGAGGAAGGTTCTTATCTTATGTTGGCTCCTTCCTATGAGAGGAAGGCACTTGTCTTCTAGTGGAACCTTCCTATCGATGCCTTCCTTATGAGAGGAAGGCACTTGCCTTCTAGTGGTGCCTTCCTGTCGATGCCTTCCTATGAGAGGAAGACACTTATTTTCCTTTGGCACCTTCTTGGAAGAGGAAGGTGTTGGCCTTCTATTGGTGCCTTCCTGGGAGAGGAAGGTGCTTGTCTTTCTTTGGCACCTTTCTAGAAGAGGAATATGCCTACTTACACTTGGCACCTTCCTGGAAGAGGAAGGCACCTACTTACACTTGGTTCCTTCCTAGAAGAGGAAGGCACCTACCTTCTCTATGTTGATTCCAAAAGAAACAAAGTTCCAGGTCCATGAAAAGACCTCGATTGATCCAAATATGACTAAATCAACTACAATTCCATAAAAACACACTTAAAACACACGAATTAGATAACACGCATAATTTAATCAAATAATTATATAATCATTCATAAACATATGCAATCCTTATTATACATTCGCATAATAATCAAGAAAATGTATACAAAATATGAGCATTTTTTATGCTCATCAAGAGTCAATTACCATTGGTATAACCAAGATACTAAATCAAAAAGAAGGTAAAATTTTAATATATTATTTGTAATTCACTAACATATTTTTTATTAGAATGCATTCATGCACCTAAATTATGAGGTAAATGTCAATATCTCCATTTCAAAATATGTTTTTACCACAAAGATATTGAAGACATTATCTATAGGAATAATATCCTATTCCACATGGTTAATATTATTTTTTGTGATGGGAACAACATGTGGTAAGTTACTAATAGTTAAAGTTTCAAAGAGAAGAGATATATGAGTAGGAAAAGTCTTTATCAATTTTAATATGGAAATGTGGAAAAATGTTTAAATTAGATCATCAATAATAGAATAATAACCATTGGATTGGGATTTTCTTAAGAGTTTTTATTTAATGTGGACAAATAATTATTTGAGGATCTATGTCAATGATTTAAAATAAATGGGTTCAAGTAAAATAGGCGATAATTATGAATAGAAGGAAACTTTTAGGAGGGTTGTGTAGTCTAGCTATGATTTTTGACCTTTACCACTTGTTCCTTAGCCTTAATAAAAAGAATAATATAAAAAATACTAGATTTATATATTTCAACAATAGTAAATCTTAGTCTAATATCCATAGAAATATTTAACAATATATTTATGAAGAACACAAGCTTCTACTAAGGGGGGGTGAACAGTATAAGATCACTTTTCACTTTTTCTTCTCCAATCAATATTATGCAATGTAAAGATAGCAATATGAATATCAATAATCAAATAAATGCACAAATAACCACACACAATAGAGACACCACAATTTATTTGGTTCACCCAATGTGGGATACTCCATGAAGAAAGTATTTCACTAAAACTTTTTCAATCAACATCTTGGTAATCCTTTACCTATTACAATGTTTACGAACATCTGTCCAAAGGAGGCACCAATCCCCAAAATCAAGTTTGTTGATATCTATCCATAGGATAAATCCTCCTATGCTCTAGCTGATGATCCTATAGAATACTACTGCCTCCAATGCACTGGCTTGTGGATCTATCTCCATTGAAGACTTTTGTTCCCACTCAGAAGACATGTCCTCACTGCCCTGGCTAATGGATCTCTATCCACTAGAGACTAATGTCCTCTCTACTTTGTCACCTCCAAATATTTGTCTCAAATATGCATTAAACACATTCCTTCATTCTAGAATAAATCTACTTAATTTCTATCTCTGGTCTGGCACAAATCTATCCTCAAATTTGCACCAAAATCTGCCCTCAAATCTACACAACAAGTCCACACAAAACTTGCTAAAATCTTCTCAACAAGTCCACATAAAACTTGCTCAAATCTGCTCAACAAATCCACACAGAACTTGTCCAATCTGGTCAACAAGTCCACATAGAACTTGTACAATCTTCTCAATAAGTCCACATAGAACTTTTCCAATCTGCTCAAAAACTCCACACAGAACTTGTCCAACCTACTCAACAAGTCCACACAAAACTTGTCCAATATACTCAACAAGTCCACACAGAACTTGTCCAATATACTTAATATCTGTCTTATAAGCTTCCACAAAAGCTCACACTAAATCTGTCCACAAGTCTTCTCAAATACTTACCTCAAATAAGTTCAACAAGTCCACATAGAACTTATCCAATATCATAGAAATATAAAGAGAATTTTTAGATACTCAATATGCTCTATACTAATCATAATGCTCAAATTATTTCAATCACTCTCTTAGAAACATAAGGACAATTATTAGAGACTCAATATGCTTCAAATTCAACTCAATGCTAATCACTTTCTCAACTCAATTTGG
This sequence comes from Wollemia nobilis, assembly GCA_028583015.1. Lineage (NCBI taxonomy): Eukaryota > Viridiplantae > Streptophyta > Pinopsida > Araucariales > Araucariaceae > Wollemia > Wollemia nobilis. The sequence continues at coordinate 2,019,485 of JAQPPZ010016703.1, read as the reverse complement.
AATTTAGAATAGTTGGATTTTATGTAAATTGAACAATCACTTCACGCATCCACTTGACGAGGCTCAACCAATTCCACTCATCCAATCACTCAATGAAATAATCCTTGCTTACAAACCCTAGTCCAAGCATATGATCACTCACTCAAAATATTTCCAACAATGCTCAATAAAAAATCTCACATAACAATGATACTCATGTTCTTTTCAAACCCTAGTTCAAGTTCTTTTCTCAACAACTCACTTCAACAACAATGCTTATAAAACAACTCTCACATAACAATGATACTCATGTTCTTTTCAAACCCTAGTTCAAGTTATTTTCTCAACAACTCACTTCAACAACAAGTCTTATAAAATAAATCTCACATAACAATGATACTCTTGTTCTTTTCAAACCCTAGTTCAAGTTATTTGCTCAATAACTCACTTCAACAACAATGCTTATAAAACAACTCTCACATAACAATGATACTCATGTTATTTTCAAACCCTTGTTCAAGTTCTTCACACAACCAATGGTTTCAACAACAATTCTTATCAAACAAGGTTTTAACAACACTTATTTATTCTAGAAAACCTTAACACATTCACTCAACACACTCAATAGGAAAACCTAATCAAGTCATTTTCACTCCAAACTTATTTTCCAAAAAACCAATCAATCAATTCAATTATGGAAGAATATGCTCATACCTTTTTCTTTATGACGAAAGGATCTCATAAATCTATCACAACCAAAAACACTTCTTTACCAAGTTCAAATAGGTTAGAAGTAATGTAAAACTCAATTACACCTTATCCCTCCATATTAATAGCAATATTTGACAATAATATCTTCACAGAAATTTCCTTTTCAAAACGCACCTTCAATTTCTTAATTTCTCAAAATTGATATTCCAACTTAATTTCTATCTCCTAAGGTAAAATAATATTTACCTTAATAAAGCACCTATTTACCACTTAGGTAAATAAATTAATATCACCTTATTACTCCCTAACCTTTGCACAATAAATCAAATTCCACAAACACCCTTAAAACCTTAGCACAATGATCAAATATCACAAATATTCCCTTATGCCTCCTAAACCTTAGTATTATGCAAAAATTAAAATTTAAATGATAAAAACCTTTGGTGAACCCCCTTCCATGTTTTTTGGAGTTTCGACCCTACACCTTCTCCCTCGGCTGGTGCCTTAGCTGTGGCTTTCTAGCCATGTGAGCTCCACGTGCTTAGCTTAAGCCCTAAGGTAGCTTAAGCCTCTTCACAAAGGCTTCAAAGCCTTTGGCCTTCTCCTACGTCTAGCACCAAGCTAGACTATGAGTGCTTCTCCCTTTGCTTTGTTCCTCACTCGAACACCATGTGCTACCTCGATCACGATGCGCTACCCTGATTACAATGTGTTGTCCTGCTTCGACAATACACCACTCACAAATTTTGGAGGCTCCAAATTTTTTGTTGTATATTAATTTGCATTGCACTCTTCCCTAAGGTTTGTCTTAGGGTTTAAATACCCTTCATTTGCTTTGCATAAAACGTCGACGGATGATTAGACTTGATGACATCGACTTGTATAAATTATAATTTATAATTAATTTAAATTCAAAAGAATTTAAATATTATAAATTTAATTTATAAACTTTAGACTTTAATAAAAAATTAAAGCCCTCTTTGAGTTAATATCAAATTGTCATTTGCACTTAATTGGGTTGATGAAAAATAAATTTTCCACCTTGGTTTTAATAAAAACTTTAATCCTTCCATCACAATATTAGAGAACTATCATTATGGTTTGAATAAAAAAACTTTTAATGTGCCACCATGGTTTTAACAAAAACCCTTATAAAAACATGTTTGGACAACTTTTCTCCATCTCTTTGCATTGCTTCATGGTGTTAATGATGATATACTCCATGGTCTTAATGACAGCTTAATGTGTTCACTTTAACATCAATGATAAATTTTTACCTTGACATCAATGACAACTAAATGAGCTCAAAATGTCCAACAATTTATTAGCATGACATGGAACTGATTGTGATATGACATCAAATTGAAAAATGATGGATAAGAAATTATTGTAAATGGTAAAGTATACATTCTAAGGATACATGGGACCATGAGGTTGGGGAATAAAATTGGTTTATTAAAGGATATATTTATAAATATACTTACATTCTTCTCAAGGTAATTTTAAAGGATATAATGGTTGAATTCCTTCTATGGTTTTCATCATGTTCCCCTAGTCTTATGCTAAGCACTCTATCTTGAAGGCTCATATCAAGAATATCGATTGCTAGGACTATATATACAATTTAAAAACAATGTTAGTTAAAATTATACCAATTTGGTGTAGTTTGACACTAATATTAATAACAAAAAATATCATCATTGCTTGTCAAAAGATATTTGACTAGAATCTAGTTCATTGCATGAAAAACTAGGTTTCAAATCTAGTGATGAGTCATTTGAAAGTTGTATTGACTCTTATAGACCTTAAGAAAAGGCAGGTTAAGATAATAATTATATAGGTTCTATCATCGATATTTTTAAAATATGATCAATATTTTTAGAATATTTGTTAAACTTTGTGGTTGCTATTGGTTTAATATGTTGTTTTATTTTATCATCTAGAGTAAGATCAATAGTATCATTGAAGAGTTATACCCAGACTTATTACAGAATAATAATGCAAAAATAAATAAATCAAAATAAAATAACAACTCATAAAATATATGCACATAGAACACAATAAATTTATCCTATTTCACCCGATATGGGCTACTCTAGCAAACAAGAGCTGCTCATCCTTTTCTATTATTGTTTTACACTATACCCATAATGGGATATTACAATCAATATAAAGTAAACTCTTACAACCCTAAAACACAATGTGGTATTAGAATAATATGGGCACAATACCATTTTCTAAAACCATCCATACCCATCAATCATGGGAATCCCTCCAATGCCTCCAAAAATAGCTCTGATAATATCTTCAAAAAAATTAGGACCACCGAAGCAGGGGTTTGTCATACAACACTTCCTCCGCAAAGGATGAGATACATCCAATATTCTTCCACTTGTTGAATACTTTGCATAAAGGTTGTAATCAATGTTAGTTCCAACACTAAGTCTTTCCAGACCCATTTCAACTGTACAAAACATAAAATATTCTATGCTAATTTCCTTGGTTAAAGCACCTGCAACATTTTCCTTGGTATCCACTTTTTCCAGAAACACTTTCTTATGTTAAATCATGTCCCTACTAAATTGGTACTTTGTATCAATGTGCTTTATTCTTGAATGGTAAGAAAGGTTATTTTGTAGAAATATAGCACTTTTGCTATCATAATTTATCTTCACAACTCCTTGAAAGAACCCAATATCAACACATAGTCTTTGTATCCATACTTATTCCTTACTTGCATCAGTGGCTACCATGTACTTAGATTAAATGGTTAAAAGAGCAACAATAGTTTACCTTTTTCTCATACAACTAATAGCCCCTCAAAAAAAGTTAAAAACATATGCACTAGTAGATATTCTATTGTCAATATCTCCAACCCAATCTGCATCAAAAAAACCTTCTATGTACAAGGATTTATTTTCTTTACCTGTACCCTCATAATAAATTGAAAAATTAGATGTACCATGCAAATATCTAAAAAATTGTTTTACAACATTCCAATGCTCTTTACTAGGTATAGACATATATCTGCTCAAAACTCTCATTGCATGGGCTATATTTGGTTTAGTACACACCATTGCATACATTAAACTCCCTACAGTATTTGCATAAGGAACATCGAACATTTCTTCTACCTCTTCTTCTATTTTTGGATGTTGTTTAGCAACCAATTTTTCACCCAAAGAAATAGGTACCTTCATTGGTTTGCAATCTTGCATACTAAATCTCTTCAATATTGTCTCAACATACTTTTTATGATTTAGCCATAGCTTTCTGTTTAAATGATATCTATTTATTTGCATTCCCAAGATATTTCATGTCAAAATGTGATGCTAACTAAGACTTCACTTCCCTGATCATTTCCTTACTGTTTTCAAATAGTAACATATCATCAACATACAAAACTATAATGAAAAGTTCATTATCAATTTGCTTTGAGTATACACAATGATCAACATTGCTACAAACAAAATCTAGTCCTAAAACATAAGTATCAAATTTTTGATACCACATTCTAGGTGATTTTTTCAGTTTGTACAAATATTTATTAAACTTACATACAAAATCCTCTTTTCCTAAACAATGAATCCTTTAGGCTATCTCATATAGATTTCTTCTTCCAAATCTCCTTGAAGGAATGTAGTTTTTACATACATTTGCTCTATTTCAACATCAAATGTAGTAGCCACAAATAAAATAAATCTTATTGAGGTTAGATTTGCAACAGAAGAAAATACTTCACCATAATCAATTCCCTCTACCTGAGAATAGACTTTACAAACCAAGTGAGCTTTATATTTCTCCACTTTACCTTCAACATTCTGCTTCTTCTTGAAGACCCATTTACAACCTATTTATTTTCTTCCACCAAATAATTTTACTAAATCCCATGTCTTGTTATTTTTTAGGGCCATAATTTCCTCATGCATGGCTCATTCCTAAAGGTTTTTCTCTTCAGAATTAACAACTTCTCTAACTATTAATGGATCTTTATCAGTAATAGATAAAACAAATAAAGAAGGAAAAACATATGGACTATAATTTTTAGGTTGCCTTCTTTATTTTGTTGATATCCTTACCACAGGTGTATGAAACTCTGGTTCATCATCTTCTTATGAGTGGGATTCTTCTTCCATGAGATCAAATTGTACCTTTTAAGGTTCTTATTCTATTACTTCCTTCCTGTGATAAGTTTTCATTTCTCTAAACACCACATCTCTACTATAAATTATACTTTTAATTTTTGTATTCTAAAGTTTATATCCTTTAACACCATATTTATAACCAATAAAGATACATTTAACAACATTATTATCATGCTTACTTATTTTCTCCTTTGGAATATGTATGTATGCATCACAACCAAAAAATATAAGATGTGAAAGAGAGGGTTTATTACCAAATCATGCTTCAAATGAAGTTTGATCTGGCAATGCTGATGTAGGAGATTGATTCCGCAAGTAACATGCCACATTCACTACCTCTTCCCAGAATTCCTATGCCAGACTAGCACCACTGAGCATACTTCTAGCCTTTTCCATCAATGATCTGTTCAATCTCTCAGTAAATCCATTTTATTGAGGTGTATATGGAGTAGTCTTCTATCTTGCAATACCACATTGCTTACAAAAATACTCAAATTTATTTTAATAATACTCTCCCTCATTATTAGACCTCAATACCTTAATATTTTTATCAATTTGATTTTCAACAAGTGCTTTAAATTTTCTAAACTTATCAATAACTTCAGCTTTACTTTTAAGAAAATAAATCCATGCATATATTGAAAAGTCATAAATGAAAGAAGCATAGTATTGTGATTCTCCAAGGGATGGAATAGGAACATGACCAAAGATATCACCATGAATCAAATATAATACCCCTTTTGATCTTGCACCACTAGATGGAAAACTCACACGATTATGCTTGCCATAAATACAATGTTCACAGAAATAAAAAATCATTGAGAAATTAGGGATACCTTGAATCATACCTTTCGTGTAAAGGGTAGGAAATCCCTTATCTCCAATATGTCCCATTCTTTGATGCTAGAGAAATGTAATTTTATCTGATTCAACCTCAGTAATAGTTGAGCTATTACACTTATTTGTCATAGTGCTTCTCAATAACTTATACAAGGTTCAAATCCTTACTTCTCTTGCTAACACCATAGATCCATGAACCATTTTGCATGAATCCTTGCTAAAACTGATGTTCATTGCTACATCAATCATTTTTATTACAAAAACTAAATTTCTAGCTAGGTTAGGAATATGCATCACACCTATGAGGGTTTTAACTCTACCATCCTGCAACATTATTTTCACTCTTCCTTAATTCTAACTGGTGAATCATTTCCCAAAAGTACCTCCCCTCCATAATATCTTTCATATTCACTAAACCACCCCCTATGAGGGGTCATATGAAAATAGGCACTAGTATAGATCAACCAATCATTACTATCTGAAAGTATGGAGCAAGATGCCAAATATGTATCCCCTCCATCAATGGATTTATTTATCTATGTGGAAGTGGATTCATCAGATCTCTTTCCAAAATCAAAATTCTTTGATCTATAATCCTTCTTCATATGTCCAAGCTTACCACATTTACAATATTTTTTCTCAAACCTTCCTCAAGACTTGGATCTACCTCTAGACATAGATCTATAACCAAATATCATTTTATATTTTTCCTTGGCATGCCCTCTCACTATTAAGGCATCCTTTAATGTGCCTTCTATGAATTTTCTTTTCATATCCTCTGATAATAGAGATGCCACAACATCTTCAAACTTCAATGTGGATGAATTTGTACTACCAATTGCTACAACCAGGTTATCCCATGAATATGGTAAAGAGAATAACAAAGTAATACATTTATCTTCCTCACTCAACTTAATTTCAATAGATGTAAGTTGACTTACCACTGTATTGAATGTATTAAGATGATTTGCTATTGAATCCTCTTCATTCATCCTCATACCATATAATTTATTTCGAAGGAATAATTTGTTCACCAGAGACTTAGATTGATATAGAGCCCCTAACTTCTCCTAGAGATACTTTACAATAGCTTCCCTAGAAACATTGATTAATACTGAAGGCATAGTCGAATTATACTCCTCACTTTTAGATTCAACTTTTCCCAATTTTCTTTGGATGTACTAGCAGGTTTCTTTTTAGAAATAATTGACCACTAATGTTTGTCCACGAGTAGATCCTCCATTTTTAATTTCCATAGCTCAAAAATTTTTCCATCAAAATTTTCAATCTCTATCCTTGAATTATTTGACATCATTTTACTTCAAGCTCGTTCTGCATAAAACTCCCACTTTGAAATAGGTTTTCTATTACTCCTAGATACCCTAGATCCTCTTCAAATGAATTGAAACCTTAGAAATAAAGGTGTCACTCTATGGCTAACAATCTGGCTCTAATACCATATGAATATTTATACCCAGACTTATTATCGAATAATAATGCAAAAATAAATAACTCAAAAGAAAATAACAACTCACAAAATACATGAACATAGAACACAAGAGATTTATCTTGGTTCACCCGATATGGGCTACTCCAACAAACAAGAGACACTCCTTTTCTATTATTTTTTTACACTATTCCCGTAATGGGACATTACTATTAATATAAAGGAAACTCTTACAACTCTAAACCACAATGTGGTATTAGAATACTATAAGCAAAATACCATGGGCTAAAACTACCCATACCCACCAATCATGGGAATGCCTCCAATGCCTTTGAAAATAGGCAAGGGCCTATCATACAGTACTTCCTCTACAAAGGATGAGATACATCCACTAATCTTACAAGGCATAGTGGATTCTTTTGATCCAAAAAAATTAATTTTAAATTTGATTTTTTTGTGCCAATAAAAAATAGTGCACTAATGGGGAAAGAAGTAAATAATATTTTTTGCATCTATAGTAAATAGCATCAGTTATTTCTTGAAATCTTGTATTCCATGCAATAATTACATGGGTATAATCATTATGATGGTTCAATATTTTCATAGAGCTATCAAATTTGAACTATGATGTGCTTGTATTTTTTTTTTTGAAGATAAATTGATGGGTTCTTATGAAACTGATGTCTCTTTGGTTCTTTTGTGAATGATACCCATATGGTCAATGTTTAAATAAAAATAGTTCTTGAAAATGAGAGGTTAAATATTTAAGTCATGTTATATCCTTTTTAGATATGTGCCAAATGCATTTCTAAGTTTTTGGATTGGGCCTCCTAATGTTTCATTCTAATGAGGCATGTGGAACTCTTGGATAAGGTGAGTATTTTTCATATGGTAGGTATAGATTTTGATACATGTTAGAATGACTAATGCATTGCTATTTATTTTTTGTAACTCATTCCTTTTGTTTCAAATTAGATTATAGATACATTTATTAATCTAAGGGGCTTGAAAATGAATGCTCATTAGTTTATGTCCCTCAACACTCTTATTTATGGGGTGTTTATAATGTGGCTTTATTTTATAGATATAAATTAGTTTCTAGTGGATGCCATAATTCTAAACAAGCTAATGTAGATACCCTTACCCAAAAAAACATTTTACATATAAACTTATAAAAACTTCCTTCCTAGCATGAAAAATATGAAATCTTCATTCACTCAAAGTGCTAAGTAAAATTCAATTTGGTATACATAAATCCTAACTAGAAGATTTAGATTGGTCAATTGTTGGTTGTGCATATTGAGGTTGAGTGTACCATATTTTAGTGCAAAAAAACATGGAGGGATTTAAAATTTTTAAATATCAAGATTTTTAGCAATAGCATTTCCTATATAAAGGAAAAAACTTTTGGATATCATATCTCCACTATATAAAAGCATTTCAAGTTTATACTTTAAATCACATAGTTTTTCATGTTATCTGCATTACTACTAGCTTAAATATCTTGTTTTGTTTATGAGAGGATAAAACAATATTGGAATGATATGAACCAATTTTATAGATACCCATCCCAAATGTAAATTTTTTTCTTTATTGATAATTATGATTGAGGATTTTCTCCATGGTAAAGGAATATGATTATTTCTATTATAATACAAAACTATTACTATAGATATTAATTAAAAAATAAAATCATATAAGTAAAAAATAAATGAGCTACCCCCAAGGGCTAGGTGGATTGGTAAGTTATAGTCTTTTTGGAAACTTACCAAGAAGAGACCTAGTTTAAACCTTAGGGGAAACCTATTGCAAATGTAGTAGTCTGATCTAAATCCTCTAAGTGTTTTCTAGGCTAACGACGATGGTACGAATCCTAAGCACCCAATTGTCCATTTCATATCGGGCTATAAAATAATGAGGTGAAATAGGTTTGGTGAATTCAACCTCTATGGTTTGAACCTTGGGCTTGCCAACAACTAAAAATAGTGTGGTTGTAACCAACTCTCCTATCAAGCAAAAATAAATAAAATAAATGTGCTTCTGGTATTGATGCCTTGGACAAAGAATTAAAAAAATGACCTCGTTAATAATTTGAATATTGTTTACCTTAAAGAAAAATATTAAATAATGCATTAATAATTTCAAAAATTATAATAATATATTAAATTTTCTAGTAGAAAATAAATGTATCCTGTTAATTACATCATTATGGTTCTTAATAATGATTTTGTTGACCTTGGTAAGGTTGTCACATTATTTTATATGCTTTAGATGTATTAGATAATTCGTATTTTCTTTTCTTCATATTCATTTTAGTTACCAAACATTACATTGAATATAATATTTTTAAATTAGTTAAAATATATGCAACTTATATTACCCTAATTCAAAAAAATAAGGATGCTAAATTATTTTATTCTTTTAGACCCATAAGCCTATGTAATATGGCTTATAAGATTATTTCCAAAGTGATGGTGAATAGATTAAGACCATTTTTAGACAAAATAATTTCAAGAAAAGCAAGGAGGATTTGTGAAAGGGAGACAAATTCTGGATGGGATCATAGTAGCTCATGAAGTTATACATTCTGTAGCTTCAAGAATAGAGAAATCTATGATCCCAAAACTTGATATGAGTAGAGCCTATGATAGGGTTAAATGGGATTTTATTTTTATAGTTTTAGATAAGTTTAGTTTTGGAAAGAAATGGGTTAGATGGATTAAATCTTGTGTCTGTATAGTTTCTTATTCATTGTTGGTCAATGGGTTAGTGATAGAATCTTTTGAAGCCAAGAGAGGTCTTAGACAAGGAGATATTATTCATTATTATGGCAAAAATTTTGAGTAGAAACTTAAAGAGGTATTACAAATATGGGCTTATAAGTGGAATTAAGGTTAGTAATAACATCAATAACATCACCCATAAACAATTTGTAGATGATACAACTCTTTTTGTAAGTACAAGTTTTAAAAGAGTACGAAAGAGCTTCAAGAAAAATAATTAATAGGACTAAATCAAAAATTTACTTCCTTAACACTCCTACTAATATCAAAGAAATAATTTACAGGTTTCTTTAAATGGAGGAGGTAAATTTACCTAAAAAACTTATCGAGGGATGCATTTATTTGAGGGGAGAATGAGGATAGATTTATGGAATCCGATTATTAGTAAAGTTTAAAATAAAATTCCATCTTGGAAAGGTAGATGGTTATCATTACCAGGAAGAGTGAAGTTAATTAATTCAGTCTTCCAAGTAATTCCAACATGTTATATGTCATTGTATTCTATGCCAAAATCATTTAAAAAAAGTTCAGTCTTTATTATGCGATCCTTTTTATGGTCAGGTTTACATGATAAAAGAAAATTTCCTTTGGTGAAATGGAGCAAGTTGTGTGATGACAAAACGAGGGGAGGTCTTGGTTTAAGAGCTCTTACAAATACAAACTTAGCTCTTAGGGGAAACATTATCTAGATATTGTACAAAGACAGTAAAATATAATGGGCAAGAATTCTTCTAAGTATGTTGATCCCAATGACCCAAATTTAATATTTACTACATTCTCTCTTCAGAATGTTTTTTCTCTTTGGAATGGTTTAAAAAAATCTATTTATCTTATAATAAAAGGTTTAATGTGGGTGGTTAGAACTGGAGAAAAAAATTCTAATTGTATGGATACTTTTTTATTAGGGTAAAAACATGATTTTGAAAGGGCCTAAACTCTTTTACAACAAAAATTTAGTCCATCAATTACACAACTACCAAGGGAAAATAGCTAGAGATACCTTGGACATAAGACAAATAGTATCCATCCTAGAACCCAATTAGCTGTAATCCTCCATTGTGAACTTTTTTCTAAGTCCTCATGGACCACCCTATGGGGGATCCATCTCATATCCTCTTCTTTAGTGACACCAAAATTTACTATCTAGTTTGTTGGTTTGTTACCTTCTCTATAGACATGAACAAAACCAACTTCTTCAAAATTCTTTACAATCTCTATAATATATTGCATGATGTAATCAATTTTCCAATTAGCTTCTCCCTCATTTTTCAAAATATTGATAATATTCAAGGAGTATCCTTCAAAATAACTTTTTTAGCACCTAGATCCTTGGCTAGATTTACACCTAGATGCAAAGCATTAACTTCAGCTTTATGACTAGTAGTAATTCCCAAAAACTTGCAGGTTGTCCCCACCAATCTACCCTGATTGTCCCTCAAAATTGCTCCTGCTTTGGCCTTACCTAGATTACCTTTGGATGCCCCATAAAAATTTAACTTCAACCAATCATCTCAAAGTGGTTGCCAATTTACATCAGTTCTACCTTGAACATTTGCCTCTCCATCACTAATAGGTTCCAAATTCCTTGACTTAGCTATCATAGTCTCTTCAGTATTCTTTGGCTTTATAAAGTACTTGATAGATTTAACATTATCCTCTAAAAAGTGGGTGATACTTCCAAAAAGTCTCATTGCAAACCTTTTTTTACCTCTAAAAATTCTCCTGTTCTTCTCTAACCAAACTCCCCACACAAAATGAAATGGAATAAGATTCCAAATTACATTAATATGAGGACTAAAAAATGGTTTCTTCCATTGTTTTAACCACAACCATATTATAAGGCATCACCCAAGAGATTCCCATCTTGTTGATGAGGATATAGAAAATATTTAGAGCATAGGGACATTCCAAGAAGATGTGTTCCACTGATTCTTTTGCCATTTCACATAAACTACATCTATTAGAAAATTGAAAACCTCTCTTCTTAATATTATCCATTGTTAGGATATTATTCTAAACTACTTTCCAAAGAAAAGTCTCTGGTTTAGGAATAACTATCTTACCCCAAATTCTATTCCAATGGAAACCATTATCTATAGTAGAATCCAAAAGATCATAGGTTGTCTTCACACAGAATTCCCAATTATTAGTTTTGATCCAAACAATTAAGTCTCTATACCTAAAAACACCTAAGTAATAAGCCTTTAGTTTAGATTTAATGAGGTTTAAAGCCTCAAAATTCTCAGGGTATTCCTCTAAATATTTCCAGCTCAACTAGTTATCCAATAAAGTCATGTAATCACAAACCTTTTTAACATATTTATCTTCTATGTCCTCTTCAAATTAGAGAAAATATCATTGTTGGCTAAAGGGTTGTCATATAACTAGAAATATTTCCAAAAAATTATAGATTCCCCATATCCAACACACAATTTCACACCCTTACACAAGGCCTCCCTAGTCTCCACCAAGTGGTTCCATAAATAAGATCCATGAAAAAGGTCTTAAATTGTGAGAAATTTGGTATCCTCTTGGCTCTCAAGATATTTTTCTTTAAAAATACTTGCCCAAAGAGTCTAACCATCCCTTAGAACTCTCTATCCCACCTTGGATACCATACCACTATTAACTAGTTTGAGTCTCCTCATACCAAGGCCACCATGCTTCTTTTGATGGTATATTTTTTTACAAGCTACAAGATCAATCCTCCTCCTCTCTTCAGATCCTGACCATAAGAACTATTTTTGAAATCCTTCTATGATTTTTGAAAATTTTATCAAGTATATTGAAAACAGAGAGAAGATAAATGGGTATAGCCTACAAAACATTCATAACCAACAACACTTTACCTACTTGAGAAAAGAGATTACCTTTTCATCCTACAATTTTGGATTGAAACCTGTCAACCAAAAAATTCCAAAGAGGTGCCTTAAAAAAATATAATCACAAACATTTATTATGGATAAGAACAAAGTACCTTGCAGTATTATAATAGCTTCCCACCCATCTTATCCACTATCTACAAAAATCAAAGGCAGCCAAAACTTTATCCAAAAAAATCCATGAAACTCTATCATAAGTCTTGCTCATGTCTAACTTCAGGAACATACCTTTTATTTCACTAGTCTTGATAGAATGTATGGATTCATGAAGGGATATAATCCCATCCAAAATTTGTTTACCCTTAACAAAGCCTTCTTGCTCATCGAAGATAATGGAGGGGAGGGAGATCTTCAATATAAGAGCTATCACTTTAGACATAATCTTATAAATTATGGTGCAAAGACTTAAAGGTTTGAAATATTTGATTTTTTTAACCCTTTATTCTTAGGAACTATAACAAGTAAGGTATTGTTAAACTCCTTTAGGATATGACCTGACTTTAAATATTTCTTCATTGCTTCAATAACATCTAATTTAACTATATTCTAGAAGGTTTAGAAAAAACCAGTTTAGAACCCATCCGAACATGGAGCTTTATCTCTATTGAGGGAGAAAGTGGCTATTGTTATCTCTTCTTCCTCAATATCCTTTATAATCTGAGCATTAATCTCCTTGGATATCAACCTAGGAATGTGACTAGTCATCTCCTTAATCGTAGTTTCATCCTATTCCATATCTTAAGCTAGAATATTTTGATAGAAATCCACAACATCACACTCAATTTCTTCACTCTCTAATAAATTGACCATCATCCTTTAGAATTTCATCAATGCAGACAAAACTTTTATTTTTTATAGTGGAGACATGGAAAAACTTATAATTTCTGTCACCTTCTTGCAACCATTGGATCTTGCACTTATGCCTCCAATAGGTTTCTTCCTTGGCTATTATGGTGTGCAGTTCATCATAAATCTCATTTTCTCTTTAGAATTGTGTTTGGTTCATACCCAACCTATTAATATATTTTTCTAACATATCCAACTCTAATCGAATAGCTTTCTTCTTTTGAAAAATATTTCCAATGAACTTCCTATTCCACTTCTTGAATTTTTTTCTTCACAGTTTTAATCTTGTTTTTGATAATTTACATCTTAGTTCCTTAGGAAGGAATACTCCAACAATTTTCCTTTTCTGTATAAAAATTTGGGTGTTGCAGCCACATAAATCAAACTTGAAAGGGTCTTTATACTTTCAATCTTCCAAACTACATCAAAAAAGCAAAGGATTGTGATTAGATATCAATTTAGAAAGATATTTTATATTAAACATGAAGTTATTTTGGAACCAATCCTCTAAAAGAATAAATTTTTCCAACTAAACCTAAATCAAGTTTTTACTAGAGCATCTATTCATCCAAGTAAACTTGTTACCATCTAAATCCACATCAAATAGACCACCATCAAATAAAAGCTTCCTTAGATTCTGCATGTTGTCTGAGAACTCAACCACTCCCCACTCATTCTCACATGGAGATAAGGAGGTGTTAAAATATCCTGCTACATTCCATTTTAAGCCTCTAAATTTCTTACACATTTCTCCTAAATTAATCCATAGTTCTCTATGAGCTTTACTTGAGTTGCGGACATAGATATTGGTAATCACAAAGGAAACTTTAGAATATTTAGCTGTGAGAAATACTATAACCTGATATTCAATTTTAGCTAGTAGGTCTCCCTCATAAATATTAGAATTCCAAATAGATATAATCCCTTTGAAGGCCTCCTTAGCTTCCTCTTGAAATTTGCCAGTATTTTTCCAAATACCTTTATGAAATTTTAGCCAATTTGTAATATTCAATTTAGTTTCTTGGAGAAGCAAGAAATTTGGTTTGTACGAGCAGACAAGGTCCTTAACCGACCTATATTTTCTAGGGTAATTTATACCCCTAACATTCTATATTAGGAGCTTTATTACTTCCAGGGTGTAGGCTTTTTCATGCCTGCATGAATTTCCTTAATAGTAAGTTGATATCCAATAGCTTTCTCTTATTTTGCTTCCTTGTACCTTTTATCCTTGAGAGAATTTATACCTACTTTGGTACACTCTTCTTGTCCTAGATCAGGGGATTTACAAGAAATCTTGGTAATTATTACATTTGAAGTATCATAAGATGGACCTTTCTCAACAATATTTTCCTCTATAGTCTCATGATTATCAATCTCTAATTTATCTTTCTCATAGGAACAATCTAGACCTTCTTGCCCATTCTTCACCATAATAACCAATGACAAAGGGGAAGGGACAGTCTCCATATCCACATGGGAAAAAATTGGTCCTTTATGGGAATAGTTAGGTCCTTCCTAGTCTCCCTTCACCATATTCATATCTTCTTTCACTTGAGGGCACATTGGCCTTTCCTGCCCTACCTTCACCATATTCACATTATCTTTCTCCATTAGCTGTGGAAATGTAGAAGGAACAATCTCTAGATCTTCTACAACTTCGTTACATTCTAGGAGGATTTTACCTAAATTCTCCATGACACTTTGGTTTGCTTCTCCCTCATGAAATACTAAAATATAAGATACATCTATATTTTATTGAACACTAAGGGGATTGCTATGGTTTAAATTGGGGGTTTCTTCAATGTTCTCCGAATTTTTATTATTATCTTTCACTTTCCAAATGTACTTACCCTTCCTTCCTTGCTCCTTTGGACTAATTCTATAATATTTATTAAGGTGACAATTTTTGGCTAGGTGACCTATTTTATCACATTTATGACATCCAAAAGGATTATTTTAATAAGAAATCTCTTGTGTCCAAGTACCTTTACTTGAGGTTATTTTAAGTTTAACGAAGCTAGGGAAAGAATTATCTTCTCCAACTAGCAACAAAATCTAGAAAATATCATATTTCTTCTCTCCTTAGTAACAAAATACAAGAATAGAAAGCTACTAATGTAGTTGCCAATAGCTTCAAAAAAATTATTTTCCTAGAACTCAAGGGGTAACATTAGAAGTTTAACCCAAATGGGAGCAACCTTAGTGTTTTTAGATGCTGGATTGAACCCAAGAGCCCATTTCCTCAAGAAAAGTCTAGATCATCCCATAAACCATGGGCCACCCAAACAAATTGAATCTCTATCTAGGGTTATGCATAGTGGTGAATATTCACCAATTGGGCTAATATTAGTATTTCCAAAATTAGAAATTGGCAAATATGGGGACCCTCGACGTCGGTCCATTCACCTAAAATTTTCAAGATCAATTGTTTCCTAGGGTCAATTCACTAGTATATATATCCAAACATAGGCATATTTGTACTCGTTGGAAAGTGATTTTCAAGCATGATATAATGGTGGTGTTTTTATGAAGTTATAATATGATGTAATAGGTCAAAAGTAGCCCTAAATATGACCTTATATTATAGGGATTCAAATTCCCCAAATTTTGTTGTGAAGATGATCAATTTGATCTGCTTAGAATTCTCCATGATTCACCTTGATTTTGATTTTGATTTACCATTTTTTTACAAGTACATTTTGATTTCAACCCCTTATGCATAACCCTATCCCTATCTTCCATAGAAAAAAAAGATTCTAAAAAGAAACCTCTTGGAAGAGTTGAGAAATCTATATTCCCTTTAAAATTCCACCTGAGGTTAACCCAATTCTTAATTTGATCTATAGATGATATATAACCAATACATTTACCAATCAGACTATTACTCAATCTGTTTTGGGGTCTATCTAAAATATTATCTAGAATTTTTAGGACCAAACCATTCTTGTCACTTACCAAAAGAATGAAAATATTCTTCTCCTCTCTAGTAATATTGGGAGTTTTATTGTCTTTCACTTTATCTGCCCAAATATTACTATCTCTCTCAAAATAGGGACATCAGGAGCTGAATTGCCTTGCTCGTCGGTTGAACCATTCAACACACCTTCTAAGAGGAAATTCATTATATCTAAAGGAGACTTGGAAGATTCCATATTAGCACTACTATCACCATGACTATAAATTATAAAAGGTTCACCTTGAGGTTTACTAGCCCTAGAGGTCTCCATATGATCTTGCTCACCTTGAGGGTTACTGGTCCCAAATATCTCCATCTGATTCTACTCACCTTGAGGGTTACTAGCCTCAAATATATCCATATGATCTTGTTTTCCTTGAAGCTTATTGGCCCTAGAGGTCATTGAAATCCTTTCCACTAGTCATCATGGTTTCACTACCACATATAAAATTTTAATCAAAACCCTTATCAACAACCATCATGGTTTCGTCACCACTTGTAAAATTTTAATCATAACGCCTGTAAAATATTAATAAAAAATATTACAAACAACTGTGATGGTTTTACCACCACCTATAAAATTTTATTCAAACCCTTGTCAACAACTACCATGGTGTTGTGTCCATTGCACAACTAGCCCCAAATATCGGGGATCCACCATTCGTTTTGAGTTTTCTTTGGATGTTTGGTCTTATTCTAGTGATTTCTTCTGTAAAGTCCAAATAAAAGTCTTGGAATAGGGTCTATTTTTTTTTTTGTTTAGCGTGTAGGTTAGATTTTGATTTGTGCATAATGGTTGGTTGTTTTTAGGTTAATTTTTAGTGTTTGAATTTAACCATTTCAAACATTTGAAATGGATTAAATCAATAAAGTTTTGAAGATAAAAAAAAGCACAAAGGTATATATCTTTATATATATTTATATTTATATCTATAAAAAATAATATATATAAATATAAAAAAAAATAAATATATATATATAAATATTATATATATATTATTATAAATAAAATAAAATAAATTCAAAGTGATAATTTAATAGGTAGTAAAGGTGAAATATCAATGTTTACCTTTACCTCTTCATGTTATATTCATGCTCCTTATTTTAATTGGAGGCTAAACCTTTTGTGTAGTAACACTTTATGTTTTAAAAGCTTAATATGGGCCTTGTTGGTTTTGCAGGTATATGCTATGTGGCCTACGACTTGGTCATGGACCATGGTGAGACTAAGGATGAATCAGTGAAACAACAAATAGTAGACACTAACGTGGACATCCATGTAGGTGTCTTGGGCCCTTGTGGCGATGATGTTGTGAAAAAATGGAATTATATTGAATGGACAGTCAAATGGGCCCAGATCAAGGCAAAGGCCATAACAAATCAGATACGAACCTTATGAAAGGAGTACATGGTAGACAATGAGGGTTTACTAAAATTATAGTGCACGTATGTCAAAGGTACACAAGGACTAATTGTCCCACATGGAAGTGGATAGCTCATGGGGCTACCATTTACTCATTTTTGGAAATCTCATATGCATGTTTGACCTGGTAGATGTTTAAAAGCATCACATATCAACGTAGAAAATGATAAATATAGGAAGCGTGTCTTAGACAAAGCAATGATCACATTGTCAATGATGCTTGAAATGGAAACAATAATGACATGACAACTACATTAGAGAAATGTGGACCGTGGTTGACCGAAGAGCCTTATGGATAGCGTATAGGGATTTTTGTTATAGCAAATGATGTGGTGCTAAGGATGAAATACCACTCGAAGTGGATGCAATAATTACTAGGTGAAGAATGTGATGGGTACCATACTATTGAAACCTACTTATTTGGATAGATGAAAATCACACAAAGGATGGATTTGTATGGCTGTATTGGGAAAGAGAGATAACCTTGGTAGGCTTGGCACATTAGATGAAGGTCTCTACTAAAGGATTTATTCATTTAGTGATAAGGTCACTAATAATGTAAAGAGTGTATGATTTTTGGAAGGATAATGCTATGATTTCACTGAAGATAGGGATGACTTGGACTTCCAATGTGGATATGGAAATATGTCTATTATTTATGGGGATAAATATTGTAGATTAAAATATTATCAACAAAAGTTAAGAAATTGTAGACAATATTCTCCTGACATGTAAATAAGGGATGAAGAAAAAGTGTAAATATCACCTAATTTTGGCATCACGAGTTCGGAAAATTGTAAGTGATAGTCCAACAAGAACAAAAGAGAGTTCAATTGCTGGCTTGTTTGTAGCATTCTATAGAAGTAACGAGTGCTACAATGTATGAAATGGATTTTCTATGGAAACAATAGGATGAAGGGCACCAACACAACATTTTAGATGAGAAGAGTGATGATACTTATGGAGCAATACAGACCACCTATCGTTCTCTATCGATGGTCACTTGATAGTTAGCAATCATGGTGATAACTTTGGAGAACATATATGATACTATGGCATGAACAACATGATGGGATCATAGATATAGATGGATCCTTTGGTAGAAATGATGTAGCAATAAGGTTATGCATAAGGGGTTGGACTCAAAATATACTTATAAAAAATGGAAAATCCAAATCAAAATCAAGGTGAATCATGGAGAATTCTAAGAAAATCAAATCAAGCATCTTCACACCAAAAATTGGTGCATTTGAAGCCCTAAAATATAAGGTCATATTTGGGGACACTTTTGACCTATTAAATCATCTTATAACTTCATAAAAACACCACCATTAGATCAGGCTTGAAAAGAGCTTTTCAACGAGTACAAATATGCCTATGTTTGGATATATATTATGGTGAATTGACCCTAAGAAAAATTTGATCTTAAAAATTTTAAGCGAATGGACCGACGTCAAGGGTCCTCATATTCGCCAATATACAATTTTGAAAATCCTAATATTAGCCCAATTGGCAAATATTCACCACTATGCATAACCCTGGATAGCAAGCTTAGTGTAGGAGGTAGTTCTATATCACTAGTGGACCTGGAGTATAGTCAACATGGAATATAGATGATAGTGAGTTATCGATGAGTTTGGTGTACTGTATTTAATCCTAGATATGATTCCCACACTATCAAGGGGTATGAGAAAGGTACAGGAAGTTCATCAGCAAGACTACCACATTGTGTGGGGATGGCCCTTAGGCTCTCCTATGGCTAGGGTGTTACTATTAGGATAGTGGTTTGACATCGCACAAGACATCGATTTAAAAAATTAAGACTCTCTATGGAGGATGTGGATGATGAAGATTGGAGATATGGGCAACACAAAGAATTAAAACCATGTGGACAAATGAATACAGTGAAATATGCCAAAATGAGATGCAAATATAGGATCACGGGTGACCTTGTTACATGAATAGTAGATGACAGATAGCTAGACAGACCACTTACCGGAGTAGTGGAATGGATTGCTTGGGAGTAGTATAATAAGATAATATATGAATAATAAATTTAAAGAAGGTTATGGGCAATAAATCTATGGTGAAAATGAATTTCCAGGCATTCAAATGTGAGTCATGTCTCACTTACATCAGAGTAATCTTCGAGATTAGCTAGCACAACATTATTTGACTGACAAGTAAATGATGAATGTAGGGATATGATAGTGATGAGGCATCAATTATGGGATATTGGTTTTGGGTAGCAGTGTGTAACATTTTACTTTAAACATAATTTCTGGGAAGGATAATGCCTGCAAAACCTCATGATATTGTAGTCAACAAAAGGAAAAGTTTATAAAAGACTCCACGACAATTATGAAAACATTATGATAAGAATCACATGATGTAAGGAGAAATATGGGTAGTATAAAATGAAAGCACCGATTAAAAATAGAATGGAATCAATTTTTGGGTAAGAAAAATTGGGAGCCCAAACAAAGTTGAAAGAAAGTGAAACAAAACCAAAAGGGAATGAAAAGAAAAATCAATGAAAGAGCATAAATGAAGGGTTTCTAGAAAACTGTAAATACCTCATCGAAAGGTAGAGAAGAGGCTAGAATTATTTGTAATATAAGACATATTTTTTTGACCATTTCAATGCATACATATTTGAAAACTTGCACCTTGTAAGCAAGACTGGAGGATATTTACATCTAATGATTTGAGTTTAATGTTTAATATTTTATTTTTTTATTTTGTGGATTTATATATAGTTTTAAATTCTCTAGGAGGTTGCACTATGTGAATTTCCATTGGAATGTAGGTTTTGTTTTCCTTAGAGTCTAGAACTTGATTTAACCAAGTTGTTCTTATGCAAGTTTGTTTAGATCAGTTTACTCTTAATATTTTCTCACAATCTCTAGTTTTGCAGGGTAGGGGAGCATATTATCATATTTTTTTTGCACTCATATTCTAGTTTGATATTATCTTAAGTTGTACTTATTCATTTTTGCATTCCTATTTCCAATATTTTTTTACATTCTGGTCTTTGCCCAAATTTTTTTAATTTCATTTTCAATTGTTTGCATTCTAGTCTTTGTCGATACCTTTTGCATTTCATTTTTAGTTTGTTTACATTCTGGTCTTTGTTCAAAATTTTTGCATTTCATTTTCAGTTATTTGCATTCTGGTCTTTGTCTAGAATTTCTATATTTCATTTTCAATTTGTTTACATTATGGTCTTTGTCCAAAATTTTTGCATTTTATTTTCAATTTGTTTTCATTATGGTATTTTTTTAGAAATTCTATATTTCAGTTTCCGTTTCTTTGTATTCTGGTCCTCATCCAAAATTTCTACATAGTTTTTATTTTTCACAAATAAGATAGAATCAACTTAGGAGGGAGGGTTTCTAACCTACAAATTTAGTAAATAAAATATAAGAAATGGAATGGACAACTCCACAACATTTATTGCTTTCATATACATAAGAAAATATAAAAGGAATGCATAACTCCACTATCCCTCAAACTTAGATTAAGTGTAGATAAATCAAATGAACGCTAACTTTCTAACTTGCTAACCTACTGACTTCCAAATTTTTAATTAGTAGAGTATTAAATATAAAGACAAAATTGAACCTACTGACTGCAAATGAATCTCACATTAAAGGCATGAATTTTAAAATGAAGTGGATAATTCCACAAACTTTCTCATTTTGAATTTTAATCTAAAGATAAAATTAATCCACTAACAGGGATTTGGGGTAAGATAGATTAATTCCAAGATAATCAAAGAAGAAACACTTCATTTATCACTTCACATAAGATAATTTTCATGACAATTTAAGGGAATCAATCACAAAGCTCCAATGAATTAAACCAATAGTCCCTTTGTTAATAGTTACTTGTAAATCACTTGGTTATTTCTAAAATTGGTTAGACTTGATTATTTCACCTTCCATTGTACATGTGGAATGCTCATATAGCAAAACCTTGGAGAAGTTGTTTTGTTCTTAACTTCTTTGCAAGAGAGGGTTTTTGGATAAATATCCTAACTATGATGGGGATTTTACCATTAGGAAAACTATCCACTCAACAGAATTGGCACTAGAAGGAGGGCATTCATAGTTTTATGATTAATTTGCTTAAGATAATTTTCCTTTAACAATACTTTTAGTTGTAAAAGCTTATTTTATTTCTGACAGCTAATGTGTGAAGTTTTGTTTCCATTGTGTTTTATTGTAGGAGTTTTATTTTATAGGTTTTTGTGTTTCTTTAGTTTATTATCTGAGTTATTATGATTTGTGAAAGGTCTGGTAGAGCAAGTATCTTCCAAATCTAGCCCAACCTGAGTATATCACTACTAGGTCTAAAACCACTAGGGAAACCATAGTTTAAAGCCTTTATCCTAATTCTAGGAAACCAAGGAACAAGACTCAAGAGGTTGAAATCCCACCTAGTATACTTGATCTAAAGTTACCTTTGGTGTCAAGTACATCTAGTGTGTCTACACCTATTATATCTATTGTTATGGATACATCAAGTGTATCTTTTCTTATTATCTCGACTATTTCTACTACCCCTGTATGGCCACCACCATTGAACATCATGGCCCAACCACCACCAATCGCTTGGTATGGAACACATAGTACTTCATTGAACATATCTAGGGTTGTCCATGACACACCCAAAAACATCAAAAGGCTCTTGTCCAATTATAAACTAATGGTCCCAGCTCACCCAAAGAAGACATCTAGGTTTACAAGGAAACCTTGATCGAAAATCAAGTTGAACATGAAGATGTGGCTTGTAGGCTATTTCCTACAAGTTTATATGAAACAACATATGAAAGGTATACCAGTCTACCTACTGGTTCCATCACCTCTTGGACTCAACTAAAGGATGGCTTCATTAATCATTTTAGGTCACCTTTAGATCCTACCATTATATATAACCAATTTGTGACCTACAAAAGGGGACCTAATGAGCCAATCAAGATGTTCAATTCTAGGTTCTAAAAACTCTACACAAGTGTAACCCATAATTTTGTGGTTTATGTTGTTGTGGCTCTTCAATTATACTTTGAATCACTAGATCCCATGACAACCATGTTTTATAGGATAAACCCCTAGGTTACTACCCTTGCCCTAGCATGCGTAGAGACCATGACTATTAAGCAATAAATGATTCCACAAGGTGTGGGGATGCTCCAGTTACCTATGGTAGGAAAATTTAGTCCTTATAGTCAGTTTGTTATGATGAATCAAGTCATGTCACTTCAATTACCAATTATGAATGCCCTACCATACCATCAATATTATCCATTCATGCCCATTTATCCATCTATTACCACCTATCCAAATACATCCACCACATTATTGCTCTCAAATAATTAGATGGCCACATAAGGAGTCAATGTGATCAATGCTCAATATTTAGTAGCATTTCCTATGGTTACACCTCCTCAGAGTGTGAAACCTTTTTTGAGTTAAAATATTCAGAATCAAACCTTGATGCCAAGTCAAGATGTTTCTAGTGTTGGAAATTATTTTGGACCTAATACCATAACACCTCAGCCAAAAGAATCTAATTTTGAAGTTGAGGAATTAAATAAAGGGTTTATCAAGTTGAGTAATGATGTGGTCCATTTGTAGAAACACACTTTCCAAACTCCTCATCCTAATTAGAATTTTAATAATCAGAGGAAGTCATGGCATACTATTTCTAACAATGGGGGTGTACCTAACCCCATAGCTAACCAAGATGATGCTTTTGCAATCTCTAGTAGGTTGGATCCCATTATTAATTTATCATATTTCACTTGGAAAAAGGGATGTAGGTTGCATAACACTAAATACCATAGTGAAAAAGAATGTCTAGAAGCTTCCAAATACACAAACTACTTACAAGCTCAAGTTGATGACTTAGAGTTAGTGCCAACCAAGGGTTCACCTTATCATTCAAAGGGAGGGAAGTTTATTTGGTAGCTAAAATAGTTCACTTTCAATAAAGTGAGGAAGAAGAAGAGGATAACTAAATATTAGGAGAGGATGTTGATGAAATCATAGAAGAGGAAGTCCAAGTTGTTAGGAATTTTGGGAAAGGAAATCATGGTTATTATAAAAGAAATAAATCCAAGACCTCAAAAACTTCCTCCACTCTGCAAAACAATCCCCTTCTTCCTCCTGATACCAAATTTGATAACAATCTACTTCCCCCACCTATTTTTGAGTCATCCAAAGCTACGTAGAAGGTGCATAATCCTGAGAAGCTTACCTATGACATACTGAAGGACTAAAAAAAGACTAAAGCTAATATCTCTTTCTTAGAGGCTACTAAATTGCCAGATTAAAAGGAAGCCTTGATGAAATATTTATACCCACCAAGCCAAACTCATGAGGGTCAAATATATTGAGTATCAATTGGTTTTATGAAAGTAGAAATGAGAAGTGTCTCCTTTTCTCTTGATAATTAGAATTGTAGGAAAAAACATGCATAATATTTTAGTGGAATCAAGTGCCTCGGGCAATATCATGCCATTTGATATTTTACAAAGGTTAGGTTTCAATCCTATTACTAAAAAAATCAAGGTGATATAGTTGGAAAGATCTATGGTAGATGTGGTAGAAATTCTAAATGATATCATGGTACAAATTAATTTAAAACCCAAAATTTAGCATCATGTTGATATTCTTGTGGTTAATATTACTACCAAATGTGTTATGGTGTTGGGTAGATATTGGAGTAAGAACCTGAATGGTTACATCATTACTAATTCTTCCCACAATGGCTTCCTTGGAGGGGATTAGAAAACTAAATTTGGGTGGATAGTGAGCCAAGACTTAAGGAAATGATTACTGAGTATAATATGCCCAATGAAATCCAATTTGCAGAATCTAAATTAGGGGTCTTTAAATTTGATATAGAGGAGGCTACCAAAGAACCTCAAAAAGAAATTTGTTCATGTAGCCCTCCTAAAAAGGATAATCTAGTTTGGATTCTTAGATTTTATGGATCCAAATAAAGACAAGGTGTTGGGACTGGTATCAAACTCACTTGTCTCGGAAACAAACCTATCATGGTTTCCTATAGATTGTAGTTTCCATGCACCAATAATGTGGTGGAATATGAAGCATTTATTTTTGGACTACAACTATCTCTAAGTAAGAAATTCAAGTGTCTCAAGGTCTTGGGAGACTCAAAGTTAGTTGTCAAACAGGTCAAAGTGCAATATGTGTGTCGGGACAAAATATTGAGCTATTATAAGACTAGAGTTATGGATTTTATAGATGAACTTCATGTATTTAACATTTCCCTTATCTCAAGAAAATGTAATCATATGGTTGATTCTTTAGCTATCACAACAAGTATACTAAAACTGATTAACAATAAAAAAGCAAAAAAAAATGATTGAGCTAGTGTCCTGTCCTTCAGTACCAGATAACATTACAAATTTGCAAGTATTTGAGAGTGATAGACACTTTTTTAACTTTGCCACTAAATATAGTATTTTTGAAAATCAGGTGATAGATGAAGACTAGAGATGGTAGGAAGAAACATGTTAGGATAGTTAAATAGCCCAAACAATGAAAAAGATCCTAAAAGGGGTTATTTTACTAGAATTGTTTTTTTGATATTCAATATCAAGAAAAAATAGGTAAAAAGGTACCACTCCCTAAAGAAGTGTGTAATGTAATCAACTTAAATATTTTAGAAAATCCACAAGAGGTATTAATTGCCAAAGCATGTACAAGTTAAGAAAAAAATCTATCACTCATGCACTAAAGGAATATGTGGATTGCATAGCTTGGAGTTACAAGGAGTTGAAAACATATGATCATAATATTATAATGCACATGATTCCATTGAAACCTGAATCCAAGCCCTTTAGGCATAGACAAAAACCTATCAATCCACTGTTAGAGCCCTTAATAGAGAAAGAAGTGAAAATATTTTTGGATGTGAATATGAACTTACCTATTAGGCACTCTACATGGGTTGCCAACCAATTTCCTGTAAGAAATAAAAATAGAGAAATAATTTTGTGCATAGATTTTATAAATTTGAATAAAGCATCTCAAAAGGACAACTACCCATTGCCTTCCATTAATGATATACTCCAAATGGTAAATGGATTAGAAATGATGTCATTTTTAGACGACTACTCTGGGTACAACCAAATTCTCAATCATCCAAGTTATACGATGAAAATAGCATTTACAACCAAATGGGGAACATTTGATTATAGAATAATACCCTTTGGATTATTGAATGTAGGAACAACTTTCCAACATGCCATGGATTACGCAATTAAGGATCTCATAGGTAAGTGCATTATTGTTTATGTGGATATATTCCTATCTTTTCTAAGAAGAGAGAAGATCATGTTAAGGATTTGAGAAATGTCCTCCAAAGATGTACGGGACATAGGATCTCCCTAAATCCAAGAAAATGCATCGTTGGAGTAACATAGGGTAAAATTTTGGGTCACATTATTTTGAAGGAAGTAATTTCTATTGATACTGAAAGAATCACAACTATCCAAGAGATCCCTCCTCCCCATAGCAAGAAGGAATTACGATCATTCTTTGGCAAAATCAAATTTGTAAGGAGATTTATTACTAGATTTGCTGTGATTACCAAACCATTGAATGATATGATGAAAAAGTATGTTGAAATTAAATGGAAAAATGAGAGTAAGGATGCTTTCCAAAGCATTAAGGATACCATTTCTAGGGCACCTATTTTTGTAATTCCAGACTATTGGAAGCCCTTTTACATTTATACATTTTATGCATAACATTCATTTGCAAGTGTCCTAACTCAAAAGGGTGAAAGTAATGTTGAAAACCCTATTGCCTTTCTGAGTCCCCCATTAAAAGATGTAAATTTGAGGTATTATGTTCTAGATAAGCAAATATATGAACTTTTCAAAACCATAAAAAATTTAGATATTACATTACTCATAGTAGGGTTTTTGCTATTGTGTCGGACCCTGCTATCAATAAAATGTTACTACAAAATGAACTAGTCGAGAGAAGAGGAAAATGGATTTATACAATCCAAGAATTTGATCTTGAAATCCAATCTATGAAGCTAGTTTGTGTACAAGAATTGGTAAAATTAATTGCTGAAATTAATCCTCTAATATCATGCCAATATTATACTGTAGAAAATATTACTAAAGATGATTGGTATGTAGAAACTGTATATATTTTTTTGAATGGTAAGTGTCCGTTACACCTCATTTCTACTCAAAAAATATCTTTACGTTTGAAATCGAAAAACTTTTTGATTAAATCTGGTGTTTTGTACAGGTGGAACCACGAAGAGATTTATTTTCATTGTGTGAACCAAGAAGAAGCAACCCAAGTGGTCAATGACTTCCATGGTAAGTATGGAACTAAAAATGGGTCATCCAATGAAAAATCACACCAGATTCTCAGAGCTAGATACTATTGGCACCAAATTTTCAAGGATGCACATGCCCATATGTGATCTTACCATACATGTCAGGTGGCAGCCTATAGAGAGAGAACTGCATCCATGCCATTACAACCTGTAGTGGAGATAAGGCCTTTTGAAAAATGGGGGTTGGATTTTATTGGGGTTATCATTCCCAACTCTTCTAATTCTCATAAATACATCCTTACATCTATGAATTATTGCACTATGTAGACGAAAGCAATCCTTACAAAACATAATACCACTCATGTTATCATTAATTTTTTTGAGGATTTCATTGTAACTTGTTTTGGAATACCTACTGCAATAGTAAGTGATAAGGGTTATGCATTTTATTCTATTCAATTTGCAGGTTGGGCATATGATAACAAGGTAATCTTGAAATTTTATTCCAATTATTATCCACAAGGTAATGGTTTGGCATAATATTCTAAAAAAAACTTGTTGTCTATCATAAAAAAATTGCTTGAAAAAAATCCTAGAGATTGGCATGGTAAGTTAAATTTTGCACTTTGGGCTGATAGAACTAGAATAAAATAATCAGTTGGGATATCTCCGTATCATCTAGTCTATGGGTAGGGACCCATTTTTCCCACTAATATAAAATTGCAAACTCTTCATTTTATGAAGAAATATCTTGAAACAGATAATCAAATTGAATATCGGTTAACCCACTTGATGCATCTTGATGGGAAGAGAGAGGAATTCATGCTTAAATTTAGTACACATCAATATGTAGTAAATATATGGTTTGATATGAGAGAAAAAAAATAAAACATTTAAGATTTCTAACCTGGTTTTATTGTGGGACAAGAAACATGAAAAAAAGGGGGATCATGAAAAATTCTCTTGCTTGTGGTTAGGTCCTTATCAAATTCTGAAATACTAGGTAAAAACACTTTCAGATTAAAAACCTTGGATGGAGTAGAATTATATTTACCTATTAATGGGCTGCATTTAAAGCATTATTTCAACCCATTAAATGTATGAGATTGTATATTATTGTATATATCTTTGGTCTTCATGCTTTTTCTAGCTTTGCTATTTTTGCACTTTGTCCTTTTTATTTTGATTTTATTTTTCTATCTTGTTAGTTTGCATTAGGTTAGAGTTTGGTTTATGTTTTAGTTTTTTTGTGTTTTGGGTTGTTCCCTTGTTTTGAGGCGATTTTTTGTGGTCACTAATTTATGGCCTATTGTCCATTTTTTGTGTTCCTTTGTTAAGTAGGGTGGAATACTTAATCTGAAAGCAGGTGAACCTGAAAAAATGGGGATGAGTTATTTTATAATCATGCTCATATCTTGGGACTAAAATGGTTGAGAGTGGAAAAATGAAACATTTCTCTAAAGCTCCACATGTAAACCACATATTAAATGGTATTTATAAAAGTCCTAAAGGGTGAAGTTACCTTTATTTTCAAATTAAGGCTAAATTATAACATGCTCAAATCCAAGTATTACATAGAAGTTTGCAAAGTTCTCTATAAATGAAGAATAGAAGCAATGCAAATATTGATCAAATATGTCACCAAGTTTAGATAAACTCCATCAAGGCTATAGATGCTTGACTGGTAGTGGGGCTCTATCTAGACAAATCTTGATATACAAAAAAAAAGTATTGAAAAGCTTGATTAAATTAGTCACCTAGTTCAGAAAATATCCACCAAGGATATGGATGGTAGTGGGGATCTGTTTGAACAAATTATGCTCAAAAGAGACTTTGCAAAAATTTTATTTAAAATAAAATATTATGAGCAATATTTTATAGCCTCATGCAAGTCAGGTGATGGAATACCTATGGTTTTCAAGGATTCAAAATGAATCACTTTGTCACACACTGAGCAAAGGCAGATGGATTAATTGTTTTTATTCAAAGTTATTTACCCCCATGTTCTCGGGACATCGCTAAATAATTTTTCTTTCACTAATATTTTATACTGTCATTTCGGATTGGGTTCTTCACCTAAAATGCTCAAGATAATTTCCAAAAAAAGCCATCATTTGTTGTAGCCATTGCACAACTAGCCCCAAATATTGGGGATCCATATAATATTTTGAGTTTTCTTTGGATGTTTTTTGTTATTCTAGTGATTTCTTTTGTAAAATCCAAAGAAAGGTATTGGACTAGGGTCTATTTTTTTTTTTGTTTAGTGTGTAGGTTAGATTTTGATTTGTGTGTAATGGTTGGTTGTTTTTAGGTTAATTTATAGTGTTTGAATTTAACTATTACAAATATTTGAAATGGATTAAATCAATAAAGTTTTGAAGATAAAAATTAAAAAAACACAAAGGTATATATATTTATATTTATATCTATAAATATAAATATTTATATCTATAAATATAATATATATATATATATATATATATATATATATATATATATATATATATAAATAAATAAAAAACAAAAATATAAATATATATGTATATGTATATATATATATATATATATTATAAATAAAATAAAATAAATTCAAAGTGATAATTTAATAGGTAGTAAAGGTGAAGTATCAATGTTTACCTTTACCTCTTTGTGTTATATTCATGCTCCTTATTTTAATTAGAGGCTAAACATTTTGGGTAGTAGAATTTTATGTTTTAAAATATTAATATGGACCTTGTTGGTTTTGTAGGTATATGCTATGCGACCTATGACTTGATTGTGGACCATGGAGAGACTAAGGACAAATCGATGAACCAATGAATGTAGACATCGACATGGACATTGATGTAGGCATCTTGGGACCTTATGGTGATGACATTATGAACAAATGGAATATATTGGATGGATAGTCAGACGGGCCCAGATCAAGGCAAAGGTCATAGTGACTCAGATGCGAACCCGATGAAAGGAGTACACAATGGATAGTGAGGGTTTAGTAAATTGATAGTGCATGTATGCTAGAGGTATGCAAGGACTAGCTATCCCATGTGGAAGTGGATAACTCACGGGGCCACCATTTACTCATATTTGGAAATCTCATATGCACGTTTGACCTGGTGGATGACAAAAAACATCACATGTTGACATGGAAAATGATAAATGTAAGAAGTAGGTCTTAGAAAAAGTAATGATCACATTGTCAATGATGCTTGAAATGGAAATAATAGAAGTAACAATGTGACAACTAAATTAGAGAAATGTGGACCATGGTTGATTGAAGAGCCTCATGGATAGCGCATAAGAATTTATGTGATAGACGATTATGTGGTGGTAAGGATGAAACACCACTCGAATCTGATGCAATAATGACTAGTTGAAGAATGTAATGGATACCATACTATTGAGTCCTAATGATTTGTACAGATGAACATCATACGAAGGATTGGTTTATATGGGTATATTAGGGAAGAGCAATGAACTTGGTAGGCTTGGCACATTTCATGAATGTCTTGACTAAAGGATTTATTCATTTGATGATAACATCACTGATAATGCAAATTTTAGACACTAAAATCATGTCAATATGATTAGACTCTAATGACACACTCTTATCAATACCATATGGCCCCATTGGGCAACCCTTAGGGGTTAAATAGTGGTCATAACCACTTTTGGGAAGGTTTACCCCACTTTTGGGAAGTTTTAGGCCATGTAGTCATGGCCATACCACCCCAGGATGGCCACAGTTCATGGTGGTCCCACCCAGGTATGACCACCACCAAACATCGTTGGCTGGGATGTCCATGGCCTAGGCACCTCAAAAATTCAAGGGTGGGGCAAATGGTAATAAAATTTTACCATTTATTCCACCCAATGATTTATGATAGATTGAGGGCCTATCAAATACATCACAACCTACATTTGGGAGGCCCAAAATGGAGGCTTCTTCCACCCAATGCATGGCAAGGGTTTTGACAAGTGGCAACACCTGTCTTTCATGCCCTAACTTTTGCATTTGATCTTGTGGCCCTCTTGGGATATAAATTGGAGTCAATCCACCTAATTTAAAGGAGATGTATTTGCAATATTTCACAATGAAGTGCTACCGAGATTCACTCTCCCCTTTCATAGCATATTTTCCCTTGAAATATCCACCCTTGAAATCTCCATCGATCGAAGGATATTTACAAATGATTCTAAATATGCAAATCAATTCCAAAAACCATCCATTTCTATGGATTAGATCACCAAATTTTATGACAAAACCTCTAGGAGTGGTTTGAACTAGATACCAGAGAAATTGGTGGTAAAAACCACCAAGTTTGGTGGTCGTCCCCACCTGGGATGGTTAAAAATCCCAATTGGAACACCCAGGAATGGCCATGAATCTGCACATAATTTTGGATCAATTTCACTGTAGATAATTTCTAGAGTAGTTTATATGCATCATACTAGAATTTGGTGAAATTTGGAGTAGTTTTGAATCATCAATTAGATCTTTCATTCTAACAGTCCCAATTGGAACACCTAGGGATGACCATGGATTATGCATATGATTTCATTTCAATTTCTACATAGATCATTCCTAAAGTAGAAAATATGTATTATGCTAAGTTTTGGTACAATTTGGAATAGTTTTGCACTACCTATTTCACCTTTTATATCCAATGTTGCATGCATATTTTTGATTTCATATTAATCCGCACATGCTATTAACCAATTTAAATTCTTTGTGTGTAGATCCAGGTATTTCAGTGCACAAGGAAGGAGCTACAAGTTTGAATATGGATAGATCATCACAATGGTAAAAAAATTTCACTCTTCAATTCGTGAGGGCGAGAAAGACACTAAAAACACACCTTGAGTTTTTGAAAGGATTAGATCCTTTGAAAATTGTAATGAATTGTATCAATTAAGAGCCCTCAAGGGGAATTTTGTAACTGTGCATTTGGAAAATAGATTAATATAAAAAAAACCCCTTATTTATTTCACTTATTTGTCATTATGCTTACATTAATGTTGATTTTTAATTATTAAATAGAATAATAGATGCATTTCATTTCCATTTGCTAGGTGCATCATTTTTTTTCTCTATAGTGGTGATCACGGTCAGACCCTTGTCCTATTTATTTTTTGTAATTTTTAACTTTGTTTTAGTCCTTAAAATAATGTAGATTTTGGCTATTCTAGCTTGAAATGACCCATGATTTCCTAATTGGAACACCCAAGGACATTCACAGTAGCCATCCTACCCAGGGATGACCATCAAATTTGTAACCACCCCACCCTAGGACAACCATAAAATAGGGGGCTTGCAACTCAAATTGACAAAACCAAAAATATACTAGGATTTCAAGATGAGTATCTAGACCTTTACTTTGCATTTTTACTATTTGGAGAAGGTTAGATTTTTTTTTTAATGTATTTTCCTTTTTTTTTGAAGAGTATATTTCAATTTTGATTAAAAATAACAAAAAGAAAAGAAGAAAAGGAAAATAATAGGTTAAGCATGCATTTGTGTGGTTTTATTGTTTGCAATCTACCTAACAGTTAGGATTCCATATAGGGTATGAATTTTGTAGGTTCCATTATGTATTCAATAATTTTGAAAAGTGAAACATTATTTTGCATTTAGTGAAGGTTCATGGAGTGCTCTTTGGTTTTACTTTCCTTAAGTATAAAAGAAACCATGTCCACCACATCACATTTTAACATTAGTGAGTTGGAACTTCATCCCCAACCACTAATATAGATCAATGATAGTGGGATTCATCTCCACTCTTTGGCTCGCATGATATGAACCCTATTTTTTAGCCAAATATATCTCCAAGAACCATCTTAGCCATGGAAAATAGTATGCATTCCTCTTCAGAGGTTGTATTGCTGCCCATGGTCAATATGGATGAGGACTGGTAGGTCCTGTGCTCCCTGATTAAGTATGGGCTTCATATCTATACTTTGGTTGGTTTACATGATCGAACTTCATTATTGGTTATCGAGCTATGAGTATACGGGTGAAATCCTTTAAAAAAATTGAGAATGACATCAACTGTATTCAAACACGTTGAAATGGCCAAAAAGTGGTATTTGATCTAACAACATATTAATGACACATGTTATTCAAGAAAATGTATTTTTATTCATATAAAGAGTGCATAGGTTACAATGGGGGAAAATTTCCCTTTATCATTTCTTTTCATAAATGATACAATAGGCCTGATGCTTTTATTTCATGTTCATTAGTGTAGATGGGCTTGCGTACCACCGTAGGGTTGTAATTTGTAGTTGTTTCCATCCTTGCTCCTATGCTAGGCCTAAAAAATGGGTTTATTTCATTGGGGGGCTTGCCTTAGTTAGGACCCATATTTAGGAAGAAAAATAGATTATAAGAATGCATTAAAAATTGAATTAAAAGATGCAGAAGCTCATAAAGTGGTAAAACAAAGCTTACCTCCCAAATATGAGCTGATTTGGGACTTGTAGAACCAATTTTCAACATGGGGGTGAATTGGTGCTGGATTTGTGGGGTGGAGGGTGAATCAGATCCTGAGATCTATTATGAAAAAACCCTTCAATGGAGAGGTCCCTTAGCTATTGTAATGTCGATGTACAGGTTCAGATCTACTTTGTTGTGCTTCGATATGTATTTTGGAAGAGTTTTTGTACTTTGGAAATGAGTTGGAGAGAGAGATAAATGAGGGTTTGGGACCACTATATATATAAATTTGTAAGGTGCAGGGGGGAAAGTTAAGGAAGTTAATCCTAGGTTTAAGTCTGACTAGAGTTAGGTTAGGGTTTGTGAGGTGGAAGCCTCACATTCCCCATAGGAAATATCCTATCCTCACACATGTGAGAGGAAGGATTAGTTCTAATCAAGATTAGGAGGTTGTAGGTCAAATTAGGGTTTGATTAGGATTCTTAGTAAAATATCTTAGTTAACCGTAATTACACACATGTGGGAGGGTGTGGTGTAAACTTAGCTACAAGAGACCAACAAAATGGACTCCAATCACATAACACAAATGTAATAATGGAATAAAATTGTAATTGATATTCTTATCATTCCTGAATTCACACCCCTTCTACAAAAGATTACAATCCATAATATAGCAACCTAAAACCAAATAAGTCCTAAAGAAACCCTAAAAACATTTTTTTTCTAAAATTGCTAAAAATAGATATTCTTTCTAAAAAATTCTAAAAATAGAAATGAGTCGGATTGCACCCAAATTCAGTGCACACATCCCTCTTACAATAAAAAACCTTAATTTAAAATATTAGGTCTCAAATTAAGGTATAACAAAATATAATAAACTTCTAACAAAAAAAAAACCAAAAAACCTAGGAACCTATTCTAAAAGCTAATTTTGGGACACTAGATGGAGGAGTTAGGTCCCAAAAACACTTTTTTTGGAGATTCAAGCCAATTGGAGATTCTTCTGATGCAGAACACACACACAAAACCACCTGTTAAATTTCAAGGCCAACGAGCGTACGGTTCACAAGTTATGGCTTCGGCAAGGTGCATCATTCTCCTCTGGTGAAAAAGAACTTAGCTCCTACGAGTTCAACTGAATTGAAATCCTGTAGCTTATGGTTATAAATTTTCTTTAGCTCTGAATCTAAAACCCAAGTGTTATTTTACTGTGGAAATCCTTCCCACTAAACCAAGAATTTTTTGTAGCTCCCATGTCTGGTGGTGATCACCTTCTTATCGAGCACATGCGCAACTATATCTTTTTTTTTCTTAGGCATATATCATGCCTAATTTATTGTCTCTTGTAATTCACCATCCTTGGCAGTACCAAGATATTGAAATAAATCAAAAAAATTAAAAATAGGTGAAATATCAAATTCATCGAGCAGCTCCACTTTATAGGCATTATCATTGATCTTCTTCAAAATCCTTCATGGCCCAATTTTATTAAGTTTAAGTTTGTTATACATCCCCTTAGGAAATATTTATTTACTAAGATGAACCATGACCATATCACCCTCTTCAAAAACTTTCACCCTTCTATGTGCATCAATAGACTCCTTGTAGTGAGCATTACTGATCTGCAATTTTTCCCTCATTGACTCTTGCACTTTTTGGATATGCTCAAAAAATGCTTCTGCATCATCACTAACTTGTTCCCCAATTTCTAACTCAACCAAATCTAATACACCTCTAGGATTTTGACCATAAATAATTTGAAAAGGAGATTTACCTGTCGACCTATTCACTAAACTGTTGTATGTAAATTCGGCTTGTGACAAGGCTAAATCCCATTGTTTTGGTTTTTCTACCACTATGCATCGTAAGAGGTTTCCCAAGATTTTGTTCACTACCTATGTTTACCCATCGGTCTGTGGGTGGTAAGCACTACTGAACTGCAGCCTGGTGTTCAAAATTTTCCATAATTTCCTCCAAAAGTGACTCAAGAACTTAGTATCTTGATCAGAAGTAATAGTATTTGGAACACCATGCAACCACACAATTTCATAAAAGAATAGGACTACAGTCCTAGTTGAATCATTAGTTTTTTGGCAAGCAATGAAATGCACCATTTTTGAAAATATTTCTACCACAAAAAAAATTGAATCCTTACCCCTCTGTGTCTTGGGAAACCTCAACACAAAATCCATACTCATATCGGTCCATGGTCCTGTAGGAACTGGTAGTGGCATATACAACCTTGTATTTTGTGTATGGCCCTTAGCCATTTGACATACTATGCATCTAGAGACAAAATTTATTATGTCTCTCTTAAATTTTGACCAATAGTACTTCTCCTCTACAAGAGTGGTAGTTTTGGCTACTCCAAAATGATCAGCCAAACCCCCACTATGTAATTCCCTCAAGATGTTCTCTCTCATAGATCCACTAGGAATGCATAATCAATTACCCTTAAACAAGTAACCATTCTAAAAAATAATACTCTTCAAAAATAGTACGAGACTTGCCCCCTACTGCACTTTTGTACTGCTACACAATATTCCCAAAATCTACATCAGATTCATACATATCTTTAATCCCCTCAAATCCTACCACTTCATTCTCCATAGTGGTCAACAACAAGACTCTCCTACTCAATGCATCAACAACCTTATTCTATTTTCTCGACTTGTGTTTAAGGATAAATCTATACTATTGCAAAAAATGAAACCCATTTGGCATGCTTGCTATTTATCTTTTTCTAAGAATTTACATACCTCAATGCTTCATGATCAGTAAAAAACACAAACTCATTTGAGATTAAGTAGTACCTCCAATGTTGCAATGCTTGCACAATTGCATAAAATTCCACATCATATGTAGAATAATTCTTAGAATAATTCTTCCTTGCGTCATTCAGCTTCTCACTAAAAAATGCTATAGGTCTGTCCTCTTGACTTAAGACACCACCAATCCCAACAAATGAGGCATCAAAATAAACCTCAAACACCTTACTAAAATATGGTAACACTAGAATAGGGGCTTTCAAAACTTTCTTCTTCAAGATTTCAAAACTCTCTGTTGCAGTAGTAGTCCATACAAACTCTTTCCCCTTCGTGCACTCAGTTATAGGGGCAACTATACTACTGAAGTTCCTGATGAACTTCCTGTAAAAGGTAGCTAGTCCATGAAATCTCCTTACTTCTGCTATAGATCATGGAAGAGGCCATTCCAGACTCACCTTCACTTTCTAATCATCCATCCTCATGCCATATCTCGAGATGACAAATCCCAAAAACACTAAACTATATTGAAGAAATCTACATTTCTTTAGGTTGACATACAATTTCTCCTTCCTGAGCACTTCTAACCCTAATTTTAGGTGTAACAAATGCTCTTCTTCACTTTTACTACAAATCAAAATATAATCAAAATACACAACCACAAACTTACCATTATATTCCCACAGTACTCTGTTCATCAACCGCATATATGTACTGGGTGCATTAGACAACCCAAATGGCATCACCATCCACTCGTACAATCCATATTTTATCTTAAAATTTGTCTTACATTCATCCCCTTCTCGAATTCTGATCTGGTAGTAGCCACTATGCAGATCAATTTTACTGAAGTATTTGGCTCCAGCCAATCCATCCATCATATCATCCACTCTCGGTATAGGATACCAATACTTTATTGTGATCTTGTTTATGGCTCTACTATCCACACACATCTTCCAGTAACCATATTTCTTCAGGGTTAGCAATGCTGGAGTCGAACATGAACTCATACTCTCCCTAACTAATCCCTTCTTTATCAACTCTGTCACTTGCCTACTCAACTCTACATTCTGTGTTGGATTCAATTGATAAGATACCTAATTTAGGAGCACTGATATTGGAATAAAATCCATGTGATGTTGGATATCCATTTTTTGTGGTAGCCCATATGGTAACTCATCTAGTGTGACATCTTTATATTCACTTAGCAACTTAACTACTATTGTAGTCATAACCACTTCCTTTGTTTCTAGCTTCCTAGCTATTAAGGCATAACAAAAGCTAGCATCCTTGATATCTGCACGAAACTCCTTCATCATCAACAAGCTCTCACTCGACCCATCCTCCTTCATAAGCACAAGAACTACCTTTACACCTTCCTTCCAAAATTTTTAAGTGTTCTTTCTCCCATTATGGTTAGTATCCCTATCGTACTACCAAGTTCTTCCCAATAGAATGTGACATGCATCCATCGAGATCACATCACACCACACTTCATACTTGTAAGTGCTACCAATTGAAAATTTAATTAAACACCTTTGATCTACTGTTACCTCATTACCATTATTAACCCATGATATGTGATATGGATAAGGATTTTTTTCACATTTTAGGTGCATTTTTTCAACCATGATATTTGATACCATATTATCACAGCTACCACCATCAATGACAATGTTACATGCCTTCCCTCCTGATGTACACCTTGTTTGAAATATATTCGTTTATAGCCAAGAATATTCACCATATATGGTTCTCCCCTTTGATTTGCTCTACACCATCTATTTATTAATAGCAATCAACGTCCTCCTTATCATAAGGGCTTCCCCTATGTTAGAAATAACTTCATCGTCATCCTGCTCTTCCATATAAATCAGATTAACCCTTCCTTGTCCTCCTTGACCCATTTCTTGGACATCACATTGGGAACACTCAAATTCTCTATGCCCCTCCTCACCACATCCATAATAGGTATACGACCTCCTCGGATCATTCCCATTTCTTCTGGTTATCAATTCTCTTTAGCTCTGACTCTGAAACCCAAGTGTTATCTGACTGTGGTAATCCTTCCCACTGAACCAAGAATTTTTTATAGCTCCCATGTCTAGTGGTGATCACCTTCTTATCGAGCACTTGTGCAACTCTATATTTTTTCTTCTTAGGCATTTGTCATGCCCAATTTACTGTCTCCTATAATTCACCATCCTCGGTAATACCAAGATACTGAAATAAATTAGAAACATTAGAAATCAGTGAAATATAAATATCATCAAGCAGCTCCACTTTATAGGCATTATCATTGATATTCTTATTATTACTAAATTCACACCCCTTCTACAAAATATTACAATCCATCATATAGCAACTGAAAACCAAAGAAACCCTAAATAAACCCTAAAAACATCTTTTTTTCTAAAACTGCTAAAAATAGATCTTCTTTCTAAAAACTTCTAAAAATAGAAATGAGTCGGATTACGCAAAAATTTGGTGCACACATCCCTATTACAATAACAAACCTTAATTTAAAATATTAGGTCTCAAATTAAGGTATAACAAAATATAATAAACTTCTAACAACAAAAAAATCCAAAAAACCTAGGAACCTATTCTAAAAGATAATTTTGGGACACTAGATGGAGAAGTTAGGTCCCAAAAACACTTTTTTTGGAGAGTCAGGCCAATTGGAGATTCGCCTGATGTAGAACACACACAAAAAACCACTTGTTAAATTTTAAGGCCAACGGGTGTACGGTTCACAAGTTATGGCTTCGGCAAGGTGCATCAGGGTGCAATTAGTGTTAATTAAGGATTAAGAGTTTAATTAATCAATTTTGCCCTAAAAAGGTGACTTAAGTGAAGTCAACATTAAATTAGATTTTAGGAATTGACTTGATAATTGCTTTTGCCAATTAATAGCCCATGGGGGCCTCAATTGAGTGCAAATAGGCTTTGTATCACCTTGGGAAGCTGATGGAAGGTATCTCGATGCATGGGAAATGTTTGTGATGTGATTTTGCTAACTTATTAGGGTTTTGGACCTAAAAACTAGCAAAGTGGTATGTGGAAGTCTACGCAATGCTACGATAATCTACGATGATCTACGCATGACTATGCATGACTACGACCGTCTACGCATGACTACACATGACTACAACAATCTACGCATGTCTAGGATGATCTACAATAGTCTACACTGGTCTACAATAGCCTAGGGGTACCTAGGATGGCCTATGTGAACCTACAAGTGTCCAAAAGGATCTACAAGTACGTAGGTATAGCAATGTGCGACTTTTAGGTGTCTACATTTTACCCTTTTTGTACTATACTGTGTGGGACATAGTTTAATACAAAAATGTGAAGGGTTGTGTAGAGGAAAAGGGATAGAAAGGGAATGGAATCCAACCAAAGGTATGTAGCCACTCGAAGCGTGACCATACAACATTGATTGGGAATCCAGGGGGAGAAGGTGAAAAGAATGGGATCCAATCAAAGGTATGTAGCCACTCGAAGCGTGACCATACAACATTGATCGATAGCCAAGGAGGAAGGAGAAGAGGAGAAGAGGAAAGGGATAAAATGCAATGAAAACAATACCGGTAAATGGAAATGGATGATTGCGGATGCAACATGGTGATTTTGTTGAGTCCGTATGACATTTTTGATGTCATACTAGTTGCTTGGGGTAGGCAACTTTTGACTACTTTGCTTTTACGACCAGTTCAACGTGGTCCAAAAGTATGAATAGAACAAATGCCTATTCAAATATTTGTTGTTGATTGATTGATGAGTACATGGCGACAAGTGTCAAAC
Organism: Wollemia nobilis; assembly: GCA_028583015.1. Taxonomy (NCBI): domain Eukaryota; kingdom Viridiplantae; phylum Streptophyta; class Pinopsida; order Araucariales; family Araucariaceae; genus Wollemia; species Wollemia nobilis. Next base: position 1,979,126 of record JAQPPZ010016703.1, on the reverse strand, counting down.
CATTTGAGCTAAAGGGACATTTGGATTATTCAAACGTGTCATTCATTATGCATCATGAATGCCAAAAATCCTTTTCCAAATGTTGCACTAGGATTACGTCAAACGTATCATTCATTCTGTATTCGACATACATGAATGCTAGATTGACTTCTCCATCGAAATGCATAGCTCTCATGATATAACAAATATTTGGTTGGGATTGAGATTATAATCGTAAGATAATCTTCAGCAAAAAATTTTGTAGATAGATGTGATATCCGTGCTTTTGGATGTTCAGTTGGTTGGTTGCATGTAAAGTTGACTTTGGATATGAATACCCCCTCAAATGAGGAATCAACAATGAGGTGAATGGAATGTGGTGATTTGGTGATGCAACGATTGATAGAATACCAATGCATGATGAAAAATGGTGAAAAAGTAGATGAGAGGATAGTTTAGAAGGGTTCCTAGGGTTTTGGAGGATATTTGCATGATTTCCTAGGGTTTTGGAATGAATTTGATTGGATTTGGGGGTCATATGCTCAATTCGTAGGGCAGGGGGTAAATTGGATCCTGATTCATGGGGTAGGGGGTGAATTAGGCCTAAATCATGGGGTGGGGGTGAATTAGGGTTTTAGGTATTTTTAAGGTAATTTTGAGTTGGAAGGGGCTCATTTGGATGATGACAAGCTACGTGGAGCATTTGAGAGGAGTATTTGACGATGTGTGGATGAGGCGGTTGATGAGTTTGGATGCAAGGATGGTGAGAGGATGAGTTGGAGCTAGCAGTAGGCATGGGGATCCAGTGGTAAGTGCTCTTCTTTACCTTATTTTTTGTGTTTTTAATTTTTCTAGAGAAAAGTAAATTAGGGGGGGAGGTTTTCGTCTCGTTTTGAAAAATTTTGCAATTTTTAATTGAAATTCGAACACATAGTGTAAAACTAGCCAAATGGGTACCCAAAAATGTGATTTGTTTCTAGGTTTGACCTATTTTTGTACCAGTTTGACCGGGTAATGGGTAGAGTAGGTGTAAAGTTTGACCATCCATTTTTGGAGGAATGGGGTACTGTTGTTGGAATGTTATTGAATTTTATCTAGTAAAGTAGGAAATGGGTATCCCGTTATGCGACTGTTATATTTTTGTGCCTTCGTTTGGCGTGTTTTCTGAATGTGTTATTTTTGGGTGTAAGGTAGTAAACTTTGACTGTTAGATTTGCCACCTTAGAGATAGTATTTGTAGAAACCGATGATACTTTCACCGTAGAAGGGCAAAATGGGTATCCAAAAATGTTATTTATTTTTGTAGATGATTTCATTTGGCCTACCTTTGATTTGCGTGCCAAGATGTAGGTAGTGTTAAATTGAAAATGAGTTGTGGGGAGCCCGATTTGTACTATTTTCCACATCTGTTTGAACTTTCACCGTGAAGTGGGCAAATGGGTGTTCAAAAATGTGACTGTTATTTTTGTATTGTGTGTATTGATGTGTGTTCCGTTTTGGTGTTTATGTGGTAAAATTGACCTTGAAATCCATGTTGATTGGTATGTTGTTTTTGAATTTTGTCGACATTTTTACTGCGAAGTGGGCAAATGGGTATTCAAAAATATATTTTGTTTTTGTATGTTGGATGAATTGATTGTGTTTTGAATTTTGTGCCATAGTGGGTATGTGGGTAATTTTATTTTTGGCTTTTGGAAGCCAAATATGTACTGTTTATCGCATCTGTTCGAACTTTTGCCATGAAATGACAAAATGGGTATCCAAATATGTGACTATTTTGTTGATATGTTTTGACATGTGACTTGTGCATTGTTTATGTCTCGAAGTGCATGTCAAATTAAATAGTTTAATTTGTAAATTTGATTGATGGATTTTTTTTTTATTGGATTGCATCATTGTATTGATGACTAATGTATGTTTTGTTGTGTTTGTTTGTGGATGAACATGTGAAGATGCTCGAGCCCCATCATCGTGTTCGAAATATGAAGAGTACTTTTGATAAATCAATGAACAATGAGGATGATCTCAAGTGGTTGGATGATATATGGTTCCGGGGTGTATGGGAGTGTAAGAGTATACATGCCAACCAGGCATATATATCCATGTTATGTGAGCGATGGGATGCGGATAGGAACACCTTTCATTTTCCTACTAGGGAAATGACGATCACATTGGAGGATGTTTATCATATTTACAAGTTACCGATTGAGGGTGTTTCTATTAGAGCAGCATCAGATGATAGTAGGGTGGTAGTGTTGGAGCGGTTCTTTGGTGAGGGATGGTAGGAGATCGATGCTTCAAAGATGGATTATGAGTGGTTATGGTTGCAGGAGAAGATATCTAAGCATCAGTGTGCAACTATGATGATGATATCTACCTATGCATTACCTGATACTTCTGAGGTACTGTTCACCTGGAATATGTTGGATATGGTGAGTGACATGGTGGAGCACAGGGTTGTGTTTGCATGGGTACCTACACTATTGGCCCAGGTGTACAGAGAGTTGCATGATGTTGTGCACGATGGGTGGACGGGTTTGAGTTGGACTCCCTTGTTGCAGGTATGGGCATGGGAGCACATAGCCATTGAGAGGCCATCATTATTGCCTCACCCTATTCATGTTAGGGGTAAGGAGTATTTACCCTATGCTTTGAGGTGGAGTACAAAGGTAGAGATGGGTATTAAGAGGCCGCATGAGGGTGATCCTTTGTTGTGGAGGGTCAAGTTTGGAGACTTGACACCTGATGACATTAAGTGGAGGCCTTGGTTGGGTGGAGTGAGCTGGGATGAGGATGGTGAGTAGTTGTGCGCCATTCATCAAGGTAGATGGCTAGTGGGGAGATATACTCGGTAGGCTAAGTATTTCTAGTTTGATCGGGTGAGGTGGTAGTTTGGATTATGATAGGATATTCCAGGGGCTCCTATCATGTATTTTAGGTGATGAGGTGATAGGGGAGAGCATCCTATGGTTCTACCCTAGGTTGGGGAGAGGGATCCACCTATGACTATCCCAGATGTGGATAATGTTGGGATGACACCAGAGTTTGAGGCTTGGTGGGTGATGCAGAGTTGGGAGCCTGGTAGGGGTGTGATTGATCGATGGGTGCCACCTGATGGTGGGGTACCTCCACTAGAGAGGAGAGCAGGTAGGGGGACTCGGGCTAGGTCAGAGGATGTAGTTGGTGGTGAGAGAGAGGTTCCTTTATGGTGGTCATGATGATGCTTGGGTGGTGCACCGAGTACTCAGGGAGTGGGGGTGGAGGAGGTGCTTGTAGATGTTGACATGGCTATGGGGCAGGGGTGGGGAGTAGAGGAGGGAGGTGGTATTGCTACTATGGGTGGTGTAGAGGAGGTTGGTGGGTCTACCACTAGGGATGGTGTGGATGACACCATTAATATTGGTATTTTTGAGGATATGGAGGAGATTCCCTTTGAGGTGCAGGAGAGGTAGGATGCGGAGGAGGCTTGAGGGCTACGAGATAGAGTTCGATAGTTGGAGACTATGCTTCACCTATAGGAGGAGAGGCATAGGGTAGAGATAGAGTATATGAGGGTCGATATGCTCAGCCAGTAGTAGGCATAGGAGGAGGCTTCTCGAGGTATTGAGCGACTGATGGGTCTATTGGCTGTAGAGTCGATGAAGAGGTCATTGTGTGAGTCTACTCTGATGGTGCATGGGATCGCACTTCTTGATTATAGTTGGGTGGTGACTCAGGATGAGTCAGGATCATGAGTGTGGGTACCTTCTTATCATAGCTAGTGGAGTGCTGCTTCGGTGGAGTGGGTGGGTGCTAGGGTTGAGATGCGAGATCCACCTACTATGGTTCAGGTTGTAGGAGTTAGGGCAGAGTCGAGCAGAGCTGCCGAGATGTGGGTGAGCCATGAGGGATGTGGGGAGACTCTTGGTGGTAGTTAGGTTTATTATTGATTGTAGCCTATGGGTATTTTGGATGATGGATGATGGGCATGGTCCCAGTTTGTAGCCTACGGGTATTTTTTATGGATGATATATATATACATTTTGATTTTGGTTGTTATATATACATGTGTTATGGTTTTGCAATGTGTTCTCTTTATGTTTGCATAGATATCATAACATGATTTGTAGGTATGTATGATGAATGGATATTCATGTGTATTGTGGTTTAGATCTATTATCATGTTGTAGTGTGAGTATGTTGTAGAGTAGACTTGCATGATTTTATTTTGAATGCAGTGTGAAGTGATAAAATGTGAAATGATATTTGTAGTAAATGCATGTAATGTAAATGATGGAGTGTGAGATAGTATATGCATGATGAATGCCTTGATTTAGTATTTGATGTGAAGCATGTAATGTAAATGCAATAATGTGATCTTTGATGTGATGCATGTAATGGAAATGCAATAATGTGATCTTTGATGAATCTGTGTAACATAGATGCATGTATGCATGTATGGGAATGTTAAAATGCGTAGAGGAAGCACTTGTATCATTACATGTACCTATGTGGATGTTATCCATTCCGTTATCTCAGATATGTAGGATGGTATAGGAGACATGTAATGGCTTTGACCAATGTAGTTTTGACAATCAAATCTCGGACTCCAAACTATGTGAGTTTATGTGGCAACTCATAACTAGTCGGATTGGTTCAAAATCTGTCATGGACCTATGTGTGTAAATGAGTGAGGTTCATTTATCCATTTTGAGGTAGGTAGGATTAACCCATTGTAGACATGGCCAAACTAGCTAGCTCATCCATACATGAATAATGATCTGTACAAAAGTAGGTAGCTAATGCAATAGATATATCACCACTTGTAAGACTATTCCATTGGTAGGTAGGCTCTTGGAGCCTATTGCTAGTGATGGAAATCATCCCATGGTGTTATGTTAAACCTAAGGACCAAAGGTGATGAAGCATAACATGGGTGATATCAGGAGGCTTTTCCTTTTGTTTTCTGCCCCTCATCTATTGTTAACCTATTTATTGTGGTGCTCTTTTTGTCTTTTTTTTTTCTTTTTATCTTTTTTTCTATTCTCTTTTTCTCAATATTTCTATTCTACGGGTATTGGCTTTTGTTTTCTACCCTGATATTTTACTTTTTCTTATGCTTATCCCTTTGTTTATCCCCATGTCGTATGTTGACCATGCAAGTGATAGGATGAGCAGGGGAAACCATTCTCTAGATGGTGACATCTACTCAAGGTGTCATCTTTCCTAGACTCAAAATTTGTTTAATGTGTAACCTATTGTGAATGGTCCATGAGAGAAGTTGAACCAGCCTAAAGAACCATAAGAAGAATGTAAAACCTATAAGCTAGGGGTGACATTTGATTGACTGAACTAGTGAGTAGTCAAAGCTTAACATGACACCTATGTATACCCTAATCTTGAAAAGGGGGAATGGACATCCAGGTGGTGATGCTAACAAGTGCATGTATTACTCCTATTGAAGGCATATTTTGTTTTTGTTTTTGGGAGGAAGAATGTACAAACTTAAAATGAAATTAACATGAAAAACATATGGATATGTGCAATGGATGTAATGTAAATGATGCAAGTGGGGAAATGCAATATCTACAAGAGGAAATTTATGATGTGTAGAAGGAGAAGTTTAGAAAACTTATTTACAGATGAGTATGGTGTATCATAATGACCAAAAAGTGTGATGTTATAATAATGGTTGCCCCAACATGTGGGGTGTGTGTGTAGTAGGTGTATAAGTTGTAGTATGTTAGATGCATGCGGTAATATCGAAATGAGGAAATGGATGAAGGTGGAATGTACAACTAGAAGAACTTAGAAGAAGTAGTCTTTGGCAACTAATAAGAAAAGGGGATTACCAAAGTCAAAAGGATAATAGAAGAAGGGGGGTAGATCAGTGTAGGTATGTAGCCACTCGAAGCATGACCATACAACTATGCGAGGAAATAAGAAGAAGAAGAAGAAAGAAAGAACAAGATATGGGAACTACTGATGGGTGAAGTGTCATGGGTCAGGTCAGGAATGAGATGGTGAAGTGATGGTATAGCTTGGACTTTGATGGGTGGTGTAATTGGAGATGTTGTGAATGTAGTGAGTTGGTGTTGTCAATGTTTCACGTGATGGCAAAGTTCTAGGGATGATGCAGCGTGGAGGACTCAAGAGTCGGCTAAATGGGATGGAACATTCAGGTGATGGAGTTCGATTGCCATGCAACATGTGGTGGACTAGGTTCTCGAATGTTTGATATTCTTCAATGTCATGACCTGGTTGGTGATGATAGATACAATATTGGTTCTCATGGTAGTTATGTGGTTTAGGATGTGAGGGGTCTATGGGTCGAATCTCAGGTAAATCAATAAGGCCCTGATGCATGAGGTGGTAAAATATTTTTGATAGTGGAGTGAATGGAATAGGCATGGGGTAAATGTAGGGTTCCGTTGGAGGTGAATGGGGGCTGGATGAATGGTGGTCCGATAGTGGAGGTGTGGGTCGAGGGTCCAATGTGGGTCAAATCTGAGGTTGAGGAATGGATCTATGTTGATGGCGAGGATGCATGGGTCATGGGAGACTAGTATGGATGAACATGGCAATGATAATGGCTCATCTGTAGCTCGAGAGCCTTGATATAAGAATGAAGATGTTGTATGTCATGGTGTGGAGGTGATGGTGTCGGGGAAGGTGGCGATCAGGATTCCAGTGTGTATGGAGTGGCCTGGTATGTACAAGAAAATGGATGAGGTCATGATGATGAGGAGGCAGAGTAGAATGACTATGGGGATTGGGGAGTTTGTTGGAAAGGTAGGCCTCGTAATGGTGAAGGTGGTATTTTAAGGATAGGTGGCATAGGATATGGCTCTAGACGGTGACATGAATGGGATGGGGGCATGTGTGCATGGCTAGCTTGGGCCACGTGGGCTTGCAAGGCTTGGGTATAAGAAGATTCTCCACTGGGGAGTGGGATTGGTAGGCATGAAGGATGGGCTGGATGGGGGGTGTATCCTCTATTAGGAGGGTGGTAGGCTCCAAGAGGGTGATGGGGGGAATTAGTTGGTGAATAAGGATTCATAGTATCTTCAGGTAAATGAGAAGGGGACCCTTGTGTTCGGGGATGGGATGTTTCCTCCTTTTTATCAAAAGAGGATAGGGTGACCTAGCTATCTCCCGAATGGGGTGAGTAAGATGAACCTCGATGGTGAGGTGAGAGGCATCGGGGTGAAGTGTTATGGTCTGAATGGGAGGAATGGGAAGACCACCTAGTGTGATGAGTGATTGGTGGTCGGGCTAGGTCAGCCAATGTGATTGGTATAGTCTATGGTGGTGGAGGGTCCTGCATGATGATGTATGTAGATGTTGGTATATCTCATTGTTGATGGTGTAGTTGTAAATGATGTAGATCCTGCAAGAAGGAAAATAGATACCAACAACATAAAAATGACATAAAGGAGAAAGTACATGTAAAATATGTAAAGTAAGAAAACATGCATTTATCATGATGTGCTTAGTGAGTGATGTGTTTGTACATAGCGATGAGTACCACTTGTGATAGTGGATGTCTTGTGTGTGTTAGGCATTGAATGCATGAAGGTGCAAAATGTTAATAGGTTCAGGGTCATCGAGGCCTTCAAGATTAGCCAAGTGATAGGCACCTAAACCATATTTGTGTGTGATGATGAATGGGCCCAACTAGTTAGGGGTAAACTTGTCTCGTTGTTGGTGAGGCTGACTTGTGATCTGTTGGTTTTCTTTGAGGACTAAATCACCGATTTGGAACTCATATTGATGTACCTTACTATTGTAGGCATGATGAAGGTGATCTTGGTAGACTCATGTGTGCTCGATGGCATGGATGCGATGTTCATCGAGGAGTGTGAGCTGATCTAAGTGGGCTTGATGGGTGGTGTCATCATCTATGAATTCTTTCATGGATACCCTTAGGGAAGGTATCTCAAGCTCAAGGGGCATGATAGCTTCTACCCTATAGATAAGTGAAAATGGGGTTGCCCTAGTGGGGGTATGAATGCTTGTATGATAGGCCCACAAGGCTAGGGGTATTTGGTTATGCCAGTCATGATGTGATTCTGCTACTATTTTGTGTAGGATGGAGCAAATTATTTTGTTTGTGGCTTCTGCCTGGCCATTACCTTATGGGTAGTATGGGGTAGAGAAGCTATGATGAATGTTGAACTTGCTACAAAGTGCTCGAATGGTTTTGTTTTTGAAGGATTTCCCATTATCAGAGATGATTTGGGAAGGGATTCCAAAGTGACATATGATATGATCTGTGATGAATGTTGCTATCTTTGCCCCTATAGTTTGGACAAGTGGGATGGCTTCGACCCACTTTGTAAAGTATTCTGTAGCAGTGATGATGAACTTATGATTGTTTGAGGAAGCAGGTGTAATTTGTCCAATAAGATCAAGGTCCCATTGGGAGAAAGGCCACATGGATTGAATTGGTTGGAGTGCTTGAGATGGAAGATGTGTGAGGTTTGCATGTTGTTGGCACTTGATGCAATGCTTCACGTATTCACAATAGTCATGTTCCATATTTGGCCAATAGTATCCCATGCGAAGGATGCATTTCATGATTGCCATGCCACTGAAGTGGCCACCACAAGTACCATCATGGGTTTCTTGTACAACCCATTGAGATTCATGCGGTTCTAAGCAATGCAAGAGCATGCCATCATAACTATGGTGATAGAGGATGTCCCCCAACAATGTGTAGTGGATTACTCTTTGTTTAAATGCTCGACGTTGAGCATGGGGTAATTCGCATGGTAGAAATCCTAGTTTAATATAATATTTGATCTACGCAAACCATGGGTCATGTGGTTCGGTATCGACCACATGAATGCCACCATCATCTTTAGGAGATGTAGGTGATATGGCAGATTGAGTGAGTGTATGAATTGTTATGGATGTGGTTGTTGATGTTGGGTTTTATGGGATTAATGATCCTAAGGAGGCCATTGTATCTACAAAATGGTTGGAGGATCATGGTATGACTTCGATGTCATACCATTCAAATCGATAGAGGAGTTGTTGTGCAATGTGCTTGTATTGTTGGAGGATTGGGCAATTACATTGCTAGATCTCTTGTACTTGGTTTACAATTAGAAGGGAATCACCTATGATGTGGAGGCATTTGATGTGCATGGAATGAGCCTGTTTCAATCCTAGGATTAGGGCTTCATATTCTACATTGTTGTTCATGCAAGGGAAGTCCAACTTGAATGAAAAAGGAAGTGGTTCACCTTCAGGTGTGAAGAATACAATGCTTGCACCCCCAACATGCATGCATCGAGAACCATCAAAGAATAGTGTTAAGTCGGCTATCATTTCTAGTTCCACATATTCTTCATCTTCTGTTATGTGAAATATGGAGTCATCTAGGAGCTGAATGAGGAGGGGTTGGTCATCGAACAAGGGAGCTTCCACCAGTTGGTCCGCTATGACTTACCCTTTGATGGACTTTTATGAAACAAATTCGAGGTCAAATTTGGTTAGAAGCATGATCCACTTAGCTGTGCGAGAATTGTGGTAGCTTTTGTTCATCATGTAGTGGAGGGGATTGTCTCGGGTGATGACAAAGGTAGTATGGTTAAGCATGTAGTGGCATAACTTCTGGGTGGCGAATACTACAACTAGGCATAGTTTCTCCATGTATCTATATCTAGCTTCGTAGCTAACTAGCATGTGACTTATGTAGTAGATGGCTTGCTCTTTTTCGAGCATGTTATTTTGGGCTAGAAGTGTGCCTAGCATAAAATCTATAGTAGAAATGTATAGGATGAGTGGTAGCTATGGATGTGGGGGTGACATAACTGGTGGTGAAGTAAGATAAGTTTTGATGTCATCAAAATCTTATTGGAAGTTATCATCCCATTTAAACTTTACTCCCTTTTGTAGGAGGTGGTTGAAGGGTTTGCACTTGTCTAATAATTGTGCTATAAATCGGTGGATAGAGGTGATTTTGCCTTGGAGACTATGCAACTATTTCAGGGTAGTAGGTGGAGGCATCTCGGTGATGGATTTTACCTTGTTAGGGTCGACTTCAATGCCTCGTTGGGTGATGATGAATCCTAGGATTTTACCTGAGGTAACACCAAAGACACACTTTTTTGGATTGAGGTAGACGTTGTGTTCTAGTAGGTGGTCAAATATTCGATGAAGATCCTCAAGATGTTCTGAGCATTTCTTGGACTTAGCAATGAGATCGTCTACGTAGTCTTCCATAATTTTGTGCATGTAATCATGGAAAATGTAGGTCATTGCATGTTGGTAGGTTGCCCCAACATTTTTAAGGCCAAATGGCATGACCTTGTAGCAAAAGGTCCCCCAGGGGGTTGTAAATGATATCTTGTGTTGATCAACAGGATTGATTTTGATTTGGTTGTAACCTAAAAATCCATCCATTAGAGATATCATCTCATGGCCAATGATGGAATCGATGAGTGAGTCGATGTTAGGTAGGGGAAAGTTGTCTTTGGGACAAGCTTTGTTTAAATCATGAAAATCTGTATAGATGTGAACTTCACCAGATGGCTTGGGTACAAGGACCATGTTAGAGACCCATTCAGGATAGTCTATGGGTACTATGAAGTCTACGTCTAAGAGCTTTTGGAGCTTAATTTTTACTAATAATGCAATGGTGGGGTGCATGCATCATAAATTTTGCCTTACTGGTTTGGCATTTTGATCGAGTGTAAGGTTGTGAACTACTAGGGTAGGATCGAGTCCTGGCATATCCTTGTATGACCATGCGAAGACTCGGATATACTTATGAAGGAAATTTGTGAATAGGATGCACTCCTTGAGTGAGAGGCTAGTGGCTAATTTGACTATGTGAGGGTTTTTAGGATCATCACCTATGTCAACATCGATGGTTTCCTCAATAAGCATGTGGGAACCATCATACAATTGTTCTAGAATTGGGATAATATGGAGGTCATTGATGGCCTCGGTAAGTTCATATTCATCATCTAGGTAGATGTCCATGTGGTGGACCTATGGTATATGAGGTGGTATAGATGATGAAGGAGCATTTGTAGTACGTAGAATGTGTGGTGAGAGTAAGAAATCTCGAGGTGCCGGTATGGGTGAGATGTGGGTGAGATCAATGAAATTGGGGTTTGGTGTATCATCTCATGTCGATTGGTGTGTGTATCATAGTGGAGAGAAGAGATCCACTTCGACCATATTAATTGATGTTGTGGGGGATGTAGGTGGTGAAGATTCTGGTGATGACATCTCGACAACCTGTGAGCATCCTAGAAGGCTTAGAGGAGGGTGCAAGATGACTGGTGGAGATCATGGTCGAGTGGTAGCTCATTGAAGTTGTCTATGTATAGGTAGGAATGGAGCTAAGTATGTTGATGATGGTGGGGATACCATGTCATGCTCTGGGTAGTGCATGTTTAAGGATAGTGCAATGAATTGGTTTGTCAACTCATCAACACAACATGACGAGGTGGTGTCGGATATGGAGGGCTCTTGGAAGAAATTTCCAGGGACTATAATGGTGGATTTGGGTGAGGGGGTATCCTCTAAGATGTCCATATCAATATATTCTTCCAAAGTGTGTGTCGAAAGTGGGGAAGGATGTAGGGATAAGTCTTGGAGCTCATCTTCTAATGTATGGATAATGGTTGGGTGATAACCTAAGCTAGATTTGTCGGTAGGGGATTGGACATGAGGGTTGATGGGTGCATGTAACCCTTGCTCATAATGGCCTAGCCCAAATCCATGCCAATGGAAGCATCGAAGGTAGTGTAAGGTAAAGTAGGGATTAGCCAAGTGATCGATTGTACCACACAAGCTAGATTGTGGTGGTGGAGATAGTATAGGTGGGAGTGAGGAGTCAACTCTAATGTAAACAAAGTTGGTATGATTCTTAGGGGATCCTAATTGTACTACTATTTTGATAGTCAAGACCAAAGCTAAGGGGTGGCCAAAGTCTTGGGTAGATTGGATGATAGGTGGGCATACATGGGCATCATGCACATTGTAATCCCTTAGACCTAAGTTTGTCATAAACATAGATATGCGTGGTGTTGCATGTTCTGGTGCATGAGGTGGTGAATCTGAATTAGATGATGAAGATGAAGTTTAGGAGTCTCTAATAGTAGCATTAGAAGGGTGCAACAATTGGTCATCTAAGCGAGATGCTCATTGCTCCCACTCATGGCATTTGGTCGTAGTAGCTGGTATAGGATGATTGGCCTATGGGAATTGTGAAGGCGATGGAGTGGATATTGGATGATGTAGGGAAGTAAATGACCTAGGCCATGGATGAAAAGGAAGAGGAGGTATGCACAGTGTAGGGAGAATAGGTGCTTCCATCGAAGAGGATGCTTGGGGTGAAGTGATAGGGCATGATGTGGATGGTGGCTATGGTGTCGGTACCATAGGTGATTTCGTAGAGGATGAAGGTTGGGATGGTGGTGGTGGCCATAATATGGGAGGTAAGAATGGTATGGTAGTAGGATTAGGCATTGTTGGTGATGGTGCTAAGGGTGCTGACATTGAAGCATGTGTCCTTGATGAAGATTGGGGTAATGAGGTGGATGTAGGAGTAGATGTCGATGCTCCAACTGACTGATGGGAAGAAATCAGGAAGAGTTGCATGGATGAGAAGGAAGGTGCAGGTGGGAGATCTATGATGTTGTAGAATTTAAATGGGTCCCCATCAGTTGGGATGCAATGAACAAGTCTATTGTGGATATACTTGAGGCAATGGTGTAGCATGGAAGGGACACATTGCATATCCCTGATCCATGGGTGACCAAGGAGGATGTTGTACTACATCTCCCCTTGGATTATGTGGAAGAGGATGGAAATGGTATGGATACCTACTCGGATAGGTAGTACTATGGATCCTACCGTAGGTCTCATAGAACCATCGAATGCTCGTAGATCGAGGGAAGGTGTGGCGAAATGGGTTGGCGATATATGTAAATGGTGTAGGGCTATTATAGATATGATACTAATGGATGAGCCCATGTCAACAAGGACCCACTTGTAGGTGATATCATTGATATTGGCTTGTATGTGGAGAGGGGGATCCACTCCTTCTCCTACAAGTTCTGTTATCTCATGGTCATGGAAACTAATGGATGGTTGGAGGCATCATGGGATGTTCCCTATAAAATTTACAAATGCATTTGTATCATGTGTTTCTAAATCTATAGACCATAAAATGTCATTCAATGCCTCACGGTGGGGTTGAGATTGTTGTAAAAGGTCAAATATGGATAATCATGTAGGGGAATTATGTAATTGATGGGTGAGGCTACCACAGATGGTAATCACATTTTGAGGTGGAGGTGGTACAATGCTAGGAGTTTGGGAAACCTGTGGTGATGTGAATTGGGTAGGTGGAGACACAATAGGTGTGGTCTAGCATGATGGGTATCGTTGGTTCTGCATGGTAAGGTTTATCATACCTACTACTCCACATGATGGAGGATCACGTTGGACACTATTCACTTGGTGAGGTGGTCCTGGTGGATTGGTTGGAGGTCTTTGGGGATTGGTTCCTCTGTGGTCCAGTAGAGGATTTTGGAAGATCCCTAGGTTTTGGTTTTGTGGGGCTAAAGGGTTTGATACTTGAATGGTACCCCTATCAATTAGGTCTTACACTTGAGCATGGAAGGAGTGACATGACTCGATGTCATGGCCACATTGTCTATGGTATGGGCAATAGAGTTGCTCATTGTATCCATGAGGCTTAGGTGCATTTGGATCTAATGGTCAGATTTTGGGTAGAAGAAGATGTCCACCATCTTGTAACCTATGAAAGAGGGTGGGTAAAGGTTTAGATAGTGGTGTGAGGTTACATTGTGGACCTTATGGATGCATGCCTTGAGATTGTTGAGGCCTAGGTGGGGGAGGCATGTTAGTTTGGAATACTTGTTGTTGTGGAGCATAAGGTGGTGGGCTTGGTGCTGGTGCTAAGGTAGCAGCTACCACTTGGTTGGTTTGTGGAGGTCAAGGATACGGTTGGTTGGGTGTATTCCTATTAAAATGGAAGTTTGAATTGTAGTTAGGCTTTGATCTTAACTTAATTTTTCTGGATTGGACTTTAATGTCTTCGATAACCTTTGCTTGTGAAATGGCTTCCTCGAAGGTGCGACTTTGGTGAAGTTGTAGAGAGGTAGAGATGTGTTTGTGGCAACTCTTGGAAAAGAGTGTCACTAGCTCTATGGTAGGAAGGCTATGGGTGAGGTCATGAATGATCGCTCTCCATCTAGATACAAACTCAGTGATAGGTTCATCATCAGCTTGTCGTAAGGCATAGACATCGAAAAAGGTTATCTTCTTCTTGATGTTAATTGAGAAATGTTCTAAGAAGGTGTTTGCTAATTGCTCAAAGGTATAAAGGCTATGCCATGGTAGCATGTTATACCAATCTAAGGCTTGTCCTACAAGGGAGAGGGAGAAGGTTCACAACATAAGGGGGTTGCTACTATGAAGTTGGTAGCAAGTTGAGCGATAGTTACTAACATGCTCTCTAGGGTCCTCCTTACCTTTGTACTTATCAAACTTTGGGATCTCAAAGTGGTAGGGGTAAGGTGGGATAGGGATGGATGGATGAACTAGCTCATTGCAGAGTTCATCATAGGATGGTTTTTGTGGCCCATAGCTTGTGGTGCGTAGGTTCAACATCTTGACTTCATCTCGTAGGAGTTGAATTTTAGGTGTTAAAGGTGTAGGTGATTGAGCTAGGGTTGGTTGAGCCTATGAGTGTGGTGGATAGTGAGGTTGTTGTTGTTCATCCCCATATTATGAGGGGAACTATTCCAGCTGGTCTTGGTATGTTGGGTATTGGGTAGCATATATTGTAGGGGCTAGTGGGATACTAGGCTATGGAATGGATGTTTGTTGGGGATAGTAATACTATGATTGGGACATGTGTTGTTGTGGCATGGGTTCCTGCTGGGTAGGAGCCTACGGTAATGGTTGGGCCATAGGAGGTGATGACCATGAAGGAGGCACCAATAGGTGGAAGTGGAGGTATCGATGCTACCGGTGGTAGGGATGGTCGAGGTATGGTGTCAAAAGTTGGAACCTATCTCTATCCTAAAGGATAGGTGGTAGTGAAGCTAAACTGTGTGGAATAGCCTAGGGAAGTGGGCGTGTAAGCTATGGGTTTTGATTCATAGGTAGGAAGAGGGTTAGTGAGTGGTGCTTGGAAAGGAGGAGGAGGTATCCTAAAGGTTGGTGATGGTGAAGGTAAGGTGCGAGATTGGGCATTGTACATCTCAGGGATCTGAGATGTAGGTGGGAATGCTATGGAGAGGGAAGGATAAGCTTCCAAAGTAGGAGCTTGGGAATAGGAGGTGGTGCCTGTGTCCCCTCCTGAGTGAGTTTCGGTTGTGGGTTGTCATTGTTGACACTGGGTGGTTTGGGTTTGAAGAGGTTCTTGTGTTAGGTCCTCAAACATTGTGAAAAATGGTTGCTGGGATGATGATGGTTGGGACTCTTGGGAAGAGTGTGGGTATGATGTTTGAGGGGGTGTTTGTTGTTCCTATAGAGGAGGTTGTTGTTGTATAGTTTGGAATGTTGGCCTCTGGGTACCTATGGTAGAGGAAGAAGGATTGGAAACCATTCCTATAGTAGGGGTGAATGATGTGACCTCCGGGTAGGTACAGTTCAAGAGGGAGGAGTCATTCTCAAATAGGGATTGAGATAGACTCTAGAAAAATGGGTGTGCAAAGGTAGGGGAAGTAGGTATGACCTCCTCATCTATAGTGAATAATAGATGGGGCTGTCTTGGCATTATGTAGATCACATGGTCACAGAATGTGGTGGGTGGATTAGGTGAGGATGGGGATGAAAGAAGTGGATAATCCTCTATGAGTGAAGTAGCTAAGGCTTCACTCAGGGTGGACATCTCATGCTGAGGCATCATGTGTGTGAACTGTACATCGGATCCTATGAGTAAATCAGATGTGTCTATGGTCTTCCCCTTCATGATCGAAGGAGTAGGAGGTTACTGACTAGAAGAAGTGGTAGGTACCTCCTCTATGAGGTGTGCTTGCTTGCGTGCTCAATTACGGGTGACAATAGGCATGACAACATGTGTGGTGTCATGAGGGTTTAGAACTATGTAGGAATAAAATCCTGTAATTCTATGTGTAGTGTGTGAAGGGGTTTAGGAATAACCTCGGTGTGGTGTGGACTCGACTATGCCTGATATAAGTGTAAAGAAATGAAGTGTTGTGTATAGCTAAATAGTATGTGGTGTAATATGCTGAAACCAGTCTGTGATCATGCAAACAATGGTAGACTGGAATCAGTTCTAAATGCTAAAAATAAAAAGTGTTTTGTTCATTTATGTGTGTTTTGATGTTGGTACTTCCTAGGTAGTATCATAGGTAGTGGAGTGAATACTCTAGTAAATAAGGAATGTCATCGGTATTGAACCTCCTACAACACCCAAAGATGCACATAATAGAATGATATTACAATGTGTAAATGGTGACCTATATGGAAGGTATAGTAAAATGATATCCTAAAAGGGAGGGAACCCACTATGCTAAAGTGAGTTCGCTATATCCTCTCATGAGAAGAGGTGGCACTATCTAAGACCTGCTACCAGCATGGGTACCCCATGCTTTCACTTCACCCTCGGGTGGGCTTAGTCAATAACGATAGTTACCATGTTCACTAATTATGTAAGCCTTGTGAACAAAGGCATCTAATCCTATCCCACTCTGAAGGTAACAACTGGTGATGAAATCCAGAAGCCCAATCTCAAAAGTGGGGGGTTTTTCGGTGATGAGGCCCATAAAACCACTCCTGTGG
Source organism: Wollemia nobilis (assembly GCA_028583015.1). NCBI lineage: Eukaryota > Viridiplantae > Streptophyta > Pinopsida > Araucariales > Araucariaceae > Wollemia > Wollemia nobilis. Next base: position 1,962,362 of record JAQPPZ010016703.1, on the reverse strand, counting down.
GGATGCTAGGTGTCTAGGGGGGTGAGTTGGTGGAGGGTAAAACACCTACCACACCAATATCGAGCGATGGATTGGGGATGAAGTCCAATATCACCACTTGTTTAAGATACCATGTGTGTGTGTGTGGGTTTTTGTTTTTCTATCGATGTTATGTAAAATAGGAAATCTAACTAATTGCCTTTTCAAATTGAAATCTAGCCTTATATGCATTTTTCGAAAGCAAAAGACTAGAATGAAATGCTTTTTGTAAACAAAGAACCTAATCCTAGATGCTTTTAGGAAAAGAAGTTGACTCTATTTTTCAAAGCATAGAAACATGCAATACGAAGGTGTGAAAGAAGGGGTTTATGTGACCCTAAATGTGTATGAGAACATGTAGTAATTGCAATGGAAATGTATACAAGTATAGACACACAATCACAAGAACTTTATACATGCAAATTAGAAAAGAGGAAAGTAAAATTTACTTGAGATTTTGAAATTTGAAGTTGCTAGAATTTTGACAGGTTTTGTAATTACAACGATACTTAAACCAAATGGAAATGTGAAGAGAAGGAAATTTGTTACTAGCTATTGTGCCTTAACTAGTAAGCATTTTACATGGACCCAAAAATTTGCAAATAGAGAAAATACAGAGGAATACCTAGTCTTTGATGCTATGGGTGGTCTGATTAGGTCTTGTACTACTCACCCCTATAATTTTGGGGGCTTTTGAGGCTGTTTGGTTGACTTCACCACCCGAGGGGCGAATTGAGATCTGGTTCATGGGGTGGGGGGAAAATTGGGTTTAGAGACCCCAAATATCTATTTTGAAGGCCTGAGGTGGTTCCCAGGGCTTTGGAGATCTCTGTGACAGTCAGATTTAGTACCTGGAAAACACAAAAATAAAGGATATTATCATATTTGCAAGAAAATAGTTAACCTGACACTATCCGTTGTGGGGGTCCCACCGGGTGTGCCAGAATGAAATGGCCAAAAAGTGGCATTTGATCTAACAACATATTAATGACACATGTTATTTAAGAAAATGTATTTTTATTCATGTAAAGAGTGCATAGGTTACAATGGGGGAAAATTCCCCTTTATCCTTTCTTTTCATAAATGATACAATAGGCCTGATGCCTTCCTTTTGTGTTCCTCAGTGTAGATGGGCTTGCGTACCACCATGGGGTTGTAGTTTGTAGTTTTTTCCCTCCTTGCTCCTATGCTAGGCCTACAAAATGGGGTTAGTTCATTGGGGGGCTTGCCTTAGTCAGGCCCCATATTTAGAAAGACAAATAGATGGTAAAAGCATGTCAAAAACTAAAATAAAATGTGCAGAAGCTCATAAAATGACAAAACAAAGCTTACCTCCCAAATCTGAGCTGATTTGGGACCTGTAGAACCAATTCACCACCCGAGGGTGAACTGGTGCCAGATTCATGGGGTGGGGGGAAAATCAGACCCTAAGAGCTATTCTACAAAAACCCTTCGGTGGAGAGGTCCCTTTGCTATTGTAATGTCGATGTGTAGGTTCAGATCTGCTTTGTTGTGCTTCGATACGTATTTTGGCAGAGTTTTTGTACTTTGGACATAAGTTGGAGAGAGAGATAAATGAGGGTTTGGGCCCACTATATATAGAAAATGGCAAGGTGCAGGGGGGAGAGTTAAGGAAACTAACCCTAGGCTGAAGTCTGACTAGAGTTAGGTTAGGGTTTGTGAGGTGGAAGCCTCACATTCCCCATAGGAAATATCCTATCCTCACACATGTGTGAGGAAGGATTAGGTCTAATCAGGATTAGGAGGTCCTAAGTCAAATTAGGGCTTGATTAGGGTTCTTAGGAAAATATCCTAGCTAACCCTAATTACACACATGTGGGAGGGTGCAATTAGTGTTAATTAGGGATTAAGAGTTTAATTAATCAATTTTGCCCTAAAAAGGTGACTTAAGTGAAGTCAACATTAAATTAGATTTTAGGAATTGACTTGATAATTGCTTTTGCCAATTAATAGCCCGTGGGGGCCTCAATTGAGTGCAAATAGGCTTTGTATCACCTTGGGAAGCTGATGGAAGGTATCCCGATGCATGGGAAATGTTTGTGATGTGATTTTGCTAACTTATTAGGGTTTTGGACCTAAAAACTAGCAAAGTGGTATGTGGAAGTCTACGCAATGCTACGATAATCTACGGTGATCTACGCATGACTACGCATGACTACGGTCATCTATGCATGACTACAACAATCTACACATGTCTAGGATGATCTACAATAGTCTACGCTGGTCTACAATAGCCTAGGGGTACCTAGGATGGCCTATGTGAACCTACAAGTGTCCAAAAGGATCTACAAGTACGTAGGTATAGCAATGTGTGATTTTTAGGTGTCTACGCACGTGAAAAAATATCTCTTTGCAAAAAACAAATAAAAATACAGTAAACATTTTTAGGGAACATATATCAAATCTTTAAAAGAGATAAACACTTGTATTATTGTATGTATCCCTTCTTGTGTGTTGCATCATTAAAATTTATAAAGGAGATAATAATGTTGGGTTTAGAATAAAGTATTTATGATATGCACCTAAAACTAAGCCCATTCAAGGGCTGATGATATGAAGAGTAGGCAAGGAGATGTAGTTCATATTCGATTTGACCCTAAGGATATGATTATACCTCCTTGGTGACATCCTACTCACCCAAGTCCTAGAATGTCAAATCAGGAACCTAACCTACAAGGGACCCCTACATAGGACACCCCTACAGGTTTTGGTCCTAATCAGGGAACTTACTTTCTAGATATAGAAACTTCACATGCCTTGTTTCAAGAACAAAAACCATGCATTAAGACAAACAAAGAGAGAAATACCATGCATCCGCATGCCTGCTCAATATACCTCGCACACCTACATGCAATTTTAGGACTATTCACCATGGGTAGGGTCAAATGATCATAATACATCCTTATATCGCCCTAATATGTCTTAGTAGTATACGTGCCAATATGATTATAATACTCATTTCCCTAGATGAGAAAATTCAGCCCTTATCTTCCTTATGTATGAAGGAAGGATCAAGGAGAATCTTGATTATCCTCAATCTCATTATTCCATGTAAGCACAATGTGCTTCTGTGCTAGCTATGTATAAAGAACATTTATTTAGGAGCGAGCCTCAAGTGAATGCAACCTCTCTCAATTGAGGGAATATCATAGTTGATCTTTTAGATCCTCCTAAAAAATATAAGCATCATGGAAATAGTACGAGGACTAATAGACCTTGCAAAACTAAGTAGATAAACCAAGCTTGCAAAATATATATGGATCACCAAGCTCAATTCAATAAGCTTCAACTGGATAAACAATTCTTGGATTTCCAACATCAGTTAGAAAGGCAAATAATTGAACAACAAATTCAAGAGACCTTACGTAATGGGGTCCATACCCCAAGTACTCATAGTCATGGTGTTCATTAGAGGAAATCTATTTTTAATCAAAATAGGCTTCCTAGCCCTAACAAAATTATGTCTCATCGAACTCCTAGGCCTAATAAAGACTTGCCTCCTAATTCAAACATAGATCGCATTCTATAGGCATTTGTTCCTCCTTGTAGGCTAATGTAGAAAATACTTTACGAAGCCTATGATGATTTAGAACCAGAATAGGAATTCCTAGAAGCACCTTATAGAGTCATGGTTGACGAAAATAAACCACCATACCATATGCTTGACATTCCTTTCCCTCCTCCATGGGACCAAAGCAAAGAAGAAGATATTAAATTCTCTGATGCATATAAAACATTGCTTGATAAATAAGACCTTTGGATCTAGGATTCAGAAGCCCACTTTGCACCAACTTCATAGTTAATCGCTTCATCCATAAATACCTTCCCCTCCATACCCAGAGTATTTCAAAATGTCCAATATGGATATATTCAAATAAGAGGAATATGCATAGGAGCATGTCACTAGGTTCATGAATCATGCTTCAGTATCCAGGATAATGATACCTTACTTATAAGAACATTCCTTACTACCCTCTCTAGCCCAGCCATAGAGTGGTACAATCAAATCCTAAGGCATAGTTTCCATAGCTTTGAATAATTTACAAATGCATTCTTGTAATGTTTCACCTTTAACACTAAACTAAAGTTAACTTTAATAGACCTCACGGGGTTGAAGTAGTATGAAGATGAGTCAATTACGAATTATGATAACATGTGGTGAATGCTTCTCGCTAAGATACCATGCCTACTACTAGTATCTGAGTTGGATCACATGTTTTCCAAGAGTATTTAAATCCAATTTTATTATTGCTACAACTCAAATAATACCAAACTCTTGAATATGCTCTAGCGCAGGCTAGAAAAATCAAAGAAATCAAAATTCAAGAGGGGGAGATTGCAAAACCTTGTAAAAATAAGTGGAATAAGAATACAAAGGGTAATCCAGCACAACCAAAGTTGGTAAAAGTTAATCAAGTTTCCATTAGCATTCCAAGGCCTATGTAACCAATGCTACCTTAGAAGGCCAACTATCATGCCAAAAATCCTCCTACAAGTTACAATAACAACACTCAGGTGAATCAAGAGAAAAAATAGTAACATTGCCCTAAGCTATAATTTATGCCCTTTGTTGAGTCTATGTATTATCTATTCAATCATATATATGCAGCCAAAGAAATTACTCTACTTGAGATCCGACCTATATATCCAACTATAGGTAAACCAAAGTCCATGGGACATCATGAAGACCTATATTGTAAGTACTATAGATAGAATGGACATAACATGCAAATGTACTATGAGTTCAAACACCTAGTACAAGATATGATTGAGAGTAATGATCTTTAAGTTGATAACCCTCTTACAACAAGTAATTAACAAATAGGTGTCTTTAAAGACCCATTGCACACTCATAAGGCAAATCAAGCAAACTATGTAAATGAGATCAATACGACACCCCCTCAACAAGGGTTTATTGGGATGGTTAGCATCATGACAAGGAATAGGTGTTATCCAAATCAAGTTGCACCACCTACAACTTCAAATGATATTCCCTCCACATCACAACCTCCACCACCTCCATTGCAAAGCCTTCCACCTCATCTAGTGGTCACCATAATAAGTAAGCTTACTCAAATATTACAAACAACATCAAATATACTCTCTATCTATGAGATTATTCAACAGTCTCCACTTCATCGAGAAGCTCTTATGGATATCCTTAGGTCTACTTAACTAAAACCCTAGGAGTCTAACTCCTTTATCAATTTCTTAGGGCATGTTTAGAAGTACAAAGATCCAGTATTCACATTTCATGAACACGAACTCAAACCAATATCAAATGAGGCACACCATTTCATGTGTGAATGGAACACCTTATAAAATAGTTCTAATTGACACTAGTTCTTCAAGTAATATCATAACCATAAATTCTCTACAACATATAGGTCTTCCAACATCCCATATTGTTGTATCCACATATATCATTAGAGCATTCAACGATACTCTATGCTCAATGGTTGGTACTATAGTCTTACCTATTCAGGTGGGATGCAAAACCATACCAATGTTGTTTCACATATTAGAGGGCGTAATGGCTTATAATATCTTACTAGAAAAATATTGGATTAGGGAAATTAAGTGCATGCCATCCATAGCTCACCAATTTTTGAAGTACACTCACAAAGGGTAAATACATATTGTCTCTATAGACCTTGAGCTATTCAAATATTGCAACTTGGTACAAAACATCCCCAAGTCAATATTACCATCAACTCATGTGCAATTTCAATCAAATACATCTATTGAAGGTCTAACTCCTTCACCATCACCTTCCATTTATACATTACCATCTTCTTCTATATCACCTTCATCATTGGCACCTTCAAATACACCTTTGTCATCATCAAACCCTTCATAGAGGAACATGTCAAAGAGGCCAATTAATGATATCCCTTCAATCATCTCTACCATTTCCACGAAATATATTCTTAGTCTATAATAATAGGAACCACATCATGAGGTAATAATTGAGTCATATCAAGACTCAATTCCATCTTCTCCATCCTCACCATCCCAGGTCACAGTAAGAAATACTATGAGTTTAGGAGAGTACCTAGTAAGGAATATCACAATAGTTCTAGCCATTGATAAAATACAAAATATGAGATGACCTCGTCTTTCCATAGGTACCATTGTACATCTAGGTATCTCCCAATCAAACAAACTTCATATATGGGGGTATTAAATATGGCTTAGAACCATCTCTTCAGCAATAATAGGATGAAGAACCCTTGTTTGAGGACATCAATTATATATCCAATCCTGACTATGCCATGCAATATCTTTATTGCTGCCATTGGAATGGCTATGGTTTTGGGTTGTATGAACAAGTTACTCTTGTTACTTCCCTACTGCAATATCAATTTCCATATGATAAATCTAGATTAGGACACAACAATCCTATCCCTGTTGACATCCTCACAAAAAGTTTAGAGCACTTAGGTTTGAACTATAGGGATGAGCTTGCACGTGATCCTTATGCTAATCCTAATCATGTCCACTCTTTGGGGATTATTTTACTACAAAAATTATATATCAAGGGATATATCATGACTTCACCCAATCATATGAAGAATGTGAAGGTTTGTGTACTCTCCCATTCAATAATGAGGAAGAGGATAAAGGTCCTCCTTATGAATGAACAACTAATGATGAATCAGATTATGGTATAGAATCTATTAACTTCCCTAGTTCATATGAGGAATATGAATAGGTGTTCCTATTGGATGATGAAGAAGAGTTTTATCTGTGTGTGTTTCCATTGCAACATTCCATCTGATGATATATTTTTCCACTCAAAGATCAAGGGTGCTCCCTTCCACATCGACCATCTTTGGTTATTCCACCTCCACCAAAAACACCCTTGTGAGTCTTGCAAAAACCTTTTGTCAATAGATCCAATCACCCATCCAATGGAGATCATCCATCCATTAATATGATTTCCATATATCTTATTGCACCCTTGCATGATCTAAATAACCCATTAAAGCCATTGCACCTCGACATTGAGGTAATCGACTTTGATCGGGGAGATTCTCCCCCATCTCCATAAAAGTATTGGCCTTGCGATGAAATGTTACAACCATTTTATTTTTCTCCAAGATATACTCAAAATATATTTCATGCTGAGGTTGGGCATCATTTTCCAATTGATGACATAAACCTAGTTGACGATATTCATTTAATCCCTACTCCATACTATTTGGAAGAGGGATCTCAAATGTCAATTGAGCCAACAATTGATAGGGATATTGACACAGATATTAAAACTCCCCAATTCATCAAGTTAGGGGAAGGCTTATCCCTTATTTAGCAAGATGATTATACAACTCTTCTAAAGGAGTAGAAGAAATCTTTTGCATGGTATTATAAAGACATGTTAGGACTAGATCCAAATTTAGTCACACATAATATTACGATTGAACCAAATGCAAAATCAGTTAAAAAAAAGCTATGCAAAATGCATCCAACATTAGATTTAATGGTCAAAGATGAATTTCAAAAACTATTAGATGCCAATTTTATTATATTAGTTGATTATCCACCATGGGTTTCAAATATGGTAAATGTCCGAAAACCTGATGGAAGAATTCACATTTGCATCAATTTTCAAGATCTAAATAAAGTAAGTCCTAAGGATGAATTCCTTTTGCCAAACATTAATGCACTGGTGGACACCATAGCAAACCAAAATATGTTACCCCTAATGTATGTCTTCTCTAGATACAATCAAATTTACATTAATCCATAGGACCAAATCAAAATGGTGTTCACAATGCCTTGGAGGACATTTTGTTATAAAGGCATGCCTTTTAGCCTCAAAAATGTTGGTGCTACCTACTAGTGAGCTATGACTTATATATTCGATGACTACATGCATACAATTTTAGAATTTTACATAGATTACTTATTGGCTAAATATTTACTCTGCCATGAGCACATTGATATACTCTGGAAAGTCTTTGATCGCCTCATCGAACACAATGTTAGACTAAATCCCAAGAAGTGCATCTTCAACGTCACATTTAAAAAACTCTTGGGATTTATAATCTGTAAAAAGGCATAGAGGTCGATCCAAATAAAGTCAAGGTAATCCTTGAAATGCCTCCCCCCACTACTATCCAGTAGTTACAAAGTCTTCAAGGAAAGGTCACATCCATCAAGCGCTTAATAGCACAATTGTCAGATAAGTGTTGACCTATGAATAAATTTTTACACAAGGGGTCACATTTAATTGGGATGATGATTATTAAGCCACATTTGATAATATTAAACAATATATACCTTCTCCACTAGTATTGGCTCCTCCCTGACTAGGAGTGTCATTCTATCTATACATCTCATCTATTGAGCTTGCATTGGGTACCATGTTGGCCCAAAAGAATGAATTGCATAAAGAACATGATACATACTATATTAGTCACACCCTAGTCAGTTACAAAATAAATTATGCATACATTTAAATTTATGCTTAGCAATTTTTTTCTCCACTAAAAGATACACCATTATATGCTCAATCATATCACGTATGTAGTATCCAAAGAGAATCCATTGCGATATATGATGAGTCGCACTTACCATAAAAATCACATGGTTAAATGGATTATGTTGTTTATATATTTTGACCTTAAATTCAAAAAAAAAAATCAATTAAAGGTCAGGTCACCATTGATCAACTCGCAAAGGCTCCTCTTCAAGGTAATTAGCCTCTTTGTGTAGACCTTCCCTATGATGGAATATTTCAAGTGTTAGAATCACCTGATAGTGAATATCCTGAAGCACATGTTGACATGAATTTATTTTTCTATGGATCTAAGTGCAAGCAAGGGGATGGCATGGGAATTGTGTTCTTTACACCTCACGGGGCTTCGTTACCCATTTATTTCAAAATCAATTTTCCATGCACCAAAAATAATTATGAGTATGAAGCTCTTCTCATATGCCTTCAAATGACAATTGCCATGAAAATAACTAAGCTCAACATTTTTGGTGATTCCTTGCTTATAGTGAATCAAGTCAAGGGAATATTCCAATATAGATGCCCAAACTTACAAGCCTATAAATCCCTTATGGATAAAATTTTGGTAAAACTTGAATGGTATGATATTGAGGCACTCCCTCAATCATCTAACCATTTTGCAGATACCATGGACTCCTTAGGGTCTTTAATCCCGTATAACCTTTTTAATGATATAACAACCATTCAAGTCAAAATGTTGTCAAAATTTTCAAGTGAGCATGAGGAACTTCACTCCATGCCAAAATTCCACATGATTCAAATTGAACCTTCTCATGAACAATTCTCTCAAATTCACAATTGCTTAAATAATTTTGCTTGGGGGATTTTATTCCCTCAAACTCCTTTTGATAGTAGAACAATGCTATATCTACAAGTTCTCTCCCAATAAACATTCATGACAGATGAATTTTAGAAGGATAAATAAATAAATACAATTGATGTTTATTCAAATCAAGATTGATCCATCTGGATTTTCTCATGCCACCAAATACACGTTCAAGCAAAAATCTCGAAAGGTATCTATAAACCCTTTGGTCATCCAAAAATCCCCAATGGCATCCACTAAGTCCATTGGTAAAATGTGTATATATATATTAATCAAAATCCAAAACATCATTAAAAATAAAAAAATACAAAAATATTGCATTGCATTAAATTTCATATCACTACATTATACAATAACTTGCATTAAAAATACCCATCATGGTAGTTTGCATTCTAGAGTTGATCATACATATCTAGAACTAGGTCTATACACTAGACATCCTTAAAAGTCAACTTTTTCAAAAGTCATTATTCACACCCATCTACATTACAATTATCATTTCCATACACATTCCCCACCTTTCGTATTTACGTCTATTTTACTTCACCTAATTATTTACTATAAGGCGTCATTAGGATTTTTGGTCACTCAAACATATCTAGTTTTCTTTTCAGATTTTGTAGAAAGCTATCCTAATTTTTAGAAGGTAGATTCCTACTTTTATTGTACCTTGTATACGTCAAAATCCCAACACATTCTCACATTAATAAATCCAATTTTTACACAAGGAAATATGAAATATACAAAGTGGTATGTGTTACCTTAAGTAAAAAGTTTACTGTGCTCATCCCCCTATATGAATGGTTCAAAAATGCTAAGAATTTATAAAAGGACAAGTTCCTCCTTACCCAAACCAATCAAAATCCCTTACCCCATGCCAAATCTGGGCAAGTATCCAAAGAGAAACAAATACAATAGCAAAAGAAAAATAAATAGTGGTTTTCACCACAACAAAAAAAAAGTCCCTACAAAAAAGTGGTTTTAACCACTATCAAAAGGAAAAATCAAAATAAAAAAGTGGTTCTCACCACTACCAAAATCCCTTGCTCACAAAAAAAATGAGCAAATCCCTAGAGCAATTCAAAAATAAAATAAAAGAAGGGAATACTGAACTTGAATTGTTGGGATTCTCCGCACTTGATAACTATAAGGTGATCCTCATTACAGGTTGGATGGCATCAAGATTTCTTAGAAATGGTGGTATCCTTATGCATGATGATATATATATCACATTGGTGACCTTTTATACAAACCAATGTTTTCTTGTGGATGAGCTAGTTTTTGGTAGCCTGTATTACCTATGGTCTAATCCAACTACGTACAAAACTCAAGATCATGGTACTCACAGAGTTATCTTCATTACATATGGGCTGCATAAATCTTGTTTGGAACTGGGGTAACTTTATGCATTATCATAACAATGAACTCACATGCACATACAGGGATATTGAATATCTTGGTCATCCTAGCAGATTTATACCTTTCCAAAAAGTCTTGCATAGTTAGTATATAACTTTTGACTAGTTCACTAGAGTGTTTGAGTCTCATGAAAACTTCAAGGACATTCTATAATATCTTAGTATGCATTCCATGCCATACCATTTTATCACATGTTTTTCAGTTTACATTTTCACACTCCACTACATAATATTATGATAAATTTAAAATGAATCGATGAATTTTATACAGTCTATGGTGCTAGCATTTAGTGTGTCAAATAATATTCATAATTCATCATACAAATTAATATATCATCTAGTTCATTATGTATACACTCATGGACATATCATCAACCAACATCATATTACAATAAATGCATCCATGATATTGCATACGTAAATGCATCATCAAACTGATTAGCAGACATGTACATATTTTCTCACCACAAGTAGCTTCATAAAGGACAATTAAGCATATCTATTGGTCCAAAACATTTTAAAGGTTCATAAAATCAAATAAATAAAAATATTAGGTGCACCTCATATTTAGTTATTTACCCTATAAACTTGGTGGTTGCAGCGACTTGCACTCCATGTAATCTTACAATATTAGTAGATTACCATAAGGTCATTTGAACCAAATTATTCATTGTCGAACTAAAATGTATTCACTTTAATCCTAAAGAAGGTTATTTCATCTAGACTGCTCCATGGAAATGAGGTATTAATTTCCTTTATTCTATGATTTCCCATCAAAAAACACCAAAACAAAAAAGGAAGAGGCAAAGAAAATGGCCTAAAAACCACCAAAAATATGTCAAAACTGATAAAATTCACAAAGGATTAATATTGAACCAAATTGTTCATTGATGAATTGAAAAGTATCTACTTCAATCCCCAAGAAGGCAATTGCAGTCTGACTACTCCATAGAAATGAAGTATTCATTTCCTTTCTTCCATGTAATATCAACAAAACCATCAAAATCCTAACAAAATTGATAAATTTTACAATGGGTAAAGCTGAAGGAACCCTAATCAAGTCATATTGGTCAAGTGACTCATAAATTTAATAATTAGTCATGCCCTCATCAACTCATCGCTTGAGGAGGTAGTCATAATTGACAAAATCATAATCAAAATCAACACTCAAACACTCAAAAGTGCAACTTGCATCCATTCAAAATAATTGTTGCCAAAGACAATTTCAAGACCATGATGGGGCATATAATTTAGCATCAATTCAACAAAAAAAATTCTTGGTATCCTTGAAGCCTTCAGAAATGTATCCCAGAATAGTCTTATAAGCCAAATAAGGAACCAAGACCAAGTATACCCTAAGCCTGAAAACCTATCATTACAATGTGGCTAAAAGGTATACAAAAACCAAATCCTTCAAATATGTCAAAAGAAAGGATTCTAAGAATGTATGCTCCTTCAATGATGGAGGCATCTAAATTCAGTTAGGTTACTAAATAACCTTAATCATTTGATAATTTAGTCATATATTTTTTCTTCCTGCTCTGTTTCACACAATACATCTCAAAAAGGGGTATTTGTAGACACTAAAATTGTGTCAATCCGATTAGACTGCAATGATGCACTCTTATCAACACCATATGACCCCCTTGGGAAATCCTTAGGGGTTAAATAGTGGTCCTAACCACTTTTGGGAAGGTTTACCCCACTTTTGAGAAGTTTTGGGCCATGTAGCCATGGCCATCCCACCCTAGGATGGCCACATTTCATGGTCATCCCACCGAGGGACGACCACTAGCAACCATCCTTGGATGGGATGACCATGGTCAATGCCTCTCAAAAAGTCAATGGAAAGACAAATGGCAACCAAATTATTCCATTTATCCTATCCAATGATTTATGATAGATTCAGGGCTTGTCAAATCCATCACAACCTACAAATGGGAGGCCCATATTGAAGGCTTCTCCCACCCAATGCATGGAAATGGTTTTGACAAGTTGTGAAACCTGCCTTACATGCCCTAACTTACCCATTTGACCTTGTGGCCCTCTTGGGCTATAAATTGGAGTCATTCCACCCAATTTAAAGGAGAGATCTTTGCAATATTTTGTAACAAAGTGCTGCTGAGATTCACTCTTACATTTCACTCTGTATTTACCATTGAAATATCCATCGATCAAAGGACGTTTGAAAATGATTCCAAATATGCAAATCCATTCCAAAACCCATCCATTTCTATAAATTAGATCACCAAATTTTATGACAACATCCCTAGGAGTAGTTTGAACTAGATCATAGAGGAATTGGTGGTAAAAACCACCAAGTTTGGTGGTCGTCCCCACCTAGGATGATTAACAATACCAATTGGAACACCCAGGGATGGCCATGAATTTGCACTTAATTTTGGACCAATTTCAGTGTATATAATTTCTAGATTATTTTACATGCATCATACTAGAATTTGGTGAAATTTGGAGCAATTTTGAACTTTCAATTAGATCTTTCATTCTAACACTCCCAATTGGAACACCCAGGGATGGCCATGGATTCTGCAAATGATTTCATTTCAAATTTTTTATATATCATTCCTAAAGTAGACAATATGCATTATGCTAATTTTTGGTACAATTTGGATTAGTTTTGCACCACCTATTTCACCTTTTATATCCAATTTTACATGCATCTTTATGATTTCATATTATTTCACACATGCTATTAACCAATTTTAACTCTTTGTGTGTAGATCTAGGTATTTCAACATGCAAGGAAGGAGATACAAGTTCGAATATGCATATATCATCGCAATGGTAGCAAAATCCACTGTTCAATTCGTGAGTGTGAGGAAGACACTAAAAATTCACCTTGAGTTTCTGAAAGGATTAGATCATATGAACATTATAATGAATTATATCAATTAAGAGCCCTCAAGGGGATGTTTTGTAATCGTGTATTTGGAAAATAGATTAATATAAAGAAAACCCCCATTTATTTTACTTATTTTCATAATTCTTACATTAACGTCACTTTTGAATGCTTAAATAGAACAAAAAATGCATTTCATTTCCCTTTGCTAGGTGCACCATTTTTTTTGCTGTACATAGAGTGTATGATTGTTTGGAAGGATAACGTTGGGATTTCACCAAATATAGGGATGAAATGGACTTCCAATGTGGATATGGAAACACATCCATTATGTACAAGGATAAATATTGCATATTGGCATATTTTAAGCAATAGTTCAATGATGGTAGACAAGATTATTCTAACATGCAAAGAAGGGATGAAGAAAAAATATAAATATCACTCATTTTTGGCATCACAAGTTTGGTGGATTGTAAGTGATAGTCCATCAAGTACAAAAGAGAGTTTAATTGCTAGCTTTTTTGTAGCATCCCACAAAAACAATGAGCGCTACAGTGTATGAAATGGTTTTTCAATGGCAATAGTAGGATGAAGGGCACCAACACAATATTTTAGACAAGGTGAGTGATGATACTTGTGGAGCGATATAGACCACCTATCATTATCTATTGATGGTCGCTTGATATTTAGTGATCATGGTGATAACTCTGGAGAACACATATGATAGGGTGGCATGAACAACATGATGGGATTGTAAATATAGATAGATACATTAGTGTAAATGGGGTAGTAGGCTTGGTTCTATATCACTAGCTGACCTAGAGTATAGTCAATGCAAAATATAGACGATAATGAGATATTAGAGAGTATGGTGTACTGTGTTTAAATCCATATGTGATGCCCACACTGTCGATGGGTATGAGAAAGGTATGGGATGTTCATCGGCAGGACTATCCCATTGCATAGGGATGAGCCTCAGGATCTCCTGTGGATAGGATGTCATTGTTAGAATAGTGGTTCAATGTAGCGCATTAAGCAAATTAAAAAAAAAATATGAATCTCTATGGAGGACATGGACTATGAAGACTAGAGACTTGGGCAATGTAGAGAATTAAAACCACCTGGATGACTAAATACAGTGAGAACATAGACTCAGTGATATGTGCCAAAATGAGAAGTAAAGATAGGATTGTGGGTGACCATGTTACGTGGACAGTAGATGGTGGATAGCCAAACAAACCACTTACCAGAGTAGCGGAGTGGACCGCTTGAGAGAAGTATAATAAGATAACGTTTGAATAACAAATTTAGTGAAGGTTATGAGTGATAAATCGATGGTGAAAAAGCACTCTTGGATGTTCAAATAGGAGTTGCATCTCACTTACATTAGAGTACTCTTCGAGATTAGCTAGCACAACACATTTTGACTGACAGGGAAGTGATGAATGCAAGGATATGGTAGCAATAAGGCATTAATTATGGGGCATTGGTTTTGGATAGCAGTGTGTAATGTTTCACTTTAAACATCATTTATAGGAAGGAGAATGCCCGTGAAACCCCATGACATTATGATCAACAGAAGGGAAAGTTTACAAAAAACTCCACAACAATTATGAAAGTGTTATGATAAGAAGCATATGATGTAATGAGAAATATGGGCAATATGAAACAGAAGCGTCAGTTACAAACATAACAGAATCAATTGTTGGGTAAGAAATGTTGGGAGCCCAAACAAATTTGAATGAAAGTGAAAAGAAAGCAAAAGGGAATAAAAATAAAAATCAATGAAAGAGGGGAAATGAAGGGTTTCTAGAAAATTGTAAATACCTCATTGAAAGGTAGAGAAGAGGCTAGATTTTTTTGTAATACAAGATATTTGTTTTTGACCATTTCAATGCATATAGATTTGGAAACTGGCACATTGTAAGCAAGACTGGAGGAGATTTACATCTAAGTATTTGAGTTTAATGTTTAATATTTTATTTTTGCATTTTTTGGATTTATATCTAGTTTTAATGCTCTAGTAGGTTGCACTACGTGAATGTCAATTGGAATGTAGGTTTTTTTTTCCTTAGAGTCTAGAACTTTATTTAACCAATTTTTTCTTATGCAGGTTTGTTTATATTAGGTTACCCTTAAGATTTTCTCACAATCTCTGGTTTTGCAGGGTAGGGGAGCATGGTGTCGTATTTTGTTTGCACTCATATTCAAGTTTGATATTAGCTTTAGTTGCATTTATTCATTTCTGCATTCCTTTTTCGATTGTTGTTTTTACATTTTGGTCTTTGTCCAGAATTTTTGTTATTTCATTTTCAATTGTTTGCATTGTAGTATTTATCTAAAACTTTTGCATTTTATTTTCAATTTGTTTGCATTCTGGTCTTTGTCCAAAATTTTTGCATTTCATTTTCAATTTTTTTACATTCTGGTCTTTGTCCAGAAATTTTGCATTTTAATTTCAGTTTGTTTACATTCTGGTATTTGTCTAAAATTTTTGCATTTCATTTTTTGGTTGTTTTCATTTTGGTCTTTGTCCAAAATTTCTACATTCTAGTTTCAATTTGTTTGTATTATGGTCCTCATCCATAATTTTTGCATGGTTTTTATTTTGCACAAATAAGATAAAATCAACCTAGGAGGGAGGGTTTCTAACTTAGAAATTCATAGTAAATTAAATATAATAAATGGAGTGGACAATTACACAATATTTAGTGCTTTTAAATACATAATCAAAGATAGAACGAATTTCTAACTCCACGAACCCTCAAACTCAGATTAAGTGCAGATAAAGCAAACGAACGCTAACTTCCTAACTTGGTAACCTACTGACTTCCATATTTGCAATTAGTAGAGCATTAAATATGAAGATAAATCTATACCTACTAACTGCAAATGAATCTCACATTAAATGCATGGATTTTAAAATCAAGTGGGCAATTCCACACACTTTCTCATTTTGCATTTTAATCTGAAGATAAAATGAATCCATTAACGGGGATTTGGGGTAAGACAAATTAATGCAAAGATAATCAAAGAAGCAACACTTCATTTATCAATTCACATAAGAAAATTTTCATGGCAATTTAAGGGAATCGATCACAAATATCAAATGAATTAAAATCAATAGGCACCTTGTTAATAGTTACTTGCAAATCACTTGGTTATTTCTAGCATTGGTTAGACTTTATTATTTTACCTTCAATTATACATGTGCAATGCTCATATAGAGAAACCTTGGAGAAGTTGTTTTGTTCTTAACTTCTTTGCAAGAGAGGTTTTTCGGATAAACACCCTAAATATGATGGGGATTTTTCCATTGGGTAAAATATCCACTCAACACGTGGTTCTGTTGTTGCATGTAAACTTTTAATCAAAATCCTTAT
The DNA here is from genome assembly GCA_028583015.1 of Wollemia nobilis. Taxonomy (NCBI): domain Eukaryota; kingdom Viridiplantae; phylum Streptophyta; class Pinopsida; order Araucariales; family Araucariaceae; genus Wollemia; species Wollemia nobilis. The sequence continues at coordinate 1,945,315 of JAQPPZ010016703.1, read as the reverse complement.
CACCAACCACCATGGTTTCGTCACCACTTGTAAAATTTTAATCACAACAACCACCTATAAAATATTAATAAAAATCCTTTCTAACAACTATCATGGTTTTGCCTATGCCTTTAAAATTTTAATCAAACCTATCAACAACTATCGTGGTTGCCTATAAAGTTTTAATCAAAATCCTTATCAACAACCACCATGGTTTCGTCACCACTTGCAAAATTTTAATCACAACTGTCACTATAAATTTTAACCAAATCCTTGTCAACAACTATCATGGTTCTACCACCACCTATAAAATTTTAATCAAACCCTTGTCAAAATCTATCGTAGGCCAAATACCTACTAATCTAACTAATACAATCTCATTAAAATTGTTTAGGGTTTACACATGATTTTTAGATGGGCCTAGACCCATATCAACAAGGTGAGTATAGGAGGAATGGAGCCCTATCGACCTCTACCAGTACATAGTACATTCCCAACTACACCATATGTCTATAGTATGGAGGTAGGGATAATGGAATCTAGGACAGCCTCTACCAGCACCCAAGACTTTCACCAACTAAATTTGGATGGATACTTGGTGTGATAAAAAACCACTCAATTTAGATCTAGTTTTGAAACCTTGGATGAGATTGCTTCAAGATAAATATGATGATAGGGTTTCAAACATTTTTTACAAGGATTGAGAAGGAAGATACAAATGGAAAGAATATTTTTACAGGTATACAAGACATTGATGCTAGGAGGCAATTGAGTAGAAAGATAACAACTATGATTATTCTGATGGGTGCCAAGGATAAATGGATCTAGGAGTTGAATATCTCAGGAGAATACACAATAAGAAGGTGATATAATATTCAATACCAACATAATAATAATATCACTAGAATATGGAGAGATATTTGGGATAGCCCAAGCATTCCTAAAGTTAAAATGTTTGTTTGGATAGTAGCTCATAGAAGAATTTTATCCTGGGATAACCTTATGAAAAGGGGTTTTCATGGCCCCTATCAATGTGTTTTCTTTAATAAGGAGGAGGAGAGTATTGACCATCTCTTGGGATATTTCTCAATAGTCTAGAATCTATGACAATATATTCTTAATATATTTGGTAAATGCATGGTGATGAATAGCAGAATTGAAGATTAGTTAAAGCAATGGTAGAGAACTTATAAAAGTGAGGCTTTACAGACAATGTGGGATATATCAAAAGATACAATACTTTGCACTATATGGCTAGGAAGGAATAGAAGAATATTTAAAGGAAAGGAAAGAACTTTAGAGGTAATGAAAAATAAGATATGTTTAGCCATAGAGGAGTCTAATCCAACCCTACCAACTCACCCAATCCCTAATTTGGAAGCATAATCAAATCATTAAATGGAATTATGATATTGGGTACAAGAGAAGAAAAAATAAGGTAAATAAATAAAGTGGAAACCACCAGATGTGGAGTGGGTTAAATTATTTTTTTATGGAGCATCTAAAGGAAATCTAGGACTAGGAGGATCCTAGGAGGAGGATGAATAATTAGAAATAATAGAGAAGAGATTTTATCTCATTATACTTTGAATTGTGGATTTAATACAAATAATGAAGCTGAAGCTTGAACATATTTAGAAGGGTTAAAAATATGTAATCAAATGAAATGGAATAGCATATGGATGAAAGGTGATTCTCTCATTGTAATTAATGCAATTTTGAGTAAAGCAAAGGCTCCATGAAACATGCAAGAGATAATTGTGAAAATTCAAGATCTTGATAAAGAGTTTGAAGAAATTAGGTTTACACATATATTAAGGGAAGGAAACAAATGTGCAGATAAGCTAGCCAATAGAGGGGTTTTGATTGAGGATCGTGAAGTTAACATCTCCATTCCATGTTTAGAGGAAGTATAAATTTTAGTTGAAGCTGGCAAAAAATGTTGATTATCTAAATCAATTAATGATTAATATTAATTTAATATTTTCCATTGGTAATATTTGTTTTATTTTGTAATAAAAATGTGTGTTCATTTATTATAATTTTTGTGGTTGCAGTTGTGTTTCAAGAAAGAAACTAACAATCTAGATTTTGTAAAGCAGACTATGATAGTGCAATGTTTTGAAAATATTACTCTACTAACATGCAAGATTTATCTTATAAAATTTTAACTTTATATTCTTTATGATCTATAATTTTTTTTTTATTAAAATTTAACACCTTTAAATTATAAAAAATATTTAATTTAATATCAATTAAAATTATTAAACAAAATCAAGTTCGAGGTGTAAATCAATTGAATCAACCAAACCTCAAGGACGAAGGTCCAAGATTCAAATCTCGGGTTTCGTCGAACTAAAAGCTTATCCTTTTTTAATGCTTTGAGCAGCGTAAAAAGTTTAAAATGATAACACAAAATAATGTAAATTTTAAAATAAATATATTAACTAAAATCTATAATTATAATTATTAAACTAAAATTTGCTTTCAAATATTAGGCCCCTCAAAGACATGAAAAAGTTCTTTCATTTCTGTTTCCATCTACGGTACCGCAGCATTTAAGATTCGAACTCACTGCAAATTGATAATATGGTTTTTTTAAATAGAAAGGAAACTTGGTTATAGTTATAGGTTTTTTTTATTAATGTTTAAATTTTAAAATTGTTTTTTTATTTATTTTTTTATATATAAAGGAATTGGTAACTATTTTTTTAACAACCGCTTACAAAGTCAAGTCTTATTGATTGGATTGTAGTGTTGCTTGTTAGTGTAGAATCGTCAAATCATGGTGTTATTATTTTAATCTTATTTCACCTCAGGTAAACACATCTGAAGTGAGGGAGACCACTTTGACTCGGGGTCATTAAGCTGGCACACACTCAACGAACTCAAATCAAACTACTACTAAAAACAAACTGAAATCAAACTACTAAAAATTGACCTTTTATAATCTATTTCATTTTGTTGATCTCATGAAATCTAAAATTATTAAATAAATATAGTACGTTATGTTTTGTAAGATATTTTTTTAAATTTAACCATTCCGAAGCTCGTAACGTGAAGATCCAACGTGGGCTTCGTCGATGCTTTTTATTTCGGATGGGAAAACCATATCAGAGAGTATTCTATCGCTTTGAAATAAACGTTATAAATGCAAATGTCGGAGATCGAGTGGCTATTACCTTCCTCACGATGGAATACTTTCGTCCACCCCTCTCCTCCTTATCACACTTATCCCAATGAAAGGATGAGGTGAGGCCGTATAATTCCAGATTACGTCTGCTCTTTGGGTCCTTGGCTGAGATGCCCTTTGGATAATTTCTTCCATCTCATATATATTCACCCATTTTTCCACATTTCCATGTCTTTCTTCTGTCTTCGTCTTGTCCAATCGAGTCCAGTTCAAGTGCTCACCATGAGGCTTCGCCGCCCTGCCGCCCTGCTGCCATCTTAGGCAAACGCAAGCAAAAGTCCATGACGACGAAGATAAATATTCAACATCTGATCGAAACATGTTGAACCGCGTCCGTATGGTTCATCTCAGCCATGTCCATGATGAGGAAGATGAATATGCATCGTTCAAATGTGAATGTCAATTGGACTGTAGGTTTTTTTTACCTTAGAGTCTATAACTTTATTTAACCAATTTGTTTTTATGCAGGTTTGTTTAGATTAGGTTGCCCTTAAGATTTTCTCATAATATTTTGTTTTACAGGGTAGGAGAGCGGGTACGGGAGCATGATGTCGTATTTTGTTTACACTCATATTTCAGTTTGATATTAGCTTTAGTTGCATTTATTTATTTCTGCATACTTATTTCTATTGTTGTTTTTACATTTTAGTCTTAGTCCAGAATTTTTGTTATTTCATTTTTAATTGTTTGCATTTTAGTATTTATCCAAAACTTCTGCATTTTATTTTCAATTTGTTTGCATTCTGGTCTTTGTCCAAATTTTGCATTTCATTTTCAGTTTTTTTACATTCTGGTCTTTGTCCAGAATTTCTGCATTTTAATTTCAGTTTGTTTATTCTAGTCTTTGTCTAAAATTTTTGCATTCATTTTTTGTTTGTTTGTTTGCATTTTGGTCTTTGTCCAAAATTTTTACATTCTAGTTTTAATTTGTTAGTATTCTGGTCCTCATCCAGAATTTTTGCACGGTTTTTATTTTGCACAAATAAGATAAAATCAACCTTGGAGGAAGGGTTTCTAACTTAAAAATTCACAGTAAATTAAATATAATAAATGGAGTGGACAATTCCACAATATTTAGTGCTTTTAGATACATAAGCAAAGATAAAAGGAATGTCCAACTCCACTAACCCTCAAACTCAGATTAAGTGGAGATAAAGCAAATTAACGCTAACTTCCTAACTTGCTAACCTACTGACTTCCATATTTGCAATTAGTAGAGCATTAAATCTGAAGATAAATCTAAACCTACTAACTACAAATGAATCTCACATTAAATGCATGGATTTTAAAATGAAGTGGGCAATTCCACGTATTTTTTCATTTTGTATTTTAATTTAAAGATAAAATAAATTCACTAACGGGGATTTGGGGTAAGACAAATTAATGCCAAGATAATCAAATAAGCAACACTTCATTTATCAATTCACATAAGAGAATTTTCATGGCAATTTAAGGAATCGATCACAAAGCTCAAATGAATTAAAATCAATAGGCCTCTTGTTAATAGTTACTTGCAAATCACTTGGTTATTTCTAGCATTGGTTAGACTTTATTATTTTACCTTCAATTATACATGTGCAATTCTCATATAGAGAAATCTTGGAGAAGTTGTTTTGTTCTTAACTTCTTTGCAAGAGAGGTTTTTCGGATAAATACCCTAAATATGATGGGGATTTTTCCATTAGGTAAAATATCCACTCAACACGTGGTTCTGTTGTTGCATGTAAATTTTTAATCAAAATCCTTATCACCAACCACCATGGTTTCGTCACCACTTGTAAAATTTTAATCACAACCACCAACTATAAAATATTAATAAAAATCCTTGCTAACAACTATAGTGGTTTTGTCGATGCCTTTAAAATTATATTCAAACCTATCAAAAACTATCGTGGTTGCCTATAAAGTTTTAATCAAAACCCTTATCAACAACCACCATGGTTCCGTCACCACTTGTAAAATTTTAATCACAACTGTCACCTATAAATTTTAACCAAATCCTTGTCAACAACTATCATGGTTCTACCACCACCTATAAAATTTTAAGAAAACCCTTGTCAAAATCTATCGTAGGTCAAATACTTACTAATCTAACTAATACAATATCATTAAAATTGTTTACGGTTTACACATGATTTTTAGAGGGGCATATACCTATATCAACAAGGTGAGTGTAGGAAGAATGGATCCCTATCGACCTCTACCAGTACATTGTACATTCCCAACTACACCATATGTCTATAGTATGGAGGTAAGGAGAATGGAACCTGGGACGATCTCTACCAACACCCAAGACTTTCACCAACTAAATTTGGATGGATACTTGGTGTGATAAAAAACCACTTAATCTAGATATAGTTTTGAAACCTTAGATGAGATTGCTTCAAGATAAATACAATGATAGGGTTTCAAACATTTTGTACAAGGATCGAGAAGGAAGATACAAATGGAAAGAAGATTTTTTACAAGTATACAAGACATTGATGCTAGGAGGCAATTGAGTAGAAATATAACACCTATGATTATTCTGATGGGTGCCAAGGATAAATGGATCTAAGAGTTGAATAGCTCAAGAGAATACACAACAAGAAGTGGATATAATGTTCAATACCAACATAATAATAATATAACTAGAATATGGAGAGATATTTGGGATAGCCCAAGCATTCCTAAAGTTAAAATGTTTGTTTGGCTAGTAGTTCATGGAAGAATTTTATCCTGTCAATGTGTTTTCTTTCATAAGAAGGAGGAGAGTATTGACCATCTATTGGGACATTTATCAATAATATAGAATCTATGGCAATGTATTCCTAATATATTTGGTAAATGCATGGGGATGAATAGCATAATTGAAGATTAATTAAAACAATGGTAGATAACTTATAAAAGTGAGGCTTTATAGACAATGTGGGATATATCAAAAGATACAATACTTTGGACTATATGGCTAGGAAGGAATAGAAGAATATTTAAAGGAAAGGAAAGCAGTTTAGAGGTAATGAAAAATAAGATATGTTTAGCCATAGAGGAGTCTAATCCAACCCTATCAACTCACCTAATCCCTAATTTGGAAGCATAATATTGATTTATGAATTCAAGTCATTAAATGGAATTATGATATTGGGTACAAGAGAAGACAAAATAAGGTAAATAATATAAAGTGGAAACCACCAAATGTGGTGTGGGTTAAATTATTTTTTTTATGGAGAATCTAAAGGAAATCTAGGACGAGGAGGATCCTAGGAGGAGGATGAATAATTAGAAATAATAGAGAAGATATTTTGTCTCATTATACTTTGAATTGTTGATTTAAGACAAATAATGAAGCTGAAGCTTGAACATATTTAGAAGGGTTAAAAATATGTAATCAAATGAAATGGAATAGCATATGGATGAAAGGTGATTCTCTCATTGTAATTAATGCAATTTTGAGTAAAGCAAAGGCTTCATGGAACATGCAAGAGATAATTGTGGAAATTCAAGATCTTGATAAAGAGTTTAAAAAATTAGGTTTACACATATATTAAGGGAAGGAAACAAATGTGCAGATAAGCTAGCCAATAGAGGGGTTTTGATTGAGGATCGTGAAGTTAACATCTCCATTCCATGGTTAGAGGAAGTATAAATTTTAGTTGAAGCTGGCAAAAATGTTGATTGTCTAAATCAATTAATGATTAAGATTATTTTAATATTTTCCATTGGTAATATTTGTTTTATTTTATAACAAAAATATGTGTTCATTTAGAGTATTTATTATAATTTTTATAGTTGCAGTTGTGTTTCAGGAAGGAAACTAACAATCCAGATTTTGTATGGAAACTAACAATCCAGATGTTGTGTTTCAGGAAACTAACTATCATAGTGCAATATTTTGAAAATATTACTCTACTAACATGCAAGGCATAGATAGTAGAGGTGAAGTTTTGGTATTGTGAAGGCTACTATATAAAAATGTCAAGAAAGATGCTAAATTTTGTAGTGATTGTATTCATACAAAGATTTGAAAAGATCTAGAAAATGAAAATAAAGAATTCATACATTTTATGTAAAATGATGTAGGTCTCTAGTTATAGCATCTCAATTGAGATGAGAAGTGTATCTATTTATAAACTCTCAAGCTCTAAAGAAGATAAATATAATTTGTTAAGGTGGGAGACCCAAGTACATTCCCTTATTATCAAGAAAAAAAATATAATTTTAAATTAGTTATACAAGATTATAATAAATTTACTAATGTTTGATATAATTGTACCTAACTTCTTTATCTTATAAAATTTTAATTTTATATTCTTTATGATCAATAAATTTTCCTTTATTAAAATTTAACACCTTTAAATTATTAAAAATATTTAATTTAATATCAATTAAAATTACTAAACAAAATCAAGTTCAAGGTGTAAACCAATTAAATTAACCAAACCTCGTAAGGGACGAAAGTCTAAGGTTCAAATCTAGGGTTTGGTCAAACTAAAAGCTTATCCCTTTTCTAATGCTTTGAACAGCATCAAAAATTTAAAACGATAACACAAAATAATGTAGTGAACTGAAAAACTTACCCAAATTAATGCTTCCACCATGTAAATTACAAAAAAATATATATATTAAATAAAATCTATAATTATAATTATTAAACTAAAATTTGTTTTCAAATATTAGGCCCGTCAAAGACATGAAAAAGTTCTATCATTTCTGTTTCCATCTACGGTACCGCAGCATTTAAGATTCGAACTCACTGCAAATTGATAATATGAGTTTTTTTAAATATAAAGGAAAATTGGTTATAGTTATAGGTTTTTTTTATTAATGTTTAAATTTTAAAATTGATTTATTTATTTATATATAAAATATTTGTTAATTATTTTTTTGAACAACTGGTTACAAAGTCAAGTTTTATTGACTGGATTGTAGTGTTGCTTCTTAGTGTAGAATTGTCAAATTATGGTGTTACTATTTTAATCCTATCTCACTTCAGGTAAACATGGTCTGAAATGAGGGAGACCACTTTGGCTGGGGGTTTGTATCGGGGCCATTAAACTGGCACACACTCAACGAACTCAAATCAAACTACTACTAAAAAACAGACTCAAATCAGACTACTAGAAACGGACCTTTTATAACCTATTTCATTTTGTTGATTTCATGAAATCTAAAATAATTGAATAAATATAGTACCTTATGTTTTGTAAGATCAATATTGTTTGTTTTACGCCGTTGATACTCTTCCTGTCCCTGAATTCACCGCAGAGAAATGAACTGGCTATCACATACTAATATCTAGGTTTTTCTGAGTGTTTGATAAACATTAATGCAGACAGAGATCCAAAAGACTTCATCGGGCTTATTAGAAGAAAGTGACAAATATTCCAAGGAAAGAGGAGGTGTATGCTTGCTTCATATGATGGTATAACTATGGTTTAACAGCTGCTTTCACTTTCAGAGACAGATGTATCGATTGACGGACTGCATTGACTTAACGATATTCTATTAGAAGAAATCTAGACTTAGAAATATATTACATTGCATTTCCTGTGAAAAAAAATATGGCATGTATAAATTGATGTTGGCATTAGAAATTTTATATATAGATCGGAGAGGACGAAGGCTTGAGAGTGATTGGGTTAATTAATATTGGTGAACATAGATGGAAAGTCGACGTTTGAAAAAGAAACACAACAAACTATTGTTTGTTTTAAATATGTTGGAATTTTTTTATTTTAATACTATTTTTATTTAGTTAGTGTAATATATGTATGTGTTAATAATTTTACATTGATCTGATTGTAAGATGTGAGTGGTTTATGAGCCTCACCACTTGCCAAACTTTTTATCAATAGAGTAGCAAGCTTAAAGATGCAAGCCATTTGTCCAACTTATATGAGACTCCTCACCCCTATTAACATGTTTAACATGTGTAGAAGATACAAACTCTACAAACTGTTTATTTTCAATAACAATGACATATTTTTATGTTAAAATACTGTTTATTTCCAATGACAATGACATATTCCTATGTTAAAATGCTCCTCACCCCTGTTAACATATTTTATTTATTTCCAATTCAAACTGTTTATTTCCAATGACAATGACATATTCCTATGTTAAAATACTCTTTAATTCCAATGATAATGACATATTCCTATGTAAAAATTCTCTTCATCCCTGTTAACATATTTTCTGTTTATTTTCAATGACATATTCAAACTATTTATTTCCAATGACACATTCCTATGTTAAAATACTCCTTTAAAATTGACATATTCCTATGTCAAAATACTCTCCTATAATGTGGAAGATACAAAATGTTTATTTCTAATTATCTACTCTCCTATAATGTGGAAGATACAAAATGTTTATTTCTAATGATAATGACATATTTTTATGTTAAAATTTTGTGGGACTTTTCTCACTCCTATTAACATGTGTGGAAGATACAAACCAAAATGAGACATCCCTATGAATCTTTTGACCATCTAAAATTATGGGTACAATGGAATCCTCTATAGTTAGAGCTCTAAAATATTACATTGGACACTAATCATGAACAAGAAAATTATAAAAAAGACCATATACGAGAGAGTCCATGAAATTAGACACATCTTGACTTGGGTTGTCCTTATTAAAAGATTATTTTAGTCTTTCTTGTTTAAAAATAAAAATAAATTTGAGTAGAATATAGAAGAGACTACTTTAATCATAGTCAATATTTTCTATAGAAGCACATTGAAATGCACAAGTATTTTAAACACTTCAAAGCTACACAATGATTATCAAATCTAATAGTGTAAAGAATATCTAATCTATTAGTACAAATATTTTTCATGTGATAGTATAGAGAATATCTAGTCTTATAGTGTAGAGAATATTTAGTTTGAGAGTGTAGATAATATATAATATAATAATACAAAGAATATGTAGTCTAACAATTAAACTAGTCAATTATTAACAATTCAACAATGAGCAAAAAGTAAAAAAAAACTAAAAATTGCTATTTTGAGAGATATTCCATTACAATCAACTTTTTGAGTTGATAATTTTGAGACCTAACTTTGGTATCTATGTTTGAAATCCCACCTTCTAAAAATCATAATTTTGTGGTATAGTCCATTTTGATCCTCTCCTTGAATCGATTATTTTGATATATAAATCCAATAAACCTTTCTAGAGTCCCTAAAGTGAAATGGATGATGATAATATAACTCAAAATCTAGAGTATTTTGATGACCAAGTAAAATAAATAAAACCTATCAGCCATCAATCTTGTAAGCACTATCCAAATTAGAAAAAAATAGTTAAAATTGATGATATCAAAAATTATTTAATAGGTCTAAATGCAAAATTTGATTCTTTGATAGGACAATCATCAAAAGAGTCAAGGTGATAGTTTTGATAGATGAGAACAAAAATTTCTCCCTCTAAATACAAATAAAAAATATCCAAGCAAGAATTTCTAAAATTTCATGGTGATGATTGAACTAGTTGGATGTATCCAGACAACCAATAGTTTTCTCTTCATGCAATTTACCATAAGTAGAAGCTTGCAATTGCATATTTCAGCCTAGAATGTGAAGTAGTCCAATGGTTTCAATGATTAAATAATATAAATCCAAAGACTCCTTGGTTTGAATTTGAATATGAATTGCTCCCTCATTTTGAACATAGTGAGTATGAATATTTTACAAGAGCCCTCACCATGTTAAGACAAACATATATTTATGCTTACTAGACAATTTTAAAATCTAGTTAATTGTACTAGGGAATTGAGTGTCAAGTTTCTCCAAAGTTGTTTTATTAGTAGATTAAAGTATTTTATCTGTGCAAGGGTGAAAATGTTTAACTGATACAACATGATGACAACTATAAGATTGGCTAGGCTCATTGAGGATAAATTTGTTGCACACAAGCATACTTTTAAATTACGACAAGCATGAAACTTGTTTTTATCTCAAATATCACCAAAATTAGGAAATAAATCATGCTAGGTTAAACATCTCACCAATAAAGAAATGGATGCATGTTGGGCATAGGATCTATGTTATAATTGCCATGACAAATATTTTCTAGGCCACAAGCGTGTATAATAGAAACTATATTTACAAGATGTGGAAGAACCTTATACCAAGGAACCACATGATGAAGGGGAGGATCAAATAGAGGTAGATCAACATAAAGATCCTAAACCAACAAAGGATTTACATTATGTTGTGTTTGCTTTATGGTCATAGTGTTTGTGTGTCTTCGGTTAGATCCTTGTATAGATATTATCTTCTTCCAATTATTGTTACCTCTAGATTGAATGTAAATGAAGAGTTAATATTGTTGAGTCTTCATGGAGATGGTTAAATGCTAAAATTAAAAAATCCAATACTTTAAGGATTTGTAAGCCATTGGCTTGTAGAATTCTCCACTACAAGATTCCTTCTAGAATCTTTTAGGCAAGTTTAAAATTGTAAATGATGTGTCCTATTTGTGGTTGTCCTAAAAAGTTCCAAACATGTTTCTTTGTCATATAGGTTTGCTAGGCATATTGGATATTCTATGCAAAGGGACTATATTATATTGTATGGTAGTATGCTTTATTTAGTTCTTTTTCTAGTCAAAGTTTTCAAGAAATTCAAATGGTTGATGCTTTTGCATTTTTGGTATATCATGTATTATAATAAATTTCATAATGATAAGTTTTTTTAGCTTTTGGTATTATCTAGCCTTACTCTAACAACATATGATAGGTTAAGGTCCTGATTTTAGCATTGAAAGAGCAACAAAAATAATAAGAATATATAAGGAGCATATTAGGTACTTGTATTTGTCTTGGCTAACTAGATGCAAGTTAACAATGATTTGTTGAACACCATAATATACAAGTTTAATGAGACTTGGTTTTGAATACACTCTATAGCTTGCTACTATTAGAGTTCAAATTTTGAAAATGATCAAAAGAGTTGATACCATATTACTTAAATTTAGTTTTTCTAATATCACCTTTAAAGATTACAATATTACTATAATTAATAAGATTATTTTAATTACCATAACATCTAATTTAATCTTATTTATAATGAACTCTCTTATTATTTATCTAATAATGCATTTACAGCACTTTAAAAAAAAAAAATTCTCGCTATTCAAAACTTATATGTTCTAAGGTTTCCCTTTTGAAGTTCATTTTTCTATCAGTATTATATCCACACAAGATTAATGGCAATATAGTGTAAACGTATGTTAAATATTAATGGCACTATAGCTTCTCCACACGATTATATGCTCTATTCCATCCTTCCTTATCACCCTTATCCCCAACAAAAGATTAGATAATTCCAGATTACGTCTGCTCTTTCCGCCGTGGACTCGGATACCCTTTGGATAATTCTTTTTATTCCCCATTTTGTTTCCCTCTTTTCTCAATCCCGCCTTGGATTTTCTTCGTCTTGCCAAAGTCGACTCGGCTTCCCGTCATCGCGCTCACCATAAGACATCAACTACCACGTTGCCATCTCACGCAAACGCAAACAAAATGAATGGGAGAACAAGGAATTCTTCCAAGCCTATTTCGTAAACAGATGAGGGAAAAACAATGCTGATCAAGTTCCGACTGCTAAATTCTGTTAAGTATTGTAATGCATGTATTTTGTTTCTCATCGTTTTAAAGTTTTAAATCGGCGATCGTTTTAAAGAGCAGTTTGGTCTGGGAAATTGATTTTTTTCTAATTTAAGTGCTAATAATAACCAAACTTCTAAAGGCCATAACATTTGCATACATAACTGTCTTTATTTATTTATTTTCTTTCAAATTATACTATTTTATGAGCTCTACACAATGGTGACAAGACTTGTTACAATTATGCTTTTAGGGTTTGGAGTGTAAATTGGATTCTTTAAGGTATGTTACTTTCCATAATAGATGAAATTATAGCACTTGGTCAGTTTGAATGGTAAAATTACTTGAAAGAAATAATTTTTGGTTCATTTTCAATAATGAAATACAAGGTTTCAATGACTATGAACTTGATAAGACAAAATAGGAAGCTTTTGGACTCTTTTTCATGTTAGTGGAATCAGATTTACTCTTCTATATCAAAGAGAAAGCTAATCTTACTGAGGTACAATCTACTTTGAAATATATTTATGAAAAAGTAAGTGCTAATAAAGTTAACAAAATAGAGATAGAGCTTTTCAATCTCAAATTTTTAGATTTAAGTAATGGTGAAGACTATATACCTCACATCAAAGCTCTAAAAGCTGATCTAGCTATTGTAGGAGGCAAGGTAAAGAGCGATAAAGAGTATGTCAAATTTATTACTTCTAATTTTTCTTCTTCCTTACATATATTTGGATTGATTATTTATTTGAATGCTATGACTATCAAGGATCCACAACCTATCTCTCTTGAAGGACTTTTTAGGCTTCTATTCCATTATGAAGTTACAATGAAGAATTGTGAAGTTCTTTCTTATACACAAACTCATCCAAAATATTTTAAATCAATAAAAAATAAGGCTTATTTACCTAAGGGTAAGTCTAAGGTTTCAAATAAAAATACTTACAAGTATTCTAAAAGGGAAGGATATTCCATAAAAAATGTATTACAAGACTGAAGAAGATTGAGATAAAACTCTTGAGGGTTGGACACAAGATTTCTTATGATGAATATGGAAAAGTAGAGGCCCACTAAAGTATCCATTATGGGGGAAGGTGTTACCTCTAATGTCTTCTCTTCTTACCCCCTCATCTCATATTATGATGGTTGTTGAAATATGTGTAATATAATCTTATTAGGCTAAGGCCAAAATTTAAATAAGTACTTATGAGAACTATTAATGTAGCTTGGGGGCATGTGAGTATGTAATCCTTTTGGAATTCATCATTTATGTAAGTTTATGGGCATGTTATTATAAGCCTAAGGGCCCCTTTCATTTTCAACCTTAGTGGACTCATTAATCCGCCTATATTTAATAACCTTGCTTAAAGGGTATAATTTATTATTATTTTATTATAAATTTAACCTTAAGGTCATGTCAATGTTGACTTGATATTAACCTCTCACTGGGGTCTTGGTATCACTATAAATAACCTTTAATAAGAATCCATTTGTCACATAAGTATGAATAAAATGTGACATATTAGGGTGCCTATGGGCACTCACCTTCTACTTCTTATTATCTCTCTTTATGCCTTCATTTATTACTATTATCGTATAGTCACTTCTACTTCATTTTGCATATAATCATAGTGAATGTATGTTTCAGAATATTTTTAGGAAAGTTTATGAATTTGAACAATAAATAGGAAGAAAATCGAGGTACATTGCTTTTATAACTATTTTTGGAACCATAGTTAAGGAATACCAAATTAAGCAATCATTGGCATATCCTCATAAATACATACCTCAAATGTGTAGGTATAATATGGTTTAAGGGTCATGATTATTTAAAAATATGGCTATACATGAGATGGTAGTTAGGGATTTCAATCACAAGGGATATCTAATTTATTGGTTTAAAGTAGAGGATATTACCAAAGGGAAGCATTTGGTTTAGAACTCCCAACCTCTAGAAATAATAATTCACACTATAACATAACTAATTTTTAATTTTATAGGGATAAAAATGAGTAGTTGAGGTAGAGATGAAATAATCAAGTTGAATTTCTTACATCAAAATCCAATGTGAACTACTCAATTGCTTTCTTAAGCCTATAAAAAAATAATTTATAAGGAATACTATTTAAAGTGAGTATGATATGTACCTATAAATTGATTAATGACTAGTTGAGAAATGTCAAATGCTTTAAGTTTTTTTAATTTCCATGTGTTTAAAACATGTAAGCCATACAATTAATTATTTATATTCAATGGTGTTATTAAAATAGTCAATTTCTAACTAAAATATAAATGGAATGAGATACCCTTTAGGATTAGTCAATATCACTCCTACTCAAGCACGTAATGGATAACTATCTTTGTTAAAATAAATTTTCCAATAACTAGTGGTAATAAGACCACCGTAACCATAATCACTAGATTAAAAAGAGTTGGAACTGTCTTCCTAAATATCAATGTTATGGATCTCAAAAGTATCAAATGTGGATTCAAAAGGAAGGATATATTTATATATTTCATCAAGACATAAGTTTTGGTAAATTATAGATCTTATAGTAATAAAGAGGGGACTCAAAAGTGTATATTTCCCAATCATCTTAAAATTCTATAATAAAGCAAAATACAAAGCAAAAATGTGAGAATTTGAGATTGTGGTGATATAATCTAGTTGAATCTAAAATGAAAGAATTAAAAAAGAATTTCTCTATTTTGATTTTTTTAGGAGGACCTCATAACTTATTATAGGGAAATTTAAATTTAGGAGTAACTCCTAGAGATTACACATGAAAGCAAAGTATGGATCAAATTTCATCATATAAATAGTCCCTTGAAAAATAAAATAAATATGTTGAAACAAGGTTGAAGTGACAAAGTTTAAATAATGGATCTGAAGGTGGATGAGAATCTTATTATTAGTGATATCATCATCAAAAACTAAAAAAGTTATTGCTAAATTATTTGAATATAATGCTATAGAAAGAATAAGTCTACATCTACAAGTAAACATAACTCTACCATAACCTTGGATTGTGCTTAAAGTCAAGAGTCAGTTACCATTGGTATAACCAAGATCCTAGATGAAAAAGAAGGTAAAATTTTAATAGATTATTTATCATTCACTAATATCATTTTTATTAGAATGCATTCATGCACCTAAATTATGAGATAAAGGTCAAGATATCCATTTCAAAATATGTTTGTACCACAAATATATTGAAGACATTATCTATAGGAACAATATCCCATTCCATATGGTTAATATTAGTTTTTGTAAGGGGAATAACATGTGGTAAGTTACTAATAGTTTAGGTTTCAAAGAGAAGGGATTAATGATTAGAAGTCTTTATCAACCCTAAGATGGAAATGTGGAAAATGGTTTAAATTAGATCATCAATAATAATATAATAATCATTGGATTGGAATTTGCTTAGGATTTTTTATTTAATACGGAAAAATGATTTTTTGAGGATCCATGTCAATGATTTAGAAGAAATGGGTTCAAGTAAAATAGGGGATCATTAGGAATAGAAGGAAAATTTTATGAGAGTTGTGTAGGATAACTATGAGTGTTGACCTTTACCACTTGTTCCTTTGCCTTAATAAAAATAATAATATAAAAATTACTCGAATTATATATTGCAACAATAATAAATCTTAGTCTAATATCCATAGATATATTTAAAAAGATATTTAATAGCATGACATGGAATTGATTGTGAAATGACATCAAATTGAACAGTGATGGATAAGAAATTATTGTAAATGGTAAGGTATACATTTTAAGAAGACATGACACCATGAGCTTGGGGAATGAGATTGGTTTATTAAAGGATATATTTATAAATTTACTTCCCTTCTAATTTAGGTAATTTAAAAATATATAATGGTTGAATTTCTTCTATGGTTTTCATCATGCTTTCCTAGTTTTATGCTAGGCACTCTCTAGAAAGCCCATATCAAGAAGGTTGATTGCTAGGACTATATATAATTAAATAATAATTCTAGTTAAAATTATATCAATTTGATATAGGTTGACACTAAAATTAATAATAAAAGAGATCATTGTTGCATGTCAAAAGATATTTGACCATAATCTAGTTCATTGTATGAAAAACTAGATTTCAAATCTAGTGACGAGTCATTTGAAAGTTGTCTAGAATATTATAGATGTTACACAAAGAAGGGTTAAGAGAATAATTATGTAGGTTCTATCATTGGTATTTGTAAAAGAAGAACAATATTTTTAGGATATTTGTTAAAAATTGTGGTTGCTATTGATTTAATATTTTTTTATATTTTATCATCTAGAGTAAGCTCAATAGTATCATACAAGGCATGGTGGATTCTTTTGCTCCATAAAAATTTAATTTTAAATTTGATTTTTTTTGTGCAAATAAAAATTTGTGCACTCATGGGGAAAGTAAATCAATGTTTAAATACAAATAGTACTTGCAAATGAGAGGTTATAAGATTGATTCATGTTATATCCTTTTTAGATATATGCCAAATGTATTCCTAAGATGTTGGATTAGACCTCCTATTGTTTCATTATAATAAGGCATGTTGAACTCTTGGATAAGGTGAGTGTTGTTCACATGGTAGGTATAGAGTTTGATACTTTTGTTTTTTTGGTTAGGTAAAGGAGTTTTAAGGATACCTGAACCTGAGGGTTTTGAGAGGGACCTAGAGCCCCAGATGAAGGTTTTGAGAGGATCCCACAACCATTACAAAAATATCCAAAAGGGTTACCCAATAACAAGATCTAAAAGGAGAAATATAGTTTACACCCAAAAGGGTAACCCACAAATGAGGAGCAAAGGTTAGATAAACTAGCCACCAATCCTCATACAAAAATTACAACAATCAAGTCCTAGAGGATATGAACTGAATACCCTAGATGGGGAATAACACCACACTCATATAATGGGAGTAAACTAAAACTAGGAGTAGATCAGTTCACCCTACGAATGATCTAAGGCTTAAATTTGCAATGGTTCAAAATAAAAAGTAAAAACTATGAGATGCCTAAACCAAAGCAAGAGTTGTAGAGCAAGAACTGCTCTCGGGTACAAGAAAAATAAGATAATAAAAAGAGAGAGAATGGTACAATCCCAAAAAATAAGCCTTAGAACCCTGGTATCAAACACACCACCACTACTAGAACTTGAGAAAGAGATCTCTATAGACCACCAAAGCTAGAAAACCCACCAAAGACATGGGGCCAAAATCCAACAACCCACTTTTACCCCAACTAGTTTGGATCAGTATTTAGCCCTATCTCCTTGAAATAGCTAGATACAACAACAAATTACCGAACCTAGAAGAAAGCAGTACAAACCAACCACATATCCACTACTAGTAGAGAACCTTAGAAACTAAGCCATCTAAGCACCATCCAACTAGAGCAGCTAAGCCATTGAAGTTGAAGCTAGCCAAGGGAACACCATCATATTTTTGTATCCAAAAACCATACCAAGCCCACCCCAATGGGTTTGGATTGGTAGGCCCTTTCCTCTCCTTGGAAAGCCAAAAAAACATGAAACTACCGAACCCATAATAAATGTTGCACAAATCAAGTCCCCGAAACTAGCATATTCCCTACAAATGCAACCACCCAATAGACCCACCAACCAGGGCAAGATCTAGCCAAGGTGTCAACAACCAAAATTGTCCACTACATTATAATAGTCCAAGATCACCCCTATATGTTTGGATCAACATTTGACCCTCTACCCCAAATAAGAGTGATAATGCCAAAATCATAAGAGAGTAGAACATACCAACAATATCCCCAGCAATAAAAACATACTAGTCATGAACTACAATAGATAAACTAAAAATTTCTACAAACTAGATGTAGAATGGGAGAAAGGAGGCCTCCTACTCAAAGGGTTTTAGAGCATCAAAGTTAGAGCAGGAGTGAAACCCTCATGAAGGAAACCCTCATGAGACCTCTCTACCATGGTAAGGCTTAGGCCCTCTCTGCCATGGTGAAGTTTAGGCCCTCTCAAGCCCTCTCAGGCCCTCTCTACCATGGTGAGGCTCAGGTCCTCTCTACCATGGTAAGGCTCAGGCCCTCATAGAAACCCTCAATAAATAATAAATAATGGGTTGCTAGTTATTTTATATAACTCATTCCTTTTATTTCAAATGAGATTATAGGTACATTGATTAAGCTAATGGGCTTGATAATGGGTGTTCATTAGTTTATGTCCCTCGAAACTATTATTTATAAGGTGTTTAAAATATACCTTTATTTTATAGATCTAGATTTATTTTTAGTGGATGTCATGATTCTAAACAAGCTAATGTAGACACCCTTACCTCCCAAAACATTCTACATATAAACATATAAAAAATTCTTTCCTAGCATGAAAAGTATTAGATCTTCATTCACTCAAAGTGCTAAGTAAAATTTAATTAGTATACATAGAGCCTAACTAAAAGATTTATATTGGTAAATTGTTGGTTGTGCATATTGAGTTTGAGTGTAGCATATGTTAGTACACAAAAACATTGAGGGATTTGAAAATTTCAAATCTCAATATTTTTAGCAATAGCATTGGCTATATAAAGAAAAAAAATGGAGTTCATATCTCCATTCTACACAAGCATTTCAAGTTTATGATTTTTATTTTCTCTTTTTTTTTTAAGTAAAAAATCCCTTGCGGGGCTGCCTTGGTCTAAGAGACAATGACCAGGGGTTCTACACCATCAAAGTAACCCGAGAGTCGCACCCAACCCTGCCCGCACCAACATTATCAATTGGATTTTGGGTACCCAATTCAACTTTTTGGTAGGGTGGAGATTCGAACCTAGGACCTCCCTTGGAGGATTTCCATCTCGTATCCAACTCACCTACAACACCTGGGTACATGTTTGGAGCCTTTTAATTGTATAGGAAGCATATTTAGAGGCATGTAATAGTTTGAGGTGTAACATTTTCCCAATATTGTTGGTAAATATTTACTTTTACTAGGAGTAATTGATTTCACCCGAAGTAACTTACTTCTTAAATTTAAGGTTAGGTAGTACTTTGATACTATATTTTAAATAAATTATACATTTTGGAGCAAGGAGTATCATATGAGGACTAGATGGCAAAAAATATTTCAAAATTCTAAATTTTGTTCAATTTCTAGAGAATATACAATTCACTCAAAAAATCTTCCAATTAGCTTAGGAGATGTGATTAAATCACCAAAGACATTAATTAATATAAATAATAATTTATTTTATTTTCTAATGAGATTAAATCACTTCTAAAATCAATTAATTCACTTGAATAATTTTCTAAAGTGGTTTCTGGGTCAGCAACCGAGGTCATTTCTTCTAGGTGCGAGATCAACCCTGTTTCTAAGCATATTTTCATTCTCGATTGCATTGTGAACATCCTTGGTAAAAGGGCTTGGAATATGGTTGGAAAAATTCAAGGCAGTCATCCAGAGATAGATGCATTGAAAATATGGGCCTTGGCTAGATGGAAACCCCTTGGTTCTCTAGATATCGTGGCTATCTCAAGAAATTGTTTCCTTATCAAGTTGAATTTTGTGGAGGATTCAACACAAATTATGGAAGAAGGTCCATGGTTCTTCAAAAAGTGAGATTTATTTCTTCGAAGGTGGGGCCATGACTTCAATATGGCTTCTCATCAAATAAAATTTATTCCTATGTGGGTCAAGCTCCATAATTTACCTCTGCATTTATGGGATGAGGGTATTTTCTGGGTAGTGTCTAGTGTCACCGAAGATTTTATCTTCCTGGACCACACATCCTTGCATGGTTCTCAAATGTTGTATATTCGAATGTGTGTGTTGGTAGACCTAGAGAAGTCCTTACCTTATTTTGTGGAACTCATTTCTCATTTGGGCTCTTGGGTCCAAACTTTGGAATTTAAGAACAGACCTTGGGCCTATCAGTTTTGCGGTAGATGTGGTCATATTCAAAGTGCTTACCCTCTAAGGGTCATACCCAAGACTATAATTTTAGAAAAAAAGAAAAATTGGGTTCCCAAAAAGAAGAAAAAATGGGTTCTAAACAATAAGGTTTTTTGGAATGCCATTGACTTGGAGAATGGTGAGCTTCCCCCTAGCAAGGATTCATCTTTGGTGGGTGTTTCTAAACTTGTAGAGGTCAAAACGCCAAGTTTGGCCATGAATGAGTAGTCTCAAAATTTGGATATTTTGGAGGTGGTTTTAAATGCTAATATTTCTAATCCTCCTTTGGTTCATAATTCTTTTGGTTGCCTGGTGATGGAAGAGTTTGTTATCTAGCAAATAGTGGAGTTTTCTCCATTATCTCATGTTTTTCTAGGGAAGATCCGTGTATCTTCTCCCAAGATGGGATTTTTCCCTTCTTTGTATTTCCTAGAGAATATTTTTTAGGTGGGTAAGGATCTGCTCCAGGCTCCTTCCCTAAATGCATGCAATACAGGGTAGGTGGTTATTCATTCTTCCCCAAAAGTGTGTAGGGTAGGGCTATTGGCTAGTAGTTCCTTTTATTCTCCAAGGTTATAGAACGGATCCCTAGGCCCTATTACCAAGATTTTTTAGAATTCTTGTATTTCGACAGGAATCAAAATAAAAGTGGGAAGACTAAAGAAGAGTGAATGCATATCTGTAGTAGCTTGTGGTGGTCTTCCTGGTTTGGGTTTGATGAAAAGAATGAGTTTGAGATGTTGTAGTAGACAAATCAATATGGATACATTTAAAATATCTCCTCCTCCTAAGTATGTATGAGTTGTGGTGGGTAGTGATCCATGATCTTGGTATCTAGTGTTGCTCTTTTTTGTTCTAATACTACAGGGTCAAGATTCATTCTCAATTTTTGATTTCGATGGGCAGTTTTAGATTTCGAGTTGTTTTTAATTTTAAATATTTTTTGAGCGATAGTATCTTGATATCTGTCTATGGCTTTTAATTGTTTTAATTCTCTTTGGTTCTCTTCAAGTGGTGCGAGGTCCATTGTGCTAGTTTATTGGGCGGTGCTTTTGAAGCTTCAGGATTTTCTTGTTATTCACCTGTGAATTTTTATTGCTTTATCTCTCCTTTTTTTCCATTGGGTGGTGTGAGGCCCATTGTGCCAATTGTTTGGGCAGTGATTTTGAAGCTTCCATTATTAGGTTCCACTTGTTTCTTAGTGGCGTGGGCAATATTTTTAAAGTTTGAATTATATTTATTTCATTTTTTCATGGAGGAGAGGCTTGTGCAGGTTTTTTAAATTTTGCATTTTCAAAATTTTTACCTCCTATCAATTCTATTGTATTCATCAGTGCCTTGCATGTGATTGATGTAATTTTTTTGGGTTCTGTTGTTGGTTGGTTATCCCCTTTGGGATGGTTAGTTTTTTGTCTCCTTTTGGAGATTGTATGTTGGCTATGCTTAGTTTTTTCTCCCTTTGGGAGTTGTTGTAAAATATTGTGGTATTCCTTAAAAACCCTCTTTCCTTAATAGTATAAAAAAAAATACGTGATTCACTTAGTATCTTTTAGGAGCCATATCTTCACGAAGGGTTATCTGATTTAGCTAATTCTTGGACCAAATTTTGCAGAATTTGAATAGCTTTAAAATAAGTGGTCATGTAAAGAAATCCAAGAAATATTTAGGGAGATACAACCCTATAAATTCAACCATCCAGAATAGGGGCAATGACAAATTTTCAATTCATAAAAAATAAAATTGTAAATATTTTTTAGCTAGGATTTAGATGAAGGGCTACAAATTTAGTGAGACAAAACATTATATCTAGAAAAAAATATTTAGCTCATTTTTTCCATTATTTATCTTAGAATTTTACATGCAAATTATTATAAAGTTTTTATCAAATATTATATTTGCTATAGGATATTCTGATAAATTTCAATAGATTTTGAGTTTGATTTTCCTTTCCATGGACCAATTTATAGTTAAATCCTTAGAATCATCTCTAGTGGTAGATTTTAGTGAGTGCACCTCAAAGAGATCCTTGTTGATCCAAGATACGAAATCTTAAGTAAATTTAATGGGTATTGGCCAGGGTCTTCAGCCTTGAGAAAATGGATTGATATGAGTTGGAAGTATCCAGGAGTGATTTAATATTTTCTTCCCAAAAGTTTCTTTCTAGCCATTTTTTGTTCTATGAAAGAAAGAGAAAAAATCCTAAAAGGAGGTCCAAGGTTTATGGGAAGAGGAAAACTCTTTCTTACCTACTGATATGAAGGATTTTCACCTAAAAATATAAATCTATCCCTAGTACAAGTCTAGGTTAGGACGTTTGAGTTTCCCATTGCCTTCAAGGCAATAGGAAAAACTCTAGAACAATTACTTGAGATTTGAGATGCAATGAAATATTGATTGTTATCATGATTGATATAAGGAAAGCTTTACTAGAATCAATAATTCGTAAGTATGGGGATAAAATGTTAACCCAAACCATAGATTATGAAAAAATATCTTTTATATATAGAAGATGTCATGAGGTGGGGCATATTGAGAGATCACACCCTAACAGAAGCTCCATAGAATCATATGTAGAATGTCACAAGAGAAAATTACAAATGGTTATGGATGAAAATGATTTTCAACTTCTAAAAATAGACCTAGAAAAATAAAATAAAATAAAATAAATATTGGAGACTATTTGAAGAAATACCAACCTTTTTTAAGCTTTCGCCTATTAATAAAAAGTAGATCAAAATTTAGATGACACAGTACAACAGGTTCAACATATTAACAAGGAACCTTCTATTTGGTATGATCTTGATTTAAGGAAGAACATTCTCGATGAACCTAAAGAATGTGTTTCATAATATTTTGAAGACTCTTGAAGTACCATGCACCATTTAGGAGAAAAAAATTGGTTAATAAAATATAGATTTAGAAGTTAATACCTCTACCATTACTAAGGAAATATAAGAAAATGAGTAATATAAATCAAAAGCTTTTGTAGTATAGCTAGGAGAGGATAACTATGATGAAAAATAAAAATGTGAAAGAATATTGAGAAATAGAATAATAAAACCTACTCCTAATATAAGAAATGATAAAAGAGTAAAATCCTCAAACTACCTAGCAAGATCTAGGGAAGCAAGAGCAAACATAGAGAAAGGAACACAAAATAAGTTAGTTGAACTTCTCTTTACTAAACAACTAAATAATATCGTTAATATGCAAGCAAGTCCAATAGCCCCTAGTGGTACATGATTATAATATCATGGAATATAAGGGGTGCTAATGCCCTCTCAAATCAGAGGTGTATCAGGGACCTATGTTTAAGTAATAAGCCTAATATTATTTGTATCTAGGAAACTAAAATGATAAAAGAAGTTTCAAAAACTATGAAAGTAGTATGGGCAAGATGTGAATAAGATGCTATGGATTCTAAAGGAGTAGAAAGGGAAATTCTAAATTTTTGAAATCCTTCTAGAACCTTCTGTGTAACCATTCATAAAACTAGGCATTATATAACCTCTTTAGTTACTTGCTACTTTGTAGATATTCATTTCATCTTTATCGATGTCTATGGAACTAAAAATCAGTCATGTAACTTAGATGTTTTGAGTGGTATTGAAGACTTTATGAGAAGTAAAGACCAAAACAATTGATTCATTATCATAGGAAATTTTAATGCCATAGCCAAGCTAGATGAAAAATATGGAGGAAATAGGAAATTAACCCAAAGTATGAGAGATTTCTTAGCTTTTATTCAAAATAATAATCTATGGGAGGTTGAGTTTGAAGAAGAAAACTATACATGGACCAAAAAAATGAGATTCTATAACCTAATAGCAAAAAAAATGATAGATGCATACTCTCATATCATTGGCCCAATGAAGGAACTTGTGCTAAAATCAATACCTTAACAAGGACTGATTGAGATCATTAGCCAATAATAATTAAAGTGGTGGTAAGTGAATTCAAAAAATGATCATATTTTAAATATGAGAAAATGTGGGAAGACCATCCTAATTTTTTTGATATGATAGCACAAACATGTAATTATTTATGAAATGATGGGTTGTATTCTATTCCAAAACAAATTAAACTTATGACATCTATATTAAAAGAATGGAACAAGAACAGTTTTGGAAATATTTTTGAGAAGAAATAAGAACTAAAATATAAAATTATAAAATTCTAAATAAGTTATCATAATAATCCAAGATCAGAGAAAATGGAGTTGCGTAGTTAATATCATAATATTTTGAGTAAGGAAGAGAAATTCTAGGGGTTAAAATTCATGTCAAAATTGGTTAAAGGGAGATAAAAATTCAAATTTTTTTCATGAGATGGTTATAGTATGGATATCAACATCTAAAATTAGTATAATTAAATCAATATAAGGGTTTTGGATTGAATATCATAGTGAAATTAGAAAAGAGGTAAAGTATTTTTATTAGAATATTCTAGGATCAGGGGAGACTGAAATTCTTAATGATAAACTTCTTCAAGATGTACCTTCAGTTATAATGAATGGATACAATAGGAAACTGATGGATCCTATTACTCTAGAAGAAGTCTATTTAAATATTTTATATTTTAATCAGGATAAATACCCAGGTCTAGATGGGATCTCTATAGCTTTTTACCAACATAATTGGGATATAGTGAAGGATTCTTTATTGGTGGTAGTGGAACATTCTAGGGTAAAACAATACATACCTTATAAAATAAATGCAACATATCTTACCCTAATTCCAAAAAAGAAGGATGTTGAATTATTTGATTCTTTTAGACCCATAAGCCTATGTAATATGGCATATAACATTATCTCCAAAGTGATGGTGAATCAATTAAGGCCATTGTTAGACAAAATTATTTCAAAAGAGCAAGGAGGATTTGTGAAAGGGAGACATATTTTGGATAGGATCATAGTAGCTCATGAAGTTATACATTTATTTACTTAAATAAAAGAGAAAGCAATAATCTTAAAACTTGATATGAGTAAAAATCCTATGATAGGGTTAAATAGAATTTTCTTTTTGCAATTTTAGAAAAATTTGGGTTTGGGAAGAAATAGTTTAGATGGATTAAATATTGTGTCTCTACAATGTCTTATTTAGTGTTGGAAAATGGGTTATTAAAAAAATATTTTAAAACCAAGAGAGTCCTTAGACAAGGATATCATCTATATTCTTATTTTTTCATTAGTATGGTAAAGGTTTTTATTATGAACTTAAATAATAATTACAAATATGGTCTTATAAATGGACTTAAGGTTAGAAATAACATCGACAACATCATCCATCAATAATTTTTAGATGATACAACTCTTTTTGGAAAGGCAAGGATAAATGAGGCCAGAGCTGTGAATAACTTTCAAAGGAATACGAAAGAGCATCAAGGCAAAAAGTTAATAGGACAAAATCCAAAATTTACTTCCTTAACACTTTAACTACTATCAAAGCAATAATTTTTAAGTTACTCCAAATAGATGAGGCAAATTTACCAATAGATTATCTAGGTATGCCTTTATTTGAGGGGATAAGGAGGATAGAATTATGAAATCTAGTTATTAGTAATGTTTAGAATAAACTACTAGCTTGGAAAGGTAGATGGTTATTGTTAGTAGGAATAATGCAGTTAATTAAGTTAATTTTATAGGCTTTCCAACATATTATATGTCATTTTATACTATGCCAAAATAAGTTGAAAATAATTTAATCTATATTATGTTATCCCTTTTATGGTAAGGTTTACATGATAAGAGGAAATTTCTTTTGGTGAAATGAAGCAAGGTGTGTGATGATAAAACTAGGGGAGGTCTTGGTTTAAGAGTTTTTATAGATGCAAAATTAGCTCTTAGAAAGAAAGTAATATAGATATTGTATAAAGAGATTCAAAGACAATGGGAAAGAATTATTCTAAGTATATCAAGCCTAATGATCCAAGTTTTGTATTTACTACATTTTCTCTACCAAATGGTTTTGATCTTTGGAATGGTTTAAAAATATATATTAATCTAATTATTAAAGGCTTAATATGGGTAGTGGGAACTGGAGAAAAAACATCTATTTGAATGGATACTTGGTGTGATAAAAAACCACTCAATTTAATTCCAATTTTGAAACCTTCAATGAGATTGCTTCAAGATAAATACGGTGATAGAATTTCAAGTATTTCGTATAAGCATCATGAAGGAAGATACAAATAGAAAGAAGATTTTTTTACAAGTATACAAGACATTGATGCTAGGAGGTATTTTAGTAGAAATATAACTGTGATTATTCTAAGGTGAGCCAAGGTTAAATTGATTTGGGAGTTGAATAGCTCAATAGAATACACAACAAGAAGTGGATATAATGTAAAGTACCAACAAAATAGTAATATCACTAGAATATATATAGATATTTGGGATAGACCAAGAATTCCTAAAGTTGAAATGTTTGTTTGGCTAGTGGGTCATAGAAAACTTTTATCTTGGGATAACCTTATGAAAATGGGTTTTCATAGACCATCTTAGTGTGTTCTTTATAAAAGTATAATAAGAGTATAGACCAACTCTTGGGATATTGCTCAATAGTCTAAAAACTATGGTAATGGATTCTTAATATGTTTTTTAAATGCATGGTGATGAATAGAAAATTTGGATTTTTATTAAAGCAATTGTGAAACACTTATAAAAGTGAGGTTTTATAGACAATATGGGATATATCAAAAGATACAATACTTTGGCCTATATGGCTAGAAAAAAAAAACTAGAATATTAAAACAAATGGAAAGTTGTTTAGAGGTAATGAAAAGGAATATATGTTTATCCATAGAGGATTCTAAACCAAACCTATCAACTCATACAATCCCTAATATTGAAGTAGAGAGCCTTGATAGATGGATTCAAGTCATTAAATGGAATTATGATGTTAGGTACAAGAGAAACAAAAAGAAGACAAAGAGTCTAAAGTGGAAACCATTAGATGTGGAATTGATTAAATTGAATTTTTATGGAGCATATAAAGGAAATCTAGGGCCAACAAAAGGAGAAAAAATTATTAGAAATAATCGAGGAGAGATTTTGTCTCATTACACTTTCAATAGTGGATTTAAGACAAATAATGAATCTGAATCTTGGGAAACTTTAGAAGGGTTAAAATTATGCAAATAATTAAATGGGATAGAGTATAGATCGAATGTAAGTCTCTCATAGTAATAAATACAATTTTGAGGAAATAAAAGGCTCCATGGAACATGCAAGAGATAATTATGGAAATTCAAAATCTTGCTAAAGAGTTTGAAGAAGTCATGTTCACACATACATTAAGGGAAGGAAAAAATGTGCAGATAGGCTAGCCAATAGAGGATTTTTGATTGAGGATCATGAAGTTAAATTCTCATTTCCATGGTTAGAGGAAGTAGTAAGTTTAGCTAGAGTTGATAAGAAAATATTGACTACTTGAATCAAATAATGATCAGGATTTACTTTAATATTTTTCATTAGTAATATCTACCTTATTTTATAATAATAATGTGTTTTCATATAAACTATTTATTAAAAATTTTGTGGTTGCACTTGTGTTTCAGGAAGGAAACCAAAAATTTAGATTTGGTAAAGCAAACTATGATAATGTGATGCTTTGGAAATATTATTCTACTAAGATGCAATGCATAGATAGTAAAGGTGAATTTTTGGTATTGTGAAGACTGCTATAGAAAAATGTCAAGAAGGATGCTAAATTCTACAATATATGTATTCATACAAAAAAATGGTGTATCAGACATTTTATGTAAAATGATGTAGGTTTCTAGGTATAACATCTCAATTGAGATGAGAAGTGTATCTATTTTTAAAATCTCAAGCTCTAAAGAAGAGAGTTGTAATTTTTCAAGGGTGGGGGACTCAAGTACAACACCTTATTATCCAGCCAAAATAATATGTGAATCACTTAATTGAGGCACCAAAGTGAAAATCTACATAAATTTTGAGGAAAATATTCTAGAAAATGATATTTTTATCATTTTATGATGCACTAAGAATTTTTTGAGTTTGTAATATTGTTAGAGGCATGTAATATTTGGAGGTATAACATTTTTCCAAAGTTACCCCCAAATAGAAACTTTTACTATGAATACTTATTTTCACCCTATAACTTAGGTGTAAACTCTTACTATATAGTAGCCTAAGACCCTTATTGTAATTATTTTTTTTGCCATACAAATTTAGAGATACACTCTATAAAACCCACATTGTGCTTTGTATTAATTATATTTTAAGATATTGGTAAGTCCTTCACATCCCATTAGAGGCACTACCTTGTGGTTTGTTAAGAACATAGTGGTTGAGTAATGACCTTTTATCCTATCTTGCCATTAATTTATCATTTCTTAATAAAATGAGTGGTTGTATATTGGTGTTATTTGAATTATGATATATTGGATGATCACATGTTATCCTCACTATGATGTAACAACCATATTTTCTTTCATATTTTTCACTCTAAAAATCATGCATTTACTTTCTACATATTCCTTCATGAATTTAAATAATGCACTTTAAATTTTTACATTTAATTTTGTGTGCATATGTTTTTTCATGAAAATAGTTAGTTTAGATTAGATCAAAAGTGGGACAATAAGGAACTGACCTAAATATAGAGGTAGGGGAAAGCCTATGACAAACCCTTTCATCCTTGTTGAAACTTGGATTTTGGGACAAAACAAGTAAAATAGAAGTTAATCGAATTCCTTCAATTAGTATATTTTTTGGCATGCCTAGTGGGTCAAACCCTATTTTAACATATTTTCTTGATTTTTGTGTCAAAAAATGCATCCATCATAAATGGAGAAATTAGATAAAAATTAGGTAAATTTTCATTATGTTAGACTCAAGAAGTAATTTGCTTGTAAAAGCAAGCAATTTGGAGTGATTCACCTCATTTTTGTAAGTCTAAACTTGGTTTTACTTAATATTTCACTCATTTTTTAAATTTAGTATACTTATATCTTGCAATTACTTTATAGATGGAAACTCTAACTTGAGCTTTAAAAAACTATATTTTTATAAATTTGACTTCTACAAACATCCAAACAAGCTTGAACCTAACCTTGTATATGCATCTGCCATGGCCAAAATAATTTAAGGTAGAGTTTTGAGTCAATTCTACATGTTATAGCAAAGAGAAATTACGATAAAGTAAGTGATTCACTAAATAAAGGGTGGAATATAGCTAGTCAACTTTTAACAAGGAATTCACTTGAAATAGTCCAATGAGACAACTTATTTTCTCTAATGAGTTTTCCTAAGTGTAGTATTTTTTATATAGGTAGATTGTATTAAGATAAAAAGTGTGTTTTTAAAGGGGCCCCAAAAACTTTTACAATAAAGACAAAACCGACAGGTTAGCAAACCCAAGCCACCAAAACAAAGGGTGGATCCACATGGGAGATCCCAACTAAACAAAAAAATGAGCTACCAAAAAAAGGAAAGATACCAGAGGGAAGATCTTGACCAAGCAATGAGGAACAAAGACAAAAGGCGAGGTCCCAAGAGGAATATATTGATAGGAAAAAAAACAAATATTTGTACCACTAATATTTTGCATTGACGTTCGTAGGAACATCGACTTTCTTGAAGAGAATCTTGAGGTGACAATGGAGCTCGTCCATCACCTTTACATCTTGGTTATAGAGCATTCAGGCTGCCTTGGATGAGTTAGTAGCTACTGATAGAACATGATCTCTGAGAGTAGGCTAGAAAATTATTTTGACTCCTCCATTAACACAAACCAGGTATTTACCTTTATCCACAAAGCTATCCATATCCACCACCATGGAGTGTTTGTTGCACCTGATGACACATCCGTAAATCAAGAACCCTGTAACCTCATCCAACATTCAAATATTGATCAAAAAATCAAGGCCCCTCATAGTGAATTGGTCCCCATTCCATGTGTTGATGATCTCCTCAGACACTTTAGCACTGCTACCAAAAAATTTCTTCAAAAATGGTAAAAATTGTGTCTCCCTAAAATTTCCTCAACAACAGGGTCGAGCTGAAGGGATTCGGGCTTGAGCAAGGCCATGTTTAAATAGGGATGGGGGTTGGGAAGCCTATACAAAGGGCTAGGATTAGGATGATGGATATGATTAAATATTGTACTACAATTGGAAATAAAATCACATTCAACCCACATGTCAAAATATCTAGACAAATATTTTTTAGGGATTGTTGTTGCTCTTGGAGAACGAAGGTGCTTGGATCATGTGCTAACCAGTGATAGATATTTTTTGCATGGGAAAGAAACCAAAGTAATGGGTTTAGAATTAGTGGTATAGGATAAAACATTATTTTATGAATGATTAACACTCAAGTTGGTGTTAATGACCACACCAAGAAACTCAAGAAAAATCTATAGTGGATAGAATAGGCATGACACATGATTAGGTTGATAACAATGATGATATTTTCCATGAAGGTAGTGGAAAATAGGAGGGGAAGGCAAGGTAATAGTAAGGTATATAGTACATGGGGGTATGAGGACGAAAGTTTATGGTGGAGTGATGAGGCCAGGAATTGCCTCATCCATGAACACTCTTTGATACTTTTTTGACTATTTGACTTACCCTTTTTACTATGATTTTTATGTTAATTATGGAAAAATGCATTATATAATGATGTTTGCAAATTTTGGAATGACAAAATGCATATGCTCTATTTTACTATTTTTACTGCAATTTCACCTGTTTTTCAGTTAATTAATCAGTAGTGTTATAGCAATTCATAACTTGTTTGAATATCTGATGCTTGGTAATATTGTGTTCCTTTGGTTAAACTACTTCAAATGGAAAATGGCACAAAGAATTTGTCCACTATAGCTGACTTTGCAGGAAAACAGGTTGTAACTGTGATAGTTCCAGCCAACTGTACATATACAGCAGGGCTTGGAATTAGTCACTCTAGCACATGCCACCGATGCAGAAGGGTGTGCAAGAGAGCAAAGAATTCAACACATTACTTCCTACGCATTTGGACCATAGATCAACAACAAACGGTCACCTGCCTATTGTTTTGGAGCAGTGTAGGAATAAGCGGCGCAGGAATAGGGAATAGCACAAGAACAACTGAAGGTGGTCAAAAAGTGATAAAACGGTGAAGGAAATTATTGGAAATTGACCAGGAGGTTGTCCCAACTCATATTAACGTGATTTCCTCAATAGATGCAACCCAAAAATAATGAATGGATGAAGTTTGGACAAAGTAAAATCCTGCAGTCTAGGAAATAGTTATGTAATTAGTTGTAAATCCCTGCAAAGCAGTAACCAAGCATATCAGTGTTATCTTATAAATAATAAAGCTCCCATATGGTCGAGGATATAGATATATATATAGAAATATAGATATATAGGTAATAGAATACCGAAATTAGCATAGAGTAAAGTTTTCTTGTAGCAGAATAGTAATTTGCAGGTTTTTCCTACATTACTGTAATGCATTTTTAGATTGAATAAAAAGGTGCAATCTTCAGTTTTCAATTGGCATGTTGAATTTGATGAGTAACAACTAAATTCTCTTAGCATAACTCCTCACCTTCTTCTGGTTCTAGAAGCAAGGGCCACTTGCAGGCTAGAGGAAGGCAGTTTTTTGATAGAATTTCTTGCTAAAATCTTACTGCAACAGGTTAGAAGAATTCTATCAGTTTTCATTTTCTTAGTAATTTTCAATACAGATTTCAGCAGTGGATAGCATTTCCTTGTATTTATAGCAATTCCCAGATATTTTGTCATCTTGCAGTTTTACAGTCATTATTGATTCAATTTTGCATTACACAACAATTTCCAGATATCTTGTCATTTTGCAATTTGGTAGTTTTTGTTGATTCAATTTTGTAGTAGATGAAATTCCATTTTGACATTCTCTAGTTGATTTACTTTCATGCAAGAGTGTGTGTGTTTTAAATTTTGCACTTTACTTTTCTGTCATTTCAATTTAGCAACATTTTATTTTGTCATTTTCAGATTTTGTCATTTCATTTCCTGCAATTCTATTTCTACAAAAGTAAGTAGGAGTAAATTTCAATTCTTAGGAGTTAAAGGTCACAACAAAACCCCCAATTGCTAATTGATCCACAAATAAAACATGTTCTTGGATAAACTGAACCTGCAACTGTGACACTTCCTATCGTATACAGCCTCTGGACACTGCCCTGGATTGACACACATAATGATTAAATAATGAATGAACAACGACCCTCATCATGGAGCATGTGAGGGATGGTGAGGACACCGTGACAAGAAAGAATGGTGGGATGAGGCAAGGGGTTATGGGGAAGTGGAGTGGGGGGATGAGGTAGATGAAGTGGGTAGGGTAGGAAAGGGGGATGTGAAGATACAAGGCATGGTACAAGGGATATGTGACAGGGCCAATAATTGAAGTAAGAATTTGGGGGTGACTAGGAGTCCATCAACCAATGGGGATGAATGAACAAAAGGGTTCAAAGGGACACTAGCCAATCAAAGGTTGTGGTTTAAATAATATTTTGATGGAAATCATTGTTCGACATTCTAAGAAGCTATTGAATAGGATCTAGGTTGGTGAGAGATTTATCCGCATGGTTGGCTTTCCTAAATATATTCTAAACAATGGTCTTAGGGTGTAAGTGAAGGAGTCTCCTGGATTCAAAGATGATGTTGCTTATCCTCCAATTTGTAACCTTGTTGCTTTGGATGTAGTTTATGATATTTAAAGAGTCACCTTCAAAAATGAGTTTGCATTGGAGGTTGCTAATGATTGAAAGGCCATGAAAAAGGTCTTTGGAATCAACAACATGATTAGTTTGAGTGCCTAAGTTTTCTTTGAAGGCTAAAACAATTCTATAATCATGGTCTTTGACAACACCCCCACCTCTAATAATTCCAGGATTACCTTTAAAAGAACCATTAAAGTTATATTTTAGCCATAATTGAGGTGGAGGAATCCACTTGGTATTGGATCTTCATTATTAAGGATGGATGGCTTGAAAATATCCATGGAAATATTAAGGGAGGAGGCAATGGTAGTCTCAATTCCAAGATCGAGGGGTCTAGATTAGGGGTACAACTAAGCATTCTCAATGGAAAAATAGAGGATTCTATTGCCAAAGGAGATTGGATCTCTAGATAAGTTTAAGAAAGCTCTACTATTATGATCAATCCAAATATACCATAGGAAATGGAGGCAAAGGGACCATAAGGATTTGATTCTAATATTTTGAACTAGTTTGGTCCAATGAGTTAAAAGATAAACCATTGAGCTTGGATGGAACTAATAAATATTGAAGGTGCAGAGGATGAAAATAAGTATTATTTCAAAGAAAGCACACTCTAGAAAGAGATGATGATTGGACTTCCATTCAGAATTATAGAGGTAATAGTGATTGGGTATCATCACCCCTCTAATCATGAGATTTTCAATGATCAAGATTTTATTTTGGATCACTATCTAGGAAAAAAATCTAATTTTGGGGATAATTGCTTGCGCTAGATGACCTTGATGTGTATTGAGTAATAATATGGGTTGTCTTGTAAAAGGTAAGCAAACTTAATAGACAAAAGACCATAATCATAGTCTCCCCAAATATGAATTTTAGGTAAATCATAGGTGGGAATGACGAAAGAATTAAATATGGAGGTCAGGGAATTAGCACTAGTGATAAGGTCTCTAGGGAGGGATGCAGATAGGATGGATTTCCAAGAGGGTCTACCATGGGTAAATGTGACAAAGTGGTAGATCTTACTACCAAAGAGATGGTCAATAATGGGTTTAAGGGTAGCAAGGGTAGTGTCAACAATGAGGAGTTGGTCAGAAATAGAAAGATCAAACTAGAAATCAATGGAATATCCATTTCCAAGATGCCATATGATACCTTTTTTGATGATGTAAATAACTTTAGTAACATAGCTCTAGAAGGTAGATCTAGAAAGAGGGATGCCCTCCTCCAAAAAACCATGGTTCTATAAATATTTTTGCTTGATTATAGAGACCCATTCAATTTTGGTGTTGGTGAAAATTGTCCATGCTTGCTTAGCGATGAGGACTAGGTCCATTTTTCCAATTATTCTGAATCCAATACCTCCTTGAGTTTTGAGGGTGCAGATTTTTTCCCAAGCTACTAAATGGAAATTTTTATTGTTTGACCTTGACCATAATAATCTCTTCTAGATTTTTTCAATTTTGGTACAGATCGCTACAAGGGATTTGAACAAATATAAAAAAATAGATAGGAATTCTTTGGAGGTAGGCATGGACAAGGGTAACTTTGGAAGTTTTTTTTTTTGGTAGATAAGATACTATATCATTAATACCGGGTTTTATAGGTTGACCCAAAACCTTTTACAAAAATCAGCCCAGGGTTGTTGATGAACATGTCCTTACTAAGGATCCTATATATGTAAAATCTACATGTCGTCAAAGCCATTACATATGGTAAGGAATATAACCTGTTATAAAAAATAAACTTCCCATACAAAATTTTGGGGATACCCCAAGAAAACACACCTACATCATAATTACAAAAAAATAAACAGACACATATCCCTTCCTTGAAATAGTGGAGAAACAAAAATCTGTAGATACACATAGTAGAGTACTGAAAAAAACTCCCACAAGCTCTGTATTGACATTTACTCTTAATAGTTCTTTGGTAATTGCTTTCTTTCTTGTATGACATGCTTTGGGACCACATCCCGTCTTGGCCAATCAACCTTGGATAAGTGAACCTGTTGGCTAGATTTATGGCGATGGCTATCTAATGGTCCACATGGCTTTGGTTCGAACTATTATATTGTCATTTCTTTCCAGCCCTATGATTATCAACCAACATCAAATTACTAATATTACTAGGAGCCATGTTATCTGACATGTGATTGTCTCCATTAGTCTTTGTGTTATTTCCAAGAAGCATCCACCAAGACTGACAGCTCGGATAATTTTTATTGTGAGTCCATTTCAAAAAAGAGACGGGAATACTCATAGCCTTTAAAATTATAGTGCCTTCTTTGTTGGTAAGGCATTGTAAGTTCAAATGCTATGAGTATTCCCATATATTTTTTGAAATGGACTCACAATAAAAATTATCCGAGCTGTTAGTCTTGGTGGATGCTAATAGCTCAGATAATTTTTATTGTGATTCTTAGTGGATGGTAACTTTGGAAGTTTGACTAAGGAGGGCTCCTTTCCATATCGTAAGTTTTTTGAGGAGTCTATCAAGGATATTATTCCACATATTTTTAAATGGGATGCCATAGAATATGGGAAGGCCAAGGTATTATGAGGGTAGTTCTTCGATGGTGCATTGAAGGACCTAGACTATAAAATTTTGGCTAGCAATGGGAGTATTTATGAAGAAAATTTTGCTCTTGATATAATTAACAATTTGGCTAGCTACCTCCTTGTAGAGGTTGAGAATTGAATTGATCACTTTGGCTTCAAAAATAGAAATGAGGGTGGCCAAAATAGTATCATCAAAAATCTATTGTGGGTAACATGTCTTAGGAGAAAGGCAGGTTTTATACCTAAAATGGCTCCAAGAGAAAAGACATATTTGAGTGTTATCCCTATGGACTTAGATAAAATGATGAACAAACAAGGTGATAAGGGATCACCATATCTAAGCCCTCTAGCACTTCTAAAGTAGACTGCAGCAGACCCATTGATGATGAAAGAGAATCAAGCTAAATTCATGCAATATTTGATAAGGTCAACCCATTAGGGATGGAAGCTAAAATTTAGGATGACCATTAAAAAGGAAATCCCATGAGACTATGTCAAAGGATTTCTTCATATCAAGACTGAGAAAGAAGCCAATTTTTTTTTGTGAGAGATAGAATGTAGAAGTTCATGGATGGTAATAACCCTGCCAGTGATAGATATACCTTGAACAATGTTTCCTTGATAGATATCGATAATGAGGAGGAGGACCTCTTTCATTCTGATGGCCATGGGTTTGGTCATGATTTTGTAGAGCATGTTACACAAATTTATGGGACAAAAATTAGATATAGATCTACAGTATGCATGATTGGGAATGAGGGAAAGGAAGGTAGAATTAACATCCTTGGAGATGAATTTTTACCTCTAAACATATTTAGGCTAGACGTCCTTCCCAATAATGTACTAGAAGCATTGTAAAAAGTGAGGGGAAAATCCATCAAGACTTGGTACTTTTTAAGATTGCACAGAGAAAATATCATACTTGAATTCATCGTGGGAAAAGGCTTGTATGAGGTACTAGTTTATCTTAGGTAGAATAAGGATATGAATGTGATGAATGAGGGAATAGTGAGATTGGTTAGGACTTGAATGATAAAAAAAGGAAGGATTGAAAGTGGTTGACAAATTTGAGCCTAATATCCTAGATGTTGGAGGTGATAAAGCCATCATTTTTGACCAATTATTTAATTTTTTTGGATCTATTATGCTTGAGTTTGTTTGCATGAAATAATTTGATATTCACATCTCCTTATTTCAGCCAAAGGGCTCTAAAAATTTACCTCCAAAAGATCAAGATGTTATGATAATCAGTCAAAATTTTCCTTTCTTGAGCCCTAGTTCTATTGTCAAAAATTTCTTTTTGAATTTTATTTTCAATGATCTAATGTCTTTCTTTAATGGCTTGTTTATTTTCAAAAATATTACCAAAAATATCCTTGTTCCACACTTTGAGGTTTTTCTTGATGAACTACAACTTGTTAGCAATTTGAGAAATAGGAGATCCTATGAAATTTTAGTTCTACCATTTAGCAATGTGCTCCATGAGCTCAGGATGATGGGTCCACATTGCCTCAAATCTAAAAAGGGTTTTGAATATTGGAGCTTGGTTGAGGTCTTCAAAGACCAAAGGTTTATAAATGCTGGATAGGAACCAACTAATATTAGTCTCTTTGTTGTAAAATATAACATTTATGATCATATCTGAAAGAGATAAGAGTATCCCATCAACCTTAATGGGATCTCAGAAGCATAAGAGTACTCCAACAGATCCATGCTTTGGGATTGCAATGAACTCATTGTTCTTCCAAATTATTTTAGTTTCCTTCTTAGAATTAATTTCTTCAAGTTTAGTTTGTTTAAGGATGAAAATGGTAGGTTTTATTTATTTCCTCATGGTTGTTGCAAGTCATTGTTTGGCAGGACCATTGATGCCTCTCACATTCCATGAGAGAAATTTCATTTATTATTCTTTTTGGATAATTCTCCCCTCTATGCCTTGATGTGAGGAGGATTTGGTTCTTTTTACTTCATCCTTGAACTGCTTAGACAAGGATGGGAAGAGGGTTGTTTGTGTGCCATTGGCAATATCATTTTTAGCCTCATTTCTCCTTTGATAATTAATGGATGTTCTTTCCTTTTTTTGTCACTCCCAAAATCAATAGGGGATTTTTTGAAGCTTTTGGTATGATTTGGGTTGAGAGATTCAGGGGAGTGAAGTACCTGAGGCTTAGTAGGACTAATAGGGCTTGACAGTTTAGATGGGTTTGGAAGGCCCAGGGGTTTAGATAGGTTTGGAAGACCTAAGATTTTAGAGGGGCTTGGAAGGCTCAAGGACTTAGAGGGGCTTAGAATACCCAATTTTTTAGAGGGGCTTAGAAGGATCTAGGGCTTAGAGGGACTAAGAATTCCAAATTTTATAGGTTGGGTATGAGAGATGATAGGAAGCTTACAACCAGGAGGGGCTAGGGGAGATAAAATGGAATTATTAAGGGAAGGGGAAGAAGTTCTAAATATGGATGGAGAGGGAGAGGCCTTCTCATAGGTAATGGTAGGTGAAAGCACGAGGATACGAAAACAAAAAGGAATATGCCACAAGAAAGAACAAGAAAGAACATATACAAATTGACACAAGATAAAAGCAATATGAAATGTGGTAATCTCTTTATTGATACACTTTTTAAAGTGTGTTACAATACATCTCCTTCCTTTTTAGGGGATAGGAGTTTCAAATATGTTTCTCGTCACAACATCCATGGATAACAATCCTTCTTTCACGTGCCCACATGTAAGATGGATAGACCAAAATGTCACCATCGCTTGTGTATGTGATTTTTTGCTCTTTCCTGCTCCTCTACTATCAGAAAACTGCATTCAAAGAAACATAAAATATTAGTAGCACCTGCAGATAAAACAAAGCATGTATTTCCCAAGGCCTGCTGTTAGTGTATGCATAAAAATATTAAAATGACTATCAAATGACCTCGTATTGACCTAAAACTTTGACAAAAGCATAAATATATTATCAAAAGACCACTACAAAAATAAAAGTCTAGAAATTCCTCACATATTTGTATTCGCTCTAGGGTGGGACGAATAGGCCTACAACAATTTGTCAGAAAGCACCCTCTTCAATGTCCTACTTAGGAAGCTCCAAATGACCTGTAAATTTGGGGTTAGCTAATTGGTGGTTTTTTGGGAAGACCCAGATGGTTATATTTCTCCAATTTTTCCTCTAGGACCCATATTTATCTAGTGCCATCTGCAAGTTAGTGAAGGCAGGAAATAACAAAAACTTGGTCAAAATTGCTCAGAATGAAATGAAATTTGAACTGTAACCTATTTAAAATATCTAGAATCAAATGCAAAAGAAAAACCAAAGAAATATATCATATATTTCTAATCATCCCGGGGTGGGGCGAATAGGACTGTGACAGTTTGGGGAGCGCCCGGGGGTAGGACGCCCACCATTTGGGACACTATTTTGGCACCAATCCACTTGGGATGGGTCCAAAACTTATTATGGGGTGTTTTTGACAAATTTTGTGGATATTTGTGGCAAAAAATTGGGTTTTGGGTCCGAATTCGCGCTTCCAATAGTCACCCAATAACCTCCCTTTCGAATGAGAGATTAAGGATGTGAAGGCACAAATCGCAAGTAGGTATGTAAATTGGCAACACTTCGTTGCTAAAATGCTCCTTCTTTGTATATCTTTTGGGTGAGAAAACTCACCAATTTATAGACCTTAGGGTCTCCTTGTTTGAATTGCGCATGCGAGGGCGCCACTTGAGTTAACTGTCCTATTTTTAGAGAAAAGCTAAGTTCCTAATTTAGAATCTCCTTGCATGAGGTTTCTAAAATAAATACACTCATCACTGAAGTCTCTCTTCTTGAATAAAAACTATTCCTCACAATTGCATGACCTAAAGCCTCAGTTAACTGGTGGAGTTACCGAGGTTTGACTTTTTGCTAGTCAAACTTGCTATTCGCCTCACCCTAGGGCGAATGCTGCTATTCGTCCTTGGGTGGGATGAATGCCAGTTTGTATTCATCCCTGGGTGGGACGAGCAGAGAGCAAGGTGCCAAAAATGTGCCAAATTGACCTCTAACCTCTAAAACTACTTTTGGAAGTGGTTAGGACCACTGTTTAACCTCTTGGGGCTGCCCTAGGGTCTGTGTGTGTCAATGCGATCAATGCTTGTTGTCACATAATCGGATTGGTGTTGTTTTGGTTTCTACAGTAGGTTTAGGTAAAGGGAGGTTGATTCTAAATTTTAGGTCATGATCAAAGGGGTCTAGGTCATTTGAGTTAGATAAAATGCTAAAGTGGCTAGGGAAGTCAAAGAAATAATATATATGTTTTTGGGAGCTATCTTGGGATTGGTTCATGACTTTCTTGTGTTCCTCCAAGGTGAGCAAATCATATGGATTATTATGACTAACAAGTTGTCTCTGGGTGAACCTTGTACCATGTTGACCACCATTAAGAGTGGTAAAGGACTTTGAGGGGCCATTAGTCTACTTCTTTGGCTAACCTAACTCCATTTTATTGATCTCTTTAGGATTCTTGTACGATGGGCACTAGGATATTAGGTATCCTTGAGTGTGGCATTCAATATATAAAGCAATTGTGTTTTCATACTCTACATCTTGGCATCTATGATAAGAGCCATAGACCAGGTTGACATGAGTAGGAATCTCAATGTCAATGGCATGAACCATTTAACTTCTAGATCTGGTAGCTAGATCAATGGTCAAAATTTCTCCAATAGTTTGGGTATTCGCTCAAAAAAAAATTCATGCCAAAATTGGCTTGGAAGTATTGGGAGACAGATCCAGATAGGGGTAATATTCATGCTTTGGGTCTTAGGATCAAAGTCCTCAACTCATTTTCTCAAAAATAAGCTTCTTCAACCAAAGAACCAGGGATCGCATCAAGATACGATTGGTATCCACCAAGTTGTTAAGCAAAATTTGTAAGAATCCTTTGGGGAAAGCAATCCACTCCATGCTACCTATGGGGCACCATTTGGTGCTAGCTCATTTTTGGATGGATTCCATGTTTAGTCTTTTGCAAATAAATTTTTTTATCAAAGACATGGATTCCATGGAGATAAAGTTAGCCATGAGGCTTTTAGGGATGATGATATAATTATCCTTAGGAACCAAGGCTTAATATTGAGAGGGAAATGTGGTGGTCCTAGTTTCACTCCAAAAAAATTTTGCAAAGGAAGACAAGTCGAGCTATGGTGGACCATTGGGGAAAACCCCGATAGTTCTTGAATTTCTACAATTCTTTTAGGGAGCTTCATGGGCCCCTCCAACACCCGTGATATCAAAGTAAATTTTGAGAGGTTCATGGGACTCAAATTTCGCATCATCTTCTTTTATAGACCCACCTCCATCACCAAGATCATCCTCCACTAGTCTCTTGCTAACCTAAAATTCAAATTTTATGCATGCTACACCACTCTTCTTCATATTACTCATATTATTTTCCTAATTATAATCTAAAGAGTGAACCACTTGATAAAAAAAGTAATTCACTTTTTTTTTGAGTGGATTTCTTATTTTCTATTAGTCTAGAAAAACTACATAAACAACAAGTGAATCGATCAAAATTATGTGTAAATCATCTCTATTTGCAAATGACTCACCCTAATTGATAATTTTTGAAAAACTACATCTCGAAAGTGAATAAATTGAAATTTAGAATGAATTTCTCTAGTATATGAACAAATTGCTTGAAATAAACAAATTTTATAGATTTTTTAATGTTTTATATTTTGACTCTAATTTTCTAGATTTTGACAGGAGGATTCTATTTTTATGAATACAAGCATATGAAGACATGATCTAAATTTCAAAAATCTTGGAAATAACACCAATAAATGGATATATTTATCATTCATTAGAAGAATACAAAAGGAAATAGGATAGAGAAAACTACCATTTGGATACATCAAGAAGCCAAATTCAAAGAGATCCCAATGTCTAGTCCCATATCATCAAAAGGAAAGACCCTCATGGCCAATCAAGTTATCCTCAATTTCATTCCTCCTCAAATAGGTTACTTAAACCAATAAATAAGTTATTTGACTACTAAATAAGTTATTTGACTACCTTAGTCAATTTAACATGGACTAATATAATAACCCACACCAAACCCCTATATTAGATACTAATATGTGTGAATAATCTCACAAATAATCCACTTTTTGTGAAACAACTCTATATCAGACCTCCAAATACATAAAATGTATCCTCCAAAAACATGCATCCAATATGAAGTCCATATAATTCTAGTATTACAAATGTTTCTCCATTCCAATTCACAACCTTAATAGGATCAATAGGCCTAAACACAATTTTTACCTAGAATATGCAAGTAATGATTATAAAAATGGGGTTATAAGTATCCCATGGAAACACACAAGGATTAACACTACCTCTAACCAACCAATTGTAGAAAAATGTATGAGGTCTACCTTCATAGAACTAGTAGGTCTAGTAATTATGATTGAAATATATCCCTTAACAAAGCATTCAACCTTTTCCTAATCAATAGTAGGTTTATTTAAATCCACCACCTCAATATCCACCTTACTATCATCCATATTTTTACCCTCCTTGCCTTCCATACCCTTTAGATTGTGTAGTGTACTATCCTCATCAATAATACAAACAACCTACTCCACAACAAAATAGTTCTAGCATGCTTACTAGACCCCTAAACCAATTTCTCAATTGGAACTATTAAGGCCCCTTAAACCTACTAGTCTACTCACCCATTCCCTCACATTTTATGAAGTATTTATCTACTTGTGATGGGAATTGGAATAAGAGTGTGTTGGATCATCTTAACAAGCTATCTTTATTCAATTTAATTTATCATATTTAAGAGGAGAATATAATTGTATGCATATTGATATACTCTCTTTTCTAGAATACCACATTATGGTATAGGAGACTATTAGATAATTTTGTAACTAATTAAACATTAATAGACTAACCTTTTATGCATAGGTTTGGGAGTATGGT
Source organism: Wollemia nobilis (assembly GCA_028583015.1). Classification (NCBI taxonomy): domain Eukaryota; kingdom Viridiplantae; phylum Streptophyta; class Pinopsida; order Araucariales; family Araucariaceae; genus Wollemia; species Wollemia nobilis. The sequence goes on along the minus strand of JAQPPZ010016703.1, from coordinate 1,902,352 downwards.
AAATGGGGATTCTATTCTATTCTAATTAAATACTATATAAATTTTCCTCAAGAGAATATACATGATTTTAATACTAGATTCTTGAGAACTATAAATTTAATTCCATAAAATGTTAGTCCAAATTAAGCACAAGCTTTACTGTGCTATATAAAAGGTTTAAAATATGATTCAATGGTAATGGTTTGTAATGCAAACTACCAAAAACTACCTATAATATTTGAATAAATAACTAGAGTTAAACATATTCTCATGAGGGTAGGAAAGTACCCACTCCTCCACTAATGGCCTATGCATCCCAAATTTCATAAATCACCCCCATGCCTAGTACTATGTCCAATTTTTCTTCCATTGTGATACCTCCATCCATTCTTCTTAGTCATTGTACATAATTACTAGATAGAATGCTTTACTCATTTTATAATTTTAGAATTTGCTTCTAGTCCTCCTCACTCAATCTAATTTGGGTAATGAAACCAATAATAACTTTATAACAAAAGAAATGTTGTAGGTTATCAAGAACTTAGTAAATCAAAACAATGGTGCAAAATAATAATGGTAATAACTATTATATTGGAATCCATGGAAATATGCATACCTAATCAAGTATCAAGTCCTTCATCAAGTTTATAACAAAGTAAAAAAATAGGCTCATAATTGTATGGTAAACACCAATGTAGAATCCAAATCTATAACACTACTAATGCTTAGATGCTTCAACATATTACATTATGAAATGATGGATATTTGAATATAATGGATACTTAGTTTTTGTAAAACAAATATTTAACTAATACTACAACTATCCTTGACCTTTAGTGCATGTGTAGTCCTTGTGATGAATGGTTATACCAATATCATTGTCGCATGGACTATTATGTAATAATGCCTAATATACCCCCCATATTTCATCATAGTCATAGCTCTCGCTTTGGCTCCTCAGTAATGAATTGGAGAAAAATAATTTCTAGGATGGTGTTGGCTTCTATAGACTTGAAAAAAATGATATTAACCCTTAATATAGACTATATACTATAATACTTAGGAATTTTGGGTTCCATTGATCATGTACTCCAAAAACACATTTATTACAAATACTTATTCTATATCAAATACGTATATATTAAATGCAAGAAGTATGTACCTTCTCTAATGTCTTTATGTGGAGGATTTTTGTCATGAGATATCATGCATATATTATCAACCATTGAGTTTATTGGTCATCAATTTTTATCTTCATGTAATGGGAAGAAAGTTGAGTAAGGTTTTTGCATCTTTTGTTTCACCTTCTTTTGATTTCTATTTCTCCTATTTTATTTCTCTTCAAAAAGATCTATATTCTTTGTGATATTCTCTTTATAATGAGTTCATTGATATGATTAATAGGATGCATGCTTTAAATACAATCTTCAGCAATTTTGTGTACTTGTTTCACCCCCTTATATGATCTCATAACTACCATTATTTTTTCCTTGAACAAGAATGTAGTAACCTATCAATAATTCAATAGCCTTTAACATTGAACCTCTAGCCATGGAATTGTGACACATTTTAAAATTCCTAGACTCCCTAAACAACATGTTTTCCCTCATCAACAATGTAGTTTCCCCCCTCTGTAACAACCCAGGTCTAACTCTTCTAGTTTTCAAGATTACAAATTCAAAATTTTGTTTTATTACATAAGCAATGTCATAATTGACACGTGCATCCAACTTTGATTTAGTACATAGGTATAAGATTCCACATTATGAGATGAAATACAATTGTAGATGGAATCACGAGTGCTAGGGGTTGGATAGTTTACCACAATAGGCTACAATTTATGAGACCCACCTTCTCCTATCTTGAGGTTGGGGTACTAGAAAAGGGATTATCCTTCTATGGCCCATAACACCTAGAAGGGTGGACACATATTTTCCCTATCTCATAGCATGGAGGACATTTGTCCATGACCTTATCTTTTTCTTGATGGTCCACTGACCTATTCTTCATCTTGATCTAGCTTTTAATCCCATGCTAGAGTTATCATTGTTATGCCTGGTGCATGATAGTAGTCTATACTTCTATGGCTGCTATCAGGGCCCATCAACACTTTGACTTTAGGTCCAAGTATTTCATATTATATCATAGTTGATGATAATATTTCCCATACCATCTATTTTTGGACCTTCCAACTTTAAGACCGACACCCCTAGTCTAGAGTTACTATTGGCTATTCTGCAATTGGATTATAAGTCATGATAACCCTCACGTACTACCTCGTATGATAACCTAGAATAATATCCCATACCACCGCTCATTACTCTCCATGGAATAAGGTCCCCTGATCCTTATATGTATTTACCAGAGAATGGTTATCCCTGAATCACAATAGCCACCACTATGAACTATCAGAGTTGGGCAGATACTTTAGCCCTCCTCAGTTATAAATTATTTGTAATGACCTTCCCATAAATATATTTTCCTTTGTATAGCCCTCCTCGGTATAATATTTTTATTTGTATAGCCCTCCTCGATAATATATTGTTTGTAATATTCAACAGGATTGATTGTTTAATGATATCTTTTAAGTGATAAATAAATAAGATAATTTTTTGTTTTGAAAGAAACAATGTTTAAATATCAAAGAAAATTTGAATATAATTCACTAAATATTTATATCCACTCTCTCGTTTACAAAATATTAATAAAAACCAAGCAAACATCGATTCATGAAATCAGTCTATGTAGCTAATCCACTAAATCTAAAACACTCTAACCATCAAAACTTATGTAATTCTAATAATCTAAACCCAAGTTATATTATAATCTAATTATGTAACTTTTATAATCATATTTTATTTTAAGTTTACCCAAAAGTAAAAATAATTTAAATGCATTTTCTATTTGACAACTATACGTGTTATCTTTTGTTTGATACTTACAGTTTTAATAGGTCAAATGAAAAAAATAAATAAATAAATAATTACCAAAAATTTAACTAAAAGTGGCCTACCATCTAACTATGTCTTTGATATTTTTCATATTCGACAAGGATGAAAATTATGTGCTCTCGAAATGACTCGCTGATCTAAGAACTAGTGTGGTTTTGAGTTTAACATGATAATAACATCACTACTATGCTCATATCTATGTTTTCTTTCATTTTGAATATTGTGTCATTTAATCTTCCAATTCATATTTCACAATGGTTGTTTTCTTCCTATTTCAACAAAGAAAGTTTACTAGTTTCATTTTTGGATATTTCCATACTATACAACCTACATCAAACATATTATCTAAATTTCTAGCAAAAGAGCATGTTTTTTAAGGATAATGTTTTGTATATTAACAAGGAAAACATCTGAAAAAACCCACTATAAAAAATAACTTTCCATTTGGATACAAGCTTAGTTATCAAAAATTATAAGGTAATCACTCCATGAAAGTTTGAAAATAGCACTAACATTCAATAGGAGTACTTGGCACTAAGATTGCAATTTTGCATTCATAATTCCTATAGACACCTAAAACATGTCATGTTTAGGAGAACTACTCATATGGGCATCCATAGACCATGTGACTAAACCTTGAGACCTTCTAAGTGCCAAAAGTGGTTTTCACCACTTATTTTGGGGCATTTTTAGCCCATCCAAGCCTGGCCGCTATGAACGAGAGTGGCTGGATTCTGGCCTTTGAAGCTCAGAACGTCCAGTCCTAGTTGTTGCAAACGATAGTGGTGAATCCTTAAATAGAAATTTGCCATCAAATTAGCCTAATCTCATGTGGAAGCGGTAGTTTGCATGAAATAAAGTCAAGAGGGGATAACATTACATTCCTCCTCATAGCAAGTCTACATGAAAGACTCAAGTACAAGTTTAGACATCAGTTTAACTGGCCTTCAAACATAAAAAATGATAAAACTTCTCATGCTAACATCTAGTGTACATGCAAAATTCAGTCCTAGGGTTTGAAATTGACCTAGGGCTTCAAAAAAATTATAAGGTACAAACCTAAGGGAACCAAGGAATGAATCAGGAGATATTCAAATACTTTTCAGAGATATTTTGACACTTAGAGAGATTTTCTTGCAGTGAATCCCTATCAAATTGGAGTGCTTTTTAGGAGCAACGAAGTGTTAGACGATTGAGGGTTCATCATCTACAAGATATTCAACACATCGAACATAAACAATGACCATTTCAACTTTAGAAACAATCTCAGATCCATAGCCTTGGAGTAATAAAGAAATTTTCATCTTAGTAGTCGATGTCTTGGACAACAGCCTGCAAGCCTTGTCTAGGGTTCTTCCCATTAGTTCTTTCATTTAGCTTATTACATGTTTGCACACCATTACCATAGATCTAATTTATTGCATTTACTTGCATGCATAGCATTATTTTATATTGTCATTGAGAATTTTCTTGTTTATCATTGGGGTATTTGCTAAAAATCACACCCGAGGAGGCAGTCTTAGATAGCTGAGTGTTTTCTATTATTTTCATGCTTGCAAGACCACAGGTTCACTGCACAGGTTATCAAAATACAAAAGCAAAAGGATATCTCTATGAACCAGACCTAGAGAATAAGGTATTTGTAATCCCTAATATAGTTTCATGTGTGTCACCAGGAAGCCTATGAGAGTGCATCACCCCTTGTAAGGGGATACCACACATATGCTACCCTATTTTATAAAATTTATATCAAATGAAGGGAATCCCTTAGAGGGATATATATGTAACAAAACTTGAGAAAATCAATAAAGAGCATTATTCATTCTTTTCTTTGGAACTTGATTGCATATTTTTTCACATATTTCATTTAATGCATGATTAAGTATATATAAATAAAATAATATTTGCAAATAGAGTAGTGGACGGTGCACCGCTTCCTTGGGGTTGCTACATATGGTGATCACGATGGAACCCCCACCATGTTTTTATTTTCTACCGATTTATTGATTAATATTTTTGTGCAGGTTTAGCTTCTCTGGTCTATAGCTACTAGAAATCAACCGCTCTGGTCTATAGCGGCTAAAAATCAGCCACTCCTACTAACAACAACCAAAAATTAGCCTCTCTTGTCGACAACAACCAGAGCTGGAGTGCATTAGAGGACATAATCTCTGTTCTCTGAGCTAGATTAGAGTTTGGTGTAACTTTTATGATGATTTATGGCTCTTTGTTTTCTTTTATTTTCCTAAAATAGAGAAATTAAGACACATTTTGATTTGGAAACTCAAGAATGGAAAGGAAAGAACTTGCATCTTGCATATTTTAGGGTTTTTCTTAGACTTCCACTAGACGTTGCTAGGAAAAATGACTTATGCTTGTAAATTCTACCATAGAATCCAGCATGCTAGAAATCGTGTGTTGGTTTTCTTGATTTGAGGCCCTACTAAAGGTCATATTTGCACAAAGTAGAGTGATTCCATGAAACTCATATTAGTTTATGCATATTTTTGAAAACTAAAATGTCATTTGTATTAGGCATATAATAAAGCTACTTTTTTATTGTATGATGTATTTTATTTTACGTAAATTTAAAATGAACCCCACACACGCACACATGTTTTAAACATTGGCTATTTGGATTTCATAACCAACCCTCGATTCAGTTCGGTGACGTTGGCATTCATCTCCTTCCACCGGCTTGCCCCCTAGATTTTCCTAGAAAATAGTAAGACACTTATTCATAGTGGTACTAGGTTACTCATGCTCAAATTGTCTCCCACTATTGGAACAATCATTGGTTTAGATTGGAAGAGCTAGGCGAACCCCCCAATGGGATTTAAGCGATGTACCCTAGTCTCTTTTTGGTAAAATCACATTTGGCATGAGTGTTCTTGATTCCCACTATGGATGAGTCTCCTCATTCTAAATCCAACACAAGAGCAAGAAAACAAGAACAACAACACATAAAAATGCAACAAACAGTTTAGATCACACATAAATTGGTAATCAAGATAAACACTTGCTTGATATTGTTTGGCTATTTTTAATTGCAACACAAAAGATAAATTTGAAAACACAATGGTTTAAACTAGAAGTAAGCACCCTCGATCTAATACTGAGGTAGAATCTAAAACAATACACACCCATAGGTGAAGTTGTAGTAACATTGAAACATGATGGCAAGGTCGAGATTACATCGAACAGCTTCTCCTTAAATTTTAGTAAAATAAAAAAAAATACAGTCTCTGTTACAATGTCCAGGCACACTACTTCTTTCCCCCAATCCCGAACTCACCATCCCTTTCCCATACAAATTTTCCCCGTTTTAATGTGGTCTCGGCCTTCCCTGCAATTAATGCTCCCGCCCAAAGACCAATTCGAATTTCATCTTCCCTCCATTGAAATTTCAAGATTTTCCTTTCCTTTTGTTTTCTGCCATAAATGGCAACTGTCCGATCCGTCCAGAGCCTGCATTCATGGCTTCCCATACCCTGCACCCGCCATTTTAATCTGATTGTCTTTAAGTACCGTTGTCTCCGCCATTAAGTCTTTCACCTGTAACTACGGTTTCTCCAGAAACAACATTCCAAGATACTTAAACTTGGTCGACATCTATATCTCTCTCCTCCGATTACGTGGCCCTCATCCTTTTGATCTCGTTACAAGTGTGTCTCCACGTGTCAAATTTAACTCTATCCCCCACTGGTCGTGTTGCCTTTAAGACACGTGGCAACCACGTGTCTATTTCACCCTGTCCGACCGTCCGCGTGTTCACTTCAGTTTGACCTTTTCTTGGGCCGCGATATCGTGACATGTCGCGATATCGCGGCCCAACTGACGTCCGCCCTCAGCTTTGAAACAAAGTCACGATATCGCGACGTCGCGATATCGCGACGTCGCGATATCACGACAAAAGTACGTCCTGCACTTATCTCTGCCTTTGACGTCGTGAAATCATGACGTGTCGTGAAATCGCGACGCGTCGCGATTTCGCGACTCCAACCCCCACTCCTTGCAACAGCTTCAACATGGTCGCGATATCGCGATATCGCGACCCCTTCGTAACTTAAGACTCGGCCAACCCAACCGTCGCGATATCGCGACGTCGCGATATCACGACGAAACTCGCTCCGCCTTTGCTATAGCAAATGAGGTCGCGATCATGTCATGATTTCGCGACCTCACACCAACTTTTGCCTTGGTTCCTTTAACAACTTCCCTTTCTGTCTTACGACATCTCCTTCCCCGAAAAAGAACCAAATTGCTTCAAAAATACAAGAACTTTAAAGAAAAATTAAAAGATGCAAGATTGCTCATACTTTCACCGGATGCTCCTGCATCGAACACCCAGGGTAGATTAGAAGTGACCCTCACTTCTATTTTGTTGGGGGAAGACCCAATCGGTCAACCTCCGCCTCCGATACCCAAGTTGCATCTTCAATAGGCCTGCCTTTCCACTTGATCAAATACTCAGTATACTATTTATTCCTGGTGCTTCTGCCTTCACGAGTATCCAATACTTCCTCGGCCTCATCTGTGCTTGGAGTAGATGCTGGAATTTGCCATAATTCTGGACTTTGCATTTCTGTACCTTCTCCCTCATGATATTCCACTAAATCTGAGATATTAAAAATTGGTGAAATATCAAGCCAACTTGGCAATTCCACTTCATACGCATTTCCTGACTCTCGCTTTCCCAATATTCTGCATGGTCCAAACCTTTTCATTTTCAATTTATTATAAGTCTTGGCAGGAAATCTATCCTTCCCGAGATGCACCATGACCTCATCTCCTACCTTGAACTCCTTGAACCGCCGCTTCGGTCCGCCCTTTCCTTATATTGAGTATTCATCTTCACAATTTGTTTCCTTACTTCTTCATGCAGACTTTTCATATGTTCTGCAAATTCTTCTGCCTCGGCACTACACTTTTCTTTCTCGTCCAACTTTCTCGGTTCGGACACATTCCTCGGGCTGTGTCCATATATTATCCGGAACGGAGATTTATCCGTGCTTTTATTAACCGAATCGTTATACGCAAATTCTGCCTGTGGTAAAACTAAATCCCATCCCTTGGGCTGATCTGCTATCAAACACCTCAATAGATTACCCAAGCTTCGTTCACCACCTCTGTCTGTCCGTCAGTCTGTGGGTGGTATGCAGAACTGAATTTCAGGTCTGTTTTCATCTTCTTCCACAGAGTTCTCCAAAAGTATCCAACAAACTTGGTATCTCTATCGAAACTATGCTTCTTGGCGGACCGTGAAGTCTAACCACTTCCTTGAAGAACAACCCCGCAATGTGAACTGCATCACTGGTCTTTTGGCAGGGGATAAAATGTGCCATTTTGGAGAATCGATCAACCACCACAAATACAGAGTCATTTCCTCTTTGTGTCCTCGGTAATCCAAGGATGAAATCCATGCTTATGTCTTCCCATGGCCTCTCCGGTACAGGTAATGGCTGGTACAGTCCTGTGTTTTGCCTTGCACCCTTTGCCATCTGGCATATTCTGCAACTCTGCACAAACTTTCGCACATCTTGCTGAAGTTGTGGCCAGTAGTAATTTTCCTCCACCAGTGCAATGGTCTTATCCCGACCAAAATGCCCAGCCAGTCCTCCGCTGTGCTTTTCTTTGATCAAGTTCTCCCGCATAGAGCTTCTTGGAATGCATAATTTGCTTCCCTTGAACAACATTCCATCTTGGATTAGGAAATCCAACCATTTTGTTCGGTCCACCGTAACAGGTGTTAAGCAAGCCTTCCAGGCTTCTGCAAAATCCGGATCTGCAGGGTACAAACCCTTCAGTTCTTCAAACCCCACTACTTCCACTCGTCAATCTAATCGGTAAAGTCCGCCTTCTGCTCAAGGCATCTGCAACTCTGTTCGACTTCCCACTTCTGTGCTTCAGCACAAAGGTATAACTTTGGAGGAACTCCACCCATTTCATGTGCCTTTGATTCAGTTTTGTCTGACTGTTAATGTATTGCAAAGCCTGATGGTCAGTAAATAGAACAAACTCCTTTGGCAATAAATAGTGTCTCCACTTTTTTAGAGCCTGAACTATGGCATAAAATTCTTGGTCATAAACTGAATACTTTTTCCGAGCGTCATTTAGCTTCTCATTGAAATAAGCAACTGGTTTGCCCCCTTGACTCAGTACAGCCCCTATTGCACTGCCACTGGCATCACAGTCCACCTGAAATACCTTGTTAAAGTCTGGAAGTGCCAACACAGGCTGTTCTGTAACTTTTCTCTTCAATGCATCAAAGCTCCTTTCAGCCCCTGATGTCCACTTGAACTCCTTTTTATCCCCCCTCATTGTTTCCGTGAGAGGTGCACAGATGCTGCTGAAGTTCTTTATGAACTTCCTGTAAAAGCTGGCCAAACCATGAAAGGATCTTACTTCTATTGTGCTTCTTGGGGTAGGCCATTCAATGATGGCTCTTACCTTCTCTGGGTCCATTTTCAGGCCTTCTGCTGAGATTACAAACCCCAGGTATACTAACTCCTTTTTGACAAAATTACACTTTTTTAGATTTATTAACAACTGCTCTTCCCGCAGCTTCTCAAAAACCTTCCTGATGTGCATCAGGTGTTCCCCCAGGGTCCTGCTGAATATCAAGATATCATCTAAATAAACAATTACAAACTTTCCCAGGAATTCCTTCAGTACTTCATTCATCAGCTGCATGAAAGTACTTGGTGCATTGGACAGCCCAAATGGCATGACCAACCATTCATACAAGCCTTCTCTTGTCTTGAAGGCTGTCTTCCATTCATCTCCCTCTCGGATACGGATCTGATGATAGCCACTTTTCAGGTCAATCTTTGTGAAGTATTCAGCTCCACTTAAACAGTCCATGATATCATCCATTCTTGGCAACGGGAACCTGTACTTAATAGTGATTTTGTTGATGGCCCGTGAGTCTGTACACATCCTCCATTCCCCATCCTTCTTTGGCGCCAGCACTGCAGTACTGCGCATGGACTCAAACTTTCCCGAATCAATCCCTTTTCTAACAATTCCTGGACCTGTCTATTTAACTCCTCAGTCTCTACAGGCGTCATCCTGTGTGCAGCTTTATTTGGCAAGCTTGATCCCGGTACTAAGTCTATATGATGGCTAATTTTCCTTACTGGGGGTAAACCCTCAGGCACATTGTCTGACACAATATCTGGAAATTCCTCCAGTAGATTTTGGACTTCTGCTGGGGTATCCTGGCATTCCTTCTCCCTAACTCTAGGGATTATTGCATAACATAAATGTTCATGCTTCAACCCGTTCAGGAACTCTCTCCCCTCAACTAAACAGACTCTGGAATTGTTACATACCTTTTCATCCGCATCCTTCAAGGGCTTTAGTTTATGGCGTACACCATTCTTTGTCAATGAGTAGGTGTTGGCACGGCCATCATGCACTGCGTTCCGGTCAAACTGCCAGGGCCTCCCCAGCAACATGTGGCAAGCATCCATGGGCAGGATGTCACACAGGACCTCATCACAATAATTTCCAATGTTGAATTTAACGGAACACTGCTCATTGACCAAAGCTCTGTGGTCTTTCTGTAACCATGCGACCCGGTATGGGTGTGGGTGCTTCTTCCTTTCTAACTGTAGCTTTGTAACCATTTCCTCAGAAACCAGGTTATCCGTGCTACCATTGTCAATAATGATATTGCAAACCTTGCCTGCACATTTACATCTGGTGTGGAATAAACTTTTTCTCTGGTCTGTGTCCTTCTCCTCATTCAACAGGACTCTTCTTACAATCATTGTTTCTCCCCTCTCCGCTTCTTCGGAATGCTCAGACTCAGCATCTTCCTCTGCCACAGCAGCTCTGGCCGGACCCTCAGGCCTCTTGTTCGTTCTTTCCCGGTGTTGTGGACACTCGAATGCACGATGCCCTTCTTCACCACAGTGGAAACATGTTCCACGGAATACTCCCCTTCCAAATCCCCGTCCAGATCCACCCCGTCCTCTTGGGTAGCTGTTCCGGTCTCGGGGTTGATGAGCATCCTCCTCCCTTTGATCTGGGCTACCACTGGCTTCACCAGTCTTCTTCGGGTCCTTATACTTTTCTCCACTGGTCCTCCCACCAGTTCTTCCACCACGGCCCCTTCCTCTTTGCTTGCCTTCAAACCGCCTATTCAGTTTTTCTTCTACCTTTAAGGCAAACTGGTAAGCATCCTCAATGGTGCTTACCCGAACTAGACTCAGCTCTTCCTGGATGCCGAGTCTCAACCCATTGATATAACGGGCTACCTTCTCTTTGTTCCCCTCTAAATGCCCAGTTCTAATGGAAATTTTGTAAAACTCTTCGGTGTACTCTTGGACAGTTCTGTTCGTCTGTCTCAAACTCTGCATCTTTCTTAACAGATCCAACTCGTAGTCTGTCGGGATGAACTGTCTTTTCAGCTTCTCAACCATTCTGTCCCACCTGGTTATTCTCTCTTTCCCTCGTCTGTTTCTCTCCAACTGTATCCCCCTCCACCAAATGCTGGCATGACCCTTCAACTTGGTCTTAGCAAATCTGACCCGATTAGGGTCCTCAACCTCCTCGTACTCGAAATACTCCTCTAAATCATTTATCCAGTCAATTACTTCTTCTGGATTCAAGTTACCCGAGTACGTGGAAACCTCCATTTTTGGTTGCTTTCCAATCTGAGAGATGGCCTTGTATAACCGAGCTTGCACAGGGTCCATAGCCTCTTCCTCCTCCTCAGATTGGTCTTCCTCTTCAACTTCGTCCTCACTGTCCTCATCCCTTCCGGGCTCGTGCCTTCTACGTAATTCCCTTGCAGGGCTTGAACTTGTCTCTGCAAGGCCCGAAAGTCTTCGGCCGGCACCACATTTCCTACCCCGCCACGGTTCCTTCGTGGAGGCATTATAATTTTTTTTTTTTTTTTTTAAATTCCTCCCACAGATCCTGGTGTAACTGCCTCTTTTCGGCGATCTGTTACACGCTCAGGAGCTCCCGCTCTGATACCACTTGATGGCAAGGTCGAGATTACAGTGAACAACTTCTCATTAAATTTCAGTAAAATAAAAAAAATACAGTCTCTGTTACAATGTCCAGGCACACTACTTCTTTCCCCCAATCCCGAACTCACCATCCCTTTCCCATACAAATTTTCCCCGTTTTAATGTGGTCTCGGCCTTCCCTGCAATTAATGCTCCCGCCCAAAGACCAATTCGAATTTCATCTTCCCTCCATTGAAATTTCAAGATTTTCCTTTCCTTTTGTTTTTTGCCATAAATGGCAACTGTCCGATCCGTCCAGAGCCTGCATTCATGGCTTCCCATACCTTGCACCCACCGTTTTAATCTGACTGTCTTTAAGTACCGTTGTCTCCGCCATTAAGTCTTTCACCTGTAACTACGGTTTCTCCAGAAACAACATTCCAAGATACTTAAACTTGGTCGACATCTATATCTCTCTCCTCCGATTACGTGGCCCTCATCCTTTTGATCTGTTACAAGTGTGTCTCCACGTGTCAAATTTAACTCTATCCCCCACTGGTCGTGTTGCCTTTAAGACACGTGGCAACCACGTGTCTATTTCACCCTGTCCGACCGTCCGCGTGTTCACTTCAGTTTGACCTTTTCTTGGGCCGCGATATCGCGACATGTCGCGATATCGCGGCCCAACTGACGTCCGCCCTCAGCTTTGAAACAAAGTCACGATATCGCGACAAAAGTACGTCCTGCACTTATCTCTGCCTTTGACGTCGCGAAATCGCGACGTGTCACGAAATCGCGACGCGTCGCGATTTCGCGACTCCAACCCCCACTCCTTGCAACAGCTTCAACATGGTCGCGATATCGCGACGTCGCGATATCGCGACCCCTTCGTAACTTAAGACTCGGCCAACCCAACCGTCGCGATATCGCGACGTCGCGATATCGCGACGAAACTCGCTCCGCCTTTGCTATAGCAAATGAGGTCACGATTTCGCGACCTCACACCAACTTTTGCCTTGGTTCCTTTAACAACTTCCCTTTCTGTCTTACGACATCTCCTTCCCCGGAAAAGAACCAAATTGCTTCAAAAATACAAGAACTTTAAAGAAAAATTAAAAGATGCAAGATTGCTCATACTTTCACCGGATGCTCCTGCATCAAAACACCTACTCATAAGACCATGGGACGTAGTTCAAGGAGCCTAAGAGGTGATAAATCAACCCTTGGGGTTCTCCTCGAGAAACCCCAATTAGAGAGACATGTCATGGAAGAAAATAACCTAAACACAATGAGGCTTCAAGACTTCCCCCATCATGGAGATGTGAGGAGCCCTTAAGGACCTTCTCTCGACACACATACACTTCTCAAAGACATGAGGAGGCTTCAAGGGCTTCATCCCTGCATGGACATAAGAGGGGCACTAGACCCCATTTTTCAAATAGGGATGATGAGGTGTCCCAACCTCTATATTCATGAAGGAATAGTGGGGCCACAAAGCCCTCATAACTGAAAAGACACACAAGATTCACAACATATTAAACTTCACATGAGACACTCATAATAGATCTGACCATTGAGGGGCATGAAACTAGAGTTACATATAGTCATAGGCACCAAACAAAATATACTCTCCACACAAGAGGAAGGATTCCAATATATTATGACCTCATTTGAGTAAATGATACCCCATGAGATCAGCCATGGAAAACAAGATAGTTATATGAGTTGGATCGGTTTCATTCGAGGCCAACTCCCAGAACCATAGCCACAAAAAAATTTGCATATAGAAGTTCATAAAGTGTTACTTCCAAATGCACCACCCAACCCGGGGAAGTTTCAAAGTGACCCCATAGTATACACATAGAGTCTAGAGGTACTTATCAACACATTGAACAAGTCACATTAGCTAGCAAGAGCAAATAAACAATAGAAACCTCTTTGAGGAATTTGTGAATCAAAACCACAAGAACAAAATTAGACAAACATGAGTCTTATTTAACAATGCAATCTGACCACGTACGATGGTTAGAAAATGCATTTCATAAATAGCGAGAGATACTGGATGCTCTCGAGCATGACAAACAAAGATAAAGGATCTTGCACCAATATGATCAATGTTTAATAGAAAAAGTTGAGAAGCTAGCTCATATCAACCTAAAAGAAAATGGTAGTGATCACCAAAGAGATAAATGCACTGACTCATGAAAATATGGATGTGCTAGGCAAGAAGGCAACCCACAAAGAAACCACCACTTAAATCATGAATAAAATCAAACTGGTGGGGAATGTGTAAACATAGTAGATCAGGATCAAACACATCCTGAACACACTCATAGGAGGAAAATAATAGAACAAGTCAAGTTGATAAAGGGTTACCTCCATTACCATCATGAGTAGGCCTACAAGAAGAGTAAATCCTTGCCTCAAAGCTATTCCAAGCACTTGTTGAAAATATTAAGTCCTTTGAAAATTAAGATATGGCTGGTAACTAACCAACATTGAGTAAAATACACAACTAGCCATTGTGCCCATCAGTTCCTAGCCCTGCATATCCTAAGCACTTTGATTTGCCTGGGTTAGAAACATTCAAGGGTGAAGAGGATGCACAAGAGCATGTTACTAATTTGATCAATGCATGTTTTCATCTTGAATACAATGATGCTCTTATACTGAGAACTTTCATAATGACATTTTTTGGGGCTGCCACCCAATGGTTCAACCAGCTTCCCAAGCACAACATATCCACTTTTGAAAAACTAGTAAAATCTTTCCTAAAATGTTTCTCCTTTGGTTCTAAGAAGAAGGTGAACCTTTCAAACCTGGACAACTTAAAAAATTATGATGATGAGCCAGTAATGGATTATGGGGATAGATGGAGAAAATTCATGGTAAAGTTATCATTCTCTATCCCGATAGAAGAAATCATCTACATGTTCACCAAGAGTTGTTCTAAACACATCTCCCTCTTGTTACAACTTCAAAAATATCCTTCATTTTAGGAAGCCTTGGCACAGGCCAAACTCATTGAGGACATAAAAGTAGATGAGGGAACCATTAATATCCAAAACAAGGAGTGGAACAAAAATGGCAAGAATGACAAATACAAGCAAAAGTAGGTAAACCATGCTCCAGTTAATCAAGTAGTATTATCTGCACCTAAATATGGAGTTACGTAGCAACCCCAGAATTATCAAGCACAGTACCCACTAGCCAATTATGATCAAAAGAACAATCAAGGGTGAAATAGAGAATGCAAGCCACATCATTATTTTACACCTTTGTCAGAGTCAATGTAATCAATTTTCAATCAGTTGAGCGAGGTTGGGAAGGTCAAATTTCTTGATGTACCTCTTTTAGATCCCAACCATCCTAAGACAAAAGGATATAGGGAAGATCAATTTTACCCTTATCATAGAATATCGGGGCATGATATTGAAGTATGCATGGGTTTCAAGAACTAGGTGCAAAATATGATTGAAGTGGGAGAACTTAAATTTGACAACCCATTGGCTCCCGATAATAGAGATATGGGCATATACAAAAACCCTCTTCCAAACCATAAGGTCCCTAGAGGGCAAGGTGCCCAAGTCAATAAGGTTAAAATTGATACACCTACCCATGGATACATTGGGATTTTTGAAATTGTCAACATAGCAACCATGAGTAGACGATATGATCAACTGTAGCCTCTTGCATCTCCCATTAATGTCTCAGCTACACCTAGGTAGAGGTAGGGGTAAAACAACCTTCCAGGTCTACCAACATGACTTGTAGTAACTGTTTAGAGTAGACTAGAACAAAATATACAAATAGCTATCTATCTATGAGCTCCTACAAAATTCCCCAAAGCACAAGAATATATTGATGAATATTTTGAGATCAATTGAGCTCCAACCATAAGATGCAAATGCATTCACTCATTTTGTGGGACAAGTACATCAATACCAGTAACTTGTAATTCAATTTTATGATCACGAGATTAATACAATACCTATTGCCTTACCAAACCCTCCACTACACATTGTTACATAAGTCAATGATTTACCTTTTATGTGGGTCTTGATTGATACAGTTTCATCAATCAACATCATCACAACAACAGCAATATGACACTTTAATATCCCCAAATCCAATATCATTCCAAGAGCCTATACGTTAAGAGCTTTCAATGATGCTTTATGCTCTACTATGGGAATAATAGTCCTACCAATTAAGGTGGGTCATAAGACCATCCTCATGATATTTCATGTCTTGGAAGGGGCTATGCAATACAACATCCTCCTAGGATATCCCTGGATAAGAGATATGAAGTGTGTGCCTTTGATTTTACACCAATGTGTCAAGTATGTGCATGATGACAATGTCTATGTATTCCTAGATGATGAAGAGCCATTCAAATATGTCCATCAAGTGGATATTCTAAGATATTTTGTGATTCCTTACACCTACCTGTATGTAGGACCTTCATCTCCAACTATGCAACTAGATTATAGAGACAAAGGGGTATGAAAAGATCCATCCACATCGACACCTCCTCTTGTACCCAAAAAACTAACACTTCTAAGAGACTATCAATGTCTAAACCTAGAGACAATCAGAAGCTCAAGGCACACCCTTAATCAAGGAAGAAAATCCTAAGGATTTTCTAACTATAGCCATTGCATAAATCCCAAGTCCCATGGAAGATCTTCAGGATCAAGCCGAGGAAATACTAGAATCCACTTTGCCAGTGTCATTTTTAGGGTCATTCACATTGCATGTGATAATACACTTGGAAATTACATGAATAATAGAGTACCTTGTACAAAACATAACATTCACACCCATCATTGAGTCTGTAAAAGACATGGGATGGATGATAGACCTCATACCACTAGTGGGAACAATGGTTCCACTTGGAATCCCTCCTAACCAGACCAACTTTATCTACGCTGGCTTGGAATGCAACCATAAGTATTTAGGTGTAGAAGATGACAATGATGAGCTATTCACTATTGATTTTCATTACTTATCTCATCCCAAGTTTGCTCTAATCTACTTTGAACATTGTCATTGGCATGTCTACGATCTTGGTATATATGAGCAGGGGTGTAGGCAGCCATGCGAGTCATAATACCAACTTCCCATTGATAATTTTGGGTTAGGCTACCACATCAGAGGTCAAGATGACTCTCTAGCAGCATCCTTGGATAGATTAATCTTGGGGTTAGGAGAAGACATCAATTTTATTCCTTATCACCTGCCAAGTACAAGACATCTGATCAAAAGATAAGTGGTCATGGTAAACATACCACCACCAAATATTTATCATTCAAACTTCTCAATTGATGCCACCCCTACAGGTTGCACCTTGTGGGATGAAGAGCAAGAAGAAAATGGATATGGGGTAAGCAATGATGAAGTACAAGTAAGCTTAGCCTATCATGGGCCTCACTATTTACAAATTTGTACCTGTTTCAGCCACAACGAGAGTGGATACATATCGGATGAAAGTGGCTATGAGTTAGAGGACTCAATAGAAAGAGCCTACCTAGGGCCAAGGCAGTGGTCCCATAGCTTGGGGCAAGAGACTAATGCAAATAACATCTTCATAAGTGATGAAGAATATGAGGATGAGATAGAGATGACCTACTTGGGGCCAAGACACGAGCCCCTTGTCTTAGGGCCACATACCAATGCCAATGGTTTTTGGATAAGTGATGATGAATATGAATACAATACTAAGATGGCTTATCTTGGGCATCACCATTTGCGGTAAGTCATCATGCTAGTAGAAAGAGAAGCGACACTTCGTGCCATAGACCCTAGCTTGCAGTTTTTGGGAAGACCTATCGACTTAAATGCCATTTACCATGTGATCAATCCCCCTCTGCCTACATTCAAAGAGCTCTTGGAACCCAATGATCTTGTTATCCGGCCTACTCATGGGCCAGATCTAGATATCCCTTTTCCTCTAGAGCCTCAACATGAGTATGGAGGGAAAAACTCAGAGACAAGATTTCACCCATGTGATCCTAGAGATGTCATTCCATCCATCAATACAATCTCCATTGATTTTACCACTCCACTTCAAAACCTAGCAGATCCTACTAAACCATTGTATCTTGATATAGATGCTATTGATTGGGATCACGTTGATTCACCTGTAGAGCCTGGGGATATTTTCCCTAATGAAGAGATGTTACAACTATTTCATTTTGTATCAGGCCATGTGCATATGATGTATTCCATGCTAGTTTGGATCTCAAGTTAGTAGGACCTATAAATCCCATCGATGACATTCATTTGATACCCATGCCTCACCAGCTAGAGGATGGATCGCATATGGCTATAGAAGTGACTTTTGAGGTGGACATCAGTGATGATCCTACTCAACCAAAGAAATTCAAGTTTGGAGAAAGTCTATCTCCAAAGGAACAAGCCATTATAATCCCTCTACTTAAGGAGAGGCCTAATATTTTTGCTTGGACCTACAAAGACATGCCAGGGCTTGATCCAAAGTTAGTTGTTCACAACCTTTCATTGGATCCCATGAAGAAGCTATTCAAGAAAAAGCTGAGGAAAATGTATCCAATAGTTGCTTTGATGGTGAAGAACAAGTTGCAAAAACTATTGGATGTGATCTTTATTGTTACCATCGATTATCTTGAATGGGTATCAAACATGGTGCCTGTAGGAAATCCGGATGGAAGAATCCACAATTGTATGGACTTTAGAGACTTGAATGGGGTAAATCCAAAGTATTTTTTCTTGTTGTATAACATAGATGCTCTTGTAGATGCCACCGTAGGTCATGAGATGCTCTCCCTAATGGATGATTTTTTTGGGTACAATAAAATCAGAATTAAACCCAAAGACCAACACAAAACCACTTTTATTACTCCATGGGGAATGTTCTATTACAAGGTGATGCCATTTGGCCTAAAAAATATTGGTGCCACATATCAATGGGCCATGAAATACATATTTCATGACTATATGAATAAAATATTAGAGGACTACATGGATGACTTGTTGGCCAAGTCTTTATTGCGATAAGAGCACACTGAGATCCTTAAGAAATTCTTTTATCGCCTCATTGAGGACAATGTCAGATTGAATCCTAATAAGTGCGTGTTTGGCATAACTTCTAGTAAGATCTTGGGGTTCATCATTTCTAAGTGAGGAATTGAATTCGATCCTACAAAGGTAAAGGCTATAGTGGAAATGGCTGCCCCTACCAACATTAGGGAGTTAAGAAGCCTACAAGGCAAAGTAGCATCCATCAAATGATTCATTGCTCAATTATCAGATAAGTGTTGACCCATGAATTGGCTACTATTAAGCAAAGGAGTCCCTTTTCATTGGGGTAAAGAATGCAAACAAGCCTTTGCAGAGATAAAAACTTACCTAGCAACACCACCAATATTAGCTCCACCAAGGCCAAACGTACCATTTTTACTATACATATCGACTACTACTTTTTCTTTGGGCACCATGTTGGCCCAAAATAATGCACAAGATAAAGAGCTGGGATATGCGTATGTAGAAAAGTTGTGTTTGGCAGTGGTATTTACGACCAAAAAATTGTGACACTACATGTTGAGCCATATGACCTACGTCATATCTAAACAAAATCCTTTGTAGTACATGATGAACAAGACCTATCACAATACACATACTACAAAATGGATCATGCTATTGATAGAATTTGACCTGGAATTCATAAGCCAAAATTCCATCAAGGGATAAGTCATAGCAGATCAGTTAGCAGAGGCACCTCTTCAGGATAGCAAGCCTCTCACCATAGAATTTCTTGATGATGCAGTCTTCACATTATCATATCCACTAGAACTAGAAGAATCTAAGAAATAAAGAGACATGGCATTGTTCTTTTATGGTTCAAAGTGCGAGCAAGGGGGCAGAGTAGGGATTGTCTTTATCACACCATAGGGTGCTCCATTACCCTTATCATTCAAACTAGACTTCCCTTGCATAAACAATAACATTGAGTATGAGGTCCTAATCTTAGGACTTCAAAAAGCCACCGCAATGGGCATTAAAATATTGAATATCTTTGGTGACTCCTTACTCATAGTTAATCAAGTCAAGGGTTTGTTCCAATGCTAATTCCCAATCCTAAAATCATACAAGGAACTTGTTGACACCTACCTAGCCCAACTGGAATGGTATGACATCGAGGCAATCCCTCATACGTCAAATAGATTCATGGACACCATGGCATCCTTGGGATATTTAATCCCTCAGAATATGCCTTTGTAGATTTCACAACCATTCACATTAAGGTGCTCTTGCACTCAGCAATATAGTGTGAGGCTTTTGATAATCGAGAATCAGTCAACATGATCAATATCGAACCAAATATGGATTGGTCCTTCAGAGCTAGAGACTTCTTGTGAATGACACCTTGGGGGTCATTGATCTCTCAAGGTCTTGAGGAGTGTGGCACAACCATTCACCACAAGGTTATTTCTCAATCTGTATTCACAAGCTCCAGAATGCAGGAGGAACATGCCATATTTTCTATAGAAGTTATGGCTTATCAGGATTGGCTTTCCCAGTTATGGGACTTCCTAAAGCTTGGAATGGTACCACAAGGCCTATCACATGTTGAAATATGAACATTTAAACAAAAGGTAACAAGGTACATATTATTGGGAGAGATCCTTTATAAACAAGGTTATGATGGAATGCTCCTCCATTGCCTTGAGCTACATGAAGCATCTTGGGAAATTTTGTAGGCTCACGATGGTACGTGTGGTGGTCACTTAAGTGGCATGGCCATCATTAAGTGCATATTGAGAATAGATTATTATTGGCCCACTATGGAAAAATATTGTTGCGAGTATGTCAAGAAATGTGTTAAATGCCAGCATCACGCAAACCTCACACACTTGCCATCCCAAGCCTTGCAACCCATCCAGGTAGCATGGCCCTTCTCATAGTGGGGACTAGACTTAGTTGGGAAGATCTCACCCCCATCCTCAAGATGACACACATTCATCATAATGGCCACTGAGTATTTCACCAAATGGGTGGAAGCGATCCCCTTGACATCGATAACTGGACCAAGGATAGCAGAGTTTATACTCCATAATATCATAAGTCACTTTGGGGTCCCTTAAAAAATAATATCGGATAATGGGCCATCTTTCAAGAATAAAAATGTGTGAAATTTGATGAAAAAATACCACATTCAACATATTTTTTCAACACCCTATTATCCACAAGCAAATGGGCAAGCAGAAGCCTCAAACAAAACAATAGTCTCAATCTTGAGGAAGACAATGAAATATAATCATAAGGATTGGCATTTGCAATTGCCTCTTGCATTATGGGCATACATGACTAGTGTGTGGATGCCCACTGGGGCAACACCATTTTCACTTGTATATGGCATCGAGGCCATCATGCCCCTAGAGTTAGAAATTCCAACCCTGCGCATAGCATTGAAGGACTTCATAGATGATGACACCGCGTGACAAGTCCGCCTTGATCAATTAATGCTTCTTGATGAACATTGAGTCAATGCCTTGGAGCATCTCCATGTTTATCAGGGTCACCTTGCGCGAGCTTACAATAGTAAAGTCCACTTAAGAGAATTCAAAGTTGGAGATCTTGTGCTCAAAGAAAACCAACAAAACTCAAATCTACCACCGCACCTACAAGACAAATTTGTGGCAAATTGGATAGGCCCATACATAATCTCGAAAAGGGTTGGGCTTGGAGCATATCACCTCACATCATTGGATGGTTTTGAAGAGCCTGAGCCTCTCAATATAATTCACTTAAAGGTATTTTATACATAAAATACAAAAACATTCAAATATGTCATAAAATACAAAAACAATACAAAGCATTAAAACTATAAACAAATCATAAAAACATAAAATATTAAAAAAAAATGTTCCAAGGGTATCTTTGTGTTGGGTCAATATTCAAAATTATAAATTCTCCAGGGGTATCTTCATACCACTTGGTCACCTCAATCAAAATGCTCCAAGGGTATCCAAGCCACTTGGTCAAATTCAATCAAAATGCTCCAAGGGTTTTCCAAGCTACTTGGTAAAAACCAATAAAAATGCTCCAAGGGCACACAAGTACATTTGGTCAAAACAATACAAAATCCAATCAAAGGCACTCAAAATAATACATAAGGATAATTACTTGTCACTTTACCCTAAAAACTACAAAGGCACAATAATGCTGGTCAAAAATCAAAAATACAAAAACATTTGCATCTTACACCTTCATCCATATAGTTGCATTACATTGAACATCTCCATACATTGCATTTGCATAGGTTATGATCACAATATTGCAAAAAATGCCATAGTTTGTATCACATACTCAAATCCATATTCACCCATTCATCCATTGTGTGTAACTATATTTTTCAACACAACCACTTCTTGTTGCTATAAGGAATAGTCTAATGTTTTCTGGTCATTCAACCATATCTAGTGGTCTTATCAGCTTTTGTGAAAGTCCATATTTATTAGTAGAGGGTGAGGTCTAGTGGTGATAGTGCCTTGGATATTCAGAATCCCATCATTAATTAAAAACACTAAAATCCTAGTTGGTACAAGGGAAAGATAAAAATTGCAAAAGTGGTCTAGGTTGCCTTAAGAGAAAAGGGTCTTCCTTGCTTATCCCCCTGTGTGACCGGTTCAAAGGTGCTGAGAATTGACAAAAGGACAAGTTCTACCCTACCCAGATAAATCCCTTGCTTTCATTAAAACAAGAAAAATCCCAAAATCAAGCAAAAGTCAAAGTCAAAACAAACAAGTGATTATCATCCCTACATAAGTCCCTTGCTCAAGAGAAAAATAAAATCAAAAATAAACAGTTATTTTCATCACTAAGCATGAGCAAGTATCCCAAATAAGATGAAGAAAATAAGGGAATGGAGCTTGAATCCTTGGAATTCTCAGCATTGTACAAAATCGAAAGGAGATCCCCATTACAGGTTTGGTGTATAGCTAACTTGGCAATGGTGGTGTCCTTATGCATGACGATATGTCTATCACAATAGCATCTTGCATTTGTGTAGACCAATATTTGCATGTGGATGAGCTAGCTTTGGGTAACCCAATACTGCCTAGTAGTATAGTCCAACTAAGTCCAACACAGGATCAGATGAACAATTGAGGATCCCCGATCTTAGCAATGGGATGAAAGAATCTCACCTGACCTTAGAGGAAATGCTTGAGTTCTATCTAAATACATTCATTTGCACACATAGGGATAATGAATATCTAGGTCCATGATGAAAACCTTGCTTTTCAAAAGTCTTGTATGGTCAGTACGCAACTACTAATAGGGCAACTAGAGTGTTTGAGTCTCTGGAAAAACCTCAAAAACTTCCTACATAGAAACAAATCACATCATCAATTTTTATTTATGAGGTTTGGTGAATTAAAGGGTGTTAAAAAAGTAGGTTAGATACCAGATAGATGTCAGAAATGATATTTACATGACCATTGACTATTTTGAATCTTTTAAATTGCTGAAGCTTATCAAGAAAATATATACATTTCATGCCATTGCATTTCACATATGGATGATCAAATAATTAATTCTTGTGATAAGAGTGATTATTTACATTCATATCTAATATACTTTCTGTGGTGTCACCCATTAGATTGTTAAAATCATATCATATGCATTCTTTATGATTAAATCATATAGGTTCATTCACATTAGAGCAAGCACCATATAGATAATGCATTACACATTGCATTTACCATAACATAACACAAGTCGAATGCATACAAACTAAAGCAAAAAATTATACATGCATTTAACAATAACATTGCATCCACAAATACATAGTTCATAACTCGTCCATTTACATCTAAATAAAACATCATCTCATCGACATGCATCACATCATAAAGCAGTAAGCAATTCATATAGGCAATATCCATATGCACCACATCATATAGCCATAATCAAAACACATAAAACCCCATAAGCATCCACATATGCATACATCATAATCCATCTATGCACACAATCATAAATCCATCACTAAGTCAACTCATGATACATCACATCATGACACGATAATCAAATCATATAAGCATCTACATAAGCATCCATCCAAATATCCACATCATCATAGATATCACCTATCATCTAAACATACATCAACCCATCATAACATCATAATTGCCTCACATAAAAAAACATAAACATAAGAAATAAATGATGCACATAATGAATAATAATCTAAAAAATCTCATATATATAAATGTGTGAATCAAGTACATAGATGTGCAAAATGCCCATGGGCTACAGTCATGTAGGTCAGCTGACCTCAAAAATAGAGCTAAAGAACATAATGAATCAAACTAGGCCTACGCCCCCTAGGTCACCACCCCCTATGGATGGATCTCGGGTAGAATGGTGTGAAACCATTGGTCTCTCTGCATGGCCCTGAGTCCTCTAGCTAAGCCTAACTAAAGACTACCCTAAGGTAGAGCACCTGCTAACCTATGACCCACCTGCACCTGGCCTCTCCCTAGGAATGGCTCCCAACCTCCTGATCTATCATAGGAGAGCGGAAATATAGGTTGCATCATCAAAGATCTATGCATCACACTCATCCAAAAACCCTACAGACACCTAGTCTCTACCCCTGGATCTACCCTTGTAGGACCCTATGGTATAGGAGGAGTAGCAGAAATTTGCATCCCAATAGTAGCACTCCTAGTAGCAGCCTGTAAAGCCTATATCTATGCCATGAGTTGGGCTATAGTGGCATCCCACTCCTATACCTAGATCTTGGCTGACTAAAGCTCGGCATCTATAGAAGGAACAACCACAACCTACATCTTGGTAGCACCACTCTCGATAGCAGACTACAATGCTTGTATCTGTATTATGAGTTGTGCTATAGTAGCATCCCATTGTGATATAGTGGCATCCCACCACTGTACCTAGATCTTGGTTGACTAAAGCTTGGCCTCTACCTCATGTAGTTGCACCCTGAGAGGAGAAACTATCTTGTTAGGATCCAACTCTCCTCCTCCTCCTCAAGAGCCTCCTGCTCCTCTACTATCACCTGCTCTATCGGCTGGCCCCATCCCTCAGTCCTGGGTTGGACTCTTTGCCCTGCTAGATCTACACCTCCATCACCGTCATCATCCTTGAAACCCGAGCTATCATCACCATGCCATAATATATCCCCCCACCACTATGTGAAAGCCTCTATGACTCCCCCATCAATACCTACATCAACTACTGGGGCATCCTCCTCATCGGTAAGCTCTATGATGTGAGGTGGACGAAGGTTTTTCTCTACTATGATGCGCCTATATAGGACTGGGGAAAAGGCACATCCTACTGCAATCCATACTGATGAAGGACATGAGAGTAGAATAAGTACTCTTTGATCATGCCCTTACGGCCAATGATCCACCGCTCGCGTTGTCTCCTAGCTATAAATATGGCTGGATCATCCCAGGTCGGGTAGTCATGATATGGGCACCATATGATATCTTTGGCCTTTAGCCCAATGAAATAAGCAATGTAATGAGAGATTTCCCCTGCATGAGGGTGGATCTTGTGCTACTCACACTCTCAAGCCCATCTAGTGGCATAGCACTACATCGAATCATCAATCTCGATGATCTCTATGGGAAGCCCTCTAGGATGATCTACACGGATATGCTCCTATCCCCATATCTGTAGAATAAAGCTATAAGCAATGCTGGTGTGACCCCGTTGATGGATGCCATACAAATCATTATAGCACTACGCTAGCAAAGTGCTCCCCCAGGCATATATGATAGGCTCCGCACTGTCCACCAAATCCTGAACCATCACAAGGAGGTTCCAAGGGAACCTCAAACCTGAGTAGTCTAGGAGAAGCATGTTGCTGATAACCATCAACAACACCACATGCCTCTCAGAAAATACCCTCTCCTAGTACCATCGTAGAATGGACACACCACTAGATTTGGTGTCCTTGAGGGCAGCCTCAGCATGCCTCCCAAACACCCAAGCAAAGACTGCCTCGTGGTCCTTAGTGACCAAAGAAACAATGGCCACTCCATCAAAAGGAATCTGGAAAATCCTATATACATCCTCCAGTGTGATAGTCATCTCACCGGTAGGAAGGTGGAAGGTATTAGTCTTGGGATCCCATTGGTGAGCCAGGGTCGTGAGGTAGGCCTGATCAAACATAATCTGGGGTAGCCTAGTCATGTACTATAATCCATGGGCCTTAAACCATGCCCAGTCCATATCAGTCATACATGGTAGGAGGTCAAGCAAGAGCTTTGAGTCCTGAGCCTAAGCAAAAAGAATCTAAGGATAAAAATCAAGGTATAACTATAGTGCATCTAAGGCATAAAATGCAATAAAGCATGCAAAATGATGCAAATAATGATAAACTATCCTAAGTCTAAGTGAAACAAGAATAAACGCACCTAATCATGCAACAAAAATCAGTTGATCAACTCAAAAATTCAAAAAAATCAATTAATCATCCCAAAATACAAATAAAAAATAAAAAAATTGCCTAAGGTTCCTGGTTGCTTTCATCTACAACGACCAGAAATCGGTCTTTGAGGCTGGCAGTGGCCAAATCCCAATGGTCATAATTTTTACCATTGAGTTTTGAACTACTTGCTGCCATCAACAACAACCAAGCCATAGTCAAAAATGGCCACTCTATGTAGCAACGGTCGATGAGCGACACGACAGATGCGTATGCCCTAGGCTAAAAACATCCAAAAAATTACAAAAAAAAAAAAAGGGGGCAAGCCCACCAAAGCAAACCCTAAACTAAGCCTATCTACATGTTTGGTTCATTTTCGATGAGTTTAGTGAGGTTCGTTCACTGATTACTTAGTGTGGTTCATTTTACTAAAAAATAAGTAGGGTTAGGGTTTCAAAAAGTACTCGAGAAGCTCTGACTCCTCCACTCGTAGATGCCCTACCTCATGCAGCCATGGTCCTCATCGATAAGCTCTCCAAGTCATAGATGTCACTTTCACTCTAGAGCTCAGAAAAGCAAATTGATAGCTAGAGAAAGTGAGAAGTCAAAACCCTAGGTTGCTTTTATATTTCCCAAATTATGCCTCGGTCACTACTGTCATCAGTGGCCTACAATTCTTGGACGCTTAGGTCGAGAGCGGCCACAAATAGGCATTTGGGGGTCATTGGATCTGACAATGGCTAGCAGCACAGGAAAAAACAAGAGAATTCCTTCCAATAGGAATAATAAAAAAGGTCAAATAAGCACATTTTTATAACCCATAAACATCATAATGCTCAAAATAACAAAAAAACACATAAAAACAAAATCTCAAGTAAGCCTCGTATCTAGTTACTTACTCTATCAACTCAGCGGTTGCAGCGATTTGCACTCCATGCAATTCGGTGAGATGAGTGAATTACCATAGGGCTACTTGGGGTAAATTAATCATTTTAGAATGGTGATGTACCCCCTCAAATCCCAAAGAAGACCAAGATGGTCGGACTGCTCCACGGGTGTGATGGAATCATCTTAATTCCTTCATGACATTACAACACTAAGTCAAGTGATTCAACACAAGCCTAAATAGAATCACTCATCCTAACTCCCTAAGAAGGCTATTTATGGCCAGACCGCTCCTCGGGATAGGGATGAATGATCATCATAAATAGTTGGAATCACACTTGGATGGGGGATTGCCCATTAAAAAAGACAAACACTAGAAAGAAGCCAAACCAGTCATATTGGTCAAAGTTGCTTTTCACTTCATTCATGGCCCTTCCTTCATCAATTCGTTGTGTGAGGGGGTAGTTCAAATATTCAAACAATCATAATCAAATTCAACCAAATATCACTCAACCATATCAAGATCACATTCATCCTATGAATCATTGCAAGCAACTATCACAAAACTTTCCCTCATTTGTTGGGTTCATAAGCAAATACAAACATGCCAATTTGTAGCTCTCCTCTAGTTGGTTCTATTATAGTGACATAAGCTACCCGATTGCATTTGAGGAATGAGTGCAAGTAAACATGTGCAAACTTCTTGCATAACTAAGCCTTCAATCAGGTTGAAGCAATGATTCAGGGATGCATGCCATCTTGCATGGTTGGGCCATCCAGCGTTGATCAGACCAATGATCATCATACACCCTATAAACATAGTAGTCTATATTTTTGCTTCATGCATTACATCTTTTCCACATAGTGCATCCCAAAAAGGGGCATCTGTAGACACCTAAAACATGTCATGTTTAGGAGAACTACTCATATGGGCATCCATAGACCATGTGACTAAACCTTGGGACCTTCCAAGTGCCAAAAGTGATTTTCACCACTCATTTTGGGGTAGTTTTAGCCCATCCAAGCTTGGCCGCTATGAACCAGAGTGGCTGGATTCTGGTCACTGAAGCTTAGAGTGGCCAACCCTAGCCACTGTAGATGATAGCGGCTAATCCCTAAATAGCAATTTGCCATCAAATTAGCCTAATATCGGGTGGAAGTGACATTTTACATGCAATAAATCCAAGCGGGGATAACTTTGCATTCCTCCTCACATTGAGTCTACATGAAAGACTCAAGTCCAAGTTTAGACATCAGTTTAACTGGCCTTCAAACACAAAAAAGATAAAACTTCTCATGCTAACATCTAGTGTGCATGCAAAATTCAGTCCTAGGGTTGGACATTGACCTAGGGCTTCAAAAAATATTATAAGGTGCAAACCTAAGGGCACCAAGGGAGGAATCAAGAGATATTCAGAGACTTTTTAGAGAGCTTTTGACACTTAGAGAGTTTTTCTTGTAGCGAAGCCCTATCAAATCAAAGAGCAAATTGGAATACCTTTTAGGAGAAACGAAGTGCTATTCGATTGAGGGTTCATCATCTATAGGATATTCAACACATCGGACATAAAAGATGACCATTTCAACTTCAGCAACAATCCTAGATCCATAGCCTGGGAGCAATAGAGATATGTTTTCATCTTAGTGGCCATTATCTCGAACAATGACCCGTAGGCCTAGTCTAGGGTTCTTAGCATTATTTTCTTTCATTTAGCTTATTACATGTTTTCATGCCATTATCATAGATCTGATTTATTATTTATTGCATTCATAGCATTAGTTTCTATTGTCATTGAGCATCTTCCTATTTATCATTAGGGTATTTTCTAACAACCTCATCTAGGGAGGCAGTCTCGAAAAGCTGAGCATTTGTTATTGTTTTCATGCTTGCAGGACCACAGGTTCATTGGATAGGTTATCAATGTATGAAAGCAAAAGGATCCCTCTAGGAACTAGACCTAGATAAGGAGGCATCTATAAGCCCTCATACAGTTCCGTGTGCATCATCGGGAAGCTTGCGAGAGCGCATCACCCCTTGCAAGGGGATACCACACATCTACTACCCTATTTTGTAAAATATGTATCAAATGAAGGGAATCCCTTAGAGGGATCTATATGTAACCAAACTTGAGAAAAGCAATAAAGAGCATTATTCATTCATTTATTTGTATCGCGATTGCATATGTTTTCACATATTTCATTTAATGCATGATTAAGTATATATAAATAAAATAATATTCTCAAATAGAGTGGTGGACGAGTGCGCTACTTCCCCAAGGTTACTATAATTCCTATGCTTTCACGCATCTGGAAATACTTTGAAAAAAATCATATCCAATTCTAAAAATAAAATTATGAACAAAACTTCTAAAGCTCTATTTAATGTTTTAAAACATTCGTAGTGCAACATAGAACACATCTAGAATAAACTAAGTTTACTATACATCACTTGAATATTAATTGGTTTAATGGTTGAATACTTGACATAACATACATGGTGTTTCGAAGTCAACGAAAGGCTTTTTTTTAATTTAAAATAATGAAACACAAAAATTTAACCTTTTTACTGATTTAAACTCCTCATTAATTATTAGCTTATTAAAAAGAAATGCTTCCAAATATTTGGTAAAAAACACACAACATGGTGATTTTCTCAAGAATATTTTGATTATGTTTTACATGTTTCCATAAAGAGACATCTCCAATTTTTGACATCACAATTATTTATTTATTTGAAAAAAATAAAAAATTAAAAAGAATAGGTTGTTTTATGATTTTACACTATGGCCATATATTATAACAATACAACATCCTTTACCAGATGAAGGTACAAAATTTTGGTTATATCGAGCTCTTAAACATGCTTAGAAGAACTAACTTTCATTAAGACCATAGAATAAAACTATTAGAACTTTCATCTGGTACTAAAGAGTGTGGTCTCAAGTTTAACCAATACCTCGTATATCTTTCAAAAACTCAATAGAATTTATATAATATAACCAAAGGTGCAAAACTCTACATGATTCTCCACAATTCTACACAGTAAACTAAGCCTTGGGTTTCACAGGTAGTCTAAATTAAATTATGCATACATTTCATCCATCAAATATTTGTTTCCATATGACACGATTTAAAGACAATCAACTTTCAATATTATATTAAATACTAGATTTTGTTCCCTCTTTAATTCACCCCAATATTATTTATGAATAACAAAAACATATAATATATTTTAAACTAATCCAAAATCTTAGCACATAAAGTGAAGGTAAGCTTCAAAGAAATTAAAATACATACTTGTACTAATGATAATCAATTGCTATATCTTTTATAAGTAAAACATATCAAATAAAATTATTAGTACTACTTCAAATATTGTTTTCAAGCTTAGATTATACCTCAGCGAGATAGAAAGCTTTATGGTTTGAAATAAAATTTTCAAACACTGCTTAATCTCTATTTTATAGTAAAAGATAGAAAAGATCTTATAAATAGTCTCTGTAGTGTGCACCCAACATATTTTTCTTAACCTCTAGTCCAATGCCACACTTATTTTTACCAGAGGGAGACAAAAATAGTTTGGTTGGCGCTACTTGGATCAATGCGGTCCCAAAATAACATGATTGCTTCTAATGTATAAACATTTAGATCCTATGTATGCAAATTATTATACATTAAGTGTTTCTTTACCTTTTCATTTATTAATGGTTAAATTATTTTATATATTTATACTAAAATATAAATTACTTCTCACCACAATAAACTAGCGATTTATGGGCACGTATATATATATTTTTTTAACATGGTGGAATCGGTAGCTGCCATGAATTCGGTCAGGCTGTCCAACTTTTATGGCCGCCACAGTTACAAGTTATGGGCACGTATATTTTCATATCCTAAAAGTTAGCTTTCAAACCAAGGAAAGGACAGAGTATAAGGAGACAGTAAGACATGTAATGTAGGGAAGATTTTTGTGGCATTGATCAAGCAAACCCTTGATCGATTTTAAACCATAGGATAGGGGTTTTGGATCTACTTTTGGTAGAGTACAACAATAAATAATCTAAACCTTAGTCAAGCAATCTACCAAATTAGTATTATACATTCATCAAGATTATTTCTAACATAAACCACAAATCATACAACCATGCATACCCAATATAAATTTCATCATTTACTTCTTTAAGTAGAAATATTGCCGACCTGGTTATTTCATTCGCAAAGAAGATACAAAAGTCACGATGATCCAAACACCATACATCCATAGGCATCAAATTTTTTTCTTAACTCCTTGACATGGTTTCAATCTCCTTTTATTATTAATTAGAAGCTCAAACCAAATGCCACATAATTTCCATACATATTGGTTGCTTGTCGAGTGGCACCTTATTTCGGCAATAACATTATCATGTTGTTTTCATGATATTAGTTATATCAATTTTATTATATATTTTTAATTAATTTTTTTTATCAATATTATATAAAATTTTTAATTAATATTAATATACACTAAATTATGAATGTATGACTTAATCTAAATGGAGGTAAAACAATGATCTAATGCAAAAAAAATAGACCCAAGCAAGTCATGCAATTACAATCAACATATGTCCCTATATGAGTTTTCCTCATGAGCTTACATGTACTCGTAGGACCATTTTTATCATCATATCCTACCTTACCTCTTGTGGATAGCTTTCCACTTTTTGCTTGAAGGTGGACAACAGGTGCTCTGGTCCTATTGATAACTTATTGTACCTGTTCTTACACTCACAAAAATTCTTTAGTAGTATCTCATTCCATAAATAGATATTCATACAAAATAGATAGTATGTCACATTCTCTCCTATCAAAATTGAACAAACTCCCTGTGTTAGTAAAAATAATTTTACATTTTCATATTAAATATATGCATTATCATGTCACATATTAAGAATTTTATCAAAAAATACGTACACATTATAAATCTAAAACAAATACAAATATAAATGTATGTATGTATGTATGTATGTATCAATGTCGAGATTTCAAGTAATATTAGTTCCCAAACAAGAGCAAAAATTGTTCTTTTGTAGCTGCTACATCTTTCCATGTAGATTTTCTTCAGAGGAGAGAACCCATTGGACTCTACATTGATCAACAACTTTCTCCCTTAGCTACTTAGTTCTAAATTCTAAAATCTTGATTGTGTTGGAATATGTAATGCAACATTGTGTAAATTATTCTTAGACTAAAATAAAAAGTCTAAAGAACAATATTTGAATTAGAAAATAATTCTATTTTATGTAAAAATATTCCCACCTAATTAATAAATAAAATAAGGGTGCTAAGAATATTTAATTTGTGGGAAAAAGTTATTTCCCCTTTTCTAGCAAATATTAGAAAGTAACTAATCACTTTCTAATATTTGATAGATTCCACTTATCACACATCTCAAACATTATATTGTGATAATATTAGAAAGTAACTAAGCACTTTCTAATATTTGATAGATGCCACTTGTCACACATCTCAAGATTAGATTGTGATAAGATTTAGGGTTGTAATAGAAAAAATTATCTTTAAATAGGGGTGTTGTCTACTACATCATAATATATCTTGTCATATTGACTTGTGTTGTAATATCATGTTGATGCATATTGTTGCATAGCATTGAAGCATTCTTGTATTGTTGAATCAAATAAGTAATATAGTGAGCTTCATAGTGGATGTTTCCATTCTTCATTTGAAGTAGTGTTTTACCACTTAATATTGGTGTTGTGGGTTTTCTTCTTTTGTGTGTGATTGATATTGTGGAGCATTCTTCGATCTTGGGAAGACTTTTTTTGTCTCACAATTGGTATCAGAGCGGTTGGGATCTCCATCAAGTGTCTTCAATCCTTTGAGGTGAAAAACCCATTAAGGTATATATTTTTTTTTGCATGCATTTGATATTTGGGTATTTTATGCAAACTTATTTTGCAAATCTTCCATTAGGGTTTATAGATTTATTGTGTTTTTAGATCTAGTTGTTAGATATTTTGCAAATAGTATTTTTATTTTAAATCTATAATTTTTTTTTTGGCATTGAGATTTTTTTGGAAGGGTTTTGAAGCCAAACGAACCCCATGGTTGCGTCCGAAAGATACAAAAACCCCTATTTCTATATATAGTCATTTTTTTAATATTTTTAAAATAAAAAACAGTCGGCTATATATATATATATAATAGTCGGCTATATAAAAAAATAATTAGCTATATAGTCTAAAAAACTTTTAAATTTTTTTAAAAAGTTTTGCTTTATAAAAATATTTAAACTTTTTCATGCATTTTTTATTAATTATTTAATAAAATAAATTTTATTAATTTAATTGCATTTTTTAAGCAATTTGTGTATTAAAAAATTATTATTATTTTCCTTAAAATGCAATATTTTTTTGTCTCACATTAATAATGGTTGTTTGTGAGTTTTCTTGTTTGGCAAGGTTATCCAAGTATGTTTTGGAGTACACAAGGTAATTTCAGATCAACTTTTTCACTCTCTTCCCCTATTTTTATTAATTTCTTCTAATCTCTCTCAAGAATTTGCTTGAAGCATAATGTAAATTAATGTAACTTCTATCTCTCATAATTAAAGTAAAAGAGAATGAAAGTGAGAGTGAGAGAGAGATAAAGAGAGAGAGTGTGTGTGTATTTATGTTTTGCTTTGTGTCTCCACTATCTCTTGTTCATCTTTCTTACAATTTTTTTTTTGCATCTTTTGCATTTTGCATCTCAACTAATCTAACTACTAACTTACTAACTTGCTACTAAACAATATACTAACCAACTAACTTGCAATTTGCTAATTTTCATATTAATCAAGAAGGTTCAAAATGAATCAACTTACTAACCACAACTTTAGTATTTGATTAAAATTTAATTAATCTTACAACATAGTTTGTATTTGCTAAACACCTATTGAATCCAAAAGCATCCGCTCTATTGGTAGCAAGTCATTTTCGTGTCCTTGTACTCGTACCCTTTTTGGTAGCTTGGTTGACCTTGGGTGAGATGAATTGGAAATTCATTAGGCTATAACAAAACCTTAAAATGAACACTAACTTACTAACTTATTGACTATATAACACTTAAAAAATGTTTTATGGTTCAATTCAAGGTAGTTTATTTTGTTGCAAGATGGTTGTTATGATTAGTTATCTTATTATTGCAAGTTAATCTATTACAAGTTGGTCTTGGTTTATTTCATTTTTCAATTTCAATATGGTTATAATTGTTTATTGCAATATGGTTATAGTAGTTCATGATAATGTTGATTATCTTTCATGATGATGCTTATCTCTCTTGATGATGCTTAATTTTAATTATCTTTCATGATGTTTATCTTTCATGATGATTATCTTTGATGATTGAAAATTAGATTACTTGAAAGTTATATTTTTATATATGCAAGTATGTTTATCTAATTTCTTATTGCATCATTTATTTCCTTTGTCAATGCATCTTATATTTTGATTATGTTAACTTTATAGAATGGTTGATCATGGAATCTCCTTCACACCTAAGCACATCCTTGATGGATCAAATTTTGGAATATGGGAACCAAGGATGACCACTTTCTAATATTTGATAGATGCCACTTGTCACACATCTCAAGATTATATTTTGATAAGATTAGATTGTGATATTATTTAGGGTTGTAGTAGAAAAAATTCTCTTTAAATAGGGGTGTTGTCTACTACATCATAATATATCTTGTCATATTGACTTGTGTTGTAATATCATGTTGATGCATATTGTTGCATAGCATTGAAGAATTCTTGTATTGTTGAATCAAATAATTAATATAGTGAGCTTCATAGTGGATGTTTCCCTTCTTCATTTGAAGTAGGTTTTTATCACTTAATATTGGTGTTGTGGGTTTTTCTCTTTTGTGTGTGATTGATATTATGGAGCATTCTTCGATCTTGGGAAGACTTTGCTTGTCTCACAATTGGTATCAGAGCGGTTGGGATCTCTATCAAGTGTCTTCAATCCTTTGAGGTGAAAAACCCATTAAGGTATATTTTTTTTTGCATGCATTTGATATTTGGGTATTTTATGCAAACTTATTTTGCAAATCTGCCATTAGGGTTTATAGATTTATTGTGTTTTTAGATCTAGTTGTTAGATATTTTGCAAATAGTATTTTCATTTTAAATCTATAATTTTTTTTTTTGGCATTGATATTTTTTTGAAAGGGTTTTGAAGCCAAACAAACCCTATGGTTGCGTCCGGAAGATACAAAAACCCCTATTTCCATATATAGTCATTTTTTTTAATATTTTTTAAATAAAAAACAGTCGGCTATATATATATATATATATATATATATATATATAATAGTCGGCTATATAAAAAAACAATCGGCTATATAGTCTGAAAAACTTTTAAATTTTTTTAAAAAGTTTTGCTTTATAAAAATATTTAAACTTTTTCATGCATTTTTTTTATTAATTATTTAATAAAATAAATTTTATTAATTTAATTGCATTTTTTTAAGCAATTTTTGTATTAAAAAATTATTATTATTTTTCTTAAAATGCAATATATTTTTGTTTCACATTAACAATGGTTGTTTGTGAGTTTGCTTGTTTTTCAAGGTTATCCAAGTATGTTTTGGAGTATACAAGGTAATTTCGGATCAACTTTTTCACTCTCTTCCCCTATTTTTATTAATTTCTTCTAATCTCTCTCAAGAATTTGCTTGAAGCATAATGTAAATTAATGTAACTTCTATCTCTCATAATTAAAGTAAAAGAAAATGAAAGTGAGAGTGAGAGAGAGAGAAAGAGAGAGTGTGTGTGTGTATTTGTGTTTTGCTTTGTGTCTCCACTATCTCTTGTTCATCTTTCTTACAATTTTTTTTTTGCATCTTTTGCATTTTGCATCTCAACTAATCTAACTACTAACTTATGAACTTGCTACTAAACAATATACTAACCAACTAACTTGCAATTTTCTAATTTTCATATTAATCAAGAAGGTTAAAAATGAATCAACTTACTAACCACAACTTTAGTATTTGATTAAAATTTACTTAATCTTACAACATAGTTTATATTTTCTAAACACCTATTGATTACAAAAGCATCCGCTCTATCGGTAGCAAGTCATTTTCGTGTCCTTGTACCCGTATCCTTTTTGGTAGCTTGGTTGACCTTGGGTGAGATGAATTGAAAATTCATTAGGCTATAGCAAAACCTTAAAATGAACACTAACTTACTAACTTATTGACTATCTAACATTTAACAAATGTTTTATGGTTCAATTCAAGTTAGTTTATTTTGTTGCAAGATGGTTGTTATGATTAGTTATCTTCTTATTGCAAGTTGATCTTGGTTTATTTCATTTTTCAATTTCAATATGGTTATAGTTGTTTATTGCAATATGGTTATAGTAGTTCATGATAATGTTGATTATCTTTCATGATGATGCTTATCTCTCTTGATGATGCTTAATTTTAATTATCTTTCATGATGATTATCTTTGATGATTGAAAACTAGATTACTTGAAAGTTATGTTTTTTATATATGCAAGTATGTTTATCTAATTTCTTATTGCATCATTTATTTCCTTTGTCAATGCATCTTATATTTTGATTATGTTAACTTTATAGAATGGTTGATCATAGAATCTCCTTCACACCTAAGCACATCCTTGATGGATCAAATTTTGGAATATGGGAACCAAGGATGAGGGCTTAATTTCAAGCAAGAAATTTATGGCCCATTGTGAATGGAGATGAAGCAATCCCAACCCAGGTAAGGGCACTTGAGACATACAACAACAAGAGTCACCTTGCACTTTCCATGATTATCAATAGTGTGAGTGATGAGATATTTCTCACTATAAGCCATTGTGAGCATGCTAAATATGCATGGGATTTGCTAAAACAACTACATCTAGGGTCCAACACATCAATGAAATTCACTTCATTTTTCAAAATTCTTAGCACTATGCAAGGTGAAGAAGAAAGTCCCTTGATCTTCCTATCAAAGATGAAAGACATGAGAACTCAACTATTGGCTTGTAATTATGATTGGATAAGTGAGAATCTCTTAAGCTTTATCATTTTGAGGAACTTGTCAAGCAAGTTCAAGAATTTTATTACCATTATTGATACTATGCTAGAGTAAGAAGAGGATGGCATTCCTCTCAACACTTTTTCACAATTATTGATTCAACAAGAAGAGTCTCTTAATAGAGACAAGGTGAATGGTCAAGTTATCAAGGAGAAGAATGTTTCCTTGAGTGCCACTAAAGCTTCCTTCAATAAGAAATACAAGGGAAGGAAAAATTAAAATTTTCAACCCAAGAAGCCTAGAGTTGATTTCACTTGCAACTTTTGTGGCAAGAAAGGCCACAAGGAATAAAATTATTTTAGGAAGAGGAATATTGTAAAAAAGGAAGAGAAAGAAAAGGCTAAGGGACAAGGACCTAAGAAATGGTTTGGCAAGGGAAAGAAAAAGAACAACAATGTAAATAAAAATTCTAATAAAAATGCCTTTGTTTGTGCCCTCTACTCCATTGACTCATCTACTTCTAATGAATGAGTGTTAGATTCTGGATGCACTAACCATATGTGTTTTGAAAAGGATAAGTTTGTGGAATTTCATAAGCACTCTTTAAATTTAGTTGTCATTGGTGATAATACTAGAATTAAAGTAGAAGGTGTTGGCAATGTTGTAATTGAAGGGAAATTACTTGATAATGTCCTATATGTGCCTAACCTTAGGAGAAACTTAATTTTAGTTTTGCAAGTTTCTAGAAGTGGTCACACTATTGAGTTCAATGCAACTTCATGGAGCATTAGGAAAGGCATGCTACTAATCATTACAGGTTATGCGAAGAATAATATTTATGTGTTAGGTGATGCTTCTCCTAAAGTGTGTTTAGAAACTAATGTTTATCCTAGTAGCAAGATTTGGCACTTAAGGTTAGGCCATACAAACTATCAAAATATTCAAATGATGAAGTCCAAAAATTTGGTTGAAGTCTTGCCTAACATTTCACATATTCATGGTTTGTGTGAAACATGCATCTTAGGCAAGATGACCAAACAAAATTTTGCAAAGGACAAGTCAACAAGGACCACACAAATTCTTCAACTCATTCATACAGATATTATGGGTCCATTACATGTTAGATCACCTGGTGGTGCATCCTATATTCTTACCTTTATAGATAATTATTCAAGAATGATATTTGGGTATCTACTTAAGAATAAATTATATTGTTTTGAGACATTAAAGGAGTTCAAATATTTGGTAGAAAATCAAAAGATAGCAAAGATCAAAATGATTAGAAGTGACAATGGAGGGGAGTACAATAGCAATGATTTCAATGATTTTTGTTCTTCTCATGGGATCAAAATATAGTTTACTTATCCATATACTCCTCAAAAAAATGGTGTTGCAGAGAGGAAAAATAGGACAATCATGAAGATGGTAAGATGCATGCTTAGTGACCACTTACCTCAATTTATTTGGGGTGAAGCAACCAATACAACAATCTACATTCTTAACAGGTTTCCTTCAAAATCAGTTGAGGGTAAGACTCCTTATGAGGTTTGGAATGGTAAGAAGCCAAAATTTTCACACTTAAGAGTGTTTGGATGTGATGCATTTTCATATATTCCTTCAGAAAAGAGGAAGAAATTGGATAAAAAGTCTCAAAAATGTATCTTTGTTGGCTATGATGCAGAACATAGGTGCTACAGGTTATACTCGCCTTCTTCACGCATTGTATTTGTTTCAAGAGATGTCAAATTCAATGAAGACCTTCTTGAGTTATAAAAGGGTGGTCCTTGTGTCAAAAGGACCAAGTGGTTGGATCATTCTATGGGTTCTAAAGAGTAGAATTCAGTTAGCCAAAGGATAACTAGATGTATGACCCTTAACATGTCTCTTCTAGCTAAGATAGAGAATGATCATGAGACTACTTCTTACCAAGAAGCTTCACAACACTCTTCTTGGGTTGATTCCATGAAGGTTGAGATGGATTCTCTTCTAAATAATAAAACTTGGGATCTAGTGCCTTATCCTAATAAGAGAAATATTATGGATCTATAGAATCAAGTACAATTATAATGGATAGATATAAAAGTATAAGTCTAGATTGGTTGCTAAGGGTTATGCTCAAAAATATGAAATTGACTAGGATGAAACCTTTGCACCAGTTGCCAAAATGCCCACCATTCGGCTTCTCATTGCTATTATTGCTGCTCAAGGTTGGCATATTTTTTAGCTTGATGTGAAAAGTGCCTTTCTAAATGGTGATTTGGATGTGGATATCTACATGAGTCAACCACAAGGATTTTTTTTACAAGGTAAGGAAACACTTGTGTGTAAACTAAATAAAACATTGTACGGTCTGAAGCAAGCACCTAGAGCATGGTACATGAATATTTTAGGTTACTTATTGTCTCTTTGTTTTGATAAATACTATTCAGATATAGATTTCTATTTTCTTAGGAAGTATAACTTGGTCATTTTAATTGCTCTATTTTTTGATGACCTTGTTGTGAATGGAAATGAGAATGAGGCCATTTTTAATTTCATCTCCAAATTAAAGTTAGAGTATGAAATGATTGACCTTGGTCTTCTACACTACTATCTTGGCATGCAAGTTTATCAAAATGAGGATTGTACCTTTTTGAGTCAATCAAAGTATATTGGAGATCATCTTAAGAGGTTTTATTTAGAGGATGGAAATCCTACTTCTATTCCTATTTATATAGGGGTTAAGTTGGAAGTAAGTACAAAATCTTAGTTGGATGATGCTACATTGTATAGGCAGCTCATTGGTAGTCTTCTTTATGTTACCATCACAAGGCCAGATGTTGCTTTTGCAGTTGGTATGATATCTAGGTTCATGTAGAAACCTTATATTGAGCACTTACAATCTACCAAGAATATTATGAAGTACCTTTCAAGAACTATATATTTGGCACTCAAGCATTCTAGGCTTCCTTCCTTTGCTCTTTGTGGCTATGTTGATTCTAATTTTGGAGGGGATAAAATAGATAGAAAGTCTACCATAGAATATGTTTTAGTATTGGGTCTACACTATCTCTTGGTCTTCCAAGAAGCAAGATATAATTGCTCTTTATACAA
This sequence comes from Wollemia nobilis, assembly GCA_028583015.1. Lineage (NCBI taxonomy): Eukaryota > Viridiplantae > Streptophyta > Pinopsida > Araucariales > Araucariaceae > Wollemia > Wollemia nobilis. The sequence goes on along the minus strand of JAQPPZ010016703.1, from coordinate 1,861,988 downwards.
CGAAAGTGAAGTATAAGGCTATGATAGCATCTACACAGGAAGTGGTTTGGGTTCATGCCCTCATGAATGAAATTAGCTTTGAGCAATTTGGTCCTTCATGTTTACTCTCAGATAATCTATCAGTTATTGCTTTGGCTAAAAATCCTGTAATGCATCAAAGGATAAAGCATGTTGAAATTCAAACCCACTTTATCAGAGATAAGGTATTGGATGGGACTATTCAGTTGGAGTATTGCCCATCATCTTCTAATTCTGCTGATTTGTTCACCAAACCTCTTTCCAAGGAGCAATTTTGTAAGCTGAGGGACTCACTTGGTTTTGTGAAGTTTTCCTCAAGGGGGAATGAAGTGTAGTTACACTTGTGTGATGAAAAATTCATCCTTATGAGGTGTTTTGTGCTATATAGATGAGTTGATCTTTGGTGGTATAATTGTTTTTTGCATCTCTTTTGAATATGGTACTTTCTTGTTTGCCTTGTGCAACTTTTGTACATGTTACTTTGTAGATGGCATTGTGCAATTATGGTATATGATGCAATTTATTTATGCGACTCTTTTACATGGTACTTTCTTGTTGCCTTGTGCAACTTTGTACATGTTTTATGTAGTTGGCATTATGCAATTGGTTTATCATGGTACTTTCTTGTTAGAATTTATGCTACTTTTGTACATGATATTTTATGGTTGGCTTTATGCAACTGGTGTGCACACTTTATTATTTTCATATACCTTATGCAACTTTTGTACATGGTACTTTAGAGTTTGCATTATCATGGTACTCCTTGTTTGCTTTATGCAACTTTGATCATGATATTTTTTGATCAACTATATAGCACATGACTATAAGTATGGCTTGGCATATTTTTGTGATGAATTATAGTTCACTATTTGTTAGATAAATTTTTTTATCATATTTGGATATTCATATATGTTGTGGTGAATATATTTATGATGATGTATCTAACTAATCTTATGTTGAGTTGCTTGTAGCTTGCAGGTACTTTCATTTGGGGTTTTGCAGGCTTACTGAAGACACCCTTGTGATGTTTTATTCTTGTCATTTGCAACCACTTATGGTTGATGGATGGCTTTGTAAGCTGCTTGTATCTAAAGCTACTCTATTGGGGGCTTGTAGTCTCATTTTGGACCATTTTGTATTGGTTCCTTATTGTATACCATTCTTGGTCATAGAAGCTCATTATAACTATATTACTCATTTGATTCTCATCCCCGTTTGTATCTTTATGGGGAGAATGTTTCTTTGTTTCATAATTCCTTTCCCCAATATTGCATTAAGGGGGAGTGTTAAAATATGTAATGCAACATTGTGTAAATTATTCTTAGACTAAAATTTAAAGTCTAAAGAATAATATTTGAATTAGAAAATAATTATATTTTATGTAAAAATATTCCCACCCAATTAATAAATAAAATAAGGGTGCTAAGAATATTTAATTTGTGGGATAAAGTTATTTTCCCTTTTCTAGCAAATATTAGAAAGTAACTAATCACTTTCTAATATTTGATAGATGACACTTATCACACATCTCAAATATTAGATTGTGATAATATTAGAAAGTAACTAAGCACTTTCTAATATTTGATAGATGCCACTTGTCACACATCTCAAGATTAGATTGTGATAAGATTAGATTGTGATAAGATTTAGGGTTGTAGTAGAAAAACTTCTCTTTAAATAGGGGTGTTGTCTACTACATCATAATATATCTTGTCATATTGACTTGTGTTGTAATATCATGTTGATACATATTGTTGCATAACATTGAAGCATTCTTGTATTGTTGAATCAAACGAGTAATATAGTGAGCTTCATAGTGGATGTTTCTCTTCTTCATTTGAAGTAGAGTTTTACCACTTAATATTGGTGTTGTGGGTTTTCCTCTTTTGTGTGTGATTGATCTTGTGGAGCATTCTTCGATCTTGGGGAGAATTTTCTTGTATCACAGACTATGAGGACCTTAATGAGTTGAGAGTTTGATATCTACAAGTGTAAAACATCAAATATATGAAAGAGGTTAGCCATATTATTCTTAAGAACATATGGAAAGTACTATGGATTGTGATCAAATTAGGTGGCAAGACCCATGTTGTAAGTTATAGGACAATAGTTCTAGATGGTCTTACAGATCTGGGCTAATTTTAGAGGACTTTTTTGGAACTCTTAATATGTTTAATTTTAAAAAGACTTTATTGCATATAGCAATTTCTTTAGATGATATTTTAAGATCAACATAGCTCTTCTTATCAGTTTGTGGTTTCTTTGAACCACTAGAATATTTCCATTAGTTGTACCTCCATATTTATAGTAGTTGGTCTAATCTTACTCGATCATCCAGTTTCTTAAATCATAAAGTGTTCTATACTTACACCCATATAGGCTTTTAAATATAGTATACCCAACCTGGTACAACATATAAATTTTTATCTGATTGACCCTCTTGGTCTGTCCTATTAGTCACTAAATACTAGAAGTATTGATTTGAAATCAGAAAAAATTTGTTAATGAATAGGTTGGACTAGATTCATACTTGGTCTACCACGTACTTGACATAACCTTAGTATTTTCCAATATATCTATTAAATTGTTAATAAATAAAAATATTACTGGATCTTTTATCGATAAATATCAAACTATCATATCATTTTATCATAAGAGGATGTGGTTATTTGCATGTGCTTAAATCTTAAGAGGATCACCTTTAGCTGGTTTTCTTTTGTCTGCTTTTTTGGGGATTTGATAAGCATAGTGGTATTTAGATTCATAGACATAACACATGTTTGCACCTTTGTTCTTCCCTTTATTCCCATTATTTTTTTGGCTAGCATCATTCCTTCTTATTTTTGGAGTCATAGCTCTTTTTGGAAAGTTCCTCTCTTCTGGTTGCCCTTTGTTACCTTTATATTTACCTATATTCTTGTTGTTTCTTCTATAATGGTCACATTATTTGTATTTCTTATATTGGTCCTTTTCTTTAGCGGGTTCTGGGAATCTTCTTTTCTTAGATTCATCCATCTCAAAATTTTGATAATAAGACTTTTTATTCTTTTGTTTTAATTCTTCATAATGTGCAGCATCAAAGGCTTCAATCAAATTCTTAGGCTTGATCCGTCCAATAGGATATCTAATTCTAGGATGTAAGCCTAACACAAATTCTTGAGCTTTAAACTCCTCACGTTTATCATATTCAGGTGCATATTTTAATAATTGGACAAATATTTGATAATACTCTATCATCGACATGTTCTCTTGATGAAGATTGGTGAATTTAGTGTACTTCTCAATGTAAAATTTTGGTGTAAGAAATATATCCCTAAACACTTTTTCAAATGCATCCACCAATCCCTGGCCAGACTGGTTAAGTGTGCTATAGCCCATGTAGTTTTAGATTCTATGCATAGGGGTTGAATTGAAAAGTACCCCTTAGCCTCACTCAACCAATTTATAGCTACTTCATCATCCCCCTTCCCATAAAATTTAGAGATATCTAATTTCTTAATTTCTTTTTGTAATTCTACACCAACTTTTATTCTAGAGAACCCTTCAAGGAATTCACTTATTCTTTCCGATTCATTATTTTTGGTAAAATTTTCTATTACTTTCTACTATTGAGCAATAATTTCTTATTGTTGAGATATTTGTGCTCTCTGTTGTTCCATGTGCTCACTCATCTGAGCCCTTTGGATTTCCATTTGTTCATTTTGTTGATTTAGTTGTTCTTGCATTAGCTAAATCATTTTAGTCATGGTATCATCATTCTACTTTTTTCTTCCCACTGTAGGTTCTTTTTCTTTTCCTAATACACACTGAGGTACTTCAACTATTTTTACTTTTTTGACTCCCTCAAAAGTCATATTAGTCCCTTTCTTGGAACTTTTGCAATCCCTTCTTGAATATTAGTGCTTGTTCTTTTTGAGGCCCCAACCATTATACTTGGTGGCAAAAGAGTTATGTCAATTCAAAAAGTCATAGTTATAACCTAGGTTTTTTGCAACCTAGGCTCTGATACCAATTGTAACAACCCAGGTCTAACTATCCTTCATGTCAAAATCACAAATTCAAAATTCTATTTTATTACATAAGAATAGTCATAATTGACACATGTGCACCCAAATTTGTATTAGTACATAGGCATAAGGTTCCATATTCCAAGATGAAATATCGTTGCAGAAGGAATCATGATTGCTCGGTATTGGTCAATTTCTTGCAATAGGCTACCATTTATGAGATCCACCTTCTCCTATATTGAGCTATGGGTACTCATCAAGGGGTTATCCTTCTAGGTCCTATAACATCTAGAAGGGCGGATGCATTTTTTTCCTACCTTGTAACATGGAGGACATTGGTCTATGACCTTATCTTCGTCCTAATGGTCCATTGACCTATTCTTCATCTTGATCTAGCTTTTAATACCATGCTAGAGTTAGTGTTTTTATACCTAGTTCTTTATATTAGTCCATATTTCTATGGGTGCTATCAAGGCCCACCAACACTTTAAACTTGGGTCTAGGTATCTTAGATCATATCATAGTTGATGATAATGTAGCCTATACCATCTATCGCTAGAACTTACAACCTTAATACCAACATCCCTAGTCTTGAGTTACTGTTGGTTATTCCATAATTAGATTATGAGTCATGAGAACCCTCATGTACTACCTCGTATGATAATCTGGAATGTCATCCCATTCCACTGCTCATTACTATCCATGGAATAAGTTCCACTAACCCTTATATGTATTTCCAAAGAATGGTTATACCAAAATCACAATAGCCACCACTATGAATTATCAGATTTATGTGGATACTTTAGCCCTCCTCAATGGTAAATTATTTTTAATTCCATTCCCGGTGATATATTTTCCTTTGTATAGCCCTCCTCGACAGTATATTTTTCTTTGTATAGCCCTCCTCGATAGCATATTATTTGTAATCTTCAATAGGATTGATTATTTAATGATAGCTTTTAAGTGATAAATAAATAAGATAATTTGTTGTTTTGAAAGAAACAATGTTTAAATATCAAAGAAAATTTGAATATAATTCACTAAATATTTATATCCACTCTATTGTTTACCAAATATTAATAAAAACCAAGCAAACATCGATTCAGAAAATTACTCTATGTAGCTAGTCCACTAAATTCAAAACACTCTAACTATCAAAACTTATGTAATTCTAATAATCTAAACCCAAGTTATATTATAATCTAATTATGTAACTTTTATAATCATATTTTATTTTAAGTTTACCTAAAAGTAAAAATAATTTAAATATATTTTCTATTCGACAACTATATGTGTTCTCTTTTGTTTGATACTTACAGTTTTAATAGCTCAAATAAAAATAAAATAATTACAAAAAATTTAACTGAAATTTGCCTACCATCTAACTATGTCTTTGATATTTTTCATATTCTACAAGGATGAAAAGTATGTGCTCTAGAAATAATGTGCTGATCTAGGAACTAGTATGGTTTTGCATTTAACATGGTAATAACATCACTACTATGCTCATATCTATGTTTGCTTTCATTTTGAATAGTGTATCATTTGATCTTCCAATTCATATTTCACAATGGTTTTTTTCTTCCTATTTCAACAAAGAAAGTTTACTAGTTTCATTTTCGAATATTTCCATACTATACAACCCTAAATCAAATGGTTTATCTAAATTTCTAGCAAAATAGCATGTTTTATTAAGGATAAATTTCTATATATTAACAAGGAAAACATCTGAAAATCCACTAGCAAAATTAATTTTTCATTTGGCCACAAGCTTAGTAACCAAAAATTATAAGGTATTCACTCCATGATAGTTTGAAAACAACACTAACATTCAATATGAGTACTTGGCACTAAGATTACAATTTTGCATTCATAATTCTTGTTCTTTCATGCATCTAGAAATATTTTGAAAAAGAAATCATTTCCAATTCTAAAAATGAAAATGTGAACAAAACTTCTAAAGTGTTATTTAATGTTTTAATACACCCATAATGCAACACAAAACACATCTGAAATGAAATTTTTTTGCCATACATAACATGAATATTAATTGGTTTAATGTTTGAATACTTGACATAACATACATGGTGTTCCGACATCAACCAAAGACTTTTTTTTAATTTAAAATAATGAAACACAAAAATTTAACCTTTTTATTGATTTAAAATCCTCGTTAATTATTAGCTCATTAAAAATGAAATACTTCCAAATATTTGGTAAAAAACTCACAACATGGTGATTGTTTCAATAATATTTAGATTATGTTTTACATTTTTCCATAAAGAGACATCTCCATTTTTTGACATCAGGATTCATTATTTATTTGAAAGAAATAAAAATAATATTTAAAAGAAATAGGTGGTTTTATGATTTTACACTATGGCCACATCTTAGAAAAATACAACATCCTCTACCAGACGGAGGTATAGTAGTTTGGTTATATTGAGCTCCCAGACATGCTTAGAATAACTTCCTTTCAATTAAATCCATATAAGAAAACTATTGGAACTTTTGACCAGTACTAAAGTGTGTGGTCTCAAGTTTAACCAATACCTCCTATATCTTTCAAAAACTCAACAAAATTTATATAATATAACCAATGTTGCCAACAAAGACAAACTGGTAACCTCTACACGATTCTCCATAATTCCACACAATAAACTAAGCGTTGGATTTCATATCTAATATAAATAAAACTTTGCATATATTTCATCCATAAAATCTTGGTTTTCGCATGATACAATTTAAAGACAATCAACTTTAAATATTAAATTAAATACTGAATTTTATTCTCTCTATAATTCACACCAATATTATTTCTGAAGAACAAAAACATATAATATATTTTAAACTAATCCAAAATTTGAGCACATAAAGCGAAGGTAAGCTTCAAAAAAATTAAAATATATGCTTTGTACTAATGGTAATCGACTGTTATATCTTTTATAAGTAAAACATATCAAATAAAATGCAGTACTACTTCAAATATTGTTGTCAAGCTTAGATTATACCTCAATGAGCTAAAAAATGTTATGGTTTGAAATAAAATGTCCAAACACTACTTAATCTCTAATTTACAATAAAATATAGAAAATCTCTTATAAATAGTCTCTGTAGTTTGTGCCCAACAAATTTTTATGAACCTTTGGTCCAAACCTTTGGTCCAATGCCATACTTTTTTTTATCAGAGGGAGGTAAAAATGGTTCGGTCGGTGCTACTTGGATCAGCGTGGTCCCAAAATAACATGAATGCATATAATGTATTTACATTTAGATCCTATGCATGTAGATTATTATACATGAAGTGTTTCTTTACCTTTTCATTCATTAATTGTTAAATTCTTTTATATCTATGTACTAAAATATAAATTACTTCTCACCACAACAAACTAGTGATTGATGGGCAAGTAGATTTTCATATCCTAAAAGTTATATTTTAAACCGAGTAAAGTATGGAATGCAAGGAGCTAGTAAGATAGGTAATATAGGGAAGATTTTTGTGACATTGCTTAAGAAAACCCTTGTTCAGTTTTAAACCATAGGACAGAGGTTTTCAGTATAATTTCAATAGAGTACAATAATAAATAATCTAAACCTTAAATAAGCATCAATCAATCTACCAGATCAATATTATATATTCATTAATATTATTTATAACATAAACCATGACTCATACATCTATGCATATCCAATATAAATTTCATCATTTAATTATTTTAAATAGAAATATGACCGACCTGGTTCTTTCATTCGTAGAGAAGATACAGAAGTCACGATGATGCAAACACCATATGTCCATAGGCATCAACACTTTTTTTCTTTTCCCCTTTACATGGTTTCAACCTCCCTTTAATATTGATTAGAATATCAAACCAAATGCCACATAATTTACATGCATATTGGTTGCTTGTCGTGTGGCACCTCCTTTTGGTAGCAACATTATCATGTTGTTTTCATGATATTAGTTATATCAATTTTCTTATATATATATTTATTATATATATATATATATATCTATTTATTTATTTATTTTTATTTTTTTTAATTTACATGGTGGAATCGGTAGCTGCCATGAATCCAGGCAGGTTGTCCAGCTTTTATGGCCGCCACAGTATTCTGTGTTGTCCGCCCTAGAAGCCGCCACATAGATCTTCGTGCAGTCCACCCTTATATATATCTATTTATTATATATATAATTAATTAATTATTATTTTTATAATTTTTTTAAAAAACTTTTAATTAATATGCATATACGCTAAATTTTTATTGTATGGCTTAATATAAATGGAGGTCAGCAATGATCTAATGCAAAAAATAGACCCAAGAAAGTCATGCAATTACAAAGAACATATGTCCCTATATGATTTTGCCTCCGTGAGCTTCCATGTACTCGCAAGACCATTGTTAGCATCATATCCCACCTTACTTCTCGTGAAAAACTTTCCCTCTTTTGCCTGAAGGTGGGCAATAGGTGCTCTGATCCTCTTAACAACTTATTGTACCTATTACTACACTCATAAAAATTCCTTAGAAGTATCTCGTTCCATAAATAGATATTCGTCAAAAATAGAGAGTATGTCACACCCTTAGCTATTTGTCTTGATTTTTGTACCCATTAAAGCCTATATTTATTTTTCTCCTCTTTTATTGTAAATTCAAACAACCAAATCAAATTTGAAATCATATAAATTTATGCAAATAAAATATGCACCTAAAATTGGTGGATTGTTTGGATTTTACCTCTAATCTGGGCAAACCCAGATTTTCAGCGAATTTGGAACCATTCAAATTCATCCAGATTGGAAAAATTCTAAGTTTTTCATAACCCTAATCTATCTTTGTCCTAATTTTTTCTTGATTGGATCCGGTTCTTAAAAGTTGCAAGTAATTTTTAGGAGATAATGGTGATTTTCTAGGAAAAAGAGGTGGAGAATAGCTTTTCATATCTTATTGCAAGTTGTATGAAGAGATTTTGCCACTCTATCATCATTCTAGAGATCGGTTGAGATGACATTTGGTACCATCAATCTTATGTATTAATTTAGCTTTCTAATTTTGTTACTTTGCATATGTAGATATAAATTTCATTTATTTTCAATGAATTTAGACATTTCAAAGCATTTTTTAATTTTCTTTGTATGTTTAGAATTTGCATAGGTACACCTAAGAGATAAATTGTTTATCTGGTTGATAATCTTCAAGATGGATACTCTTAATATTGATATTCCTTGAGTGTAGATATTTATTAGGTATTTATAAAATTGAAATATCTAAATGAATTCAAAAGGCTATTTTATCATTTGAATTCACATAAAGACTTTCAAAATTACTATGTGGTTGTCCAAATTCACTAAAAGACTTCCAAAATTGCTCTGCAATTTTCTAAATATGATCGTTGTAGGTTTGAAAAAATTTAGAAAATTTTGAATTCACTAAAAAATTATAAAATTGCACAGACATATATTGAGGGCAAAGGTTTGGTTCTCAGGTTTATCACATCACTTTAGATCTTACATTTTGGTTGTCATAGCCTTTAGTAATTGTTGAATTATATATTATTTCACTGTATCTTTGTTGAATGCATACGTTTGCCTCAGATCTAGAAAATCCATCATTTTATTTATGGTTTACTGAAGGAACCAAGGGGATCTAACTACCACATCATTGAGGAGGATCAAACTTGCAATGGCTTAAGCAAATCCCTCATCACTAATCACAATCTCTAGTGTTATATTATGAAATTGCAGGTCTGAATGAATTTGGATAGTTGCTCTCTATTTTTGAATTCACTTTCTAAGATCCAAATTTGCTCTGTATTTTCAAATTTTCTTTGATAGATCTGAATTTGCTCTGACAGATTTGAATTCATCTAATAGCAACCATCTGGATCACGTAAGTGCCTAATTATGAATTGCATTCAGTTTTTCATATTTTAATTTGGTATTATTTTGTTTAAAAGCAGTTTTATAAAATGAAAAAGAAATAAAAGATAAAAACATAAACTTAGTTATATTGCTTTTGCATAAATTATACTAGTTAGAAAACACACAAAAAAATATACACATGTTTGCATAGAATTTATCCTTTTACTTTTAGTATTCACAAGAATCGTTACATTTTAGTTAAATTTACAAGATTTCTAGTTAATTTGTATACCATTGCTTTCATGGAAATTTGAAGTGCATATAGTTAGGTATAGCTACATTTGGCTAAACCCTAGGTGTGTGTAAATCAAATAATCCATCAAAAACTCACCCTACCTAGGCATGGAAACCGCCATAATGTGTTCCCTAGTGAACCCCACATAATCTATCAAAAAACACCAAGGAGAGCACAACTCAAGTGCTTCTCATCTGAGGTGTAGGCACATCATTTTCCCTCCCATTTTAGGTGTGAATTCATTAGCTTTAATGAAAGGGGTGCAAACATTTTGGGTCTATATTCTTTGGTGAACCCGATGTGAACACACCATCACTTTTAAATTATTGTTTTTTCTTTGTTTGTGAAAAACTAAAAAAAACATTAAAAATTGTTTGCTTAGGTTAGAATAACATAAAAATATGATTCTTTTTAATTAAGTACAATTCACTTTTCTCATTTTATTTACATCATTGTCCTAAAAAAATTCACATACAATGTGTTTTCCCATAGCTTTGGCTTATCTGGATATAACGAGATTTGCAATGAAGGCTTACGGACCTTTAGAAAGGTATTATCCTTTCACATGTACCCTAAAAACTTGAAATTTTAATCAATATTTTAAAATTTGGTCGGTCCAACAACTGTCATAGCTATGGAAAATAACATGCGTCTCTTTGAGGTGTATCACTGCCCATGGTGAACTGGGTGAGAATTGGTAGAACTTGGGCTTCATCATGACTTGGACTTCATCACCAAGCATCTGTATGCGAGCATCTAGGTGAAATCATAATTGAAAAATGAGACAATTTGACCTACAACTTTTAAAATTGTTAAAAAATAATAAAAAAAACTTTAGTTAGAAGAAAAATATTGTTTTGTTTTAAACTTTTCATTTATTTTTACTTCTTTGCTTTTTCTAATTAATAAATAATTAATTAATTAAAAAAAATGTTGGACAATAGTGCTAGGTATTTCACACTTATTGATCGTAGGAGGCTACTTATAGAACAATAAGTAAACACCCTTTATGACAATTAACGTTGGGGTGAATTATGGCATAACCTCAATCTTGTCAAGATAAGGTCTGAGGAATTAAAACAAATTAAAAGAATTGATATAACAAAGGCCTTAGGTGCATATTGTTACTTCCTCTACTTCAATATTAAAAGGAGTTGTAAATGTTGGTTAGCAAAAAAGAGGGATAGCATCCATTCCATAGTCTACCCTTGGGAAAGCTATTTTAAGGAATCAATAACCATTCACAAACTCTTAGCAAACCTAGAATATAAGGAAGTAATCTTTGAGAAAAATAAATGATATCACAAAGCACCTATAGTAGTTCTCTTCTAATATTTATACCATGAACTTCAATTCCAACCTCCTACTTCTAGAACTAGTAACCATACTCTTTATCATTTCATTCTCCTTTTGAAAAAGGAATTTGTTTTTTAAGAAGGGTATTTTATGAACCTGAAAGACTTAGAGTCCATCAACAACATCTATAAGCTCTTTCAATAATATTAAATCACCTTAGCTCCATTATTTGATTTTTTTTGTAGATATTTAGTAAGCAAGCCTTTATAATTTAATCTTAAAAAAAACAAAAAAAAAAACTTAGGAGTAGCATCAAAAAGAAAAATATGCCTAAAAACTTAAGGAATGGTAAACAGGTGGCAACCAACTCTAAAGGGGAGTCTGATACTAAAAACCCTAATACTAAAATAGAGATAGAATAAATTCAAGAGGAAGAAGACGAAAAACTAGAATAAAATGAAGAAGACAAAATAGTCGACCCTTTTGACTCTAAAATAGGACCTAAAGAGGACATTCATTTTGAATTCATGCAACAATTCTATGAATTTTTAGCTCATAATATGTCTACTCTCACCAATTCCTTTGAAATATAATATCAACTTAAGAGGGGTGAATTTTCAATTGAAGTAGCTTTAGAAGAATAATTTTAATTTCACCCTCAACTAGAGATATATACGATTGATAATCTCCCTCTATTACAACGTGTCACCCATAATGATCATTTATTAGGTACCACCCAAATTAGACCTTCTCAATATGTTCATTCTCAAATACAAACATCTATGGCACATTAAAATAAACCTATTTTTATGGCCACTACAACTACCTCCATCCAAAAACAACCTTCTTCCTCCACCAATAATACTTTTCTTTCTCAATATTTCAACAATCGATTTACCCAAGCTTCTACATCTCAAAAAAATAAAAATGTGCAAATCCCTACTTCTTCTCAACCAACATCTCAACAAAATACAGTTCCTTATAATCTCATTAATCCTCCTACTTAAAATCCTATGCACAATAGTATTATCATTCCAACTCCTTATGGGTAGCACAACGTACATATTACCTTCCCTATGCAAACATAGTGGTACAAAATAGTCACAATGGACAACCACACCATATTGAAGCTATAGTCAAACAATCAGCTTCACGATTAGACCAAATAGACCCTTACCACCCTACATATAGTTATAAGTATATGTGCAACCAACCATTAGATCCTTTTGTTACTGATAGACCATATCATAAACATTTCCCCATGCCAGTTCTATCAATTTATAAGGGGATTGAAGATCTGATTGAATATCTTCCTATATTTAGGACAACTTGTCATGAAATTTCATATGATGATATGTTGATGTTAAAAATATTTTCAAAAATATTAGGAGGTATGGCTTTGGAATGGTATTATCAACTATTGACACACTCCTTAAAGAAGTTCAAAGAAACTGTGGAGTTATTTGTGCATCAATTTGGTGCCTACATAGAAATGCATGTCACAATTAAAGATTTGTGCAACTTAAAACAAGGAAAAGAATAAGGTTTTACAAAATTTCTAGACCGATGGAGAAAAATCTTGGGAAAATTACATTTTTCTCTAAATCCAAGGGAAATGCTAGAAATCCTTATTGGAAACCTACAAGAAAAATTGTCCTATGAGTTGGCCATTGCCACCATAACCTCTTTTGATCAAGTTATCATTTTAGTAAGAAGGGTAGAAGAATCTCTTATCACAATAGGATAACTTAAAAGGAAGGATGAGAACAAAACATCTAAAAATTAATATAAGAACAAGCATGTGGTAGGAGACAGGCTCACAGACAATAGACCCCCTCCAAATGTTAATACCGCATAAACCACAAAGAGGTGTTGGAAATTTTGAGTAAAAGTTATCATTGATGTCTAGAAATAAAGTTGTCATTAATATCTAGGAATAAGCCACCGATGATGTCAAAAGGTCAAGAGGAACAATGCAGATATTAAATGCAAAAGGGCTTCCTAATATTTTTAATATTATGTGGAAGCATAAGTTAGAAGGTTTATAATAAAAGGTTTTTTCATAAAAATCCAAGGAATCTTATTGCAAAGTTAAAGAAAGATTTAACATTTTTTATAAATCATTTAAATTCAAAGTGAATTTAAATTTTATTAATAAATATTATTTATACAAAGTAATGCAATGAGAGAAGGCCTTAATAAAACCAAAGGGTTTTAAAGAACTAATTTATAAAATTTAAATTCAAAAGAATTTAAAAAATTTATAAATTAATAAGTTTAAATCATAGTGCCGACATCTAAAGTGTGAACAATTTCAAAGCACCGATGTGTATGTGTGAAGGAGGAAATCAATATAAAAACCATGCCTTAAGAGGCATTAAAATTATCCTTTTGCTCAAATTTTAATATGTGCAATTGTGTTGAGAGCTTGTGCGGAAAAAGAGAAGCGAATTTTTGTTTTATGTGCTAGTGAATAAAGACAAATCAAATAGCATCAAAATTTGGAAGCCATCTAGGTAGTGTGGCCTAGTGGCAAGAGGGTAGTGGTTAGAGTGTTTGGGTGCTAGGTGACCTAATGCGGTAGCAATGTGTTTTGGTGGTTGTGTTTGTGTTGGAAGCGCAAAATGAAAAGGTACATGTTTTTCTAGGTAAAGCGAGGAGCTTCATAGAGCACATGGTGCTCTCCACTCTCCAAGCGAGAACCTAGCTCGTGCGATAGTTGGAGCTGCGGGTAGGAAACTGGTTGAGGCTACGTTGTGAGTTCGATTCCCACCAAGGCTAAGGGTGTTTCCTAAAGTTTGACTTGAGGTCTTAAGGAGTTAAAAGGGTTGCTTAAAAGGATTGTTAGTTGAATATAATTTTTGATAAGTTGGAGGTACAAGGAGTTAGATTTATATTTGAATAAAGTGTTTGTGTCACATTGACTTTTTGAAGTTATAAAAGGATAAAGGGAATTTATAGCATTGAGTTATTTTGAAAATAAGAGTGCATTAAATATTATTTTAATTGGGATATTATAAGGTGTAAGTGGTGAATATTTTTTGTAAATTTTAATGAATGTTTTATTAAAGATGGAGTGATAAGGTGTATGTGGGTCTTGATATTTACATTATATTTTTTAGGGAGTTTATCATATTATAACTTCTTTGAGCTTGGCAAAGAAGTTTTTGTGGTTTTAGCAGATTTATGAGATTCCTTCATCATCAAGAAAAAGGTATGAGCACATTCTTCCATAGTTAATTTGATTGGTTGGTTTTCTAGAAAAAAAGTGTGGAGTGAAAAGAACTTAATTAGGGTTTCATTTTGACTGTGTTGAGTTAATACTTCAAGGTTTTCTAGAATAAAGAGTTGTTAAAACCTTGTTTTATAAACATTACCATTTGTTGAGCATTGTTAGAAACATTTTTAGTTGGTGTTTATATAATTGGACTAGGGTTTGTCTGGAAGGATTGTTTCATTGAGTGATTGGTTGAGTAGAGTTCGTTGAGCCTAGTCAAGTGTATGTGTGAAGTGATTGTTCAAGTTCCATAAAACAAACTATTCTATATTCTGAATTGAATTGAGAAAGTGATGGATTTGAAGCATATTGTGTCTCTAACAATTCTTTGTATGTTTCTGAAAGAGTGATTGAAATTTATTGAGATTTGTGATGAGTATAGAACAAATTGAGTCTCTAAAAATTCTCTTTATGTTTCTATGAGATTGGAAAAGTTCTAATGTGGACTTGTTGAGAAAATTTGAGGTAAGTCTTTGAGAAGACTTGTGGATAGATTTGAGTAAGTTTTTGTGTAATATTACAATACAGATTGAGAGCAGATTTGATTAAGTTATTGAGAGCACTTATTGAGCATATTTTATTAAGTTCTTGAGAGGACTTATTGAGCAGATTGGACAAGTTCTATAGAGGACTTGTAGACTAATTTGTGTGATCTTTTGTGAAAGCTTACAAGGTATATTTTAGACACGTATTTAATAAGGCTTGAGAGTAGAGTTGATTGACTGATTTGTTAAAATCTTGAGTTAAGGTTTGGGGTAGATTCAACAGAGTTGATTTGAGATTGAGTCAAGATTTGAGTTAAGGCTTGAGGACAGAGTTTGAGAACTGATTTATGCTAGACCGAGGGACTGTGTTTAGTACATATTTGATGATAGAGTTTGGTGTAGATTTGAGGATAGATTTTTGGTATACTAGAGATAGATATTGAGGATAGATTTGTGCTAGACCGATAGACTGAGTTTAGTACAAATTTGAGATAGAGCTTAGTGTAAGATTTAGAGGTGACAGAGTATAGAGGATGATAGTCTCTAGTGGATAGATATCCATTAGCCAGGGTAGTGAGGACAAGTTTTTTGAGTGAGGACAAGATTCTTGAGTGGATAGAGATCCCTTAGCCAGTGTAATAGAGGCAATAGTTCTTCTAGAATATCACCAACTAGATCAAGAGGAGAAAGGAGTTCTCTTATGGATAGAGATCTATGAACTTGATTAAGGGATTGGTATCTCCTTTGCATAGAGGTCCTTAAACATTATAATAGGGAAAGGATTTCCAAGAGATTGATTGAGAAATTTTTAGTGAAATATTTTCTCTATGGAGTAGCCCATAATGGGTGAACCACATAAATTGTGGTGTATCTATTGTGTGTGATGATTTATGCATTGCTTTGAATACTACTATTTATATTGCTATATTTACATTACATAATATTTATTGAGAAATAAAAGTAGAAAGTGGTCTTATAGTGTTCACCCCCATCTCAATATAAGCTTGTGTTCTTCAAGAATTTTGTATTAAAAGCACCTCAAAAACCTCCATAGTAAAATTTCACAAGGTTGAATCAACCTTTGACAATAGTATTACTAAAATTGGTAGAAATAGGGTTGATAAAATTAACAAAGATACGACAAACTGATACCTCCTAGCCTTGGTATAGACCAGATCAATATTATGATTTCCATCAAGTTGATGAATATCTGACCAACACTTGTAGAAGACTAAAACATTTGGTGCAATATTTAACTGACAATGGAAATCTGGAAGTGGAAAGTCCTCCACCAAATGCTAATCCTCCAACAAACCCACAAAAGTAATAGACACAAAATGATAATCAAAATCTATACATCTTCCAAATCCCATTACCTAATAATGGCAAGGAAGTTGTGAATCAACTAGATTATAAGAATATTCCTCATCCAACATGTTATATGGGAATAGTTAGTAATCACCTACCATAAGAACTTCCACAAAATGTATTTGTGCCTACTCAATCCATAGTTACAATTGAGAAATTTCAAGGAAGAGAGTTACAACCCTTATCTTTGGAACACACATAAAATGATTCAGAATCAGAGATAGGCATTTGTTCCCTTCATTCTAACAGCTCAAAAGATGGATCAAAACTAATTATACCCATTAAAAAGTTGTTTGTTCTAGAATAACCATTTCCAAGAGTGATGACAACTTGCCCCTCTTCACAACAACTATTTTTCATAGAACAAGCATCAACTACTAGATCTCACTCTATTGATTTTGATTCTTCCAATTCAATTGTTATTCCATAATCATCACATCAATCAAGAAACATTGTAGGTACAATTGGAGTGATTACTAGACAACAATATTAAGCTCAAAATTCTTAACCTCAATTACCTATAACTCAACCAAATGATATGGATCAACCACCTTTTGTTCTAAAACCACCTCATAAGGGGAAAATTTTAGTTCAACCTCAATAGAAAACTTCTTTTGATATCAATGAACAACCAGCTAATACAATAGCTATAATTTCCCTTCTTGGTCTTCTTAGGACTTCATCTATTCATAGGGAAGAATTAATGAATACCCTAAGTCAAATTATGGTGCCTCAATACATAGATCCAACTATCATAGTTAATATTGTGGCCTCTCATGGAATTGCCTACATTGATTTTCATGATAAAAATATTCCTCCTTAGAGTATTCATAGGGATAATCATTTTTAAATAACAACATTGATTAGAGATGTGTGTGTTAAAATAGTGTTGATTGATAATGGGTCATATTTGAACATTTGCAGTTATGAATTTTTCAAGAGGTTTGGATTCAAAAATGAAGATTTAAGAAGAACTAAAATGATTATTAAATCCTTTAATGATGAAACCCAATAGTCTTGTGGTGTGATGTCCATTCCATTACAATTTGGTTTTATAATTTTGGATACATCCATTTTTGTTGTATCTTGTCCACCATCATGCAACAATCTTATAGGACATCCTTGGATAAATGCAATGAATGTAGTCCCCTCTACTTTACATCAATTTGTAAAATTTGAATTTAAAAATAAATTGGTCACCATTCATGGATACCCTAGACCTTTTGAAATGTGTGCAATGGTTGAAGCCATTAATGTTCCATTTTCTCTAGACTTATCATCATTGGAACCTAATTCCCCTATGTCCTCTATACCAACACCTAAATCATCACCTCCTTTTGACATACCTATACCTTCCAGTGATAATGATCCTTCTACACCATACCCTCTTATAGATGAGACTCTACCGAACTTATCCACCATATTAGCACCGATAGAATATGCTAATTTTTTGTACAAGACTCCATTATCTTAACTCAATTATTGCCATCCCCATGTATAACAAGTTTACCTCAAAAATAGGGAAATATATATCATGTTGGAAATTGTACCTTTATTTCCATAGGATGTCCTCTTGATAAAATCAACATTAAGCATATGAGCTTTACATTTGATAAAAATTATTTTTCTCAATGTTATTTCTCCAATAGATATATAAAATCTAAGAAAATTATGTATGATATAGGGTATAAGGGCAAAGGTTTAGATCATTTTAAAAATGTCATATGTGAGCCTTTTGAGGTTGAGGAATGGCCTACCTGATGTGGTGTAGGCTATATCCCTAAAAAATATCAACCTTTCCCCTTTTATGAAGATGATCAGCTAATCATGTATGGTGAATATTTAGAAAATCAAAATTATTTAAAGGATATTAAGATGAAAAATAAAACTCATTTGTTTTGTTGCAATATGCTTTCGGTGGTCCATCCAAAAATAATTGCCACTCTGGATGAATGTGTAGAAGGAGATGTCTTTTGTGACATCTCTCATGAAGAAATCATGCAGAAGAGTTTCTTATTTTATGGGTCTATCCCATGTATAGCACATGATAAAATAACTACAAAACATAAACTAGCCAAACTATCCTTAGAAGAACTTTAGGAAATGGGTGTTTCACCCACCCCTCCCAAATTCGAGAGAGACTTGAGTATTGTAGTAGAAGACATCTTGAAAATTAATATTGGAACAAAAACCAATCCTCACATGGTTAAAATAGGAGTTGTCTTGAGAAAATAAGAACAAATTAAATATATGAAAGTTCTTATAGAACACCTTGACATATTTGCATGGACATATGCATATATGCTCATCTTGGATCCTTTTGTGGTCATGCACCATTTGGTAGTTCGTCTTGATGCAAAACCAGTAAAACAAAAAATTAGAAAAATGCATCCTAAAATAGCATTGTTGGTTAAATATGAATTACAAAAACTTTTAGGTGTTGATTTCATTCAAGATATCGACTACTCTGATTAGATATAGAATTTTGTTCGAGTATCTAAAAAAAAGCTTCTAAAATTAGAGTATGTACTGATTTTAGGGACATCAATGTTACATATCCCAAATATGACTTTTCCCTTCCTAAATGTATCAAATTATTTGATTCATGGTAGGAAGTGGGATGATATCCCTTATGGATGTATTATCAAGATACAATCAAATTTGTATAGCACTAGAGGATCAACCCAAAATTGACTTCATTACACCATGGGGAACTTTCTATTGAAAAGTTATGCCCTTTGATTTAAATAATGCAAGGACAAATTATCAACGAGCTATGACATATGTGTTTCATGACATTATGTATGACATATTGCATGATTATGTGGATGATATCATAGATTAGTCTATTAAGGAAGAAGATCACATTCTTGGCTTATGATGAGTCTTTAATAGACTCTGTGAGTACAAATTCCATTTAAACCTAGACAAATGTGTTTTTGGAGTAAAATACGGTAAATTGTTAGGATTTATTGTATCTATGTGAGTATTAGAGATACATCCTATTAAAATCAATGTTATTATCAATATGTCACCACCAAAAACTTTAATAGATCTTAGAAGATTATAGGGTAAGCTCCAATCCATTCATCATTTCATTGATAAATTAGTAGATAAATGTCAACCATTTTTTAATTTAATTAAGAAACATACCATATTTAAATGGGATGATGAATTTCAAGAATATTTTTAAGACCTTAAAAACTACTTGCTTCCATTGCTAGTGCTTGTTCCTCCTCGACTAGAATATCCTTTTATTATATACATTTCTGGCTCGAAACTTGTATTAGGAGCAATGCTTGAGCAACATGATGAGGATAAGAAAGAACAAAACATTTATTACATAAGAAAAACTTTGGTAAGATATAAAACTCATTATACACCCCTATAAAAGCTTTTTTTTGCTATTGTATTTTCTACATAGAAACTCTGCCACTATATTATTAGCTAGAAAACATTTATCATCACAAAATTTGATTTATTGCAATACTTGATGAGTAGACCTTACTTATCAGGATGAGCAAAAAAATGGGTTCTCACTCTAAGTGATTTTGACCTAATATTTATTGGTCAGAAATCCATTAAAGGGTAAGTCATATCAGATCAACTAGTTGCTACCCCTCTTGAGTGTACTCATCCCTTAACAATAGAATTTCTAGATGAATGCCTTAATTTAGAAGGTGATCATTTAGACTTTTGGTCTCTATTTTTTATGGATTTTTTTGTATGAGTGGTTTTGGTTAATGCATCATATTTGTGTCTCCACACAAATAAATTATTCTATTATCTATCAAACTCTAATTTACTTGTAAAAATAACACAACAGAATATGAAGCCTTGATTCTCAGGTTATGAGGAGTTGTAGCTTTGAATATCAAAATCCTATCAAATTTTTTAGACTTACAACTCATGGTAAATAAAATTAACAATATCTATCAAATCCAATATGAGAAACTTCATCCTTATAAAGAATATATTTTAAAACTTATGTCTTTATTTGATAAAGTTACTATTGAAGCTATTCCTTGTACTAGTAACCATTCTACGGATGCTATGGCAATAGCTACTTCTCTCATTCCTTTAGAGTTGGACGATGCTCATGCTACTATCATCATTCACCAACTCCAAAAACATACTTCATTAGAGTATTTCCTACCACCCTTGGATGTCTTTGCCATTAAATAAACATCATCATAACCATGGTATGGGGATATATTTAACTTTCTCCAAAATGGATCATTCTCGAATGGTCTAGATAGGAATCAACATAGATTATTATGTAAATAAGTTATTCGTTTCATAATTGTTGAAATTACATTGTATAAAAGGTATTTTGAAGGTATCCTTATAAAATGTATCAACCTAGATGAAGCCAAAAATGCACTAAGTGAAGTGCATGATGGATCTTGTAGAGGTCATTTTAGTAGTGGTGCCATAGTCAAAAAACTCCCTTAACAATAGAATTTCTAGATGAATGCCTTAATTTAGAAGGTGATCATTTAGACTTTTGGTCTCTATTTTTTTAAGGATTTTGTTGTATGAGTGGTTTTGGTTCATGCATCATATTGGTGTCTCCACACAAATAACTTATTCTATTATCTATCAAACTCTATTTACCTGTACAAATAACACAACATAATATGAAGCCTTGATTCTCAGGTTATGAGGAGTTGTAGCTTTGAATATCAAAATCCTATCAAATTTTTGAGACTTACAACTCCTGGTAAATCAAATTAACAATATCTATCAAATACAATATGAGAAACTTCATCCTTATAAAGAACATATTTTAAAACTTATGTCTTTATTTGATAAAGTTACTATTTAAGCTATTCCTCATACTAGTAACCATTCTATGGATGCTATGGCAATAGCTACTCCTCTCATTCCTTTAGAGTTGGATGATGCTCATGCTACTATCATCATTCACCAAATGCAAAAATAGACTTCATTAGAGTCTTGTCTAGCACCCTTGGATGTCTTTGCCATTAAAGAAACATCCTCATAACCATGGTATGGGGATATATTTAACTTTCTCCAAAATGGATCATTCTCAAATGGTCTAGATAGGAATCAACATATATTATTGTGTAAATAAGTTATTAGTTTCATAATTTTTTAAAGTACATTGTATAAAAGGTATTTTTAAGGTATCCTTCTAAGAAGTATCAACCTAGATGAAGCCAAAAATGCACTAAGTGAAGTGCATGATGGATCTTGTAGATGTCATTTTAGTGGTGGTGCCATAGCCAAAAAACTCCTATAAATAGGATATTTTTGGCCCTCCATGGAAAATGATGCTAATGATTATATGCATTGATGTGACAAATTTCAATGAAATGTAAATGTAGCGACCCCGGGATGCATGCACCGCTCTACTCTACTTGCAGTATTGTACCGAAAATAAAATAAAAGACCACAGAAAGCATATAACACAGAAATCACAAAGGTAGATCCTTTTATTAATATTGAAATCTAGTTACATGTCGGTCCCTCTTAGGGATACCCATTTTGATACAATATGACTACAAGTGGGTAGAATGTCCCCCTTTGCAAAAGGGTGGTGCACTTTTAAAGGCTTCCCAGTTCCGCACACGTAAATGTATGAGGGCTTACAGATGCCTCCTTCTCTAGGTCTATTTCCTAGAGGGATCCCTTTGCTCGTGTATGCTTCTAATTTCGTCCGGTGAACCTGTGGCCCTATGAGCAATGAAACAACAATACACACTTAGATGTCCGAGATTGCCTCCCCGGATGAGGTTGTTAGTAATAAAAGAACTTAATAGAAATGTGATGAAACTATGCTATGAAATCATGTAAATCTATGCTAATGATATGAAAACATGAAGAAATAGAATAAAAGAAGCTATGTCTAAAACCTAAGCTAAGCCTGTGGGCCACTGTCCAAGACAGCGGCCGCTAAGGTAAACCTTGCTCTCTTTGCCCCAAAGCTATGGGTCAAAGCCTGTATCTGATGTTGAAATAATAGGTGTTATGCTCTTCAATCCGTCAGGGCTTCGCCGTACACGTGATCTCCAAGGGAACTCTCTGAGTCTCGAAAGCTCTCCTCAATGACCAAGATTGATGGATAAAAGATCGATGATCCCTTGGTGCTCTTAGGCTTGCACCTTTTATAGTGTGAAACCCTAGGTCTATGTCCAAGCCCTAGGAATGAATTTCTCATGCGTAGTGTAAGTTAGCATGAGAAGCTTTTGTCCTTTGTCTATGTTTGAAGGCTAGTTAACTGAAATCTAACTGCCCACTTGAGTCTCCTATGCAAACTGGTTGTTAGCATGAGAAGCTTTTGTCCTCTATCTATGTTTGGAGGGCAGTTAACTAAAGTCTAAATGCAAACTCAAGTCTCCTATGTGAACTATTCATGAAAGGGAATGCAAAGTTACTCCCACTCACCTTTATTGCATGTAGACTACCACTTCTGCCCGTGATTGGGCATGCAAAGTTACTTCCGCTCAAGGTTTAGCCATTGTCGCCTGCATTGGCTAAGATTTGGTCGTTGTTAGCTTGAGCGGCTAGGCTTGGATGGCTTAAAAATGCCCCAAATGAGTGGTGAGAACCACTGTTGATGCTTGGAAAGTCCAAGATTATGTCATTTGATCTTATGAATGTGTCTATGTGAGTAGCTCCCCTAAGCATGACACGTTTTAGGTGTCTACAGATGCCCCTTTTTGTGATGCGCTATGTGGAAAACACAACGCTGAGCAAAAACATAGACTGATCTGTTTGTAGGGTGTATGGTGATCAATGGTCTGATCAACACTGGATGGCCCAATCATGCAAGATGGTGTGCATCCCTTGAATCATTGCCTCAATGTTCGAAGGACTTAGCTCAGTGGCTTGGGCATGTTAAATTGCACTCATTCCTCAAACTCAATCGGGTAGCTTCAGCTGCTACAACAATTTTGACTGGTAGGAGAGCTACAATTGAAGATGTCATGTCTGCTTATGTTCCTAGCAAACAAAGGAAATTTGTGATTGTTGTATGCAATGATTCGTAGGATGAACACGATTTTGCTATGATCGAGTGATATTTTGTTGACTTTGATTATGATTATTTTGAATATTTGAACTACCTCCTCACACAATGGATTGGTGAGGAATGGGCAATGAATGAAGCGACAAGTCGCTTGACCATTTTGACTAATTTGGTTCCTTTCTAGCATTTGTTCTTTTTAATGGGCAGAATCCCATCCAAGGGTGATCCCAATTGTTTGTGATAACCATCCATCCTTATCCCGAGGAGCGGTCCAACTATCAATAGCCTTCTTAGGGAATTAGGATGAGTGATTCTATTTATGCCCATATTGCATCACTTTTGCTTTATGTTTTTGGTATCATAAGGGGAATTAGGATGATCCTTTCATACCCATGGAGCAGTCCGACCATCTTGGTCTTCTTCGGGGTTGAAGGGTGGTACATCGTAATCCCAAAATGAAATGTTTTTTCCCCAAGTGGCCTTATGGTAACCTACTCATCTCATCAAAATGCATGGAGTGTACATCGCTACAATCATCGAGTGGATAGAGTAAGTGACTGGATACGAGGCCTACTTGAGATTGTGCTTTTATGTGATTTTTTTTTGTTATTTTGAACATTCTGATGATCTTAAACCATCAAAGTGTGTATATTTGTTGTTTTTGTGGGATCCCTCAAGGAGGAAGTCCTTTATTTTGATCTGTGGATCTGGCCACTATCAGGTCCAATGACCTCTGAGTTCCTACCTGTGGTCATTGTCACCTTGAGCGGCCATGATGTTCGGGCCACTGATGTCAGTAAGAGCCAAGGCATAATTAAGGAATATAAAAATTATGTTTTCTAGGGTTTGACCTTTCACTTTCACTATTTTGAAGATTCACTTTGGGAGCTCTGGTGTGACAATGACGATTGCGACTTTGGAGTTTGTTGGCATTGAGGACATGGTTGTGCAAGGTGAGACATCAACTGTTGGAGGAGCCGGAGCTTCTCAGGTATTTCTCTTTTCTAAACCCTAACCCTCTTTTCTCTTGTCTGAGTAAAACTGAACCTCACTAAGTAATGGGTAAAATGAACCTCACTAAACCTATTGGTAATGAATAAACTTCATAGTTAGGCTTAGCTTACCTTTTGCTATGGTGGGTTAGTCCCCCTTTTTGTTCTCGTTGCTTTGCCTTGGTAGTTTCTAGCCTAGGGTTCCCAAGTTTTTTAGTTGCCAGTGTAGGGTGTCTATAAATTTTGCTTTGAAAATGGGTTCTGAGTGAGGGTTTCTACCCCTTCAATTGTGCCCCTTTGTTGATTTGCTTTTCTATCAGTGGCTTTAGCCTAGGGTTCCTAAAATTTTTTGTTGTTCACCTGTTGCTGCCATGTTAACCATTTTTGAACTTAGCTTTGATCTGATGCTTGCATGGGAATTTGCCTTTAATTTTTTTTTTTCCCTCCCTTTTGTGCTTTTTATGTTATTTTGCAATATTTGGATTTTTTTTGTTCTTTTCTGGTCGAGGGTTCACGGGTTTGCCATGTCGCCCCTCGGCCATTGTCACTTAGAGTGGCTGGTTATGAGCCACTGTCGCTCAGAGCAGCCAGGTTTGAACCCCAATGGTCAAAAATTTGACCATTGGGTCTTGGCCATTGTTGTCTCCAGCGGCCAAGTTTCGACCATTGTAGGTGACAACGACTAAACCCTTAGCCATATTTTTGTCCTTTTTATGATTTTTTTAAGACATATTTTGATTTTTTTTGTTCTTTTTGAAAGTTTTGAACCACTCCTAAGCTTTGTGCTGCCCGACTATATGCATTTATCCTTCATTTGTTTGGACTTAGGAGTGTTGATGTTGTTATGCTTTGTTTGATTTATGCCTTAGATGCACTATAGTTTATGTTTTATTTTCCTTTGTTATTAGATCCTCTCTGCTCGAGCTCGAGACCCAAAGCTCCTGCTTGAGCTACTTCCTAGCTTTGATGACATAGACTGGGCATGGTTCAAAGCCCATGGGTTATAGTATGTCATTAGGCTACCTTACATCATGGCAGATCAGGCTTACCTTACAACCTTGGCCCATCGTTGGGACCCATGGACTAATACCTTCCACCTCCTGATCGACGAGATGACCATTACATCGGAGGATGTATATAGGATCTTTCGGATTCCATTTGATGGGGTGGCCATTGTCTCTTCGACCACTAATGATCAGGTGGTTGTTTATGCTCGGGTGTTTAGAGGACACTCTATGGAGGCCCTCCGGGACACCAAGTCCGGAGGAGTGTCTATCAGTCATTGGCATGGGGAGGATGTTTTTACGATGAGGCATGTCGTATTGCTGATGGTTATCAGCAATGTTCTTATCCCAGACTGCTCAGGTTTGAGGTTCCCATGGAACCTTTTGGCGATGGTGCAGGATCTATTGGATAGCGAGGAGCCTATCATCTATGCATGGGGTAGGTCGCTATTGGCTCAGTGCTATGATGAGTTGTACCACATCCATCGATGAGGACATGTCAGCATTACTCGTAGCTTGCTCCTACAGGTTTGGGGATGGGAGCATATTAAGGTAGATCACCCTAAGGGGCTCCTGATCGAGATTATAGTGATCGATGCTCGGACATAGTGCTATGCTGCTAGATGGGCTCGAGAGCATGAGGAGTGCAAGAGCCACACTTTCGTAGGGGAGCTATCCCATTATACTGATGCTTTTACTAGACTTTTGGTCGGAGATGTCATATGGCGCCCTTACCATGAGTGTCCTGCTTGGGATGATCCAGCTAGCTTTACTTCCAGGACACGGTATGAGCGATGGCTCATTGGCCGTAAGGTTACCATCTAGGAGTACTTCTACTCTCAGGTTCTTCGTCAGTACGGGTTGTAGTAGGATGTGCCACTGGTACCATTCTTGTATAGGCACCTCACAGTAGAGAGGGACCTACCTCCATGGTAGATTATAGAGCTTTTAGATGAGGAGGATGCCCCAGTTGTTGACCCTAGAGTGGCTGGGGGAGTTACAGAGGCATACACTCAATGGTGGGGTGATCGGATGTGGCATGGTGTCGGTAGCCTAGGGCGCGAGGATGATGGTGGGGGTGATGGTGTAGATCTGATAGGATGTAGAGTCTGAGCCAGGACCGAGGTATGGGGCCAGTCAGCAGAGTAGGTGGTAGTGGAGGATCTTGATGTTCTTGAGGAGGAGGAGTTAGAGCCCAAGGAGAGAGACTCTCCTCTGAGAGCACAGCTGCATGAGGTCGAGGTTGAGCTTCAGGCAACTAAGATCCAGGTACAGTAGTGAGATGCTACCATTGAGCAGCTCATAGCATAGATACAGGCTCTATAGGCTACTATTGGGGGTGGCGGTGCTAGGATGCAGTTTGTTGTTCCTCCTTCTACACCATAGGAGGTTCCAGTGGTAGGTTCAGGAGCAGATGTGGGACAACTTCAGTCTTTTTTGGATGAGTATGAGGAGTGGATCCGGGGACATGTGGATCACATCACCATTCTTTAGATGCAGCTCAGGAGGCATGGGATTGTCCCTAAGGAGCCACCTGGTGTGGGTGGTTCGTAGGTCAGTGGGCGCTCCACCTCGAGGTAGTCTTCCACCCATCCTAGCTAGAGGACCCAGACTCAGACAGAGAGACCTACAGGTTCACATCATTCGACTCACGACACCACCATAGGGGGAGGTGGCACTAGAGGAGGTGATGCAGGGGGCTCAGGCCCGATATTTGATTGATGCTTTATTTGGTCCTTGATTCATTTTTGAGGTCGACTGACCTATATGACTGTAGCCCATGGGAATTTTTGTACATCCATGGACTTGACACACATACTTTTATGATATCTTTGCATTATGACTTATTATGTGTATCGTTTATTGCTCATATTTTTGTTGTTATTTTGTTTTATGATATGATGTGATGATGGTATTATGCTGACTTGATGAATATGTTAGATGATAGATGATATTGAAGATGCTTAGATGGATGTGTAGATGCTTATATGATTTGATGATATGATGCGATGTATTTTGAATTTTGATAAATGGTGAATTCATGGTTGTATGCAAATGAAAATTGCCTACATGTTTTATGATGTGGTTTATGGATGATTAATGACTTGTTTTTTTGGATATGATGTTATTGTTAAATGCATGTTTTAATTTTGCTTTAATTGTATGCATCTAACTCATGCTATGATATGGTGAATGCAGTATGTATTTTAATGTAAATGAACTTGTATGTTTTAATTACTTAAAACATAATGGATGCATATGACATTTGACAATCTTAATGGGTGATACCACAGAAAGTAAAAAATTAATCATGAATTTAAATAATCACTCTTATCATAAGAATTGATTAAGCATTCATATATGAAATGTAATGGTGTGAGATGTATTTTCTTGATAAGTTTCTGTAAATTAAAAGATATAAAGTAGTCAGTGGCCATTTATATACTATTTCTAATATATATGTGGTATCTGTCCTACTATGTTGATACCCCCTAATTTATAGAATCTTATAAAGAAATTGATGGTGTGAATGATGATATGATTTGTTGCTATGTAATATTTTTGGTTTTTTTGAGATACCCAACACTCTAGTTTGCCTATCAATGATTGTTACTAATCCTTCTAGGATTTTTTGAAAATTAGGCTTTCATCATGGACCTAGATACTCATTCTCCCTGTGTGTGCAAGTGAATATATTTAGATATAACCCATGCATTTCCTCCGATGTCAGGCGGGATTCTTTCAGCCCATTGCTAAGATCAGGGATTCTCAAGTGTTTATCTCATCCTTATGTTGGACTTAGTTGGACTATACTACTAGGCGGTTTTGAGTTACCTAAGCTAGCTCATCCACATTCAAACATTGGTCTACACAAATGCCAGGAGCTTTTGTGATAGACATATCATCATGCGTAAGGATTTCTCCTTCCAGTTTTGTGCAGTGCTGAGAATTCTAGGGATTCAAGTTTTATTCCCTTTTTTTCTTCATTTCTTTGGGATACTTGCTCATATTTAGTGATGAAAATCACTGTTTATTTTTATTATTTTTTTTTTTCTTTTGAGCAAGGGATTCTTGTAGTGATGATAATCACTATTGATTTTTTTGATATTTGAATTTGGACGTTTGAATTTTTGATTTTTGAGATTTGAATTTGGCTTTGGAAAATTTTGAACTTTTGCTTTTGAGTTTTGCATTTTGCTTTCTTTGGGATTTTGCTTGTTTTATACAAGCAAGGGATATATGCAGTGATGATAATCACTCATTTTTGGGTAGGGTTTGCACTTGTCCTTTTGCCAATTCTCAGCACCTTTAAACCGGTTGCACAGGGGGATAAGCAAGGATGTTCCTTTTTGCTTTTGGTAACCTAGACCACTTTGTAGCTTTCATCTTCCCATGTACCAACTAGAATTTAATGTTTAAATTAGTGATGGGATTCTGAGATATGCTAGGCTTTGTCACCACTAGACCTTATATTCTACTAGCCAAGATGATGTTTCACAAAATTTGATAAGATCACTAGGTGTGTTTGAACTATCCGAAAAATCTTAGTATTTTATGTATAGCAACTTTTTATTGTTGTGTTGAAAAACACAATTACACACTTGTGTTGATGGATGTATGGATTTGAATGATTTTGTGAGACAAACTGTGGCATCACTTTTAAGACTCTCATGACATATGGAATGCAATGGATATGAAAATGTAATGCAATTATGTGGATGCAAGCTATGAGATGCAATTGTTTTTGTATTTTTTATTTTTATGTTGTTTTTGTATTTTTGCTTAATTTGACCAAAGGGCTTTAAGATGCCTTTGGAGCTTTTGTTTGATTTTGACCAAGTGGATTGGGTACCCTTGGAGCATTTTTGGTGATTTGATTTGATTTGACCAAAGGGCTTTAAGATGCCTTTGGAGATTTTGTTTGATTTTGACCAAGCGGATTGGGTACCCTTGGAGCATTTTGATTTGAATTTGACCAAGTGGATTTGGTACCCTTGGAGCATTTTGATTTGAATTTGACCAAGAGGATTTGGTACCCTTGGAGCATTTTGATTTGATTTTGACCAAGCGGATTGGTTACCCTTGGAGCATTTTTGTGATTTGATTTTTATGACATATTTGAATGTTTTTGAATTTTATGACATATTTGAATGTTTTTGAATTTTATGACATATTTGAATGTTTTTGAATTTTATGTGTGAAATGCCTTTAGGTGAATGATATTGAGAGGTTCAGGCTCTTCAACACCATCTAATGATATAAGGCGATATGCTCCAGGCCCCATTCTTTGTGAAATCATGTATGGGCCTATCCAATTTATCGTGAACTTGTCTCGCAGGTGCGGTGGTAGATTTGAATTCTGTTGGTTTTCTTTGAGCACTAAATCTCCAACCTTGAATTCCCTTAAGTGGACTTTATTATTGTAAGCTCGTGCAAGGTGATCTTGGTAAACGTGAAGATGCTCTAAAGCATTGACTCAACGTTCATCAAGAAGCATTAACTGATCAAGGCGGCCTTGTCGCATGTGGCATCATCATCTATGAAGTCTTTTAATGCTATGCGTAGAGTTGGAATTTCCAACTCTAGTGGCATGATGGCCTCAGTGCCATATACTAGTGAAAATGGTGTTGCCCCAATGGGCATCCGTATACTAGTCCTGTATGCCCATAGTGCAAGAGGTAGTTGTATGTGCCAATCCTTGTGATTGTCTTGCACTGTCTTCCTCAATATGGAGACTATTATTTTGTTTGAGGCTTCTGCTTGCCCATTTGCTTGTGGGTAATAAGGCATTGAAAAATTATGCTGAATATGGTATTTTTTCATTAAAGCATGCACATTTTTGTTCTTGAAATATGGCCCATTATCCGATATTATCTTTGAAGGGACCCCAAAATGACTTATGATATTGTGGAGTATAAACTCCATAATCCTTGGTCCAGTTGTCGATGTTAAGGGGATCACTTCAACCCATTTAGTGAAGTACTCAATGGTCATTATGATGAATGTGTGTCGGCCTGAGGATGGGGGTGAGATCTTCCCTATCAAGTCTAGTCCCCATTGTGAGAATGGCCATGCTTCCTGGATGGGTTGTAAGGCTTGCGATGGCAAGTGCATCAGATTTGCATGATGTTGGCACTTAGTGCACTTTTTGACATACTCATAGTAGTCTCTTTCCATGGTGGGCCAATAATAGCCCATTCTCAAGATACGCTTAACAATGGCCATGCCACTGAAATGCCCTCTGCATGTACCATTGTGAGCTTATGAAATTTCCCAGGATGCTTCCTAAGGCTCAAGACACCAGAGTAGTACTCCATCGTATCCTCTTCTGTAGAGGATTTCTCCTAGCAAGATGTATCTTGTTGCTTTCTATTTAAATGTTCACCTTTCAGTATGTGATAGACCTTGAGGTACCATTCCTAGTCTTAGGAAATCTCATAGTTGGGAAAGCCAATCCCGATATGCTACAACCTCTATAGAAAATATGACATGTTCCTTCTATGTTTCACTAGTGAAAATAGATTGAGAAATGACCCTGTGGTGTATGGTAGTGCCACACTCCACAGGACCCTGGGAAAGCAAGGACCCCCAGGGTGTCATTCGTAAGAAATTTCTAGCTGCAAAGGACCAATCTTGGCTTGACTCAATGTTGATCATGTTGACTGATTCTTGATTGTCAAAAGCTTCATGATGTATTGCTGAGTGCGAAAGCACTTTCACATGGACGGTGGTAAAATCAGTAGATGGATTCTGAGGGATTAAGGATCCCAAAGAGGCCATGGTGTCCACAAATCTGTTTGACGTACGAGGGATTGCCTCGATGTCATACCATTCCAGCCGGGCTAGGTAAGTGTCAACAAGTTCCTTGTAGGTTTTTAGGAGTGGGCACCTACATTGGAATAGGCCTTTGACTTGGTTTACTATGAGCAAGGAGTCACCAAAGATATTCAATATTTTAATACCCATTGCTATGGTTGTTTGAAGTCCCAAGATCAAAGCCTCATATTTTATGTTGTTGTTTGTGCAAGGGAAGTCTAGTTTGAATGATAAGGGCAATGGGGTACCCTGTGGTGTGATAAAGATGATCCCTACTCTGCCCCCTTGTTCACACTTCGAACCATCAAAGAACAATGATATGTCTCTTTCTTTCTTAGGTTCTTCGAGTTCTGATGGATCTGATAATGCAAAGACCGCATCATCAGGCAACTCTATAGTGAGGGGCTTGCTA
This sequence comes from Wollemia nobilis, assembly GCA_028583015.1. NCBI lineage: Eukaryota > Viridiplantae > Streptophyta > Pinopsida > Araucariales > Araucariaceae > Wollemia > Wollemia nobilis. The sequence continues at coordinate 1,830,159 of JAQPPZ010016703.1, read as the reverse complement.
TCCTGAAGAGGTGCCTCTGCTAATTGATCTGCTATGACTTGTCCCTTAATGGACTTTTGGCTTATGAATTCTAGATCAAATTCTATCAATAGAATGATCCACTTTGTGGTACGTGTATTGTGATATGTCTTGCTCATCATGTACTGCAAAGGGTTTTGTTTTGATATAACGTAGGTCGTATGGCTCAACATGTAGTGTCACAAATTTTGAGTTGCAAAAACCATCGCTAAACACAACTTTTTGACATACGCATACCCTAGCTCATAGCTCACCAAGGTGCGACTAATGTAATATATGGCTTGTTCTTTGTCTTGTGCATTCTTTTGGGCTAACATGGTGCCCAATGCAAAATCGGTAGGTGATATATATAGTAAAAATGGTATGTCTGGCCTTGGTGGAGCCAATACTTATGGCATTTCCAGATAAGTTTTGATCTCATTAAAGGCTTGATGGCATTCTTCATCCCAATGAAAGGGGACTTCCTTACGTAGCAACCGATTCATGGGTCGGCATTTGTCTGATAATTGTGTGATGAATCTTTTGATGGATGCTATCTTGCCTTGTAGGCTCCTTAACTCCCTAATGTTGGTAGGGGTGGCCATTTCCAATATAGCCTTTACCTTTGCAGGATCGACTTCAATACCTCTCTTGGAAATGATGAATCCCAAAATCTTGCTAGAAGTTATGCCAAATACGCACTTCTTAGGATTCAATCTGACATTGTGCTCAATGAGGCGATTAAAGACTTTTCTAAGGACTTCGGCATGCTCTTGCCACAACAAAGATTTGGCGAGTAAGTCATCCATGTAATCTTCCAAGATCTTATGCATATAGTCATGGAATATGTATGTCATGGCCCGCTGATATGTGGCACCAGCATTTTTGAGGCCGAATGGCATTACTTTGTAATAAAATGTTCCCCATGGAGTAATGAAAGCAGTCTTGTGCTGATCTTCGGGTTTAATCTAGATTTGATTGTATCCAAAAAATCCATCCATTAGGGAGAGCATCTCATGACCTGTGGTGGCATCCACAAGAGCATCTATGTTTGGCAATGGGAATGAATCCTTTGGTGTTGCTCTATTCAAGTCTCTGAAGTCTGTGTAGATATAGACTCTTCCATCGGGTTTCCCCATGGGTACCATGTTCGACACCCACTCAGGGTAATCTATAGGAACTATGAACACTGCATCCAATAGTTTTTGCAATTCGTTCTTTACCATCAAAGCGATGGTTGGATGCATTTTCCTCAACTTTTTCTTGACTGGTTTCTTCATGGGATCCAATGAAAGGTTGTGAATGACTAACTTTGGATCTATCCTTGGCATGTCTTTGTATGTCCAAGAAAAAATGTTTGGCCTCTCTTTGAGGAGAGGGATTATGATGGCTTGTTCCTCTGGAGATAGACTTTCTCCGAACTTGACTTTCTTTGGTTGAGTAGGATCATCGCTGATGTCCACCTTGAAAGTCACTTCTATAGCCATATGTGACCCATCCTCTAGTTGGTGAGGTGTGGGTATCAAATGAATGTCATCGGTAGGATTTATAGGTCCTACTGTCTCAGGATCCAAACTGGTATGGAACACATCATATGCACAGCCTGGTGCAAAATGAAATGGTTGTAACATCTCTTCGCTAGGGAAAAGATCTTCAGGCTCTATGGGTGAATCAATGTGATCCCAATCAATAGCCTCTACATCAAGATGCAATGATTTGGCAAGATCTACTGGATTATGAAGTGGAGTGGTCAAATCAATGGAGATCATGTTTATGGATGGGGTGAAATCTCCAGGACCACATGGGTGAAATATTTCCTTAGGGGTTTCTCCATTATACTCGTGATGAGGTTCTGGTGGTTTGGGGATGAATGGATCTTCCCTATGAGGCATGTGAGTGGTTGGGTTCCCCCTAGGCACATATTATGAAATGGGGTCATTTGGCTCAAGGATCTCTCAGAATGTAGGCAGAGGGGGATTGACCATGCGATGGATGGCATTCAAGTCAACCGGTCTCCCTAAGAATCATAATTCAGGATCTATGGCTCGGAGGGCTGCTTCTCATGCTACTAAATTATTGACTTGCCATAAGTGGTGAGGCCCTAGATATGCCATTTTAGTTTCATCCTCAAAGTCATCATCACTTATCCAAAAACCATTGGCATTAGTATGTGGCCCTAAGATGAGGGGCTCATGTCTTTGCCCTAAGTAGGCCATCTCTGTTTCATCCTCATATTCTTCGTCACTTATGAAGAATCCATTTGCATTAGTGTGTTGCCCCAAGTCATGGGGCCATTGCCTTGCCCCTAAGTAGGCTCTCTCTGTTGAGTCCTCTGATTCATAGTCACTTTCATCCGATATGTACCCACTTTCATGGTTTTCGGACTAGGTGAAACTTTGTAAATAGTGAGGCTCATGATGGGCCAAGCCCTCTTGTGCTTCATCATTACTTGCCATATATGCATTTTCTTCTTGCTCATCATCCCATGAATTGTAACCTATTGGGGTGACATCAATTGTGGATCTTGGATGATAAGTCTCGGGAGGTGGTATGTTCACTGTGGCCACCTGTCTGTTGCTCAGATATCTTATACTTGGTGGATGATAAGGAATAAAATTGATGTCTTCTCCTAACCCCAAGGTTAATCTATCTAGTGCTACTGCTAGAAGGTCATCTCGACCTCTGATGTGATATCCTAACCCAAATCTATCATATGGGAGTTGGTATTGTGGCTCGAATGGCCACCTTCATCCTTGCTCATATCTACCAAGATCGTAACCATGCCAATGGCAATTTTCAAAATAGGTTAGAGCAAACTCGGGATTAGAGAGATAGCGAACATTGATAGTGAATAGCTCATCATTGTCCTCATCTATATCCATAGATTTGTGGGCACAATCTAGGCCAGCGTAGATGAAGTTTGTCTGGTTGGGAGGGATTCCAAGAGGAACCATTGTTCCCACTGGTGGTCTTAGATATTTCGGTCATCCCATGTCTTGTACAGATTCTATGATAGGCATAAAAGTTATATTCTACACAAGATACTCTCCTATCCCTATGCTTGCCAAGTGTATAGTTGCATGTGAGGTGGATGACCCCACGGATGACACTGGTGAAGCGGGATGATAGTCATCATCTTTGACTTGTTCTTGGTGATCTTCCTCCTCCATGGGAGTTGGAATCTCTTCAATAGCTATGGTTAGCATTTCCTTGAGTTTTTTTTTCTCAACCATAGGCACCTTTAGCTTTTGATCATTCTTGGGTTTGGATGTTAACGGTTTACTAGAAGCATTGGCTTCTTTGTGCTCAAGATGAGGTGTTGATGTGCATGGGTCCTTTTGTGCCCCTTTGTCTTTGCTATCCATTTGAACATTCGGAGATGAAGGCCCTATCGATAGGTGGGCTGATGGAATCATAAATTCTCCTAGGCAATCCACCTGGTGAACATACTTGAATGGCTCTTCATCGGCCATCACCATGTAGACTTTGTTATCATGCACATACTTGACACATTGGTGTAAGATCGAAGGAACACATCTCATGTCCCTGATCCAAGGTCTCCCTAGGAGGATATTGTATTGCATGGCCCCTTCCAATACATGACACATCACGGGGATGGTCTTATGCCCCACCTTGATAGGTAGGACTATCGTTCCCATAGTATTGCATAAAGCATCATTGAAAGCTCTCAATGTGTAGGCTCCTAGAATGATATTGGACTTGGGGATCTTAAGGTGTTCTATTGTTGTTGTTGTGATGATGTTGATGGATGAACCTGTATCGATCAAGACCCACTTAAATGACAAATCATTAACTGATGCCATGATGTGCAACAGAGGGTCTGGTAAGGCAGTAGATACTATCTTAATCTCATAATCATAGAATCAAATTACAGGTTCTTGGCACTCTTGTACTTGCCCCACAAAATGGGTGAATGCATTTGGATCTTGTGGTTGAAGCTCAATTGACCTTAAAATCTCCATCAAGGTCTCCCTATGCTTTGGGGACTGTTGTATGAGCTCATAAATTGATAGCTTAGCTAGAGTCATTTGTAAATTTTGCTCAAGTCTACTCCAGATATTTACCACAGGTCGGGTTGGTGGACCTGGAAGGTTGTCTTGCCCCTGCCTCTACCTAGGTGTAGTTGGGACATTGATGGGAGCTACAGGAGGTTGCGGTTGACCATACCATCTAGTCCTGGTCACTATATTGATAATTTCAACCATCCCAACACACCCATGGGTAGGTGTTTCAATTTGGACTTGATTGACTTGTGCTCCTTGCCCTCTAGGGGCTTCATGGTTTGGCAACGGGTTTTTATAGATGCCCATATCTCTGTTGTCAGGGGCCAGTGGGTTGTCCACTTTTAGTTCTCTCGCCTCAATCATATTTTGTACTTGATGTTTGAAGCCAACATAGACTTTGATATTGAATTATATCTTTTGGCTTAGGATGGTTGGGATCTATAAGAGGTATATCAGGGAATCTGATCTTTCCCACCTCACTCAATTGATTGAAGATTGATTGCATTGATTCTATCAATGGTGTAAAATAGTGAGGGGGCTTGCATTCTTTATTTTACCCCTGATTATTCTTTTGATCATAATTGGTTGGTGGGGGATGTGCTTGATAATTCTATGGTTGTTGTGCACCCCCATCCTTAGGTGTAGCCAATGCAACTTGATTGACTAGAGCAGGGTTGCCCTGCTTTTGTTTATATCTATCATTTTTACCATTTTTGTTCCACTCCTTCTTGGATCGGAGCTTAATGGTTCCCTCATCTACTTTGATATCCTCAATGAGTTTGGCTTGTGCCAAAGCTTCCTCAAATGAAGGATATGGCTGAAGTTGTAATAGGAGGGAGATGTGTTTGGAACAACTCTTGGCAAACATCTAGATAATTTCTTCAGTGGGAATGGAGAATGACAATTTTGCCATGACCTTTCTCCATCTATTCCCATAATCCATTACTGGCTCATCATCATACTATTTTAAATTGGCCAGGTCTGATAGGCTTACTTTCTTCTTAGCACCAAAGGAGAAACGCTTTAAGAAAGCATTTACTAGTTGTTCAAAGTTGGCTATGCTATGCTTGGGCAATTGGTTAAACCATTGGGTGGTTGTGCCCAAAAATGTCATTATGAATGTTCTTAGCATAAGAGCATCATTGTCTTCAAGATGAAAACATGCATTGATAAAGTTGGTTACATGCTCTTGTGCATCCTCTTCACCTTTAAACTTCTCTAGCCTAGGCATCTCAAAGTGCTTAGGATAGGGAGGGCTAGGAACTGATGGACACAATGGTTGGTTGTGTATCTTACTTAATGTTGGTTGGCTCCCAGTGGCCTCTTGTTTCTCAAAGGCTTTCATATTTTTAGCAAGCTCCTGAAATGCCTTTGATGCATGGATTTCTTCCTCTTGTAGCCCCACTCTTGGTGGAGGTGGAGGTAGTTCTCTATCTATTTGGTCTGTTCTATTTTCTTCCCTCCTATGAGGGGACTCAGGATTGTGATCCTGGTTTGTTATGTTTACCCTTTGCCCCCTAGTTAGATTTCATCCATGGTTTGGTGGGGGGTTTTGTTGTGGGCTCTCTTGTCTAGCGCATCTCTCTTGAGGTGAGTCAGTGCATCTAGTTCTTTGGTGGTCACCACCATTGGCTTGTAAATTGTTAAGAGCTAGCCGCTCAGCTTTTTCTCTTAGATGTTGCTCATGTTGGCGCAAGAGTCTTTCTCTTTGTTTATCTTGTTCAAGAGCTTCCACTAGCTCTCGCTCTTTGCGTAATGCATTTTCTAACCATCTCACATGGTCAACTTGTATTGTCATAGAAGACTCTGATGGGCCTGACTCTGTTCTTGTAGTTTTTACCCATAGATTCCTTGAAGGAGTTTCTGTAGTGTCTTTGCTAGCCAGGGTGACTTGTTCTATGTGTTGTTGAGTGTCTCTATGATTAGATTCTGTGTGTCTACTATGGGGTTTCCCAGAGGCACCCCTAGACTGAGAGGTATGCTTAGAAGTCATGGTTCATGAACTTCCAGATGTAGAGTGTTCTATGGCTATAGTTCTTTGAGTTGACCTTTGATGAAATCTATCCAACTCATCTAATTGTTTTGTCTTCCATGGCTGATCTCGTGGGGTGCCATTTATACCAATGAGGTCATAGTCTACTGGAATCCTTCCTCTTGTGTGAAGGATATCTTCTGTTTGGTCCCTATGACTTGATGTAGCTCTAGTTTCTTGCCCTTCAGTGGGCAGACCCATTTCATGTGTTTCTTGTGAAGCTTGAGGTGTTGCAACTCTTGTTTGCCTTCTTGATGATGAAGGCTTTGTGGTGTCATGTTTTCTCCATGAGGATGGAGATGTAGCAACCTCATCATATCTATGTGAAGAGTGAGTTTTAGAACCTTCTTTGTGTCCATGTGAGGAGGAAGCCCTTGAAGCTTCCTCTCATCTTTGAGATGTTTTTGTGTGTTTAGAGGAGGCCCTTGAGGTCTCCTCATGTCTCCTTGATGAGGATGGTTGTGAAGTTTCTTTTTGTTTATGTGACTTTGTTCCATGGTGTGGTTCCCTACTTGGAGTTTCTCGAGGAGAAGCCCCAATGGTTGAGTTATCACCCCTCAGACTCATGGAACTGCGTCTCACGGTCTTACGGGTATGTCTTTCAGTGTTACTATGACTTTGCCTAAGGGTATGAGTTGCCTCAGATTCCCCTTCGGTGTCAGACCGAGTGTGTTTGCTTCTTGTTTTAACCATTTTTCTTATGACTTAGTCTTTTTAGATTGCACTTTCAGAGGTACCCAAACAATATCACACAGATGTTTATCTTGATTAACAGATTATGTGTGCCCTATATTGTTTGTTGTATTTTGATGTTTTGTTCTTTGCTTTCTTGTTTTGTTTGGATTTAGAAAGAGGAGACTCACTCATAGTGGAAATCAAGAACACCCGTGCCAAACATGATTTTTCTCAAAAGAAGCTAGGGTACACCGTTGAAGTCCCAGTGGGGGGTTCGCCTAGCTTCTCCACCCTGAACATGATTGTTCCAATGGTGGGAGATAGTTTGAACATAAGTATCTTAGTGCCACTATGAAAGAGTTCTTCAATCCATTTCTAGGAAAATCTAGGGGGCAAACCGGTGGAAGGAGATGAATTCCAATGTCACCGGACTGAATTGAGGGTTGGTGATGAAATCCAACTCCCCAATGTTTAAATGATACGTGCGTGTGTGGTGTTTATTTTAAGCTTTGCATAAAGTAAGTGCATTATATAGCAGAAATGACTTTTTCCTACTTGCCTATGTGCAAAGATACGTTTCAATATTTCAAAAATATGCATAAACTACTATGATTTGTATGAACACACTTTATTTCATGCAACTATGGCCTTCTTGCAAGGCCTCAAAGCAATCAAACAACATACAATGTCTAGCACATTGGATTCTAGGGCAAAATTTTTAGGCATAAGCCATTGTTCCTAGCAATGCCTAGTGGAAATTTAAAAGAAGATCTAAGATGTGCAATACGCTAGTTCTTTCTTCCCATATTCTTTCAATTTCCAAACATAAATGTGCTTTAAGTTCACTATTTTAGACACACAGAAGCAAACATAAAATTATAAAACATCAGAGAAGTTGTACCAACCTTTACTCCAGCTCAGAGAACTTTGTTTTTGTCCTCTATTGCTCTCTAGTTTTGGTCGTTGTTGATCAGAGCGGCTAGTTTTTGGCCACTGTAGCTCATAGTGGTTGATGTTTGGCCATTGTAGCTCAGAGCGGCTAGACCTACATGCAAAACTAAGTTAATATTTAGGCAAAAAATGAAAAATCAGTGGGGGTCCCATCGTGATCACCATATGTAGCGACCCCGGGATGCACGCACCGCTCTACTCTACTTGCAGTATTGTATCGAAAATGAAATAAAAGACCACAGAAAGCATATAACGCAGAAATCACAAAGGTAGATCCTTTTATTAATATTGAAATCCAGTTACATGTTGGTCCCTCTTAGGGATACCCATTTTGATACAATATGACTACAAGTGGGTAGAATGTCCCCCTTTGCAAAAGGGTGGTGCACTTTTAAAGGCTTCCTAGTTCCGCACATGAAAATGTATGAGGGCTTACAGATGCCTCCTTCTCCAGGTCTGTTTCCTAGAGGGATCCCTTTGCTCGTGTATGCTCCTAATTCCATCCGATGAACTTGTGGCCCTATGAGCAATGAAACAACAACACACACTTAGATGTCCGAGATTGCCTCCCTAGATGAGGTTGTTAGTAATAAAAGAACTTAATGAAAATGTGATGAAACTATGCTATGAAATCATGTAAATCTATGCTAATGATATGAAAACATGAAGAAATAGAATAAAAGAAGCTATGTCTAAAACCTAAGCTAAGCCTGTGGGCCACTGTCCAAGACAACGACCACTAAGGTAAACCTTGCTCTCTTTGCCCCAAATCTATGGGTCAAAGCCTGTATCTGATGTTGAAATAATAGGTGTTATGCTCTTCAATCCATTAGGGCTTCGCCGTACACGTGATCTCCAAGGGAACTCTCTGAGTCTCGAAAGCTCTCCTCAATGACCAAGATTGATGGATAAAATATCGATGATCCTCCTTGGTGCTCTTAGGCTTGCACCTTTTATAGTGTGAAACCCTAGGTCTATGTCCAAGCCCTAGGAATGAATTTCTCATGCATAGTGTAAGTTAGCATGAGAGGCTTTTGTCTTTTGTTTATATTTGAAGGCCAGTTGACTAAAATCTAACTACCCACTTGAGTCTCCTATGCAAACTGGTTGTTAGCATGAGAAGATTTTGTCCTCTGTCTATGTTTGGAGGCCAGTTAACTAAAGTCTAAATGCAAACTCAAGTCTCCTATGTGAACTATTCATGAAATGGAATGCAAAGTTACTCCCACTCACCTTTATTGCATGTAGACTACCACTTTCACCCGTGATTAGGCCTGTTTGTCGATAAAATTGCTTTTAGGGTTTAGCCATTGTCACCTACAACGACTAAGATCTGGCCACTGTTAGCTTGAGCGGCCAGGCTTGGATGGCTTAAAAATACCCCAAATGAGTGGTGAGAACCACTTTTGATGCTTGGAAAGTCCAATATTATGTCATATGATCTTGTGAATGTGTCTATGTGAGTAGCTCCCCTAAGCATGACATATTTTAGGTGTCTAAAGTAAATATTGTTCATGCTCCTAGTCAATAGCTTCAATCCATTTCTTCCCCATGGCCTTTTTCAAAATAGGGCCTAGACATCATTGGGAAGATTAATCCAATCTCATCTGATGGTCATCATTTCATCATAACAACAATTGAATACTTTACAAAGTGGTTAGAATCCATGTCATTGGCTTCTTATATAGGAATCCAAGTCTCTAAATTTATCTTTAATCAAATCATATCTAGATTTGGGATTCCCTCTACACTTTTTTCTGATAATGGAACTTGCTTAAAAAATAAAGACATACAAAAGTTGTGTACAAAATACAAAATCTAGCATAGATGGTCCAATCCTTACTATCCACAAGGAAATGGCCAAGCTAAAGCATCCAATAAAACTTTAATTAAGATCTTTAAAATATTAGTTAATAATTCAAGTCGATATTGGCACACTTAATTATATCCAACCTTATGGGATTATTGGACTAGTGTTCAAATCCCTACAGGCACTTCTCCCTTTGTATTAGTATATGATGTCAAAGTTGTATTTCATTTTGATATTGAAGTCCCTTATTTAGTACTTTTACTTCAAGAAGCTGAAGTAGGAGATGAATATCATGTTGGAAAAATAAGACAACTAGAATTATTAAATGAAAAGTGCATAAATGCTTTAAAACATCTTCATGCTTATCAACACAAACTCAAAATATTATACTCGAAGAAATTTCATACTCGATATTTTGAGGTTAGAGACCTAGTTCTTAAAGAAAAGTAGAAAAATACCAATGCTCAAATAGATCTTAAAGGAAAATTCCAACCAAATTGGTTAGGTCCATTTATCATCACTACTAAATTTGGATCAGGTGCATATCGTTTGGCTACCTCAGATGGAAAATACCTTAAGGAACCAATGAAAATAATGCATCTTAAAATATATTATGCATAAAATCAGGTTTCACCATTTTACATAGTTGTCATATATTTTTTACATACAACATTTGTTGCATATAGTTTAATTCATAATTGTAGCCATTTCCTATAAATCATCCTTCATATAGTTGCATTTATCCTATATTTCTCAAAGAGTTTTTGATCCAATTACATATGGCATATGGTCACATCCAGTTATTATATTATTTAAATATTAGACTGATGCTATTAAGATTCATAGTCAATCTTGGGTGATTTTGAAGAAATTTAGAATTTATCTTGAACCATTCACAGGATTTACATTTTAATAAAATCTTGATTCTTGATATTGATTACAAATATCTTTTGAACAAAAATCACTATTTCTCATTAAGAGAATTTTGAGTTTTGGAAACAAATTCTGCCACTTTGAAATCAAAACACACTTACACATCTTAAAAATGTTTTTTCACAAAGAAAGATGATACTACATAGTAGTCCTAGCTCCTTAAGCAAAAGGTTTCCCTTGCTATCTTATTATTTGGTTGGTCTAGAATGCTGAGAATTGGCAAACAAACAAGCTCCTCCTATCCAAATAAAATACCTTGCTCTTCCACTAATATGAGCAAGTATCCCTTGAAAAACAAAAAACAAAAAAAAATTATTTTTACTACGAAGCAAATAAAAATCCCCTTGTTCAAAAAATGAGCGAGAATCTCTACAAAAATAAATCAAAATAAAAGAAGGGGGTAATGAGCTTGAATATTTTGAATTCCTCATTTATTCAAAAATTGTAGGGTAATCCCCATTACAGCAATGATTTGAATGAAACCCATCTACCAATGGGGTAGTCTTATGCATGGTGACATGTTTGTCACATTATCAATTTTATTTTGTACAGAACAATGCCCACTTATGGATAAGCTAGATTTTTGTGGATTTTATTAAAAAGTAGTTAAGTCTAACTGCATATAAAAATATGGTAAATTAATTCATCATTTGTACACACAATGGTTATTAAAGTTGGTTTGTGTCATTACCTCACTCAAAACTAGTAAATGAACTTCATAAGCACACACATTTGATCCTTAAGAGATTTTGTATTATAATTAAGGTCAATATGGAAAATGAATACACAAATCATACACTGGTTCTTGATAAAATTTATTTCATCCAAAAATTACCAAGATTATCCTTGAGTTTTGATTAGTTGAATTCACCATATCCTCATGGATTTGTATGAATGTTAACATAATCAATTGGACCTAAAAACCTATTAATTTTGTATCTCATATCTACCACCTAGTACAATCCATTTCATTTCGTCATATTGCATGATTGTTTTCCCTATATAATTTTTTTTGCATTTATCATACATACTTGCTTAGTCATATAATTGCATATAGACTTCACGATGATGGCATGAGATAATCCTCATAAAATCTCTCCATATTACTTCACAATAGGAATCTTATGCCTAGTGCAAGTCTTCTATCTCAATTTTCATGCTTAATCACCCACATTGCATCATACTTCTCTTAAGTTTAATTAAAATTAATATTAAGATCACACATTACTTATTATTACTTCTATTACTTTAAATCAACAAATCTCAAATTAATTTTGGATCATAACCCTTCGATGTTAGCATAACAACAAAGCCTCACACATGATCTTCTTCATGACCAATGTGAGGGGTAGTCTCCATAAATAGTCATATACAAGAACACATCCTCGAGGTCTATTTTTGACTGATCAAAATCGTAAGGGTATATTTCCTAAAATAATATTTCTTCTACAAACAATTAAATCACACTACCCTAAAACATATCAATTATTTCAAATCACACTTCACTCTCCTACAATAATATCTTGATTGAGCATGATAAATCATTAGCAATCAAACATGGCCATAAGCATGATTATGAATATCATCAAAAACAACAAATATATTTTACATTTTACATAAAACATAAAATTAAATCAAAATAGAAGTATAGTATTACTCTTACAAAAAGCATATAAAGTACATAATTTTGATTGGTATACCACAATAAAAACTAACATACTCAGTCACTAGGGGATATACCACAAAAATAAGCCTTGGCATATCATCCCCTAGAGCCTCTATAACTCTATATATCATCATTAAGAAGTCACCTAGGCACCTAAAACTGAGGGACCCTAGACATCAACCTGGAATATAATTTAGAGTGACTCAAAATTGCTACCTCTAGGGGTAATAGAACCCTTTGACCCTTAGGAATAACCTAAAAATATAGTGTCTGGTAGAAGGTCATACGCTATGATGATAATATCACATCTATCATCAATGCACCCTATAAAAAGCTCCTACTCAAGGACTAGGTTGAAGCTCCACTTCTTGTCTGGTGTGATTGTGACTATGTTTGTCATGATTGTATTTGTACCTATGCAAGCTATGCATGATCCTGTGATAGCTGAGTGTGAGCCTATCCTATTAGAGTCTATGACTATGAGAGTTGCACCTATAGTGATTGAATCTAACTTTATTTTATCTCTATCTGACTCCTCAACCTAGCATTATCTACCCGTAGAGTAGTAACCTCTTCATTACTGCTCGACTCCCCAACCTCCATCACAATGCCCTTCTAGGGTGATTCTTGTTGAGATGGTGATACCACATCCTATTGTGGAGGTAATACAGTCTTTCTTCTATCTAAATCACTCTCTCTTATTGAGAGGACCTCTATATTAATCTACCTCCTCTCATTCAAGGAGCCCCATGTATTTGTGTCATGTATCTCTCCCCATGTGATCACCTAGTAGATTTCCATATAGTAGCCTCCTAATAAGCTTGCTACACTTGATCTATTACACCTCTCTCTTACACTATCCTAGTGGGTAGGATGGTGGTATATCATACAAGGTATACATCCTCCACTCCCATGTAATCTAACTCTGAGATTACTAATATAGGGTCATCCTCATCTGGCTCTAAGAATTTGCTTAGATCAGGTGCCCCACTAGTAGTCATCGGATCTTGTGTCACTCGTCAGTACAAAAAATCATGTATCAAGGGTATCCCCTAAACCATTCCAAACTAGCACTACACTTGGTCATCCCTATGTAGCTCTAGCTTTCCTTTCTTCATCCGTAGCCACCATATCCACTATACTCAAGCCAACTCCTCACCATCCTCATCCTATCCAGGATTTCCTTTCCAAGGTCTCCAAAAAATATGAGGAGCAATCAACTTGTCAATAGTCTTCTTGGCCTCCTCCAAGCCACTCATCCTCCTCTTGCAGTCTCTTGTGTGGTCCTATCAAAATGTAGTAGGTTGATGCTCATATTTTTTTTGATGAGGCAGTTCATCTGGCCTCCTCACTACAATGTGCTCCTAGTGCCATACCTGTAGTAAAGTGGTGAGAACCAAGCTATGATTGTGCTTATACATGACATTAAACAATATCCTATATAAATGGTATATCATGAATGGTACCCATGCAAACCACCTACTAAAATCCCATATGTCAATCACCACGTCATTAAAAGCCCATGAGAGATGTCACCCAATTTGATGGTATGAATATAACCCAAAAACTATTCCAAACAACATAACTATCAGTCTAGACACTCCCTCTAATGCTATAAATACATCAATACTGGTCCCACTCTAATCTATGGTAAAATAAGAATCCCTTATTATTTGTTGCATAAACTATACCTAGGTCATAGACTAATATACAAAGTAATCCCAGATAGGAATTTGAAGGATCCTCCACACATACGCTAGAGTCAAGATCATCTCACATGTATGTATCCATAATGTGGAAGATATCAGATAAAACCTCTTAGCCAATGCAATTAGAAGAGGATAATCTACCTCTATTCATGCCATCAAAGCTACATGTAGGATCCCTACTAACTCCAGCATTGTCTTGTTAGGACCACTCAACTCTCTGACATGGTCCTAAAATCCCTTGTACCACCACTCTTGATTCTTGAGAGAACCTCACTCCAAAAAAAACAAAAATATTATTTAGTAAGCTATCATGATTAAAAACATTAATAAAAAATAAAAATTCACAAAAATAATGCCTAAAAAAATGTACATTTATTATCCTTGTGCAAATTTGGACGCAACTTGCAAATTCGAACGCCATTTGCAAATTTGAATGTAGTGCAAAGATAGATGTGGATGACCGAATCTACCTTAAGCACATCCGCATTTGTAAATTTGAACACATTTTTAGTTGAATCCAGACATCTGAATTTGCCTGAACCATCCAAATTTGTAAATTTGAAATTCGATTCAAACAAATTTAGAAGTTTAAATTTTCCTAAATCGTTCAAATTTTCTAATTCTACAACACAATAGTAGACCACATCAAAAAATCTAAAAATTCAACAAATAACTCCAAAAGTTCAAAATTAAAGGTTAAAGATATGCTTACCCATATTCGTACACCTTCTCTATTGCCACCTGCTCACACTTCATTCTCCTGATGAAGAGGAGAAGTCATTTTCTCCAAAGAAAAATTTATAAAATGGTAGGGTGAAAATGAATTAGGTTTTACCCTAATTATCCATTTTTACCCCTTAATTCAAATTTCAAGTTTTGTAACAAATTTTAAATTTCTCACAAAACTTGAAGGGGGTACTCTAGACAATAAATAATAAAATAAAATATGTAAAAATATTTTTGCTTTGCAGTGCAAATCCTTTTTTTGCTACATATTTATTTAACACATTTATTGTTCATAAATGTGCCAAAGAGGGGGTAAAATGTAGCCATGGAATTTTGACACACTTTAAAATTCCTAGACTCCATAAAAAACATGTTCTCTCTCCTTAGCAACGTAGCTTCCTATTACACTACCAATATATCTAGTCAACTATATTTACAATTGTCATTAATTTATTTATTTATTCTTATTTATAAATATAGGTTGTTTTACATTTAATCATCTATCATAATTATAATATAGTTGCGTATTCACAAGAGACTTATCCCTCTCTAAGTGGAAAAGGACTGTAGCCCTCCTTAAGTAGCTAGAAATAATTGATTTTCTCAAATTTGATCTGTGTTGTAATTGTTTTACGAAGAATCTCTCTTCAAGTGGTATTAGAGTTATTAGATTCTTGAAGATGCAAGTTTTTTTCATCTGTCGCACTTCATAGCAAGATAGAAGGTGTGGAAATTCACTATGAATTCATCACCACAAAAAAAAATTGGCATAACCAGATGATCTTGTAGCATGAAATGTTCACATTTTTTAATCGGTGCAACAATGAAATCATGATTTTTGGGTAGTACAAGAAAAGTAGAATTTATGTAAATAAGAACAAACACAATCATTGATCCCAATCGGATAGCATTTTTATGACATAAATTTGGTATCAATAAGATTTGGGGTGAAGTAACAATTTGGATTCATGTCAAGGTTATGTTCTCTACAGCATACAAGTGAAACTTGAATTGCATGGCTACATGCAATAGAAAGTTGAATCGCGCATTGTAGTGGAATAACAGGTTAAATTTAATCTTTTTATTAATAGATATAAGTTCTAATTAAGGTCTAAAATATTATGGTAGATATCCTTCCACAAGATACAAAGATAATAAGAATAACATAATAGCGAATATCATCCAAATAATGTTAAAAATTATTTCAAATATTCGGAGGGTCGTATAGCATCCAATAATTGAACTTGATAGCTCATAATAATCATCGACATCTTTAAATACATTTCAAAAAGCAATCCGCCAGTTGCTGTTAAGAATTATGAAAATAAAGGATCAGTATGTTTATCTATTAAAACTTGAATTCAAATTTTATTTATATAGATATCAGTTTGTATTATTAGAGCTCCACCACAAAAAGTGTATAGATTTACAATTTGAAATTTTATTGCCAAATCCATAGAATGAATTTAGGACCAATTTCCTCAAATTATTTTCCGCTTTTTGTCTTAAAAACTCCATGGTGGGGAATATTTTTAAGTTAATTATTCCAAATTTGAATGTTGCATTATCCCACATTGGGGATACGTGGGATTAAGCATTATTTATAAATGCGAATGACATATATAATCAATACCACCTCTTGGTAATAATAGAGAGCTTTGTTGGATGTAGTGCTTACCTACCTCATATCTAACAATTTTCCAGCCATTGTACATATCTAACTTATCTAACAAATTTAACCGTATGTGCATATCTAAGGTATTGATCATTGGGTGGATAATAGTGCAGTAACTATATGTAGCATATCTGAGACATTGAATTTTGGGTGTATAACTATGAAGCAATTGTACATTATATTTAAGTGGATTTTATGTTGGATGTAGCAAAGTAAAGTAACCATTGGGTCTATCTATGAAGGACCATTACCATTAGGTGTGATAAAAGTAAAGTAACCATTGAGGCCGATCTACGTAGTGACTGTTACTAGTGGGTGTTGGTTGTAGTGACATTGAATTTAAATTATATGTCATGGTATTTGACTATTAAAGGTGTACTCTATCAACAAGGTGACCTTGGGTTCAACTATCCAAGCACCCAGCTATTGGAGCAAAATCAAATTTCATAGTTGGAGCATAATATTCATCAATAAAAATTGACAATAAATTTTTTGCCAAAGTTAATAAAATATGTTGGCCTATTTTTTGGTGGTAAAGAAAGTGCATGAGTGAAAGGTGGAATAGAGGACCAAACAGAATATTACATAGTGTAGTTAATCCTTACGCATTAACAAATTTAACCCCAACCATCCTGCTATTTACTCCATGGATCCTTCCAGCTCATCCCGAGAGAATATCCAATATGATGAAGTCGTAATCCCTTCTTCTTGCTTCCAATAATTACAAGATTGTCTATCTAAAATGACTAATAATATGAAAAAAATATCAGAAGTTCTCCAACAACTAGTACAAAATCAAAACCTTGAACCTCCTCCTTCTCCAACTAATTCCCATAGACAAAATTATACTATGGATCAGGATCCTCCACTAGGTCACAATGATATCGACTCAGATATGGGTGAAATTTCTCAATATTTGAAATGGACTCCAGGTGTTACCGTTCCACATATTGATATGCCAATATTTGAGGGTGGGGATCCATGTGGTTGGTTAGCTAAAATGGATGGTATGCTCCACTTATATCATGTTCCTGAAGTCATAAAAGTTTCTTATGCCTCTTTCAAATTGGGTACAAAATCTTACCAGTGGTTTATTTGGCAGCAACATCAACATAAACATCTCATATTATGGCCAAAATTTAAATATCTATTTCTTAGTATATTTGATGAAGGTGTTTTTTCTTCTTACATTGTTCACCTATTGGAGATCAAACAAACTAGTTATATCCAAGATTATATCTTAGAATTCACAAGTCTTCTCAAATACACAAAATATATAAAATCTTTTATGGTGGTTTCTGCCTTTTGTCATGGTTTGAAGGAAAATATTCAACTTGAAATGGACCCATACGATCATTGCACTTTGGATGCTACCATGCAAATTGCTAAGATTTTTGAACAGAAGTTTCAAAATTGGACATCTTCTTGACAAGACTCTAATGCTCATCCTCAGTATCGCAACAACTCTTTTTGTAAAAATGAACAATCATCAAGATATTTTTTCTTTAAGTATCATAATTATCATCCCAAATATCAAGCATGTGTACCACATCAAACCTTTCAAATGGAATACAAAAATAAGGATGAAGTAGTAGAAGATATCACTCAAAAAGAGTCACCCACATATATGGAACAAATCTCAGCAGATAATATTGAAGCAACACTAAAATATGACACTATGGCTATTTTAGTACATGCTCTTATGGGGATAACAACTTATCATAAAATTAATGTACTAGTATTTACTAGGAACAAACATATTAATGTGTTTATTAATTCAGGTAGTACACAAATTTATCGAAATCAATACTGCTAAAGCATTGAACTTATTCATTAAAACTACCAATCAGGATAAGTTTCAAATTTTAATTGTAAATGGAGGAAACACTCAATGTGTTGCCAGAACATCTCCAGTTTCAATCCAAATAAAAAAGTACACTTAGTGAAGAACTCTCTTCATTATGAACTTGGGAATTTTATATTTTATTATGGGTGTCAAATGGTTAGAAAAGATAGAAGTTGTTATTTTTAATTTTCAAAAATTATATGTTCAATGGAAAGATAATGGGAAGACTATTCATCTCCAAGGAATTCAATCTCCACCATCCAAGGTGGTGAGTTCACACAGCATGGAAAATATATTCAAAAAAGAAGGTTATGGATTCTTAGCTCAAATAAATTGCATGGAAGTTCAAGCATTGGATACCCCTGTAATTCCCTCAAAATATATTCAAGATATTGTGGTTAACTATAAGGAATTCTTCAGTGAACAAAAAGGTCTACCTCCCAAGTGATCTCATGACCACACCATACATCTTGTTCCTGCTATTCTCCCTCCTAATGTGTGTCCTTATCGATACCCTCAACCTCAAAAAATAAAAATTTAAAATATTATCCAAGAATAATTAGAACATGGCATAATCCATCATAACACTAGTTCTTATTCATCACCAATGGTTTTGGCTCGTTGTAAGGATAATTATTGGTGCATGTGTCCTGATTTTCCTCCCCTCAATAAAATCATGATCAAGGATAAGTTCCCTATCCCTATCATATATTATTTTTTAGATGAATTGCATGGTACTAAATATTTCACAAAATTGGATAAATCTGAGTAAGAGATGACGACATTCCCAAAACTGCTTTTTGTACACATGGTCATTATGAGTTTCTGGTCATACCTTTTGGTCTCACCAATACCCCTTCCACTTTCCAAAGTCTCATGAACCATTTTTTTCATCCGTTTCTTTGCAAGTTTGTCTTGGTTTTCTTTGATGATATTTTGATATATATCAAATCTTGGAAGGATCATTTAACGCATGTGGGGAAAGCTCTTCATGTATTACATAAGGAGAATTTTTTTGTCAAGCACTTCAATTGTTCCTTTTTTTTCAAGAGGTCAAATATTTGGGTCATATCATTTCTCATGAAGGCATTAAATCCATTCAAGCCATTCAAGACATACCCTAATAAAATTAAATCCATTCAAGATTTGCCTTTACCCAAAAATTTAAAAAAAAATCATGGTTTTTTCGGTCTTACAGGTTATTATCAAAAGTTTTTTCATAATTATGGCAAAATTGTAGCTCCCCTCACCATCCTCACAAAAAATGTTTTTCACTGGTTTGATATTGCTACTCAAAAATTCATGGTAGTAAAGGAATCTATGTACTACTCTAATTTTGGCAACTCCAAAATTTCACAACCACTCATTATTTGCGATGCTTTGGGTACAAGTATTGGATTAGTATTAATGCAATATTATCATCCATTTTAATTTGAAAGCAAGCAACTTTTAGGTAAAAATTTTAGGATATCCACATATGAGAAAGAAATATTGGTTATTCTACATGTCATCGATAAATAGAGGTATTACTTACTCAGCATTTGCTTCATCATAAAAATATATCATAGTAGTCTTAAGAACTTTCTAGAACAACATTTATCTTATCTAGAACAAAACAAGTGGATGAGAAATTTATTGGGATATGATTTTTTTATTGAGTATAAGAAGAGCAAAGAAAATATAGTAGTGGATGCATTATCCCGTAAATATGAAGATGAATTTTCCATCAATGCCATTTCGAGCCTTTTTTCTCAATGAGTTTCTCAATTCCAAAAATAATGGTTGGTTTGAAGAACACAAGCTTATATTGATGGGGGGATGAACAATATAGCACCCACTTTTTACTTTCTTTCCAAACCAATATCAATTACTTTCCGTAATTGCAATAACCAAATATAGTAGTGTGAATTAGTGACATAGATAGCAATAGTAAGCAAGTGCACAAATCACCACACACAATTGAGACACAAGATTTAATGTGGCTACCCAATGTGGGATAGTCAACAATATAATCTCCTTATAGTTCTTTCGTAAATAAATAGGGATCCTTATCCCAATATAAATGATTACTTTGATCTTCTCAAATCTAAGTTGTCTTGATCTACTCAGGTGGGCTCCATTAATATGCTCAGCTAGGCTATCCATTGATCTTCTCAGCTAGGCTATCCACTAATCTACTCAGGTAGGCAATCCACTGATCTACTCAACTAGGCTATCCACTGATCTACTAAGCTAGGCAATTCACTGATTTGCTCAGCTAGGCAATCCACTGATCTACTTAGCTAGGCTATCCACTGATATGCTCAGCTAGGCAATCCACTAATCTTCTTAGATAGGTAATCCTAATCCGCTCAGGTGGGCTCTTCACTAATCTGCTCAGCTAGGCAATTGGTTTTGGTATGTTTTTTTGTTTCTATTCTATCTCTTTCACTACTCACAAGTCTTCCTGAATGCCTTCGCAAAGAGGCTCAAAAAATCTTGCTCAAATATTGTCTCAAATATGTACTCAAGGTCTTGACAAAAAGGTTCAAACAATCCTGCATAAATGATGTCCCAAATTTGTACTCAAGGCCTTCACAAAAAGGCTCAAACAATCCTGCTCAAATGCTTTCCCAAACCTGTCCACAAATTTGTCCCAAAATCCTTCTCAAAGGCTCACTCAATCATGCTCAAATAGCACTCAAATATCATCCACAAATCAATGAAGGCAAGGCTCAATGATGAACTCAACAATGAATGGTAATGTACTCTTCAATGGATGACAAAAATGATCCACAATGATATCAACAATGTATGAAAAATACTCTCTCAAATGAATGATAACAATGCTCAACAATGAACTCTCAAATATATGGAAAATGAGCTCTCTCAAATGGATGATAACAATGCTCAACAATGTATGACAAATACTCTCTCAAATGGATGATAACAATGCTCAACAATGAAATCTCAACCATGTATGACAAATACTCTCTTAAATAGATGATAACAATGCTCAACAATGAACTCTAAAATATATGGTAAATGATCTCTCTAATGAAAATATCTCCAAGCAAGCAATAACAATGAGGACTTCAACCAACCAAGGACAATCTCAACAAGTGATAGCAATATATTCTCAATAATACCTTCCTCTTGCAATGTAAATAAGCTCTCAAGAAATAAGCACAACTCCCTCAAGCAAATGATCTCTCAAATAGCCAACAATGATATCTTCAAATAAATGACAAATGTATCCACAAGTGACTAGCAAATGATCTCCTCAATGGTCTCAAATAGTGGCAATGTACTCAAAAAGTAACCAAAAATAATCTCATAAAGCAATGGCAAAAACCTCCTCTATAATGAAAATACTCTTAATGAACTCCACTAAATCAATAATGAACTCAAGCATCAATTTTAGCCACAAAATTGATTTTCTAATCCATCCACTTCTTCTTAATAGCCAAGGCACATAATCAAGCATTTTTTCTTCAACTTAAAACCCTAACTCATATGCATGTCTTCTAACTCAAGGTGCCAATTAACTAGGTCTCAAGTTCATAGTTTAATTTCATAATTAAATCATGCACTAGAACATATAACAAGTTCAACACTTTCCAAGCTTATGACTACCTAATTTTTATTAATACATACAACAAACACCTATGCTTTTATTTTTAATTCCACACCTTATAACTCTACATACAACAATCACAAATATTTAACTTCAAAACTTATAACTCCCTAAGCACATACAACAATCATTTAATTTTACTAAATACCTTATAACACCCTAGTTATAATAGAAATGATTTTGAATGCACCAAAACTTTGGCAATATCAAATATTACCATGCGCTAGAGATAAATACATTTTTATGAAATACCTTTGCCAAAATTAATTTTCCTTCACCATATTTGAAATCGTTAATGCCTTGCCAAAAACAATGCGCCTTCACACCTTTGCAGAAGTCAAAATCTATTCCTCTCACTTAGAGCTATGAAGCTCTTACCACATGGGTGTCAGACCATGTTGGGATTTAATCCCAAACACCCAACTTTGCCTGCACTCAAATCTAAAAACTCAAATTGCCTTCCTTAGCAAAACACTTTGCCCTTGGTGGTATTTAAACATTGAACCTTCCTTGTGTAAATTTCTTGCACTACCAACTGTGCTATAGGCTGCTACATGATGTCACTTTCCCACACTGCTTCCTTGACCTTGCTCTCTAAAAAAATATATTTTTCTTTATTTCTTCGCCGCTCCCCTTCCGACGATTCTCACTCATGCAAAATATTCCCAATCTCTTATAAACAAAGGTTTTACCTTTTATTTATATGCACCTCCATGCCTTCGAATTATGTTGTCGGATTTTATTAGTCTCCCCAACAATTCCACGTCAACGAATAATAAAATTCAACTTTAGAACTTAGAATTATTAAATAAGAATTTAATAATTCACCTCTTAGCTTTGAATTGGGATATATCCTTCATTCTTTTGAATTTTGCCATGAAACTTTTTGCACCTAGGTTTTATTTGAAAAAACTTTTCATCCATCATTATTTTGAGAAGTCTTAGCATAGTGGTTTTAATGAAAAACCATTTCCAAGGGTTTTAATAAAAACCCTTTCCATTGTTTTAAATAAAAACCTCTACCATTGGTTTTAATAAAAAACTTTACCATTGGTTTTAATAAAAACCATTAATATAATATTTAAAAATTAAATATTGTATGCCTCTTGTGCCACAAAACCCTTTATACATCCATGATCTCCAAAATATCATAAATGATTATTTATGAAGTGATTTTGCCACAAAAACTCAATGTGATCCATGTGACATAAATGATCCATGTGACATCAATGACAACACAAAATAACTCAAATTGCCAAAAATATCTCCCTTTTTCATTGATGGCAACACCTCTAATGCAAATCACCACAATCATTGCAAAAACCATCTCTAAGAATCAAAGGTGCTCCCCCTGACTAAATACTCTCTATGGAGACTGCTCCCCCTATCTCAATGCTTTCTTTGGAGGCTGCTCCCCCTAACTCAATGCTCTCCCCCTTACTCAAATCTCTCCCCTTTGAAATCAATGGCAAAAGGGACACCTATGTGGCTAAAATATATGACTCTTAAGCTTAGCCTCCCCACCACCTTCTCTTTTGAGGTGATTAATTTTGATGTGGGAGTACATTTACTCCCATATTACATTGTTCCTTTCCTTTTTCAACTTCCTTCCACATCTTTCTGATATCCTTTTCTTGATGAGTTACTTGATCTTCTTGTCTTGAACCTATTTGGAATTGGGTCCTACACCATTTTTCAATATGCCCAAAATTATTGCAATTAAAACACTTGATATTGTAGCCTTTGGATGGTGCCCATATCTTGAATTCTTTCTTGAAATAATTTCCATATCCATTCCTTTCTTGAACCCTGTATTGTGAAGTTTTATTTTCATAATAATTATGACCATGACTTATGAATTATGTAGCTCTAAAACCAAAACCATGTTGCTCATTTTCTTTGCACTGAGAAACTCTATGACCAATCATGTTGCATAAGAAGCAATGTCCTTGAAAACTATAATTTCTTCCTTTGAAGTTCCTTCTAGAAAAATCAAACTTCTTTTATCCATAGACCCTACAGTGTATAGCCCTATGTCCAAATCCATTACAAGAAAAACAATGTCCTTGAAAATCCCTTTGTTCATGCCTTGGTTCCTCATATCTTTCTTGACCATTATCCTTGTGATCATTTTTTACTTGTGCAATGTATCCTTGAACCTTCTTTGTAGTATATAACTCCTCTTCCTTAATTTTTTCCTTGCTTTCCTTTTCAATAATTTCTTTTCTTCTTGAACTTGGTTCACCTATCTAAAAACAAGATCCAAACTAGATTTTTGGGGCCATAGGAACTTTAGAACTTTCTTCATATATATTAGGTGCTTCCGTGCTTTCATCCTTTAGAACTTCCTTTCCTTTTGAGTGTGATTCTCCAAACCTGAAATATGATACCTTTGGTGCATTGGAACCTTCCTCTTCTTTCTCTTCATTTGTGTCAAATAGCAAATTGGCATCCATCTCTATGTCTCTAAAATACATGTTTCATTCTTCGTGAAAATATCTTGACCTTTTGAGTCATGTGATGGATCAAACTTCTCAAGTATAGAACATCTCAATTCTTTTAGATTCTCCTTAACCACTTGTAGTTGATCATGGATATATTTGAAGTCTTATTTTAGATCAACTGAGACATCTATCTTTATTACAATATTATCTTGTTTAACTTCTTCTGTTTGGAGTGAGTGTTCTTATTCTACTTATTTTATCCCATAGAAAAACCGTTCTTCATCTTCACTATCACTAAGATCATTATAATATTCTATAGCAAACAAACTCTCATGATTTATTCGATCATGCCTATTTCCTTGATGTGTCATCTCATCTTCACTATCACTGAAGCCATTACAATATCCTGATTTGTGATCTCTTTTACCACACACAAAGGATTGTTCTCTTTCACCTTCTATTCCTAGGAATATATGTTCTTCCTTTTCATCATCTGACTTATCTCTATCAATGTGATCTAAGCTATCACTTTCTTCTTCAATGCAGAAAGTTTTCTTTATCTTATGAAAAATTTTCTTCTTCTCATACTTTCTTTGCTTGTACCTATCATCTTTGTCATGCTTATGCTTTCCATCTTATTTTCTTCTATGACCCTATTTTTCATCATCACTATTTTCTTCATGTGGACACTTGTTTGCATAGTGATCATAATCACCACACTTGTAGCATTTGAATTTATTCATATCCCTATAATTTCTTAAGTCATTTTTTTCCTTTTGATGAAGTTAGCTTCCTCGTCATTATTTGAATCTCTATCTATCTCTAAAACTTTCCCTTTATTTTTCTTTGAAGCCTCGAATGCGGTTTTTTTTATTGGAACTTGATGCTTACTTATCCTCATATCATAAGTTGTGAGAGTTCCTTGTAGTTATTTCATTGTTAGCTTGTTGATATCCATTGTTTCTTCTATTGTTGAAACCTTTGCATCATACTTCATAGGAAGTGATCTCAAAACCTTTTGAGTAAAATCTAATTCTTTCATCTCAAATCCTAGACCTCTCATGGTGTTAGCAATATCATCAATTCAAAGTAAAAACTTTTCAATATCTTCAGAATCTTCAATTTTCAATTCCTTGAAACTTTTTCTATGAGTTTGTAGTTTTTCCAACTTTACCTTAGAATCTCCTTCATAGGTATTTTGAAACTTGGTTCACATTTCAGTAGCTGAATTACATACCATGACTTTTGAAAAATGTGTCTCACATAGCCCACTCATAATGCAATTCATTGCCTTTGCATTGATCTCAACCAATTTCCTAATAGTATTATCTGTCTCAGGATCACCTTCAACATTATACTCTTTTGAAACCATATGCCATACCTCATATCCTTGTGATATCAAGTAGTTCTTCATTCTCATGCTCCAGAAAGCATAATTTTTATCGTTAAACAGTGGAGAATTACTTTTAGATGATCCATTCTATGAAGCCATATATGTTCTTGTAGAATCTACCCTCAAATTGTTAGCCTTTATGAAGGAACCCACTCTGATACCAATTGAAGAACACAAGCTTATACTGAGAGGGGGTTGACCAGTATAGCACCCACTTTTTACTTTCTTTCCAAATAAATATCAATTAGTGTCCTTAATTGTAATAACAAAATTTATTAGTGTGCATTAGTGACATAGATAACAATATTAAGCAAGTGCACAAATCACCATGCACAATTGAGACACGAGATTTAACGTGGTTCCTCCAATGTGGGGTAGTCCACAAGATAATCTCCTTATAATATTTCATAAATAAATAGGGATCCTTATCCCAATACAAATTATTACTTTGATCTGCTCAAAGTTAGGTTATGTTGATCTACTCAGGTGGGCTCCATTGATCTACTCTGCTAGGCTATCCATTGATCTGCTCATCTAGGCAATCCATTGATCTACTCAACTAGGTTATCCACTGATATGCTCAGCTCTAGGAAATCCACTAACCTTCTCATTTAGGCTATCCACTGATATTCTTAGCTAGGCAATCCACTAATCTGATCAACTAGGTAATCCTGATCTACTCAGGTGGGCTCTTCATTGATTTTCTCAACTAGGCAATTGGTGTTGGTATGCTTTTTTATTTCTGTTCTATCTCTTTCATTACTCACAAATCTACCTCGATGCCTTCTCATAATTCTCAAACAATCATGATCAAATGTTGTCCCAAATCTACACTCAAGGCCTTCACAAAAAGGCTAAAACAATCCTACTCAAATGTTGTCCCAAATCTACACTCAAGGCCTTCACAAAAAGGCTCAAACAATCCTGCTCAAATGTTGTCCCAAATCTATCCACAAATTTGTCCCAAAATCCTTCTCAAAGGATTACTCAATCATGCTCAAGTAGCACTCAAATATCATCCAAAATCAATGAAGGCAAGGCTCAATGATGAACTCAACAATGAATGGTAATGTACTCTTCAATGGATGACAACAATGATCCACAATTATCTCAAAAATATATGACAATTACCCTCTCAAATGAATGATAATAATTCTCAACAATTAACTCTCAAATATATGGAAAATGAGCTCTCTCAAATGGATGATAACAATGCTCAACAATGTATGACAAATACTCTCTCAAATGGATGATAACAATACTCAATAATGAACTCTCAACCATGTATGACAAATACTCTCTCAAATGGATGATAACAATGCTCAACAATAAACTCTCATTTATATGGCAAATGAGCTCTCTAATGAAAACCTCTCCAAGAAATAACAATTAGGACTTCAGCCAATGAAGGACAATATCCACAAGTGATAGCAATAGGTTTTGAATAATACCTTCCTCATGCAATTTCAATAAGCTCTCAAGAAACAAGCACAAATCCCTCAAGCAAAAGAGCTCTCAAATAGCCAACAATGATCTCTTCAAATAAAAGACAAATGTATCCACAAGTGACTAGAAAATGATCTCCTCAATGGTCTCAAATAGTGGCAATGTACTCAACAAGTAACCAACAATAATCTCCTCAAGCAATTGCAAAAACCTCCTCAATAATGGCAATACTCTCAATGAACTCCACTAAAGCAATAATGAACTCAAGCATCAATTTTATCCACAAAATTGATTTTCTAATTCATCCACTTCTTCTTAATAGCCAAGGCACATAATCAATCAATTTATCTTCAAATTCAAACCCTAACTCATATTCATGTCTTCTAACTCAAGGTGGCAATTAACTAGATCTCAATTTCCTAGTTTAATTTCCTAATTAAATCATGCACTAGAACATATAACAAGTTCAACACTTTCCAACCTTATGACTCCCTAATTTTTATTAATACATACAACAAAAACCTATGCTTTTATTTTGAATTCCACACCTTATAACTCCACATACAACAATCACAAATATTTAAATTCAAACCTTGTAACTCCCTAAGCACATACACCAATCATTTATTTTTACTAAATACCTTATAACTCCCTAGTTATAATAGAAACGATTTTCAATGCATAAAAACTTTGGCAATATCAAATATTACTATGCAGTAGAGATAAATACCTTTTTATGAGATGCCTTTGCCAAAATTAATGTGCCTTCACCATCTTCAAAATCGTTAATGCATTGACAAAAATAATGCGCCTTCATACCTTTGTGGGAGTCAAAAAAATTTCCTCTCACTTAGCGCTATGAAGTACTTACCATGTGGGTGTCAGCCCACATTTGTATTTAATTCCAAACACCCAACTTTTCCTATGCTCAAATATGAAAACTCTAATTTTCTTCCTTATCAAAACACTTTGCCCCTGGTGGGATTCGAACAGTGAACCTGCCTTGTGCAAAGTTCATGCGCTACCAACTGCATTATAGGTTGTTGCGTGACATCATTTTCCCATGCTATCTCCTTGACCCTGCTCTCAAACAAAAATTATTTTTCTTTATTTCTTCGTTGCTCCCCTTCCGACGATTCTCACTCATGTGCAATATTCCCAATCTCTTATAAACAAAGGTTTTACTTTTTATTTATATGCACCTGCATGCCTTCGAATGACGTCGGAGGATTTTATTAATCTCCCTAACTATTGCACATCGGTGAATAATAAAATTCAACTTTAGACCTTAGAATTATTAAATAAGAATTTAATAATTCACCTCTTAAATTTGAATTGGGATATCTCCTTCATTATTTTAAATTTTGCCATGAAACTTTTTGCACCTAGGTTTTATTTGAAAAACCTTTTCATCCATCATTATTTGGAGAAGTCTTAGTATAGTGGTTTTAATGAATAACCATTTCCAATGGTGTTAGTAAAAAAAAATTCCATTGGTTTAAATAAAAACCTTTACCATTGGTTTTAATAAAAACCCTTGCCATTGGTTTTAATAAAAACCTTTACCATTGGTTTTAATAAAAAACATTAATATAATATTTAAAAATTAAATATTATATACCTCTTGTGCCACAAAACCCTGTATACATCCATTTTCTCCAAAATATCATAAATGATTACTTATGAAGTGCTTTTGCCACCAAAACTCAATGTGATCTATGTGACATCAATGATCCATGTAACATCAATGACTAAACAAAATAACTCAAATTGCCAACATGGTTGACATCAAAACTGCTCAAATTATTCAAGATATGAATAAAGTATTATCAAAGCATCCTTATTTTTCATACATTGACAAGGTGTTACAAAAGAAATATTGCATTTACATTCCATAAAGTTCCACTATTAAATCCATGATCCTTGAAGAATCACATGCTTCTTCATAATTAGGGTACTTAGGATTCTTGAAAACATATCAGCAGGTGAAATAATCCTTTTATTGGAAAGGATTAAAATCTGATTTCAAG
Source organism: Wollemia nobilis (assembly GCA_028583015.1). NCBI lineage: Eukaryota > Viridiplantae > Streptophyta > Pinopsida > Araucariales > Araucariaceae > Wollemia > Wollemia nobilis. The sequence goes on along the minus strand of JAQPPZ010016703.1, from coordinate 1,801,185 downwards.
TCATTTGTTGTTGAATACGAAGTATGCCAATGCAATAAGGGTGAAACAATCAAATATCCAAGAATTCTTCAACCCTTACCAATTCTTGACCGTTAGTAGGAACATATATCAGTGGATTTTGTTGAAGGTCTTCACAAGTCATAAGGTAAAATAGTGGCTTTTATAGTAGTGGATCATATTTCCAAGTATTCTCACTTCAGCGCTCTACAACATCCATATTCAGAAAGAAAAGTGGCCAAGGTATTTAACTTCATTTTCAAGTTACATGGAATGTCCAAAACTATTGTAAGTAATCATGATCCCATATTTAGTGGTACCAAATTAAATATGTGTTCTACTTACCATCCCCAAATCAATGGTCAATCTAAAAAAGTTAAAAAATGTTTGGTACCTATCTGCATTGCTTTGCTCAAGATAAGAATTATCAATGGAATCAATGGCTTTCATTAGAAAAATGGTGGTATAACACTTCCTTTAATTCTTCCCTCAAGATGTCACCATTTGAAGTATTGTATGGATTAAAATATCTAATGATATCAGATTATGTTCTAGGATATTCCAAAGTAGCTCAAATTGATGATTGGTTCTAGCATCGTCGGTCCATGCCCAATATTCTTAAAGATAACTTGATCTCAACACAAAGTCACATGAAGCAGCAACAAGACTTACATCGTTTAGAATGAAAATTCAATATAGGAGATAGGTTTTTCTTGCAAATGCAACCTTATACGAATTTGTCTTTGAATATCAAGACCAGTCAAAAGTTGACCCCTAAATTCTACAGACTCTACAAGATTGTTCATCACATAGGAGAAGTAGCATATCAATTGGAGATTCCACCTTCCTCCCATATACATCTAGTTTTTCATGTTTCCTATCTCAATAAAGTGATTAGCCAAAAAATGCACCTCCAAATAGATATCCCAGTGCTAGATGAAGAAGGAAGTATAACTTTTCAACTAGAAGAAATATTGCAAAATAGATCACGTCATCCTTCCCTCCATAATCGATCAGTGCCAAGGGAGCTTGGTCAAAGGTAGATTCGTTTCATATGGAGTGATAACCGTGCATGAATTTTCCCACTCGACATATAAAAATAAAAAACCCAGCATGTTCCTTAAGCTTGACATGAACAAGGCTTTTGATCGGGTTTCCTAGAAATTCCTGTTCGAGGTCTTGGAAAAGTTTGGGTTTCACAAACAATGGGTCAATATGGTTTGTGAATGTATCTCGACTACTTGGTTCTCTATTCTTATCAATGGCTCACCCACAGGTTTCTTCCAAAGTTTCAAAGGCATCCGTCAAGGGGACCCTCTATCCCCCTTTCTCTTCATCATCTTGGCCGAAACCCTTGGAAGAACCCTTTCAGCTGCCTGCAATAGTGGTCTTGTTTCTGGGATCAAACCAGCCTCAATAGCCAAAGCCATATCCCATAAATAATTTGTGGATGATACTAGTCTATCCTCTCATGCTTTTGTTCTCAAAGAAAAAATCATTAAGAACATTCTTGATTCTTATGAAGAGGCAGCTGGTCAGAAAGTCAACTACCATAAAAGCAAGCTATACTTTCTCAATACTCCCACTAAGAAAAAATATGATTGCTGAGATCCTTGGGTGCAGCATTGGGAGCCTTCCAACTACTTATCTTGGATTACCACTTTTCCACGGTAGATCAGTCTCGGCTATGTGGAACCCTATTTTAGATCGCCTCAACAAGAAACTAGCAGGGTGGAAAAGCTCAATGCTTAGTCAGGCAACCAAAGCCACTTTGGTCCAAGCTTACCTACAAAGTATCCCCATTTTTTTCTTATCTATATTCAAAGGTCTAGCTACCATCTGCCAAAGAATTGAACAAATTCAACACAGATTCCTTTGGGCTGGAAACGAAAACAAGAATAATTTTTTGCTAGTCGCCTGGGACAGGGTCTGTTCCAAGAAAAAGGATAGAGGACTCGGATTCAGAGACATTAAGTGGATGAACATGGCCCTCATTGCCAATCAGGCCTGGAGACTTACCATCAATGAAAAAGTCACTTGGATTGATATCATTAAAGCTAAGTACCTCCATCAGTTTTCCTTTCTTGGAGAGCACAACCTTCATATCGAATCCCATTTTTGGAATGGCATTATAAAAACAAGGAAGATCATAATGGAAGGCTTAAGGTGGTGTCTAGGAACTGGAATGACCATCCATTTCTGGGATGACCCATGGATCCATGATAAACCTCTCAGCCAAGATCCGCATCTTGCAATGCTCAAGGCGGCTACCAAAGCCACCTTTGGAGATAAGGTGTGTCACTTCATTAACCTAGGTCCTACAAGACCTGAATGGAAACACCTGGCTCTTAACGGGCCAAGGAATATCACCGAGTCTCTTAGGCGGTTACAAAACTTGTTGAGGACTTGCATCATCACAAGCTCACACAAAGATGATTCCATGGTCTAGAACCTTGAAGATTCTAGAAATTTCACTGTCAAATCAGCTTACTACAGTCAAGAAACTCCCACAGATGGTTGGGACTTATCAAATTAGGTATGGGTTCCCAAGATAATTCCCAATGTCAAATTATTTTGCTGGTTGGCCATCCAAAATAGAATCCTCACCATTGACAACTTGATAATCAGAGGGTTACTCATTCCTAATTGGTGTATCCTGTGAAAAAATGCCTGTGAGTCAACTTCACATGTTTTTTTTGAATGTCCCTTTTCTCTAGCAGTTCTCCACCAGGTTCTTAACACCTTCGACATCTCCATAGCCCTCCCACATTCCATTCCCCTCCTTATTAAGCAATGGCCCTGACATTTCAAGAGAAACCAACTTAAATTCATGTGGAAAGCTTACCTCCACCTTTTCCTATGGAAGATTTGGCTCCAGAGAAATGCCAAAATTTTCAAAAATCAAGCCACTGATAAGAATATTATCGTTGTCAAAATCTTGGCCCTTGCTACGAAGAATGCCTCTCTTGTTTCGTCTTCAAAACCCCCCCTCCTGGCCTAGAATCGGACCTAACCAAAATTTTCAATCTATCTAACATCTCTACCATGCACCATAATTCTATTGAAAGGTCTGTCATCAAGTGGGTCTTACCACCTATTGGGTGGCACAAGCTCAATTTTGATGGTGCGGCCAAAAGAAACCCAAGAACGGCTGGCGGAGGAGGAATTCTTAGAAACCACAGAGGAGAAATAATTTTGGCCTTTGCCCAGAACCTGGGAATTCAATCCAACAATATGGCAGAAGCATGGGATCTATTCCAAAGTTTGATCCTCTTGGAAGGGTTGACCATCAACAAAATTATCATCGAAGGAGACTCGCTGCACTATATCAATTGGCTCAATGGTACTGCTAAGCCTCCCTGGGCCCTTGTTTCGATTTTCCAAGAATGCAAGGCCCTAATTGGTAATTACCTAGAATTAGTCATTAAGCATCAATACCAGGAAGGAAACAAAGTTGCGGACTATCTTTCTAACAAGGGAGTCAGCAAATCTGACATTCAAGTGTGGAGAGACTCCTTCCCCATTGGCCTAAGGAATGATTTTACAAGTTTCAATGTTTGCACAATGTGAGATGTTGCTAGGGGATTGGTTTGGTATGTTGATAAAACTTGTCACGCTATCGCAACACTTCTTCCTTCTTCTCCTTCGATAATGAAAATACAACATGTCGTGATATCGTGACACTTTTCACCTTTAGCCACAAAAATGCAATATGTCACGATATCGCGACATTTCTTTCTCCTTTGGCCACGATGTTGCAACTTGTCGTGATATCACAACACTTTTTTCTCCTTTGGTCATGGCATTACATCATGTTGCGATTTCATGACACTTTTTCTCTTTCGGATGTGATGATGCAACATGTCGCGATATCGTGATACTTTTTCTCTTCGGCCGCAATGTTGCAACATGTCGCGATATCATAACACTTTTTCTCTTTTGCCACGATGATGCAACATGTCGCGATATTGCAACACTTTTTCTCTTTGGCCATGATGATACAACATGTCATGATATCGCGACACTTTTTCTCTTTGGCCATGATAATGCAACATGTCATGATATCGTGACACATTTTCTCTTTGGCCATGATGATGCAACATGTTGTGATATCACGACACTTTTTATCTTTGGCCGTGATGATGCAACTTGTTGCGATATCGCGACACCTTTTCTCTTTAGCCACGATAATGCAACATGTCACGATATCGCGACAATTTTTCTCCTTGGCCGCAATGATGCAACATGTCGCGATATCATGATAGTTTTTCTCTTTGGCCGCGATGATGCAACATGTTGCAATATCATGACATCTTTTCTCTTCGGTCGCGATAATGCAACATGTCGTGATATCGTGACACTTTTTTTCTTTGGTCGTGATGATGCAACATGTCATGATATCGTGACACCTTTTCCTTATTTGGTCGCAGCAATGCAACATGTCATGATTTCATGACATTTTTTATCCTTTTGCTGAGACGATGCAACTTGTCATGATTTCACAAAACTTTCTCTCCTTTGGCCACGATGCTACAACATGTCACGATATCATGACACCTTTTTTCCTCTAGAAGCGACGATGCAACATGTCATGATATCGTGACATTTTTTCTCCTTAGGCCATGCTGATACAACTTGTCGTGATATCATGACACATTTTCTCTTCTGGCCGTGACATTACAACATGTCATGATATCACGACACCTTTCCTCCTTTGGCCGCATCAATGCAACATGTCACAATTTCGTGACACCTTTTCTCTTGTGGCCACGGTGGTGCAACATGTCACGATTTTGTGACACTTTTTTTCCTTTGGCCACGACAATGCAACATGTTGTGATATCATGACATTTTTTCTTCTTTGGCCTCGATGATGCAACATGTCACAATATCGTGACACCTTTCCTCCTTTGGCCATGACGATGCAACTTGTCACGATATCGTGACACTTCTTCTCTTCTGGCAGTGATGTTGCAACATGTCATGATATCGCGACACTTTCTCTCATTCAACTGTGATGCTACTTCTTGTCATGATATGACAACATCTCTTCCTATTTTGGCCGCGACGGTGCAACATGTTGTGATATCGCGACACCTTTTCCTCCTTGCTTTTTTCCTATGCCTTGGACCATGAAAATGCAACTTGTCGCGATATCGTGACACCTTTCTTCATGTGGTGTTTTGCTTTTTCTTTGATCTTTAGCTCTTGGACCTCTTTGGTCGGTTTGGAAAACATGTAAAAACTACTTGTACAAGGTTCAGGGACCTTTCAACACCCTTTCAACCAATCAAAAAAAAATCTTTGATCTCACCACATTAAATAATTTATACTCAAATGGGATGATCTACGAGTAGAAAATCCTACATGGGAAACAAAAAATATTTTTGAGTCACATCTTTTAGGACAAATTTTCAAGGAGGGGATCCATGTTACATCACCAATATAGCTAGTCGACTATATTTCCAATTGTCATTAATTTATTGATTTATTATTATTTATAGATGTAGGTTGTTTTACATTTAATCATCTATCACAATTATAATCCAATTGTGTATTCACAAGAGAATTAGCCCTCTCTAAGTGGAAAAGGACTGTAGCCTTCCTTAAGTGGCAAGAAATATTTGATTTTTCCAAATTTGATCTGTGTTGTAACTATTTTATGAAGAATATCTCTTCACTTCCCCCCTCAGCTATCTATCTCGATTTCCATGCTTGTTAAATCCTATCCTTAATTTTCTCCCCTTTTATCACAAATTCAGATGACCAAATCAAATTCAAAATCATCCAAATTTATGCAAATAAAAAATGCACCTAAAATTGGTAGATTTTTTGGATTTTACCTCCAATATGGGTAAACCTAAATTTTTAGTGAATTCAAAACCGTTTGAATTTACAAAAATTCGAAAAACTCTAAATTTTCCCTAACAACCCTAGTTTATCTTTGTCCTCGATTTTTCTCAATTCGCTCTGGTTATTAAAAGTTATAGGTGATTTTCATAAGGATGTAATGGTGATTTTTTAGAGAAAAGAGGTGGATAAGAGCTTTTCATGTCTTATTTAAAGTTGTATGAAGATATTTTACCACCCTATCATAATTCCAGAGATTAACTAATATGAAATTTGGTACCATCTATCCTTATGCATTAATTTAGTTTTCTAATTTTGTTACTTTGCATCTGCAGATATAATTTTTTTTTTATTTTCAATGAATTCAGACATTTCAGAGCATTTTAAAATTTACTCTGTATGTTCTAAATTTGCATAGGTATACCTAAGAGACAAATTGTTTATTTTGTGATAATCTTCAAGATGGATACTCTTAATCCTAATATTCCCTGAGTGTAGATATTTAGTAGGTATTTATAAAATTGTAGGATCTAAACAAATTTTAAAGACTATTTGATCATCTAAAATTGTTGAAAGACTTCTAAAATTACTCAGCAATTTCCTAAGTCTGATTGTTGCATGTTTGAATGAATTCAAAACATTCCAAATTAGCTAAAAAGGTCTAAAATTGTGCAAACATATGCTAGGGGTAAATTTTTGGTTCTCAAGTTTATTACATCACTTTAGATCTTAAATTTTGGTTATCATAGCCTTTACTACATTTTGAATTATATATTTTTCATTGTATCTTTGTTGAATGCATATGTTTGCCTTAGATCTAGAAAATCCATCATTTTAATTATGGTTGGCTAAAATAACCAAGGGGATATTATTGCCACATCATTGAGGATCAAACTTGTAGTGGCTTAAGAATATCCCTCACCACTAATCACAATTTCTACTTTTTTATTAAGAAAATTATAGGTTCTGAATGAATTCGAATAACTGCTCTGTGTTTTCGAATTCGCTTTCTAATATTCAAATCTGCTATGTGTTTCTAAATTTGCTTTGATAGATCTGAATTCACTCTAACAGATCTGAATTCATTTGATAGCAACCATCTAGATCAGGTAAGTGCCTAATTCTAGATTTTTTTTAGTTTTTCATATTTTAATTTGGTACTATTATGTTTAGAAGCAGTTTTATAAAAGAAAAAATAAAGAAAATACAAAAACATAAACTTAGTTATATTGCTTTTGCATCAATTATACTAGTTGGAAAAAACACTATATATATATATATATATATATATATATATATATATATATTATATATAGTTAGCATAGAATTTATCCTTTTACTTTTACTATTCACAAGAATCATTGCATTTTAATTAAATTTATAGGTTTTCTAGTTAATTTGTATACCGATGATTTCATGGGAATTTGAAGTGCATATAGTTAGGTATAGTTGCATTTTGTTAAACCCCAGGTGTGTGTAAAGAATCCATAAAAACCTCACCCTAACTAGGCATGGAAACTACCATAAAGTGTTTCTTGGTGAAACCCACCTAATCCATCGAAAAACACCAAGGAGAGAGTAACTCAAGTGCTTCTCGTATGAGGTGTAGGTACATCATTTCCCCTCCCCATTTTAGGCACAAATCCATTAGATTGAAGGAAAGTGGTGCAAAAATTTTGGGTCTAAAAAACCATTAGGCCCCAATAGCTACTAATTTTATTTAACAAATATCCCTTTATTTTGGTTTATGTCACCAATTTTGATGATGCCAAATTGCATCTCATCTAGTATCTTGATTGCTTGTGATGTTGGTATTCTTCTTGAAAAAGGCCTTATGAAATCCTAAACTTTGATAATGATGAAAGGATCCTTAGTTTTTAAAGTTGTAGAAATAAATATTATTATCTTAATAATATTGTGTTTACAAGATATGCCATGCTTCTTCATATCCCTCATCATGATAGGTCATGCATTTTACAAATATATTTCTCTACACTAGGGAAATAAAATGAAAAAATTTCAACTTTGAACAATCTACTTTCACTCTAGGAAGTATTGTACTTCTTGGATTTTCAATGATAAATATTGTAGGTATCCCATGGCTTTTCATGTCTACCTTTGTATATCAATATTCTTTCCTCTTGACTAATATATTTGATGTATTTGAAGTCCAACTTGATCTCTTGTTTTTTCTCTAGTGTATTTTAATGATTAACTAAGTTTGAAGTCATTGGATGCATTATTTCTTGTATAAATAGAAAAATTTGGATGAATCCAATTATCTTGACTAGTCATGTGTTGGTTGCTTTAGATTCATACCAAATATTAATGTGTAGACTTGGTAAAATATATGAAATAGATACATGCTACTTTATTTTGTGTGTTCTTTTTCTTCTTCTTATCTAATTTTGTTCTCTTTGGTAACATTACCTCATTGAACATTTCTCCAAATTGAAATTTTATTATCTCATGATGTATACTTTTGTTGTTGGTGTATATCTTCTAAAGGAGACTCATTTGTAAATGTATCATACCAATATTTCTTCACCATGCGTCCACTCTTACCTCAAATTTCACACATCTATTTCATGTGAAAATTATTTCTTTGGTAATGGTATTCTTGTATATGAGAATCATTTCTTTGTTGCTAATATCCTTGTGTGTAAGAATTTTTCTATATTCATAGAAGCATTGTTTAGGTCTTACATATTTTTTAAATGACTACTTACCTTTTTTATTTGTAAGAATTACTTTTTCTTCTTCTTATATTGTATGTGATGCCTCTACTTTTTAAAATAGGTTCACCAACTTTTCAAATGTTTGTGTTTGATTAGTGATATTCAACATTATCACAAATACATTATATTTTGAAGGGAGAGATATTAAAATAATAGGAAGAAGTGTCTTTGTAGATATATTTTCTAATATATTAAAATGATGCTCGTAGTTCAACTAAGGATTCAAGTTTTTCTTCATTATTTATTTTGAAAATGAAGTTAACTTTGGAGAAATATAATTTAATTTCAATTCCTTACCTCAAATACTATTTGAGTATTCTTCCATTCATATTTAATTATGGTAGAATCATGAACATATGGTTGTACTTCATCAACTACTCCAAACATGATCATTAACCATAGATTTCTATCTACCTTGTCAAATTTGGTTTACTATTCATCTTCTACTTAAAGAAAAGTAATGGAGCCATCCACAAAGTGTGATACTTCTTCAAACTCAAGTTGTATTCTTAGTTTGGCCTTCTAGAAAACATAGTTATTTGTTCTTGATAGTAGGAAATTAGGCAATGGAAACTTTGGTGCACCACTAGCCACATTAAATTTTCAAAAAATTTGAAAATTTTCCTTCTACTAAATCGACCTTGAAAATGATTTCCAATAAATATATAATTATATACGCATAAATTGAATGATGCCTTGAATTGCAAGAAATGAATGTCTCATCAAGCAAAACATTTAGTAGAGGGAATATTCTTCCTCTTGGAATATTCTTTGCAATATTCCAATGTTTTGTCTTTAATTATAAGTCTTTCCTTTTATTATTTTGAAATAAATAAAAGGAAGAACTAACAAATATTGGGTTTAATAAGTGCCTCCATAATTCATTTTGGATAAAAGAAATTTATTTTGTATGCAAAAGTACCTTGCTTATTGTCATCATATTTTTTATTTGATTCCACATGTAGTTTCCTAGCTAGTGAGTGAAATAATATTTGTGAATGCCTTAGTCTGAATTAAAATAAATATAGGCTAAATGGATTATGTTGTTTAGAAGGAAATTTATTTTCATATTTTAATTAATTTTCTCTTCCCTAGACCTTAAGAAAGTTGAATTCTTGAGTGATGGATTCCATATGTTCAAATTTGTTTAGATAGCTCTTGTGATTGCCATTTTGATCAAGTCTTAGATGAATCTTGAAGACATCATATTTTGATGATGTTGATATATTTCTATTAATATTTATGTTTTCCCTTGTCCAAAAATTTGAACATAATCAACCTTTCTCATTTTCATAAAATTTTACCATGATTAGTCATTTGTCACTCTTTTTGGGTAAGTTAATAATTTTATTGAAGGGGCATTTGAAAGGCACCCCAACACCTTTGTACAACTAGAAGAAACAAGAAGCTGAAATGGTAGAGAAGCAGCCAAGAAAGGAAAGAAAAGAGGATGCTAAAAAGGAACAAAATGCATCCTTAGAGAGAAAGGAAAACAAACAGAGACAAAATAGCAAGAACCCTGTCATAGAAATGACCAGGAAAAATTCACTATGTTGGGTGTACTTCAGTGGAAGGAACAATGATTTCTAGTTCACCGTTCTTGACATTAGTCTTAGCTTCATCCTTGGGAGCATCCTTAAAAACCTCCTTAGCAATTTCTATGACTTCATCCTCTTTGGCTTCCTCATTAATATCAGAAATTCTAGCCACAACAGAGAAAGTAGGACCATCCTTATCAAAAGTGTCACATAAAAATAGCAAATTTAAGGCATTTCTTTGATCCTTCAGCTGAGCAATGCCCTTCCCAAGAGCAACATGAGCTATCTCTAGGTGGTCAATGGTAGCGAAAGAAGACTGAATGACAAGTTTGTGAAGGTATTTCTCAACCACATTAGGTGAATCAAACCCAGACTTACTATCCTTTTTGTCCTTCTCAAGAGAAGGGGTATATTTGGATTTGAGCCTTTGGGAATAGTGAGTGGGAGGATTATCAACCTTAAATTTTTTCTTTGCATTGAAGATTGGGTGGGGTTTTCCAGGTTTTCCTTTTCTTTTAACACTTTTGGATTTGGGGCTAGGAGTGTGGGAGGACTCTTCCTTAGCACTTTCATGGACAATAATGTTTCCTTTGGGGAATTTCTGAAGCAGATAGCCATAAATAATTTTAAATAATCCTTGATGGGAAGGCCAGTCTACATCTTTCTTAGCACGAGTGGATGTAATGGAATAGTCCATGGACCAGTATAAAAACTTAGGGATATTAAGCATTTTGGCATCTCTAAAATTATTAACAAAGGATAAATGAAAGCTACACAACTGAGACTCAGGATCATCAACAGTCAGATACTGCATGATGGGTTTCAACAATTCCTTCCAAGGAGTAGATAGGTCTTTATGATACAAACCTTTTTTGTGAAGCTTTCGCAGTGGTGAGGATAGTTCAAAGTGGGTAAGTTCTACTTCCCAATTGTGCTTTTTCCTTCTCACCACATGTCCAAGTCAAAGTGAACATTGTGTTGGCATCCCAATCGGTTACAATTTTTTTTTTGAAAAAGGGGATCAAACCACCTTTATCTTTGAGACCTGCTTCATAAATAGTATCAATGGAAAAAGTATCAAGTTCAACATAGGTGATTTTTGTGTCCTTCATGGTGAAAAACTAAGGGTAAAAAATAAGGATACAAAGAAGCAGATACAAAGCTAATAGTAAGAGGTAAAGAATACCAATTAGGTTTAAAAAACCTCTTTGTGACATGATATGGTGAAGAAGGAAAAAATCACGGTCAGCTAAAAAGGAAAAAATTTTAAGAAAGGAAAAATACCAGACCAAAAGATCCAATTGGCTAAGGATTTGATCAAGGAGGATTATCCAACAACTAAAATCACAAATTAAAATGGGTAATTGAGCCACGATCAAGGGAGGTTGACTTAAAATAACACTTGGAAATTAGGAAAAAAATAGGGAAACTAGTAGAAACCCAAGGTATTGAAAGGCATGATGAAACATTCCTCGAAATAAGGCAGGAAGAGAACCTAAAAGGTAAGGTTATCGAATAGGTAAATAGGGTCATAACAAATGGTAAAATCCATAAATGATGATGGGTTGTGGGATAAAGGGCTTTAGAATCCTAATGAAAGGCGTTAGGTAGAAAGGAGATGAATAGGGCCTAAAAATCTGGTATATAAATTATGGGATTAAAATAAAAAATAAAAATAGCCAAAAATGAGGCAACTTCCAAGTACTAGGAAGGCATCAGAAAAATTAACACAATGAACAAGACTTTGATCAATAAGACAAAATTTGGATCCTCCCCGTAGGAAGAGAGGGGCCCAATAAGAGGTTTCTCCCATAGCAACATGAGTTGACATTGGTGAAGCTCTGAGTCACATATCCCTGGTTGATGGATCATCATTGTGATTTATGTTTTGATCTAGCCTAGCAGCCATGCTAACGTCATGAGGAAGAGAATCAGTCCACGTTAATAGTCCTGGAGCAAAGACCCCAATATTAGCCAACTTGTCAGCAAAAATATTGGCTTCTTGAAAATCATGTTGGACAATGACTTCTTGTTGGCCATGGAGGATTTCTTTCACATCCTCAATTATACTTCTTATTTTCCATCCTGGAGGTTTGGAATTTTTTAGGTAGTTGATGATATTCAAGGAGTCACCTTCAATAATGATCTTCCCAGGAATGTGTTGAATGAATTGAAGACCTCTCCATAGAGCTTTGGCTTCAGTAGAATGATTTGAAAGTTCCCCTAAAGGCTCAGCAAAGGCAAAAATAGAATTTCCTTGATGATCTCTAAGGATGCCTCCAACACCAGCCCATCCAAGATTTCCTTTAGTAGCACCATAAAAATTGAATTTGACCCATCCAAAAGGTGGAGGATTCCATTTAGTATTAGATCTTGTGTTAGGGGAAATAGCAGGACAACCATCCTCCAAAGAAATATGACAAGATTGGAGTAAGGAGGCTTCAAAAGAGGAAATAGGGAAAGGGTCAATGGGAGCAATCAGGGCATTCTATTTTGCAAAAAGGATGATTCTATTAGAGATGAACTCAACATCCTTGGCATCCTTCTCAAAGACACACCTATTATGCTCAATCCAAATCTTCCATAAATAATTATGAAGACAAAATCCCCATAAGCCTTTAAGAACAATATTTTTTAAAGGATTGGGCCATTGAAGGAAAAGGTCAACAATGGAAGGAGGGGAAGCCCAAAAGATGTGAAATTTGAGGAAAATATTACAGAGCATAGTTCTGGAGTAAGGAAAAAATAGAAAAAGGTGGGAGGTAGATTCCCAATCAGAAAGGTAGAGGAAGCACCTGTTTGGGAGAGGAATACCACGTTTAATAAGGTTCTCAATAGAAAGGATGCGGTCTTGAATACAAAGCCATGAAAAGAAAGCAAATTTTGGAGTTAGATGTTTGATCCACACAATTTTGAAAGGAATGAGAACTTTGGAAGGGGCTAAATACAATAAGTAAGCCGATTTTATAGAAAAATCTCTAGAATCAGAAGGCTCCCAAATAGGGTGATCAGAAGACTCATCAGGGACTAAATGGAAAGAGGATAACAAAACTTCAAGAGAAGAAATTTCAGCAGCCAGATTGGGAATATGAATCCTTTTCCAAGTCCTGATCCCATTTGAAGTGGTTAGGAAATCTGCCACCATAGGACCAAAAATATTAACAGTGATATCTTTGAGTAGTCGAAGTTCAGGAGAATGAAGAAGTGGACGATCACCAATCCACTTATCTTCCTAGAAATGAACAGATTTCCCATTAAAAATTTGTCATCGTAGACCCTTTTTGATGATTGACCTTGCAGAGCAAATGGATTTCCAGAAAGAAGAACCTGAGGGGGGAATGTCTCCATATAAAAAATCAAAAAATTGAAGATATTTTCTTCTGACAATTTTGACCCATTCAGCACTATCTCCTGAGATGAGGTGCCAGGTTTATTTGGAGAGGAGAGAAATATTAAGTAAATGAATTCTCCTTAGTCCTAATCCTCCTTGCTCTTTAGGTTTGCAAACATTTTCCCAGGCAACCAAATGAAACCGATTTTTATTTTCAGCACCTATCCATAGGAAATGTTTCTGAATTTGTTCTATTTTCTGGTAGACTTTTATAGGAGCTTTAAATAAGGAGAGAAAATAAATAGGAATGCTCTATAAGTAGGCCATAATTAGGATTGCTTTGCCAGCTTGATAAATAATATTACCTTTCCACAAAGAGATTTTTTTGAAGTCTTTCAATGACGTTATCCCATAGGTGCTCTTTAGCATTACCCACAAAAAGTGGTAGGCCCAAATAAGAGGAAGGTAAATAGGCAATAGTACATCCTAGGATGTTGGAAATATTGAATTGTCTTCTCAAAGGAGTATTTAGAAAAAATAATTTGCTTTTTTGAAAATTTACCTTTTGTCTAGTAGCTTCTTCATAAAGGAGAAGGATACGTTTGATAACTTTTGCTTCACATACTGATGCAAAGGTAGACAACAGGGTATCATCAACAAATTGTTGGTGAGTTACAGGTGTGGTTTGGGAAGTAACTTTTATTCCAATAATGAGACCTGACTATCTAGCAGCCTGAATTGATCTACCAAGAGCCTCAGCTACAATAATAAAAATAAGGGGGGAAAGGGGATCTCCTTGCCTCAATCCTCTGCTACTCTTGAAGTATCCTGTTGGTGAACCATTTATTAAAATAGAAAACCAAATCTGAAGAGATGCATCCTCTAATTAAAGAGATCCATTCAGAATGAAATCTAAATTTGGATAAGACTGCCAGGAGGAAGTCCCAATTCAACCTATCATAAGCTTTGTTCATGTCTAACTTTAGAAGGAAGGCAACCTTTTTGTTAAAATAAGTAGAATGGATGGCTTCATGAACAAAGATAATACCATCCAAGATGGATCTACCTCTAACTAAACTTCCTTGACACTGATTAATAATGAGGGGCATGACATCTCTCATTCTATTGGCTAAGGCTTTGGTCAAAATTTTGTAAGTAACATTGCAGAGGCTAATAGGTCTAAAATCATTGAAGGTATTGACATTGGGGATTTTAGGAATAAGAGCAATGAAGGTGGAGTTAAACCCACGAGGAATGATTTTGGAAGTCTAAATTTCCTTGATTGCAGCACAAACATCTGAGCCTATGAAATCCCAAAAGGCTTGATAGAATCTGGGAGAAAAACCATTCGGTCCTGGGGCTTTATCTGGATTCATGGAGAAAAGAGCCAGTTTGATTTCCTCATCAAAAAGCCCAACCGTGAGTTTGCAATTAATATCTTCAAAAATTAGATGAGGAATGAATTGAAGGAAAAATTCCTTTGCGTTCTTAGATATGGCACTAGGCTCCTCTTCAAGTAACTGCATAAAGTGGGCAACCCCTTCAACTCTGATTTCTTTGATATCAGAAGTAACACTCCCATCCTGGCAATGGATTTCTTTAATTCTATTGTTGCTTCTATTTCTCAGTGTGGAAACATGAAAAAATTTAGTGTTAGAATCTCCTTGTTTGAGCCAAATAGCCCTAGATTTCTATCTCCAAAAAGTCTCTTCATACTGAAGGATATTGTGATATTGGGATAGAAGGTTTCTTTCTTCACTTCTCAGATCACTTGAGCAGAACTGTCCTTCCTGGATTTCTTTTTTGATTGTAGCAAGATGAATTTTGATTTCTTGCTTATTTTGGAAAAGGTTTCCAAAGATGTCCCTATTCCAAATTTTGAGGATTTCTTTTATTAATTTGAACTTTTGGGCTAATATGAACCTTGAATTTTTTTTTGCCACCACTGAGTAACTATGTCCTTGAAATCAAGATGCTGCAACCACATTACCTCAAATTTGAATGAGATTTTAAAAATATTAGGTTTATTAGTATCCAAAAGGATGGGACTATGATCATACCCAATCTTGAGAAGTGATTGAAGATTTGCATCCCCCAAAATAGCCAAGGCTTCTTGAGAGAACAAAACTCTGTCAAGTTTCACTTGGATGAGCTGAGAACCACTTCTTCTATTGGACCAAGTGAATTGATTTCCTTTGAGATTAACATCCATCAAATTATTTTGATTAATGAAGTACTGGAAATCATCCATACTTTTGGTGAAGGAACCAACCCCTCCTCTTTTATCAGAAGGGAAAATAGGAGTATTAAAGTCTCCAACAAGTATCCAAGGAAGGTCCGAAAAGGCACTCCTAATAGAGGAAAGAATTTCCCATAGTCTAGATATTCCTGTGATAGAATTCGAGGCATAAATATTGGTAAGAACCCATGGGGAATTATTGTATTTGTCAAAAAATAGGATACTAGCTATTTCATCATTGGAATGAATTAGTCTCCCCTCTAAAAAAATAGGATTCCACATACAGATAAGACCTCCCGAAGCCCCTTTTGCATTACAAAATATAGAATCATAGTTTTTCCACATGGTATATTACAAACAATCTTAGCATAAGGGTCACCAATTTTGGTTTCCTAAAGAAGGAAAATAGTAGGACTTATTTCTTTCCTTAATGAATTAGCTAGACTCTGTTTAGCTATGCCATTAAGGCCTCTCACATTCCATGAGAGGATTTTCATTTTGACTATTTGGTAGTTCTTTTGCCTCCCTTTCCTTGAGGTTGGGGAGGTTTGGTACATTTTGAATCATCTTTAGACAAATTGATTCCAGAAGTAAACAAGGTTTTTTGAATGCCATTTGTAATATCATCATGCAGTCCCTAATTCCATTGATCAGAATTAGAAGGTCTTCCTCTTTTCTTCTCACCCCCACAATCAATAAAATATTTCTTATGGCTTCTAGTATTTTTTGGACTGAAATTGTGAGGATTAATTTTTTGAACCACCGGATTGGATGGTTCAAAGAAATGAGGAATAGAGACTTCATAAATAAGGTTATGATCACATTAATCCATGTTATATCAGGAATTAGCTTGTTGGATTTGGATGGAGAAGTATGATAGGTGTTCCCAATTGAAGAAGAAAATTTGGACATCCCATTAGGAGGGGAAAGGATAGGAGAAGTTTCTTGTTGTGGAGAAAGTACAGGGGTAGGAGAAGGATTTGGAACAGGTCATGGGCTATGAATAGCCAGATCTATCACATCATCCTTGAAAGGTAAGTTAGATAGAGCTTGAAATTTATTGGGAAGAGCAAAGAAAATTACCTCATTTTGGTGTGGCTCACTGACAGAGTATGAAATATTTTTTCCTTTGTCATTAGAAATATTATAAAACCCACCATGGGACTTCTAGTTCTTTATAGGGTGGAAGGTCACCCCTTTATTAGGAGAAAATATTTTCTTATCCGCCTTAGAGAACGGAAGTGAATCCTTTCCTTTACTAGCAACAATATTTTCATGGTTCTTTTAGTATTTGAGTCCTAAACTTTGAGAGATGAGCATTGAGCTCTGAGATGTCCCTAGGTGCATTATTTAATATAGAAGGGGGCTTTTTCTCATACTCAATATCCTGCTTCCAGTAGAATGACCCATATTCCAGTTCCACAAAGGTGGGGAGAGCATAATATAAATTAGCATTGACACAAAAGTGGGCAGCATGCATCCTATATCTGGCAAGAGTAACCCTATCAATGACCACTAAATCCCCCATATTGGAGGCAAAATCTCTGAGGATAGGCTCATGCCAAAGATGCCAAGGAAGATTTGGAAGCCTAATCCAGATTGGTGCATATTTAATACTCTGTGTATCAAGATCAAAATCAAGAGTCCATTTTATAATAAAAATATTTTTTGAACCCAAAAACCAAGGGTCCCCATAAATAATATGATTAGCATCCTCCTGAGTGTTAATACGGATACCAAAGAAGGTATCATAGAGACCAATGATATCCAAAAAACATTTGGCTCTCCATTTATAAAAATCCCACCATCATCCACAATTTTACCAACAAGGTAAAAGGATTCCTAGGAAAAATAATTAGATGCTAAGATCAAAGGAATCTTGACCTTGTTGCCAAAAATTTTAAAAGGGGGCAAAGAAGAATTTGGGCCCAAGGAACTTTTACTAGTAATGTTAGAGAAGGAATACTTGGAGGTAATGGGTCCCTTAGCTGAAGGGGTCCCAATAGGAGCAACGTTGACAGGTAAAGAATCACCCCAAAAAGCATCAATGTTGTTAGATAGTGCCAAGGACAGACCTACCTCAAGACCAAATTTAGGAAGCATGACATGATTAACCTTAGAAACATCCTCAATATTGTTCATAAGCACACCAATACCAACACCAACACCAATAGGATCACTCTTTCCATTAAATACAAAAGTGACATTACTACCAACCACAAGAACATCCTTTGTACGATCCACAAGGATGTCCTTACCACCATCCTTGTGCTCTTCAAAAATTTGAATTATTTCCTTCCTACCCATAGAAGTTTGAAAATTAGAAGTCCTGCATGAATAGTTGTAGCAGCCAACCATCACTCTCTCTATTTCAAACCTCTTTTTGAGGTTTGAAATATGTATTTTTTACCTATGAATGTGATATATTTGATAATTCTAAGAGTCTAGATGTCTACTTTGAACACCATTCTAACTTATTTTCTATTATTCCCTTTAATGTTTGTTTGGTCAAGATATCTCTTATGGAGAGAATATTGTCTAAGCTTCTTAACACTCATGATGGTACTCCTAATTATTTATTATTTGTCACATGATATATTTGATTTGACATCTCTCTCTATTTAATCTTTGTTCCTACTTATTCTATATAAATCTTTGGATGAACTATAATTTACAAGTTATTCAAATAAAAATTAATTGAGAGTTTTCATGAAATTAGATAAAAAAAATTTTAATAAATAGAGAGGACGTTGTTTTTTTACCCATGTGTGTTATTGATTTGATACCATGTATGTACTTTTGTATGCACCTCATGGTGATTAGTTTATACATTTTTTGGAATAAACCAAAGAAATGTGTAAACCTTGTTGAGGGATGCATCGAGGGATTCTTTGTTCTCTATATGGTTTTACTCTATATTCTTGGTGCCTCTCTTCTACTTAGTGCATTTCTTATACTTAGTAATGTTCTATCCTAACGCCATGATCACTTCAAATTTTATTTTATTTTTTATTTGTGTGGCATAAATTTTTCTTAAGATAATTTTGTCTTCATATTGCTTTTTCTAATATGGTATTTGACAATATTTTATATCCTAGGACTCTTATTAGCAAGCGTCTAGTCCTTGGTAGGGTTATTATACATTGATATCAATTTTGATAAAATATTGTTCCTTGGCAAGGTTGTTTACCCTAAGATATTTTATTTAATGAAGAGCTCTTTTGAGGCTTCTTTATGTTAAACCTTGAGGAGGAATTAGTTTTCTTCCTCATTGAGGTATTGAAACCTACTTTGATACCACTGATACTACTAATATTTAGATGCCTTAATGTATTACATTATGAAATGATGGACATTTGAATACAATGGATGCCCATTTTTAGTACAAGCCTTTAATTAATCCTGCAACTACCCTTGACCTTTGATGCATGCATAGTCCTTGTGATAGGTGGTTATACCAATATCATTATCACATGGACTATGATGTAATAATATCTAACAACCTATGTGGTGCCTCCCTTACAATAATAAGTATGATCTTAAAAAATGTATAAATATTATTAGTCATTCTCAAACTATGTAGTGCACTAAATAATGTTAGATTCAATAATCAATTGATAGTAGATAAGTGCCCCTTTATATGTATTAGTAACCTTATATTGCATAGTCAATACATGTTCAGCCCAATCCTAGTAATGCAATACTAGAAAAATTTTAGTGTCATCAACATATATGAAGAGTCATCCATTAAAGAAGAATAAATATTTTCTACTCAACAAGGCAAAAAATATTAGGGTAAAATGAAGATGTCTACAAAAAAACCAATTGAAAGGTAAAACAACACAATGAAATATATAATTATCATTAGAAGAGGACATCCCCATTTACATATAAATGATAAATGACCTATTATACCACACCAAAAAAGGATAAGAAGAATAAAATTACTATGGGAGAGGTCAAATGAACATCTTAAGTAGCGATACAAAAAAAATAAAATAAAGCAAAAAGGTTGATAAAGAGAAGGAATAAATAATAATTGATAAAAAATAGGAAGCAACCAAGGAAAATGAGAAAGAGAGAGATATATTTAAAAGAGATGTTGAAATGAGGTTGAAATACCCCTCTCTTACACACAAAGGGTGCCAAACTACTTCTAGTAAATTCACAAGTTTCAACATAGGGAGAGAAATCCTAGTCTCAAAATTTAATATGGCCAAAGAAATGAAGAACAAATTGACCAAAGTTAGCATGTTGGAAGTCCTAGCAATACTTATAAAATGAGATCTACTCTGAGAAGCTCTAAAATAATAATGAAAAGGGTACTTTAAAGGAAAATTGGAAAATTTTACCTCAATCCAAGTAGCCAAGCAACATAATTTGATCATAAAATAGCCATAAAATATCAAATTCAATGCTTTTGATGTCTAAAATACTCCAAATTCAAAGTACATAGATCTACCTCCATTCTATGTAGTATTCAAATTGAAAATTATATCCTCAAAATCTATGTTTTCAATTCAAGAGCAATGGTCATAGTTATGACCAAGGTCATGTGTGAAGAAATGGGTATCCCTTATACCAAGAAAACAATATGCTTAATATAGATGGGTGAATATAAATTCAATTTAGTGGAGGTCATCAAAGAGTTGAT
Organism: Wollemia nobilis; assembly: GCA_028583015.1. Taxonomy (NCBI): domain Eukaryota; kingdom Viridiplantae; phylum Streptophyta; class Pinopsida; order Araucariales; family Araucariaceae; genus Wollemia; species Wollemia nobilis. The sequence goes on along the minus strand of JAQPPZ010016703.1, from coordinate 1,780,838 downwards.
CATGGTCATATCCCAATACCCTAATTTTTGGTAGTTCAAGAGTTGATCATCATAGTCTTAAGTCCATACTTCAATATGTTGTTATCTAGGGAATGGTTATAAAAGTTGTCCATGTATGGTTATCTAGAAATGGATTATATGCATATAAAAGTTCCAAAGAATGAAAATTTCTCACGATTAAAAATGAACCATATTACATTTATTTCTTGCATAAAATAAAAATGATAATGCATTTCACTCAAATGAGCTCCTAGAATACATCAATGATAATGTGTATCAAGAAGACAATGTGGAGGTGGAGATTATAATTAGTGTGTTATAATATGACAATGGTATTGAATGAGAATATGATAAAATAGAATCGATGAATTACCTAAAAATAGAGACCCCTCCCAAAATCTGCATCTTGACAAGCCATAGGGCTAAAAAGATAGACAATGTACTGCAACTAGAACTAGGAATGAATTAGGTTTACAAATGCAGTTCATCAATCCCCAAGGGATATAAATCAATTATGACTATATACTACTATTCAATTGCATGAAAGTGTATACAAGTATGAATCCCTCTATACTATTTTAATAAAAGTAAATAATATGGGGATCAAAGACCTAAGAATATATGACAACTTTGAATTAATAATAAAGTAGGTCAATTGCTAGTGGGCTACCAAGAATAAGCACCTAAATTATTACAAACATTGAGTCTAAGCTCTACTCAACAATTTTAACTCCTATAAAATAAAATAAAATCCCAAGTATCTAAATATAAAGGTAGACATGTCAGTATGTATTTTAGCATGCTTTGGAACTATAAATGATGTGTGGGATAAGCCAAATAAATTGGAGGTTATTTTCAAATCTATATTTCTTGACAACTATGAACACTAGCAAGCATTCAATAACTATGAGTAGTAAATAGAGTTTTTGATTAGGGAAGACTAATATGTTAAAGATAAAAATTAATATAGAAATGATGTTTTATATGGAATCATACAAATAAAATTAATCCAATTACCTAAAGGTATGATTATCCTAGAATGCTAAAGGAAAATTAGTATCAAAGTAAAATACTCTATATATCAACCTATAAAGGTAGCCAGAGAAATATTTTCTTGCTCAGAAATGATTATACTTAGGAGGAAAATAATATTTTCAAAGATATTTATAGCAAGTATAAAGATATAATTGTATGGTCATATGAAGATCTAAAAGCATATGATCACGAGAACACACCATTCAATAAAACCTAACATCAAGCATTTTTTTCAAAAGCAAATACCATTCAATCCTAAATAGAATTAATTACTACAAAAGAGTTGTTAAAACTCGTACATGTCCATATCATATTCCCAATAAAGTGTTCAACATGGGTTTCCAAACATGTCCAAATATGCAAGACAAATGAGGATATCATGTTATGCACTGAATTCAATAACTTGATCAAGGAATTCTTAAAAGATCATAAACCATTATTCAACTTTGATCATATACTATATAAAGTGGTTGGTTCACAAATATTGTTTCTTATATATGGTTTTTCTAGATATAATTAGATTTGGGTTAAATATTAAGATCAACACAAGACATATTTTACCAAAAATAAGGTACATTTACTTATCAAAAAATGCCCTTTAGTTTATGACATACAAAAGAAACATTCTAAAGGGCAATGGATATAGATTTCTTAGCAATGGTAGGTTAGATCATTATAATTTACCTATATGAATTAATAGTATTTTCCAAACATATGCATAAGCATATTGAACATCTAGATTTTATTTTTCAAAGGTACGAATAATCTGGTATCTCCTTAAAGCATAAAGAAGTACATCTTCATGGTCCAATAATTGAAGTTTCTTTGATATATAGTGTCAATATAGGGCCTAGCTATAGATACTTATAGAATCAAAGCCATTCAATATTTAAAATTACTTGCATCAATCAAAGGGATCAAATCATTCCTAAGGAAGATTCATTTTTTTCCTAAATTCATCACCAACTTTTCATAGATAGTGATATCTATAAGCAAAATCCTTAGGAAAATAACTCCTTAGAGTGGAATGAGGAAGCAAAAAATTCATTCTAAGAGATAAAAGACTCCATTACCAATATCCTTGTCCTAATAAATTCTAACTTCTCCATCACAACCATCCTAACTTAGGATAATGATCAAGATGAATAACTTCCCATATATTTCATAAGTTGAACCCTTCACAACAATGTACAAAGGTATATAAAGTTGAGAAATATGTATTCACCTAAAGAAAATTCTTTAGAATTTTTTATACTATCTCTTGTAGAGCAAGACCACTATCTTTGTTGTATAGCCTAATGTTTGATATACCATATTACATGATGAATTGGGAGAGAAGATGTCTATATGGATCACCAATATATAGGAGTTAAACAATGAGATCAAACCTTCTAAACTAATAAAGGTAGATATTTGTAAGAAGGACTAGCAATGGTAGTGTCCAAATAACAAGTCACTCTAACTAAAGAGATAGACAATAACTATTGTGCTAAATGAATGAGTGATATGTGCAAGTATATTTCTATAGGATAGGTTCCATAGGGATTATCTAAAACTAGGTTTAGATAGAGTGTAACCCACTACTAGTGGCTATATAATATCTTATTCAAAAAAGGCTATAGTTGAATTTTTCTCTAATGCATGGAAAAAAATAAGGGGATCTAATCATGCAATATCATAACCTAAGAGGACATTTTATTGTGCCTACCACAACTCATAAAATATTAAGGGTTGGATATTATTGGATCACCTTGTTTGTCTATTGTTACCAGTGGATTATGGATAATAAATCTCATTGTATATTTCAATGAAACAAGAGATCCCTACTACCACTAAAACTATTGTGATAAAACCATTTGAATAATAGGGTCTCAATTTCATAGGCAAGATCAACCAATTGTTAAGAACTAGTCATGAATGGATCCTCACTACAACTATTTACTTCACCAAATTGGTTGAGGTGGTCCTAGTGAAAGTAGCCAATCAAGGTACTATGATGTAGTTACTCAAAGATATCATCAAATTGTTTACAAGCTCTACTACCATAGTAACTAATAATTCTACCTATTTTAAGTGATACAGTTTTCCTTAAAATGTGATTTTCTACTAAAAACATCATCCAATTACTATACCTAGGGAAATATATTAGATGAATCAATCAATAATAATATCATGAGAATATTGAAAAGGATCATTTTAAAAGCACATATGGTTTGGTACACAAAGCTTCATAAACCATTATAGTAAAATAAGGTAACACCTAAAGAATCTATAGGATCATATCCCAATAAGGTAATATATGGTAAGGATTAAATACTAGCAATTAATATTTATATATCTTCCCTAAAATTGGCATGAAAACTTGATCTAGATGACACTAACATCAAGACTTTCCAAGCAAGACCAAATGAATTATTATCCCTAGAATAGGAGAGGAAAAAGACCTTCAAGAAGATTGCTCAATGATAAAATACTATGAATAAATGGTTTGATAAAGGAAAAATGGAAGTTGGATACAAAGATACCTTGTTTTGAAATGGTATGAGGATCATGAAAACCTAGGTGGTCATTAAAATTTTGATTAATTATGGAAAAAAACTATATCATAAAAATTTTTGTCCCAAATGCCTATTGACTCACCTGTAAGGAAAGGATAATATTGTTTATATCTATGAATGGGCAACATATTTGTTTGATGTAACAAGAATCATAGACCAAAAGAATAAGTATCACTCCTTATTTATGAGGAAATAACTCCAATCATAGAAAAAACCCAAATTTATTTATTTTTACCCATTTTTTATTTTTGCCCCATTTTCACCCTTTCTTACCATGGAAAACTCATTTGCCTATGTTAATATTCACTACTAGAAGCTTTGGTAGTCTCACCATTTAAATTTCATGTTTTTCTCCTTTTGCCTATATCAATCACCACAAAGAGTGATAAACCTTCAAAAAGACCAAATCACCAAAAGAAGGTAATCATAGAGACAAAGTAGAAAGAAACAAAGGGGTAAAGGAAAGAGGGAAGAATCCATACCATATAAAAATCCCAAAGAGTAGTTTGAAAACCCTAGTATAAAATGGATGATATCAATTATACCAAATCTAATAGAAAGGTTAGGATTGAATCACTAAGGAGGTTCAACCGTAATCCCCCAACCCACTTATGGAATATAAGCCAATACTAGACATATAGCCTAGCTATAAATATAGTATCCTAGGTGTGAAACTACATTGAAATTATAAAAATAGTGGTAGAGAGGTATGATCCCACCTTTAGATTAAAATGCTTTTCCAATTGTTATAATATGCCTTCTACATAAGGACATGAGTCATAAGGATTATGTGAAAGGAAATCAAAACCTTTATCATGTGGATATCATGTAGTTCAAAATTTTAAAAGGACTCCTACTATAGACATATGAGCATTTATTATTAGAGATTCCTAATCCCATATCTAAAAAACCCAACTTGCCTTGAGACTTCAGCATTCCACTAGATGATATGCAAATGGTGTTTCCAAAGGTTTTTGTTATCTTGAGAGAGAAAAATTCTAAGAATATACAAAGAGAATATAGACCTAATTCATGTATTCCAAATATACCTTATATATTTTTAGAGGATTGACTATACCCAATACATCATAAATTATATGGATAGTAAATTGAATAAATTTAGGGATAATAAAAAGTTTACCTATACTTATTAGCTAATCAAGTTGATCTTATACTAGAATATAATTTGACTACCTTCCAACTAGATTAGGTAGACAAGGATTGTAAACTTCTAAGGATTATGGAATGCACTGATGTACCTTATAGGGGGAAGTAAAATATTCATATCACTTCTACAATGAAGTGTATGAAATAATCATAAAGAAGTTTAGATATAAAGTGCCAAGACTAAGTGATGAGGTGCAAAGCATGGTGACTAAAGGAAAATGGCCGTAGGGTGATTTCCATTTGATTATGACTATATATTTTATTCACCTCTATGGATTTTTAGTCATTCCCTTTGAGGTACCTCTCATAATAGCAAACTATGTATTCAACCTTGAATAGGTTATGCAACTTGACTATGTAGTATTAAAATATTATAAAGGGTAAAATAAAACAACCTTCTATCCATTGAAGAAAAAAACTATGAGGATTACTCCTAAGATGCACAGGTACAATATAGTAATAAAGGAAAAGCTAAAATAAATGGTTTTTGAATAACTAAGAGACATATGATCATTTGACACAAAATAAACCTTCAAGAAGACCCTCAAGGAAAAGAAGTTATACACATTCTTTTCACATGAAAAATATACAACATCCAACAATAGGTCAACTTATATGAAGAAACAACCCCTACTACTTAAGGGAGTGGTAGAGGATATCAAGATGAAATTTAAAGTTGGTACAATCACACCTATAATAGTTTATTTTTATAATAAACCAAAATAAGACTTTGATCCTAGGACGAACCATTGATGCAATATCCTAACTTAGCCTGAATTAGAGATATCACGAAAGAACTTATTTGTAGAAAAGTCTTCGATTATATGGTTGAGGATAGAGGCAGAATGAAGTGGAAACAAATAAGGATTCAATGATTTCAAGTGGAATCAAATTATATTTGTAATATTCTCGAGCCACATTTTATCCCCATGAGACCTAAGGAATATCAAGTGACCTAGGCTCCTAATAAAAATGGGCAGTTCACTGTTAAATCAACTTACAAGATTCTACTTGATGACGAGGATTTTCTCCCCCAAAAGGACTTAGTTTGGATAAAAAATTTAATTCCAAAAATTGTAGTCTTTTCATGGCTGGTTATCTAAGGAATATTCTAACCATTGATAATATGATGCGTAAAGGTATTTGTATCACTAATTGTTGTTATCTATGCAGGGCTAATTGGGAGACCATTTATCACATTTTCCTTGAGTGCTCTTTTTCTTTGACTATCCTAAGTGGGGTTTTTCAGGCCTTCAATATTTCCTGGGTTAAACCAACCATCGTACTTGATTTGTTCGTCTAGTGGCCTTACCCCTTTTCAAGCCAAAGACTTAGATACATGTGGAAAATTTGTCTCAATCACTATCTTTGGCATGTGTGGTTAGAAAGGAACCATAGAGTCTTTAATGAGTCTATCCATGATCATCAAAATATCATTCCTAGGATCCTATCCTTTGCCAATGAGAATGTGAACCTTATCTCTTTTAATAGTTGTAAACCTCATCTACAGGAGACCATGATTGCTAAATATTTAAGCTTAACCTTGTTAGATGAGTCTGTGCCTAGGGTAGTCAACCCCAGAGCCAATGTTAAGTGGTCCCCACCTCCTACGGGTTTGTTTAGGCTTAATTTTTATGGAGTATCTAAGGACAATCTTGGCATAGCAGGCGTTGTCGGTATTGTGTGAGATCATAATGGGAATATGATGCTTGCATTTTCTAAATATTTGGGAACAATGATGAACAACAAAGCTGAAGCTAGAGCTATGTGTAGAGGCCTTCAAATGACTCAAGACTTAGAAGGTAATTTTATCATAGAAGGAGAGTCTATGCATGTTATAAATCTCCTCAATAATTGGAAAATACCTCCTTGGAGGATTAAAACAATTTTTGAAGAGGCTAGGATCCTTTTCCAGGGAAGATAGGACAGAAAATCCCAACATGTCTTTCGGGAAGCTAACAAAGTTACTGATAAGCTTGCCAATTTGGGTGTCAATGGTGACACTTTTCAAATGGGAACATGGTGTCCTAAGCGAAGTAGAGGAGCTTATTCAACAAGAATGCCAAGAATGATAGTCGAATTTACCAACAAGGAAGGTACTATAAGTTCGAAGGCTATGAGTATTCTTGTCTCTTTTTTGAAATGGACTCATAATAAAAATTATCCGAGCTATCAGTCTTGGTGGATGTTGCTTGGAAATATCACAAAGACTAATGGGGATAGTCACATGTTAGATAACATGGATCCTAGTCATATTAGTAATTTGAGGTTGGTTGATAATCACAAGGCAGGAAATAAATGGCAATATAAGACTTCGAACCAGAGCCACATGGACCACCAGATAGCCATCGCCATAAATCTAGCCAGTAGATTCACTTCTCCAAGGCTGATTGGCCAAGACGAGATGTGGTCCCAAAGCATGTCATATATGGAAGAAAGCAATTACCAAATAATTATTACGAGTAATTGTCAATATAGAGCTTGTGGAAGTTTTTTCAGTACTTTGCTATATGTGTCTGCAACTTTTTGTTTCTCCATTGTTTCAAAGAAGGGATCTGTGTCTGTTTCTTTTTTTGTAATTATGATGCATGTGTGTTTTCTCGAGGTATACCCAAAATTTTTTATGGGAAGTTTCTTTTTAATAATAGGCTATGTGCCTTACCGTATGTAATGGCTTTGGTATCATGTAGATTTTACATAAATAGGATCCTTAGTAAGGACATGTTCATCAACAGCCCTGGGTTGATTTTTGTAAAAGGTTTTGGGTCAACCTGTAAAATCTAGTATTAATGCTATAGTATCTTATCTACAAAAAAAAAATACTTTGATCCTAATTTTAATTGAAAGAATCAAATTCTAGGGGCTCTAACAAAAATGAGATATTTATATAAGAAGATATTAGAATGGAAAAGAGGTATGAGACTGAAATGATGATTAAAACCACTAGGGATGGTCCAGATGATATTAAATTATCTACCACCTAGAGAAATTTATATTCTAAGCGTAAAAAAATGGAAAACACATTTATAGAGGAAGTAGTGGTATTAGGCACCTTAATACCTTATAAATAAAATCCTAAAATATAAATCATGTTGAAAATCATCATCTTGATAGCATATTCCAGTTTAATAGTAGTTATGGCAACTAATCAATAGATGATTATCAAGGGATGAAATGGGTTTGAAAATTATGGATCTATTTTTGGAGAGGTTTCCATAGCAATAGAGAGGCAACAAAAGGAACAAGACACACAAGTCAAGGAAGAGAAAATCCCATAATATAGTCCCCTTCTAAGATAGGAATAAACCATTCTAGTGGCCATGACTACATTCACTTTCCATCCTATATATCTATCATCCACTATTCCACATCCTCTTTCTACCAATTATATTTATACTTCTACTTCCCTATCTCTTTATATTACTTCTTCTCCTCCTATTCCTACTTCTCTTTACTATTCTTCTACTATGCTTCTTCCATCCTCCACTAGCATATCCCATGTATTTTCTAAAATCTAGTCAACATAATTTCTACTCACCCCACATGTCATTAAGGTTCACTCCACTTCCCATAATAATCATCATGGAAGTGACCACCCTTATTACCTCTCAAATTATACAACTAATTGCATCTCATCCTACCAATGTGCAAACCATGATGCCTCTTTCAACCAATCTAACTTTATTGGCATAACAATCCATTTCTCCCACTTCCATTGAACTTACCACTATCACCACTTAGTTCACTCCTTCACAATACCCACCATGCCCACTTGGAATATATCTCATACTAAATAACTTCTCTTGTAGGTGACAAAACCCACAACCCATTCCCAAGGAGTTTAACCTACAATAGTCTCCCTTATCAGTAGTATAGTGCAAGGACTTGGGCTTGTTTATGCTACAAAAATTGAATATTTTGACACTATCCAATTGATGCATGTATTATTCATTAAGGAAAACTCATAGAATAAAGATTATAAGAAGCTCATAAAAAAAAAATCTAAAGCTTCCATGTTTTTCCATTCATAATTTTCTAGAAAGGGAGAAATAATATACCTTGTTGAATATAAAGGTTGATCCTTCTATATAAAAATAAACCACTATTGATTTAACTACTAGAGTTTAACAGCTAGACTTATATAAATTGGATCCTTATTAGATGTGTTAGTTGGTAAACTAGCCCACACTAGGCATGACTATAAAATACAACCGATTAGTAGTTGAGGATGAAGCAAAACTATTCAAAAGTAGAAGGTTGGAGAAACATTAGTTAGACTTAAAGATAAACGGGACCAAATAAAAAAATGAAGATATTAGTAAATATATGGCTAAAAATTATTGATTTAAAAATCAAATGGATGACCTCAAATCCCCATGTCAAGTTTAAACAACTCTTGCAAGAAATAACTAAAAAAAAAGATAGATTGTTGGATGATATGGAGAAGGAGATACCAATATATTAGAGAGTTTGAAGCCTCAAGGTATGCAAAAAATGTGATATAACCTAATTTGGAACATAAATATATAGGTCTCTAAAGATATATGGGACCAAATCAAGGAGGCACAAAATACCTTCAAATAATTTAGGATAAGTTCCTATTTAGGAGAAAGCTTTTAAATACTCAATAATATTTTTAAGTGAGTAGAAGGATAATTTTCTACAAGATATTAAAATCAATAAGTACTAAAAATTTATATATATATATATGATATAGATATAGGAAAAGTGACATGGGATAGGCTATAAAGAGACGATGAAGAAGATAAAAAAACTTCCATGTACCTAGAAAAACTTGCAAACTTGTAAATACAATGTAGCATCTCTCAAAACCCATGTCTAATAAATGAAAAATAAAAATTAGGGGTTGATAATTAGAGTATTTCTAGACATATTTGATGATAGGAAAAAAATTCTATATGAGGATGTCATCCATGTTATGATTGAAGAAGAAAAGGATCAAAACAACAAAGGGAATACCTTCAAAGTATGTGAAAAATAGAAGTCAATACTTGCCAAAATAAAAAGGTTAGAAGCCAAAGAGAATGAACTATAAGAGAATTATTTTGAAGACTTGGTAGAGGAAGCCAAAGACCTAAGAATAGTGTAGTTTATTGAAGATAATAAGTGATAAATTTTATGGAGGCTATTGGCACCCAAGATGTGCCTAAGGAGACAAATGCACCATGGACATAAATTTTGTCAAAATTTATGGTAAGGATTCCAATTTTATAAACTTCACACCCAAGGATAAAGGCAAGATGTAGGATTATATGCCAATCAAGCTTGTCATCCCATGAATTCACCATAAATGTAGTACTTTGGAACTATTTTTTGCAAATTTTATGCAATTTTTAAGGAGTAACATATTGGGACTAGATGGTCGAAAATATTTCAAATTAAATTTTATTAAGTTTTTTTAAAAGATATAATTTACGTAGAAAATTTGTTGACAAGTTCAAGAGATGTGATTTGGTCAACAAAGGCATTAGTTCACTCAAAAATAAATTCATTTCACTTGCTAATGAGAGTGAATCACTTGTAAAAATGAGAAAATCACTTGACATAAGGAGCAATTCATTTAGTCAATTACTAAAGTAAAAATTTGCATAAATTTCAAAGAAAATCTTCTAGAAAGTGATTTTTATTTTATTTTATGGTGTACTAAGCATGTTTGGAGCCTTCTAAGCCTTTTAGAGGCATGTACCATTTTGAGGTGTAACATTTTTCCAAATTTATCCCTAAGCATTTTCTCTTACTAAGAGTAATTATTTTTCACCCTACGTAATTTAGGGGTAATATCTTACTATAAATAGGGGCCTAGGGTCTCATTGTAGTCATATTTTGACAATGAAATTTTAGAGTTGCACTTTATGAGACCCATACTATGCTTTGCATTCATGAGGTTTTAAGAAATTTAAAAGTCTTGGTATCCCATTAAAGTCATAATCTAATGGATTGCAAAGTGTATAGTGGTTGAGTACTACCCTTCTAGCCCATCTTGTCATGTGCTTATCAATTTCATATTAAACGAGTGGGTAAAAGTTGAAGGTATTCATATTCTTATGTGTTGACTAGTTGCATGTTGTTATTGCTATAGTATAAAAATCATATTTAGTTTCATATCTTGCACTCTAAAATTTATGCATTTACTTTCCATATATTTGTTTATGCATTTTAATTTTAAACTTTAAATTTGTACATTTAATTTTGTGTTTGCATTTAATTTTACGTAAATAGTTACTTTGGATTAGATCTAAACAAGGATATAAATATTCAACCTAAATTTAGAGGTAGGGGGAAGCCTATGGAAAACACTTCCAACCTTGATGAAGCTTGAATTTTGGGTCACAACAACTAATATTTAAATTAGTCCATTTCCTAAAGCCAATAGACCATAATCACATGTAAAAAAAAATTATAAATTACAAGTTTACAACTATATATATATAAGAAAACTTTCATTTATATTCCAATCATAATTCATAAAAAAATTAAATTAAATGTCTACTCATTTCTTAATATAACTCATATGGAAGTCAATTTTTTTTCAAACCAAGTTCATAAATAATTGCATGAACTAATATAAGCTTACTCATTTAATAATTGGAATTAATTCATAACAATAATTCAACTTTGAAACATAAAAACTAGCAATCAATTTTCATACTTGGTGAATTTCATTTGAAACATAACTTTATAGTGTCATAGAAATAATAGTTATTGAATCACATTTGGTAAAGGAAAATATTAAAATTTCTAGCTTGACACACTATCAATATTTACATTCATAATTTACATATGACTAAACCATATTGTAAATTTTTTACATAGGATATAATCAGTGTATCCAAGTACGAAGCCCTTTATACCATTTTTATAGAAGGTAGAGAATATGGGGATCAAAAACCTAAGAATATATGGAAACTTTGAATTAATAATAAACTAGGTCTAATGCTAGTGGGTTACCAAGAATAAGCACCTAAAATATTACAAACATTTAGTCTAGGATCCACTCAACAATTTTAACTCCTATAAAATAAAATTAATTCCCAAGGATCTAAATATAAAGGTAGACATGTCAGTAGGTATTGTAGCATGCTTTGTCCCTACAAATGATATGTGGGATAATGCAAATAAATTGGAGGTTATTTTTAGACTTATAATTTTGACAACTATGACCACTAGCAAGCAATTTCTAACTATGAGTAGATAATAGAGTTCCTGATTAGGGAAGACTAATATGCTAAAAAGAAAAATTAATATGGAAATCATATTCTATATGGAATCATACAACTAAAATTAAACCTATTACCTAAAGGGATGATTATGCTAGAAATCTTGTTTAATCTAGACAATAGCTCAAGGAAAAGTAGTCTCAAAGTAAAATCCTCTATATATCAATCTGTTAAGGTAGCCAAAGAAAATATTTTCTTGCTTGGAAAGGATTATACTTAGAAGGAAAATAAGATTTTGATAGATCTTTATATCAAGTATAAATATATAATGTTTTGGTCATACAAAGACCTAAAAGCATATGATCACTATATAATAGAAAACACCATTGAGTGAAACCTAACACCAGGCCTTTTTTCCAAAAGTAAAGACCATTCAATCCTAAAATAGAATCCATGATTATAAAAGAGTTGTTAAAACACCTACATGGCCATATCATATTCTCAATCAAGTATTCAACATGGGTTTCCAACCATATCCCAATATACAAGAAAAATGGGGGTATCACTTTATGCATTGACTTCAATAAATTGATCAAGGAATTATTAAAACATCACTACCCATTATCCAAATTTGATGATATACTATAGAAAATGGCTGGTTCATAAATATTGTTGCTTCTATATGGTTTTTCTAGATATAATTAGATTTGGTTCAAAGATGAATATCAACATAAGATAATAAAGTGAAAAACTTAATGAAAGTGAAGAACATATTAATCATTTAAAGCTTACTACATTAGTGTATATCATCCTCATATGTTCTTGAAGATTTATTAGTAGAATGTGTGTGTATTGCTTTTAGTTGAGGAAATTAATGGTGAAGAACTTGATTCCATTATTGATAAAGTTTTGTAAGCATATTTTTACATTGGTTATGATTTAATTTGGGAGTAAATGTGCAAGGGTTATAGATCAGATTTGGAGGAGATTTGAGCAATTTTTGTGAGAAGGTTTTGGAGTAGATTTGAGTAGGTTTTGTAAGCAATTTTTTGAGAATATTTAAGTAGGTCTTGTAAGTAGGTTTTGGAGTATATTTGATCAAGTTTTGTGAGCATAATTTGGAGCATATTTGAGTAGGCTTTGTGAGTAAGTTTTTGAGAAAAATTGAGCAAGGGGATTGGTGTCTCCTATGGATTAGTGTCCAAAAACTTGATCAAGGGTATTGGTGTCTCCTATGGATTAGTATCCTAAAAATTGAGAGGTGATTGGTGTCTCCTATGGATTGGTTTCCACAAACTTGAAAGGGGATTAATATCTCTTGTGGATTGGTGTCTACTAACTTGAGAGGGGATTGGTGTATCCTGTGGATAGGTGTCCATGAACTTGTATAGGGGATTGGTGTATTTTGTGGTTTTGTGCCAAAAAAAATTATAGAAGAAATATATAAACAATATTTTTGTCATGGTTTTTTCTCGAAAGGGTGTTTCCATGTAAAATCTTTGTCTCTTATGTGTATGGTGATTTGCGTAGTGTTTCATTATTGCATTCATATTATTTGAATTTATTGCTTTGGAATAAAAAGTGAAAAGTCTTATCTTATATTGTTCACCCCTCATCTCAGTATAAGCTTGTGTTCTTCAATGTTCAACATGAGTTTCCAACCATGTCCCAATATACAATAAAAATGGGGATATCACGTTATGCATTAAATTCAATAACTTGATCAAGGAATTCTTAAAAAATCATTATATATTATCCAAATTTGATGATATACTATAGAAACTGGTCAGTTCATAAATGTTGTTGCTTCTATATGGTTTTTCTAGATATAATTAGATTTGGGTCAAATATGAATATCAACATAAGATATCTTTTACCAAAAAATAAGTTACTTTTACTTATCAACAAGTTCTCTTTAGTTTATTCAACACCAAATAAATATTCTAGAGGGAAATGGATATATCACTCTTAGGGCTAGTAGGTGAGATCATTCTAATTTACCTAGATGACTTAATGGTATTATCCAAAGATACCCATATGCATATCAAACATCTAGATTTTATTTTTCAAAGGTACAAATAATTTGATATCTGCTTAAACCATAAATAAGTAAATCTTCATGGTCCAATAATGAATTTTTTTATGATATATAGTGTCAAAATAGGGCCTAGCTATAGATACTGATATAATCAAAGTCACTCAATATTTAAAATTGTTGGAAATTTGACGTAATATGAGGCATTTTATGTTGTCATTGATGTCACCTAGATCATTGATGTCACATGGATCACATTTGGTTTTGGTGGCCTAAGTATTTCATAAATAATCATTTATGATAGTTCAAAAAATAGGGTTTTTGTGAAAACCAAGGCAGGTAAAATAAAAGGTTTTATTTAAAACCATGGATGGCAGATTTGATATGGTTTTTCTTAAAACCCGGGTTGGATTTTCCTTTTGTCGAAAAATGTGCCCTGGAGATGAAGATATTCAAATTTTAATATTTGGTGTAAATTTTAATATTTAAAATTTAATTTTTAAATTTTTAAATTAAAATTATGACATCACCGCCGACGTCATCATCAAATAAAAATTAATTAAATTTTCACTGATGTTGGTAAATATAAGGGAAGGTGCACATATATATATGAAGGCTTTCTTTCAAAAGCCTTGGAATCAGAGGAGTGGATATAAGACAAAAGGTGCAGAGAGTTTCATGTGGCAACGTGGTCCAACAGTGAGTGAGGGGAGACAAAGGCTTTTTGACTTACGAAGGACGAAGGTTCGATTCCCACTGGTTGAGTTTTTGGGGCAAGATAAAGGCCCACATTTTTTTTATTTGGTGTGAGCAAAGGAATAAGACAAAAGCGCATTCTGCGCTTCTTGTTCTATGCGAGCGCTTTGCTTGCATGGTCTTTGGTGTCACAGTTGAGGATTTTTTGTGCAGAGACGAGGGTTCGATTCCCTCTAAGAGGCAAGTAATATTTTTACTAATAAATATTTTATTATTGCGTAATATTGGATGAATAAGGTGATGAGGGTTGATTTGATTTTGGTATTGGAAGGCAATTTTAAAAGCACTTTTAGAAAAGAAGATATTTCTGGTATTTTCCTTTTATAAAATTATATCATATTATATATCGTTGGAAAGCTTATTTTGAGGGCTACTTGACTAACTCATTTATAAGGATAAATAAGGTGTATGTAGAGAGTTATTTCTATTTTTATAAAGGGTTTCAAAGTGAAGGTTTTTTTGTTCCAAAGTGTGTTGAGTGTGGCAGATTTCCAAAGGGGTTTCTTCACTTCATAAAAAGGTATGGGCACATTATCCTATTGATTGATTGTGTTTGTTGATTTCTAAAATATCATTGGAGAGAAAAGGATTGTATTGTGGTTTCCTTTTAGAAAATTGTTAGTTGAATTCTTCAAGTTTTTTTGGTTTGAGAGTTGTGTTTAAACCTTTTTTATAAGCATTGTTGTTGAAGCCCATTTATTGTGATATGAACTTGAACTTAAGCTATATAAGAACATGAGTATCATTGTTATGTGAAGACTTGTGATTGAGCATTGTTGGAAACATTGTGAGGTGGTTGATACATGCTTGGACTAGGGTTTGTGATAAAGGATTGATCCTTAAGGTGATTGGTTGAGTTGAGTTGATTAAGCCTAGTCAAGTGAATGCATGTGGTTGTTCAAATTCCTCGGAACAATCTTTTCAATATTCTGATTTGAGTTGAGATTGGGATTTGAGAATAGAACATATAGAGTGCAAGTAGAATTTTAATATTCATGTAAAGGTGTGCAAATGTTATATATTCAATTTTTCATAAAGTATGCAAGTGGTAAGTTGATAAGCCAAGAGTCATGAGACTTAGCATATGGGGAGAAATAGTCAAGTATGTGAAGATTCATGTTACTATGTCTATATTATGGAGATAAAATATGCCTTCACTTTTACAAGACCCTCACTGGTCTATTGCTCCCCCTAACCTCACTTTCAATCCAGGAAACACATATTCCTTCTGTGCACTTACAGTCGCACTCTCTCTGCTACACTCTTATCTGTTGCACTCTCTATTATGTTCTCTCTATATATATCACTCTATCTCAGTCATGCCTTTTTATACATTCTTTTTCATAGCACACTTCAACAACCACTTTTCTCAGCACATTTATTCTTCAAGCCTCGAACAGAGCTCAACCCTAACCCTAACTTACTGTACATGAAACATTCTTTTTGGCTCTGCTTGTCACTCTCTTACAACACACATCTACACGCAACTGCCCTCGCGGTGCATTAACTCTTTTAGTAGTGGCACTTTAACTCTTTTACAATGGCACTCTGTTCAATTTTGAACCGCATTTTACTTCTGCACCCAACTGCCCTAGCGGCACATTTACTCTTTTATGGTGACACTCTTTTCAATTCTAATACAAACTTTACTTCTGCACACAATTGCCCTAACGGAACATTTACTCTTTTATGGTGGCACTCTTTTCAATTCTCTTACAACTCCGCCGCTCTGACAGCAGAACTGCCGCTCTGACAACATTTTGTCTTATTCTCGGCCTGCATGCATGAAAACACATGTCACGATATCATGAAATTTTTTGCCTCCGTACACTCTACTTGGCATGCACCAGTGAAAATATCACATGTCGCAAAATCGTGACACTTTTTGCTTCCTTGCACTTCTCTTTGCATGCACCAGTGAAAACGGAACATGTCGTAAAATCATGACACTTTTCGCTTCCTTGCACTTCTCTTTGCATGCACCAGCAAAAACAAAACATGTCACGAAATCGCAACACTTTTCACTTCCTTGCACTTCTATTTGCATGTACCAGTGAAAATGGAACATGTCACAAAATCATGACACTTTTCACTTCCTTGCACTTCTCTTTCGCATGCACCAATGAAAACAAAACATGTCATGAAATCATGACACTTTCACTGCCTTGCACTTCTTTTCCACATGCACCAGCGAAATTGGAACATGTCACAAAATCACGACACTTTCGTTGTCTTGCACTTCTTTTCCGCATGCACCAGCGAAAACGAAACATCTCACAAAATTGTGACACTTTTGCTGCCTTGCACTTCTTTTCTGCATGCACCAGCGAAAACAGAACATGTCGTGAAATCGCGACACTTTCTCCTCTGAGCTCTTCCTCCTTGAATTTGTCACAAAATCATGATGCTTCTGCTTCCATGCTCTTTTGTTTTGCTTCTATCATGAAATCATGACACTTCATCCTTCGGAGTCTTCCTCTCTGCTATTGTCGCAAAAATGCGACATGTCACAAAATCGTGACATCTTTTCTCCTTAGCTCTTCTCTTCTCTTCAGGTCATGAAAACGTGACATGTTGTGATATCACGACACTTTTTCTCTCGAGCTCTTCCTCTTGCAAAATGTCATGAAATCACGACACTTTTTATCTTGCCTTCTCTCTCCAGCAATGTCATGAAATCGCGACAGTTTTTCCACTTGGATTTTTCTCTGCCTACATGTCGCAAAATCATGACAATTTTCTTGCATGTGCCTTCTCATCAAACATGTCACGAAATCACGATAGTTTTCCCTGCATGCGCTTCTTCTTCGAACATGTCACAAAATCGCGATAGTTTTTCTTGCACTTTTTCTCTCTTCAAACATGTGAAATTGCAACAATTTTTCTTTCTTCTTCTTAACATGTCGTGATATCGTGACAATTTCTTTTCTAGCTTCTCAACATGTCACGAAATCGTGACAGCTTCCAGATTTTTCTATCTCCTCTGATATGTTGTGAAATCGTGACAACTTTTCTAGATTTTTCTCTCTCCTCCGATATGTCACGAAATCACGACAGAAAACATGTCACGATATCGCGACAATTTTCTTACTTGTCTTTTTCTTTGATCCTTCGAATCTAGGCCACTTCTGTCTTCTTGGAAATTTACTATACATGCTATGACTGACCTCTGAAATCCTTTCCACTGCATCATCAATTGATCTACCTATCTGTGTTGACAACAATGACAATATTGTTTCTACACCTTGCTCAACAATCTCCCCATTTGGAATTGTTGGCAACACGTGCAATTTCCTGTAATTCTTCTCCTCCTTTGACAATAATACCAAATGGCTGCTACAGACTCCCCCTGAGTCCATGCACAATCATTCTCAGACACACAATATTATAGTTAGCAAAACTTACAAACATGAGTAAACAGATAATCAAATATATAAATGCTCCCCTTGAGAATGTGTTCCCGAAAGCTAGTCAGTTCTTGGGTAGTGTGACCACTCCCAACTTACTGTGGAGGTATTCAAAAACTTCCTTGGGCAACAGTTTAGTGAAGATATCCGCTACTTGCTCTGTAGTTAGAACAAAATCCAATTTAACCTCACCTTCTAAAACTTTATACTTCAAAAAGTGATATCGGATTGCAATATGTTTGATGCGAGAATGCATAACCGGATTCTTTGAGATGTTAATAGCACTGGTATTATCACATTTAACTAAAATTGGCTCTTTGAAGTTAATACCAAGATCTTTCAAGGTTTGTCTCATCCATAAAATCTATGTACAACATGTTGTTGCTGCAATGTATTCTGCCTCTGTTGTGGATAGAGAGACTGATTCTTGTTTCTTGCTGTGCCATGCTACCAACCTGTCTCCAAGATAGAATGCACCTCCATTGGTACTCTTTCTATCATCTATACATCCTGCCCAATTTGCATCATAATATGCAAAAAGAGTGAAGTCCTTACCTTTTGGGTACCATAACCCATACTCCATAGTACCCTTGAGGTACCTAAAAATCCTCTTCACAATTTGTCACATGAGTCTCTTTGGGACTAGCCTGAAATATTGCTACCATGCATACTGCCTGTAAGATATTTGGTCTGGTAGCTATCAAATACAATAGGCTTCCAATCATAGATCTATACATGGTTTGATCTACATCTAGAGATTTTTCATCCTTGCTCAACTTGCAACCTGTTGTCATGGGAGTGCTAACAGGTTTACAATCCTCCATTGTAAATTTTTTCAGCATTTCTTTCACATATTTAACTTGAGAAATAAAAATGCCCTTTTCACTTTGGTTAACTTGGGGTCCAAGGAAATATGAAAGTTCACCAATCATAGACATTTCAAATTCTTTCTGCATTTTATTTGCTATGTCTCTACATGACTCATCATTGCTACTGCCAAAAATTATATCATCAACATAAACAACAAGGATAATTAGTTGGCCATTGTCTATTTTGACATACAAGTTACAATCCACCATACCTTTCTTGAACCCTTGTTCAGTTAGATAGTTGTCTAGTCTTGCATACCATGCTCTGGGTGCCTGTTTCAAGCCATACAAATATTTCTTCAACTTGCAAACAAAGTTGGGATTATCACCGAGTTGAAAACCATCTTGCTGCTCAATATAAACTTCTTCTTCAATATTTCCATTTAGAAATGTTGATTTCACGTCCATCTGATAAACTTTGAAATTCCTATGGACTGCTAAAGCCAAAAACATTATGATTGCCTCGAGTCTAGCCACTGGTGCAAAAGTTTCCTCAAAATCAATACCTTTAACTTGAGCATAGCCTTTACAGACCAATCTTGTTTTATTCCTTACAACCTGTCCGTCTTCATTCAATTTGTTTCTAAAAATCCATTTAGTATCGATTATGTTTTTATTTGCAGGCCTTGGTACTAACTCCCAGGTTTTATTTTTCTCAATCTGGTATAGTTCTTCTTTTATTGCCTTCATCCAACTTTCATCTGTGCTTGCTTCAGCAATATTTTTGGGCTCAATGCTGGATAAAAGGGAGTAGTTACTTACTACTCTTCTTCTTGTCTTAACACCAACTATGGGGTCCCCAATAATTTTCTCTTTGGGATGATTTTTTTGCCAGCTTCCTGTTTTGAATTTATTGTTTTTTTCTACTTCTGAATCAATACTTAAATCATCTAGGTCATTTTTTTTATTCTCTTATAATTCATTTTCTTCATCTCCTTCAATAACTTCTTCATAAATAGGGTAGTTTTCTTCACATCTAACTGCTTGTTTCCTATCTTCATCAAATTTAACATCGACACTGTCTACAATTTTCTTTAGCCTTTTGTTGTAGAATTTGTAAACTTTGCTTTTTGATGAATAGCCAACAAAAATACCTTCATCAGATCTATCTTCAAACTTACCAAGATTATCTTAAGTTCTTTTGATGTAACACTTGCTACCAAAGACTTTGAAGTATTTTGCTATTGCCTTCTTGCCGAACCATAGCTCATAAGGGGTTTTGCTTTCATGTGTCCTCAACATGCACCTATTTTGGATATAAACTACATTATGGACTGCCTCTTTCCAAAATCTATGTACAATTTTGCTTTTAGTCAACATTTTTTGTGTCATTTCTTGCACAGTTCTGTTCTTTCTTTCTACAACATCATTTTGTTGAGGTGTCCTTGCTGTTGAAAATTGTCTTCTAATCCCATATTTTTTATAGTATTCTACAAACTCCTCTGAGATGAAATCTCCTCCTCTATCTGATCTTAAGCATTTGATCCTCTTTCCTGTTTCATTCTCAAATTGGTTTTTGAAAGTCTTGAACATTTTAAAAGCTTCAGATTTCTGCTTCAAAAAGAATATTTAGGTCATTCTGGAATAGTCATATATGCATAGCATAAAGTATTTGTCACCATTTATACTTTGAGTTCTCATGGGTCCACATAAATCAGTATGTATTAGTTCTAAAGGTTTGCTGGTAAAGTACTCCTTTGATTTAAATGTGGCTCTAGTTTGCTTCCCCTTTTGGCATGAAGCATAAATACTATTTAGTGGTTTGCCAATGGAGGGTATATCTCTTATTGCCCTTTTTGAGCTTATTTTTACCAAATTGTCAAAGCTGATATGATCAAGCCTCTCGTGCCACAACCAATTTTCATCTTCCTATCCAAACAAGCATGCTTCTTATGAAGTCTCTGAGAGAGTATACAAGTTTCCAAAATTCCTTGATCCAGTAGCAATCAACTTACCACTTCTAGTGTTTCTCACTTCACAACCCTGCTTCTTAAAAATTACTTCATGACCTCTGTCACAGATTTGACTTACGCTGAGCAAGTTATGCTTCAGACCAATCACAAACAAGACTTCTTTTGAATTGATCTTTCCATCACTGATCTTGAATGATCCTTTTCCAACTATCTTTTCTCCATCATTATTTCCAAATTTCACAGAACCTTCTTTAAACTTATGATAATAGCTCAATTTTTGATTCATCTCCTCTAGCTGCATCCTTAACCTAACAATGTCTTCTTCTAGCTTGTTGCATTCATCTGTCTTTATGATTAATTGTACTTTGAGAACTTTAGACATTTTCTTAAATTTGTCTATCTATACTTTCAAGCTGTTTATTCTTTCACTGGCATCCTCAAGATTTCTTGAAACTTTTTTATTCTTTTTCCTTTCTGTGCTCAGCTCTTTAAGTGCAGCAACCAACTCACCTTCCAGATAAACTTCAGTCTCATCCTCAGGTTTTTCATTACATTCCTATTTTTCCTCTATTTTTCTTTCTTCAAATGCCATGAACAGAGCTTCATCTGCTTCTTCTTCAGAGTCCTCACCGGAGCAGTCTTTAGAAGAGCTAACATTCTTGGATATGAAACTTTTCTTCTTGAAGTTGTTTTTTCTAAAATGTGGTTTCTTCTTCCAGTCACTTCTTTCTTGGTGTGAGCCTTCATTATTTTTTTTTTCTCATTCATTGGACAATTAGCAGCAAAGTGCCCGATGCCTCCACAGTTGAAGCACTTAAGCGGTAACTTTCCTCTGTACTTTCATTTTCCCTTTATTAGTTTCCTAACAAAGTTTGCTTCTGTTTCATCTGGAGACTCTTCCTCCTCAGATTCTTGTCTAGCTTTTATATTTTTGTGTGCTTTAAAAGAAGCTTCTCTGTCTGAGGGCCTAGTTTGTCCTATTCTCATTTATTATGCAGTTAAAGAACCATGCATTTCATCCATGCTAAAAGTATTTAGATCTTTAGCTTCTTCTATAGCATAAACTTTAGAATCAAATCTTTTGTGAAGAGTTCTTAGTACCTTTTTCATGATGACTGCATCTTCCATTTCCTCTCCGAGTCCTCTAATCGCATTAATGATTCCATTGACTCTCAGCATATAGGCCTCTATGTTCTCATCGTCATTTATTTTTAAAGCTTCGAACTGAGCTCGATGCGTTTGTAGCTTGGATTCCTTGATATTTCCGTCTCTTTCATGAATGCTCTACAGTTTTTCCCA
Source organism: Wollemia nobilis (assembly GCA_028583015.1). Taxonomy (NCBI): domain Eukaryota; kingdom Viridiplantae; phylum Streptophyta; class Pinopsida; order Araucariales; family Araucariaceae; genus Wollemia; species Wollemia nobilis. Next base: position 1,758,621 of record JAQPPZ010016703.1, on the reverse strand, counting down.
CATGTCTTTTGCCATTTTACAGCTCATGATCCTTATCAGTTCACTATCTACTAACCCACACATTATAGCATTCTTTGCTTTAGAGTTATTCTCAAACTTTTTCTTCTCAACAACATCTATTGGAGGAGTAGAGGATATTGTGTATCCACTATCTATTGACTCCCAAATGTCATATCCCAAAGCACATAGATAAGTCTACATCCTGAGTCTCCAGAAAGAGTAATTAGTTCCATTGAACAAAGGAGCTTTGTTGGATGAAAATCCTTCACCATCGGCCATTGTGTGTCTTCCAAGATCACCTTAGCTGATTGAGCTTATTCAAGAACCTTGCTCTGATACCAACTGATATTATCACAATGACACTGAGAGGGGGGGTGAATCAGTGTAGCTATTTAAATTCAGATCTACAACTCTTTTAAAACTTAAGCAAGGAGAACTTAAAAATAGATAAAGCAATTTAAACAAGAGAGCAATCCACAACACACGATTTAACGAGGTTCACCAGTTTTGGCTACTCCTTAGAAATTATACTGCTTAGACTTCCATCCAAATCTAGCCTTTACAAAGCACTAAATTTACAAACAATTTACCAGCACCCACTGGAAGGAGCACCAACCCCTAATTTATCTGCACCAACAAAAAGGAGAACCAACCCCTAATTTATCTGCACCAACAGAAAGGAGCACCAACCCCTAATTTACCAACACCAACTAGAAGGAGCACCAACCCCTTATTCCAAGCACCAACTTGGATTTCTATTTTGAATCTTAGATTGACATAAATATGCCTTCACTTTTACAAGACCCTCACTGGTCTATTGCTCCCCCTAACCTCACTTTCAATCCAGGAAACACATATTCCTTCTGTGCACTTACAGTCGCACTCTCTCTGCTACACTCTTATCTGTTGCACTCTCTATGCTGTTCTCTCTGTATATATCACTCTAACTCAGCCGTGCCTTTTTATACATTCTTTTTCACAGCACACATTAACAACCACTTTTCTCAACACATTTATTCTTCAAGCCTCGAACAGAGCTCAACCCTAACCCTAACTTACTATACATGAAACATTCTTTTTGGCTCCATTTGTCACTCTCTTACAGCACACATCTACATGCA